>CM044886.1:12676017-13276017 GCA_024500025.1 Syzygium aromaticum
AATCAAGGGATCAAGTGTCGATTTGTTGCCGGATTAACTTGATTGAGGTGCTAGAATGGCCCGGGTAATTGATTGGATGGTTGTAATGCTCGAATTGAATGAAACATATGTTGTGATGTCCATTTGATTCTCGCCATGTCGTGTGATCGTGTGATTGACTTTATGCGGAGTGTGACTTGGGCAAATGAGCATGTTTTAATGTGATGAGCTTGAACTTATTGAATTGAAATGATTGTGCTCATGAGTATTTCATATTACCCGAGCATGGACATTCATGGCTACGCATTACGTGTGTGCCGAGTGTGAGGCATGTGATGAAATTTGTGCAAGAATGCGGGTTTTCCATGAGCATGTGATCACATGTAATTGTCTGCGTTCGTCGCCGGGTTCAGATAAAAATTGGACAAGTGTGCCGTGTGATCACTTAAGGCCTTCGGGTCGATTCCGTCTTCATGCACTTTGGAGCAAGACGATGCCCGGTGTGTCCGGATGACGACTAGTTCTTTGGGTCGTGGCCTTCTGCCGATTCCGCTCATGCACTTCGGAGCAAGACGATGCCCGGTCCGGAAGGACAAATCCGCCTCATGTGCTCGATCGAGAGATCAAGTGTTTCGATGCGGCGAACGCGGGCTAGAGATACCAGGCCTGGGCGTTTTTGCTCGTCACGTGAGTGTTGTGATCGGGGCCAGAGGCCGGGCTAGTGAGCCGCGGAAAGATAAGATGTCGAGTAAACTTGATAAGTATTAGATTAATAAAGTGGTGGAATTGCTGGGCATGGTATGGGACGTGTCTGAGCGGTTCCATCTTATAATCCAAATACACGCGCATGTACTACATCGATGCATTGGCACGCATAAGAGCGCATGGACAGTTGTGATCGCTTGTGATACTCGGTGATGAGCGTGTGATCTAACATTTGAGAGCCTGAGCATGCGTATGACGCAGGTGTGGATGTGCATGCCGAGGATGTGATTGATCATTATATTAAATTGCCTAACCTGTAGGGTCGACTTCGTAGTACGATCTCGGGCCCGAGGGCCTAGGCCGGTTGATTGCTGCTTGATTTAGTTTTGTTCGTCAGAGGTACGTTAGCCTAGTTTAGGTTTAGGGGTTTTTACTTGCTGAGATTCGTCTCACTGCTGAAAACCCAACCTTCGCAGACCCCAGACCTTGACGATGCCGCAGGAGCCGGAGGCGCCGGTGCGATATGGGATCCCTCAGCATTTGGAGCATACCATGTCGGTTCACCCCATAGGGAATGGGGAGATGTATTTGAGACACTATACCCTAGTCGTAGTAGATGTAGGGACTACCCATTATGAGATGCACGAGTATGTAGCTTGGTGCTTTCGAGACCGGTCCGGGGAGGAGTATGGACCCCTTCGTTCCATGGACGTTCCGTTTACCGGAGAGGGTCAGTTAGACCCTCAGTGTCCCGATGGGGACCAGATACGGAGGTGAGTTGGGATATCGACTATGGGACCAGACTTAGGAGAGGAGGATGAGGAGTTGGGAGGAGTGGATTTCGTTGAGCTTCGTGATCGTGGGATCCAAATTTCTGTCCGACGACGCGGAGTCACGAGCCGGGAGAGAGGTTGACGAGGACCCGGAGATGGAGACCAAGTCCGAGGCAGCAGCCTGGGCCAGACGTCGACCAGGAGTTTTCCGAGAGTTGCTTCGAGGCGCGAGTTCGGGACCCGACTGGGAGCCCTAGGATAGATTCCTTCTCCTAGTAGATCGAGGACTGACACTTTTTGGGATTTAGTCCTCCTTAGCTACCTCTCCCTTTTTGACCAGTGTGGTGGCCGTGGCCCGTTTTTGGTTGTATGTATCTTGGGTCTGTATATTTGGTTTGTAAATGGATATTGTAAAAGCTTTTGCGTATATATGAAAATGTATATTTTGTATTCAGTAATTTCTGTAATGCTATCATTGTTCTCATATTGTATTATGTCTGGGTATTAGTATTATTGTTTTGCTTCCGCTTGTGTATGTTCTCCATTGGGCGCTGGGTCGGCGACGCTTCCTGGGACGTCGCACTCGTAACGACCAAGAGGAGGGATGTGGCGCGTCGCGGAGGGCGCGGGGCGTGACAAATCATCCTATCCGTGTAGAGGTTCGGTATAAGAAAGTTCCTCCAAATATGATTAAACACATTCAAGCTAAAGTCCAAGTCCAATGGTATAAGCTTGGGCCGATCAGGTTGCCCAAGCGCATGACCTGTTTAATCAGGCCTGACCGGGCGCACGGCTGGGCACGCTACCAAGCTACACGGGCACATGGTTGGGTGCGAGACCGGGCCGCACGGGCAACGAGCCGAGCGGCTTGTCTTGGCCTACAAGTGGTGTGCCTAGTGCCTTGCCGGTCGTATGGGCAACGCACTGAGCACTATGCTGGGTCGCACGAGTAAGGGGTCGGTTCATAGCCAAACACGTGCAACGGCCCGTGGACAGCACGTTGCATGACTCATGGCCATATTTCTTGGGCATGGGACGAGACCGAAACCAGATCTTATGGACACATTATGTGGCACAAGGGTCGAACACAATGGCCGGCACACGAACGGGCACGTAGCCAGTTCGTGGCCTGGCTAACGAGCACGATGGATGATCATGACCGGGCACATGGCTTTGGCCGCGTGACTGGCAATTTTTGCCTAGGCCGCGACCAAGCCACTGAGCACACGGCCTGGCACATGTCTCGTCCATGGTCTTCCTAACTCAATGCAAAGATCCGTAGCCAATTCACGACCGAGCCACGTTCTAGTATCAATGACCCATGATTAACCCTCGGTTGCAATGTAGCCCCGTGGAATCCAATACTTCGAAATTAACTCATGGTCACCCGGGACTAATGCATGGCCGTGCGGCATCACTCGCGATAGACACATGCCGACACCGGATTGATCCACAGTTATTTCGGACCGTTTTACTAATGGCCCTTATGGTCGAAGGGTAATTCCACAGTCATATTACTCTAATCATTTGCATAGTCAGGGGGTTATTCTATTGTCGATCCCTAGGCCAATTCATGGACAATATTTCAATAGAACCACGACTAACCCTCAGTATTCTCGTTCTGATCATACTATCCATTCCATTACTGACCCTCGACGTGACTTACCCTATCATCCATTATTACTAGCCCTCGACTTCCTAGGCCCAAAATCGGGGATTTCACAATTTTACCTTTGAACTTTTTGTGAAATTCCCATTTTGCCCTTGGATATTTTTGTTAAGGATTGATCTTGGCCGTCGATTTCAAGATAAGATTGAATCGTGGCCGTTGATTGGAAAGTAAAGAGGAGGGTAGGATGGTCATTTGGCAAGGGGGTTAGACACCAATTATTGGCCATTTAGCCTTTTTCTTTCATTTTTTCTCTCTCACTCCCTCATTTTCTCTCTCTCTCTGCAATCTCTCTTTCGCTCTCCCTCTCAGCTGAGCCTTCCCCATCCCACCGTGATCGTGGTCAGTTGGCCACCGTCGCTACCGTTCAGCTGTCGTCGTCACCATCCACCGCCATAAGACCACCAGCTTGTCGCTCCTCCCTTCTTGCCCGAGCTAGCCTAGGATTTCAAGAAAGTGACATCCTAAACTCTACTTAGGATATCGGGTACTAACGGACATGATTAGGGGCTAATTCGAGTTGATTAGTGGCTGTTTAAGGGCCGTTTTGGTAAGCTAAGTTGGGAATTGATCTTGGTTGATTTGTGAGTGAATTTGTGATGATTTCAAGGCTGACTAGCTGCTGAATCAGTTGCTGGAAATCGTGATTTGTAATGATGAGCATATGGTCCAATTTGGGGACTAAACGTGTCAGTTTGATGCGTTGTGCCGTGACTAGTTTGTGTGGTTATTGTGGCTTGAAATAAACGTGAATATATTGATTTGATGTTCATGTTAGTGGTTGTGATGGTGGGCCTAATGGTGACCCTATATGCTCGTTGAATTGTAGAATAATTGGTTGGAAATGTGGACTCGTTTGTATGAGCATGGGCTAAATTGGATTGGCTGGAAATTGGGCATGTTTATGTGTTAATTGAGCATGTGAAATGTGTCACACCCCGAACCCCTTCGAGCTCGCGACACCCCTCTTCGATCGAATTAGCGTGATGTCTCACGACTCGTCACCGACCCAAAACAACGGATAAGAGAATATACACATGCGGAAACGATCACACTCTCATACAATAATAAACATGACCAAGGTAGCAATAGGAAACAAACATAACAACATACTTCATAAACACATAACTATATAACTCAATAGGAGATTTACAACAATCACTGGTGACAGGAACATACATAGGCCAAAAAGGGGTCAACCAGCCACCATCATCAAAAAGGGACTCGTGACTAGGTTGAGTTAGATCTAACCATCGGTAGGGCTTATCCCAAAAAGTGCTTGCCCTAATGCTAGCTAAACCCTAAGCTAACCCCTAGGTGGAATCCAATCCGGACCTGATTTAGAAGACTCGAACTCGGAATCCATTGACTTGGACTCAGACTCAACCTCTAGCGGCTCGTCCTCGGGGTCATCCTCGGGCTCCGGTACCATCTCGAGATCCTCCTCCGGCTCTGACTCAAGCTCCATCGGCTCCGGATCATAATCGGACTCCCACTCTATAACCTTCTCATCTGACTCGATAATGATGGACAATTTATCAGAATCCGCCTTAGACACAGAGTCGGGGATCACTATCTCTCCATTAGCTATTTGCGAGTCCCACTGACCTAACCCGTCAATCGGAACGTCAAAAGTCTTGAGGGGTCCATAATAGCCGGACTGGTGTCATGCCCCGCGCCCTCTGCGGCGCACCACATCCCTCCTCTTGGTCATTTTGAGTGCGACGTCCCAGGACGCGTCGCCGACCCATCACCCAAGATAGTGATTTATACACAAGCGGAAGCAGAACGAATAATAATAATACCCGGACAGAAAATAATATGAAAACAAGGATAGCACAACAGAAATTATTGATTACAAAAAATACACTTTTATACATATATAGAAACCTTTACAATATCCATTTACAACCAAAATATATGATCCCAAATACAACAGAAGCGGATCGTAGCCACCACACTAGGCAAAAAGGAGAGGCGGCTAGAGGGAACTATCGACAAAAGGGAAATGAGGACTAAATCCCAAAAAGTGTCAATCCTCACTACACTGGGAAGGGGATCTATCCTAGGGCTCCCAGTCAGGGTCCGAGCTCGACGTCTCCGAAGAACTCTCTGATATCTCCTGGTCCTCATCAGAACTGACTGCCTCGGACTCGGTCTCCATCTCCGGGTCCTCGTCTACCTCCACGTCCATTGGCTCCAGGGCCGGATTGACAATCTCGGGCTCAAAATCCACACCTCCCAACTCCTCATCCTCCTCTCCTAGCTCAGGTCCCTCGTCTATCTCCTAGCTCACCTCTATCTCCGTATCGGGGTCAACTATGTCCCCATTAAGGCACTGCAGATCTAGCTCGCCCTCCCCATTGAACGGGATATCCATAGAACGGAGGGGTCCATACTCCTTTCCAAAACGGTCCCTAAAGCACCAGGCCACGTACTCGTAGGTCTCAAAATGTGTGGCCCCTACGTCTACCAAAACTAAAGTATAATGTCTAAGGAACATTTCCCCATTCCCTATGGGGTGAACCGACATGGTGTGCTCGAGATGCTGCGGAATCCCATGTCGCACCGGTACATCGGGCACCTTCGGCATTGTCAAGGTCTGGGGTATGAAAAGTTGGGTTAGACAACCGTGAGACGAATCTCAGCAAGTAAAACCCACTAAACCTAAACTAGGCTAACATACACCTCCTGATGGAAACAAAACTAAATCAAACAACAATCACTGATCTAGGCCTACGGGCCCAGATCGCACTTACCGGTGACCTTGCAGGTTAGGCAATTTAAAGTAATAATCAAACACATACTCGGGCATACACGATCACACGTGCGTCATACGCATGCTCATGCTAGTAAATGTCTGGACCACATTCCCATCACCGAGTTTCACACATATTCATACTCGTCCATGCATTCTTATGTATGCTAATGCATCAATGTGGTACAAACACGCGTATTTGGATTATAAGATGGAACCACTTGGGCATGTCCCATACCATGCCTAGCAATTCCACCACATAATCTAATACTCTACAGATTAACTGATTATTTGATCTTTCCACGGCCCACTGGCCCAAAATCACATACAACACTTTGTGGCCAGCGTAAAAACGCCCCCGGCCCAGTGTTTCTAGCCTGCTACAAAGTGCATGAGGCGCAACATCGATCTCCTTACGAACCAAGCCTGCTACAAAGTGCATGAGACTGGTCGTCTTCCGGACACACAAGGCATCGTCTTACTACAAAGTGCATGAAGATGGAATCGACCCGAAGGCCACGACCCGAAGGCCTTAAGTGATCACACGGCACACTGCCCAATTTTATCTGAACCCGGCATCAAGCGCATCGGGCAATTAAAGGTGATTACATGCTCATGGCAGACTCGCATTCTCGCACAAATTTCATCACATGCCTCACACTCGGCAAACACATAATGCGCAGCCATAAATGTTTATGCTCGGGCAATGTAGAATATACAAGAGCACCAATCATTAAAATTCAATGAATTCAAGCTTATCACACTACAACGTGCTCAATTGCCCAAATCACACTTCGCACAACGTCGATCACACGATCACGCGACATGGCATGGTACAAATAAACACCAAAGTACCCAAATCACTCAAATGGAATACCATGACTATCCAATCAACTATCCGGGCCATCCCGACACCTCAATTGAGCTACTCCATCAACTCGTCGACACTCAATCCATTATTAGCCACTATGGACAGCCACCAATTGGCCTTGTCCCGCCTCAAATCCACTTAACAATCCATCAATTTCATCCCGGCACTCACTAATCCAACGAAAATCTTTAATTAATCTTAATCACCACTAATTACTCACTAACGACACCCAACTCGATCTAAAGGGCATTATTGTCCTAATTAGGGTTTAGTGGGTAATACTCACCTAAACTCGGGTCTAGACAACAAGAAATGGCGTCCAATTACCTGTGAACGGTAAACCGGCGGCGACGTTTCCGGCAGTGGCTGCGACAAGGGACGGCTCACAGACGGCGGCGAACGGTGGTTCTCCGGGCTGACTCGGCTGGCGGCTCACGGTGGGGAGACGAACGAACGGCGGTGATGGTCAACGACGTGAGACGGCGACGCAGCGGTGAACTGCAGCGACGGGCTTACGGCGGGCTCACGACGGGCTCACGGCAGTCTGGCCGAGATGGAGAAAACGGGTCGATGAGGGTGGCTGAGGTGTGGACGGACGGCAAGTGGGTGGTCATGGCGTGCGGCGGCGGCGGCGTTCCGGGCGAGCGGCGCGGTGGCGTGACGGCGGACGGACGGCCAACCAGCGGGAGAAAGAGAGAGGGTGAACATGAGAGGGAGACGGCGAGGATAGTGGCGGTGCTCACGGCAACGGTACGGCGGTGGACGGCGACGACGCAACCGGCGGCAGTGCATGGCAAAGGAAGTGGTCGGCGAGAAAGAGAGGAAGGGAGAGAGAGAGATGATGATGGCTTGGTGATGAAGAATGAGGAGAGAGAGAGAAGAGATGATGGTTTATAGTGGGGTTGGTGGGAGTAGGTGACAAATGTTACAATCCTAGCTACCTAGACTAACCTACCCTTGATCCAATGACCACCATTCTTCCTAGTCCAATAATTGATGGGCAAAAGGGTCATTGCTCACTCCACTAAACCTTGTCTCTTTGTCCTTAATTTGCATTAAATAATCCCCTTAAATCACTTAAAATTTGGAACACGAGATAGGCCTGAGGGGCAAAGTCGTCATTTGTCCAATTCCGGGCCGAAATTCCATTTTTCGACCAGACTAACCCCCTATATAAATGGCCAATCCAAATTGACGTCGTCCTTGTGAAACTAGACCAGTAAACCCTCGAAAATCAACCTCAAAGTCCTGATCAAATTCCACGATCAAACTAGTTAAATTTCAATTCTCGAATCTCTCACTAACAGGCGGCTGTTTAGGGGTTACGCGTATCGACCTAGGGTTGTCGGAGTCATGACGGCCTTGATTACCGAGAGAATGAGAGGAATTATCGCTAGTTTTGGAGATAACGATCGTTCGGTTTAAGTTCGAGACTGGTCGACCACGTGCACATTCGATCTTGCAGAATCACCTGCTATCCGAGTGTACATCGTTGGCCTCAGCCAAATCAAGTCCGTTACCTTCGGAAGATCGACCTACTTTGTCCCAAAATATTTCCTCATCGTTTCTCGGAATCGGTGTCCAATTCACGATCGGGTCCTTGGTCCACGTACCGTTATCGTAGTTATCTATTCCCATCTGGTTAGTATTCCGGGAGTGATCAGCTCTGGACGAGACTTATGAAAATGAAATAATAGATAAGACTCGTTTTATTGATTTCTGGAAATTGCGTCGAAATTCGGGATGTTACAATTCTTCCTCCCTTACAAAAGTTTCGTCATTGAAATTTGCACTCTACACTACTCTACTCAAACGGCTGGGGGTGCAGACGTCGCATGGCCTCTTCACTTTCCCAAGTGGCTTCTTCTGTACCGTGATGCTCCCAAACGACTTTAACCATCGGAATTGTCTTATTCCTCAGCACTTGATCCTTTCTATCCTCGATTCTGACTAGCCTCTCTACATACGACACTCTGTCATCCACGTCTATCTCTTCATATCTCAAAACATGGGTCGGATCCGGTTCATATTTCCTCAACATCGACACGTGAAACACGTCGTGCACTTGCGACAGATTGGGAGGCAAAGCAAGTCGGTAGGCCATGTCACCAATCTTCTCCAAAATCTCGAATGGCCCAACATATCTTGGACTGAGCTTACCCTTCTTACCAAACCAAGACAATCCTTTCATCGGCGACACCTTGAGAAACACATGATCTCCAACACGAAACTCCAACGGTCGCCTCCTCCGATCGGCATAACTCTTTTGGCGACTTTGGGCTGTTCTAGTCTATCCCGAATAATCCCAACGGCTTCCATAGTCTGTTGCATCAATTATAGGCCAGTAATACTTCTCTCACCAACTTCATCCCAGCACAATGGCGTCCTACACGCTCTACCATATAAGGCCTCAAACGGTGCCATCTGAATGCTCTGCTGATAACTGTTATTATAGGCAAACTCCACCAAATGTAACTGCTCTTTCCATTTGCCTTGGAAATCCAACACACAAGCTTTCAGCATATCTTCTAAAGTCTGGATCGTCCTTTCTGACTGGCCATTTGTTTGCGAATGATAGGCCGTGCTGAATTGCAATATCATTTCTAATGCCTCTTATAGACTTTTCCAAAATTTGGCAATAAATCTGGGATCACGGTCCGAAGTGATCGTCACTGGTACTCCATGAAGTCGAACGATCTGCCGAACATACAACTCTGCATACTTTTCCAGTTCCAAGTCCTTTCGCACTGCTAGAAAATGTGTTGATTTAGTTAAACAATCCACTATCACCCAAATAGAATCATGTCCTCTTTTACTGCGCGGCAATCCCGTTACAAAATCCATCGTAATATGCTCCCATTTCCATTCTGGGATCTCCAATGGTTGCAACAACCCCCCTGGCTTGCAGTGCCGTGCCTTCACTTGTTGGCACGTCAAACACTTGGCCACATGCTTGGCCACGTCCTTCTTCATACCATTCCACCAATAGTGTTGTCTCAGATTCTGGTACATCTTAGTACTTCTTAGGTGGATGCTATACTGACTTCGATAAGCTTCACTCAAGATCTCCTCTTTCAATCTTTCGTCATCTGGCACACATAATCGTCCTCGAAATTTCAAAATCCCATCCTCTAACACTTGAAAATCTGACTTCCTCTTCACTGTGTCCATCTCAACTATCTTCTGGATCTCGGGGTCCGTAGACTGCAATGCCTTAATCCTGACCTTAATTTCCGGTTCAATCCTTAGAGTAGCTAGCAAATTCGATGTTTGGTTTACTTCAAACTTGAACTCCGAGTCTTTGAGCCTTTCCAACAATATCCACTCTTTGACCATCAAATGCGCGACGCTAGACTTGCGACTTAAAGCATCGGCGACCTTAATTGCTTTTCCCGGATGATACAAAATATCGTGGTCGTAGTCCTTTAAAAGTTCCATCCACCTACGCTGTCTCATATTCAACTCCTTCTGCAAAAACAGGTACTTCAGGCTTTGATGATAGATCTGAAACTTCTCTCCACACAAGTAATGCCTCCGAATCTTAAGCGCGAATACTATCGCAGCTAACTCGAGGTCATGCGGCAGGTAATTCCTTTCATGGGGTCTCAACTGACGCGACGCATAAGCTACCACTTTACCATGCTACATCAACACACAACCAAGTCCTCTTAGCGAAGCATCGCTATAAATCTCAAATCCACCAGGTCCTGACGGAATAGTCAATACTGGAGCGGTCGTCAACTTATATTTCAACTCCTGGAAACTCCTCTCACACTTATCGTCCCATTCAAACTTGGTTTCCTTTTTCAATAGTCGTGTCAAGGGCATGGCTATAATGAGAATCTTTCCACAAATCTTCTATAATAGCCAGCCAAACCCAGAAAGCTCCGAACCTCCGTTACCGATGTCGGCCTTGGCCACTTAGTCATTGCTTCGACCTTTGTCGGATCCATAGAAATTCCATCTCCTGACACAATATGTCCAAGGAATGCTACCTTACTCAGCCAAAACTCGCACTTGCTGAACTTAGCATACAACGCGTATTCTCTTAACGTCCGTAGTACTTCAGCCAAGTGTATTTCATGTTCCTCAGGGTTCTTCGAATATACCAGTATATCATCTATGAAGATTATGATGAACTGGTCCAGAAATTTCTTGAATACTTTATTCATCAAATCCATGAAAGCAGGCTGGGGCATTCGTCAATCCAAAGGGCATCACAGTGAACTCATAGTGCCCATACCTTGTCCTGAAGGCAGTCTTAGGTATATCCTCCTTCTTGATCCTCAACTGATGGTACCCGGTCCTCAAATCTATTTTAGAGAACACTGCAGCTCCTTGTAGTTGATCAAACAAGTCATCGATCCTTGGCAGTGGGTACTTATTCTTCACAGTCACCTGATTCAACTGCCGATAATCTTTGCACAATCTCAACGTCCCATCTTTCTTTCTCACGAACAGAACTGGCGCTCCCCATAGGGATGCACTAGGGCGAATGAAACCCTTATCCAGTAACTCTTGCATTTGGACCTTTAACTCCTTCAATTCCGCTAAGGACATCTGATACGGCGATTTCGAAATTGGCTCTGTTCCCGACGCCAACTCAATTACAAACTCCACTTCTCGTTCGAGCCGTAAACTTGGCAATTCCTTAGGAAAAACTTCGGGGAAATTGCACACTACAGATATATCTTCCAACTTGGGTTCCACCACTGTTGGGTCCACAACATTTACCAAGTATCCTTCACATCCTTCGTCCAACAATCTATTCACTTCGAGCGAGGAAATCCAAGGGATCGAGACTCCTACTCGATTTCCCTGAAACTCAAAACTAGAACATCTATCCGGATTAAACTGAATCACACGACTGCTGCAATCCATTACAGTCTTCTGCCGGACTGACCAGTCAATCCCAATGATCACATCAAAGTCAAACATGGTCAAAACAACTAGATCGATATTCTCTTCCTTACCCCCAATGACTATCCTACACTTGGGAAACCCAAACAAGCCTGACAAGCTATCATTCATCAGCGTCGACACACTAAGCCTAGTCTCTATCAACACTGGTTCTATGCCAACCAACTTAACAAACTACTCTGAAACAAACGAGTGGGTTGCCCCCGGATCAAATAATGCATACGCAGCATGACCACAGAGAGAGACCGTACCTGTGATCACGCCCGACGCATTCTTCGCTTCCTGGCGTGCCATAGCATAGATCCTTCCTTGAGTGGGCGGTCGACCTTGATTGGCTGGTGGGGGATTCCCGGTCCGATTCTCGATGCGTGGCTGTGGCGGGGGTCCTTGGGATCCTAAGGGACGCATCTGAGGACAACTGTGAATTTGATGCTCCCTGCTGCTGCACCTAAAGCATGCTCCAAATCTGTTCGGCTGGGGATTTGGCTTTCTAATAGCCCTTCTCACAGGTGGGGTAAAACGCCTATTATTCACTGCGACCTCCTCACAAAACGCTGATTATCTCTGCCTTGGGCAAACCACGATCCCGAGGCGACTGCCCTTTCCTGCTGGTCTTGCTCAATAATCTGGGCTCGCTTATACATCTCTCCATAGTCCTTTATATCATGCGACAGTATCTGACTCTGGAGATCCGGCTTCATCCCATCCCGGAATCTTCGAGCTTTGTCCCGTGGGTTCTCTACCATGGTCGGCGCGAACTTCGCTAGCTTTGTGAATTCCGCCTCATACTGGTCAATCGTCATCTGCCCTTGGCGTAGTCGCATAAACTCCATCAACTTCCTTTCTTGAGCAACTTTTGAAAAGTACTTTTCATAAAAACTCTCCACGAATACTGCCCAAACCAACTCCGTTCCTTCTGGGAACACTCCTTCCTTGGTAGCTCTCCACCAGTCGTTCTCACCCTCTTGAAGCTGATACACCGCTAACATAACTCTCTCCGCATCGGTGCACCCTAAAACATCAAACGCCTTCTCTAGTTCCTCTATCCATCATGGGGCAGCTTTGGGGTCACCTTTACCATTGAATCTAGGCGGCTTTAACTTCAGGAACTGTTCTACTAACTAAGGCATCAATCTAGCCCCTGCTGGCTGAGCTTGTCCTTGCTGAGCCTGATTCCCTCCATTGCCAGCAATCGCTGCGGCCTTAGCAGCCTGCGCATGGGCTGTGGCTCTTTCCTGCGCTTGTAAACCCATAATGTGTCCTATCTCTCTCAGGGTCTCAATCACTTCCTCAAACCTCGGATCCCTAGCTTCACAATTCCCAGTGTTAGGCGGCTCCTGGGGTTCCTTGCCCCTTCTTCTACTCATCCTTCAGCCCTCGCTAAACACCTACCTGTTATAATTCCACTCAGGAATTAGAGACCTAACTCAAGTTGTACCAATCTAAGGCCCTGAGCAGGTATAGAACAACAACCAACAATCAGCATGCGACTTAATACTAGCAACCTCAACATATCACTCAGGAGGATTTATATACTTACCTCTGGTCCTGCCGCACCTGCACTCACGGGTCAGTCAATCAAAGAATCACTCAAACAAGGCACAAACAATCAAGAGGTACACTTAGCACACGGGGTCACCCTACTGTCTACCCTTGGTCTCATTGCTCCTTATCACTCCAGGTTTCGACTGTATTGGATCGAGCTAATCTTACTATGATACCAAAACCGATATGGGGATGTCACGCCCTTCGCAGCGCGCCACATCCCTCCTCTTAGTCGTTTTGAGTGCGACATCCCAGGACGCGTCGCCGACCCATCACCCAAGACAGAGATTCATACGCAAGCGAAAGCAGAACGAATAATAATAATACCCGGATAGAAAACAATATGAGAACAAGGATAGCACAACAGAAATTACTGCTTACAAAATATACACCTTTATACATATATAGAAACCTTTACAACATACATTTACGACCAAAATATACGATCCCAAATACAAAAGCAGAAGCGGATCACAGCCACCACACTAGGCAAAAAGGAGAGGTGGCTAGAGAGAATTATCGACAAAAGGGAAAGGAGGACTAAATCCCAAAAAGTGTCAGTCCTCACTAAACTGGGAAGGGGATCTATCCTAGGGCTCCCAGTCGAGGTCTAAGCGACTTAATTGTAACATCCCGAATTTCGACTCAATTTTCGAAAATCAATAAAACGAGTCTTATTTGTTATTTCATTTCGTAAGTCTCGCCCGGAGCTGATCACTCCTGGGATGCTGACCAGATGGGAATGGCTAACTAGGATAACGGTACGTGGACCAAGGACCCGATCGTGAATAGGACATCAATTTCGAGAAACGACGAGGAAATATTTTGGGCCAAGTAGATCGATCTTCGGAAGGTAATGGACTTGGTTCGACCGAGGCCAACGATGTACGATCGGATAGCAGGTGATTCTGCATGACCGAAAGTGCACGTGGTCGACTAGTCCCGAACTTAACCCGAATGATCGTTATCTTCGGAACTAGCGATAATTCCTCTCGCTCTCTCGGTAATCGAGGCCGTCACAACTCGGATAACCTTAGGTCGATACGCGTAACCCCTAAACAGTCGCCCGTTAGTATGAGATTCAGAAATTGAAATTTAACCAGTTGAATCGTGAAATTTGATCCGAACTTCGAGGTTGATTTTCGAGGGTTTACTGGTTTAGTTTCGCAAGGACGACGTCAATTTGGGTTAGCCATTCATATAGGGGTTTAGTCTGGTCGAGAAATGGAAATTCGGCCCGGAATCGGACAAAAGACGACTTTGCCCCTAAGCCTAGAATAGTGTTCCGAATTTGGGATTTTTAGTGAAAGTTTATTAATTAGTTTTTAAGTGGATAATAGGTCTTGAGTTAGTGGGGTTAGTAATTACCTAGATGCCCTTCAATTATTGGTGGAGAGTGGTTTTTAGCCATTAGATCTAAGGGTGAGTTGTCCTAAGCCTTGGATGTGTGACACTTGTCACCTAATCCCCAACCACTCCACTATAAACCCATCATCTCTTCTCTCTCTCCTCACTTTTCTTTCTCTTCAAGCCAAGATCATTTCTCTCTCTCTTCCCGTGCTCCCTCTTCCCTCTTGGCCGTGGGGTTGCCGGACCACCCACCGCCACCGTGGCCGTTCCACCGCATGGAGAGCCGCCGTTCACCGTTCACGCCTAGCTGCCACTCCGCCGACCGTTCCTCTCTCCCCCTTGGCCGTTTAGAGGCCGTGAACCCGTGAACCGCTGCTTGGCTGCCGCCGTTAGCCGCCGTTCCCCGGGAATCCGCCGCCGGCTTACCGTTCACCGGTAGTTGGCCGCCTTTCCCCGTCGTCCCGAACCCGAGTTTAAGTGAGTATTACCCCCTAAACCCTAATTAGGACGATTATGCCTTCTAGATCGGGATTAGGAGTTTTAGTGGTTAATTAGTATATTTGAGGTTGGTGATAAATTATGGTTTGATCAGAAATTATTGGGAGAATGTTATTGGTTGTTTGAGAACTAATGGAAGTGAATTTGAGGATGAAACAAGGTTTGGTGGTGGCTGTCCATGTGGCCAATCAAGGGATCAAGTGTCGATTTGTTGCCGGATTAACTTGATTGAAGTGTTAGGATGGCCCGGGTAATTGATTGGATGGTTGTTATGCTCGAATTGAATGAAACATATGTTGTGATGTCCATTTGATCCTCGCCATGTCGTGTGATCGTGTGATTGACTTTATGCGAAGTGTGACTTGGGCAAATGAGCATGTTTTA
This sequence comes from Syzygium aromaticum, assembly GCA_024500025.1. Classification (NCBI taxonomy): domain Eukaryota; kingdom Viridiplantae; phylum Streptophyta; class Magnoliopsida; order Myrtales; family Myrtaceae; genus Syzygium; species Syzygium aromaticum. The sequence goes on from CM044886.1 coordinate 12,691,470, forward strand.
ATGTGATGAGCTTGAACTTATTGAATTGAAATGATTGTGCTCATGAGTATTTCATATTGCCCGAGCATGGACATTCATGGCTGCGCATTACGTGTGTGCCGAGTGTGAGGCATGTGATGAAATTTGTGCGAGAATGCGGGTTTGCCATGAGCATGTGATCACGTGTAAATTGCCCGTTGCGTTCGTCGCCGGGTTCAGATAAAAATTGGACAAGTGTGCCGTGTGATCACTTAAGGCCTTCGGGTCGATTCCGTCTTCATGCACTTTGGAGCAAGACGATGCCCGGTGTGTCCGGATGACGACCAGTCCTTTGGGTCGTGGCCTTCGGGTCGATTCCGTCTTCATGCACTTTGGAGCAAGACGATGCTCGGTGTGTCCGGATGACGACCAGTCTCAAGTAGGCTTGGATCGTAGGAGATCGGTGTTGCGCCTGATGCGTTTAACGCGGGCTAGAGACACTGGGCCGGGGGCGTTTTTACGCTGGCCACGGAGTGTTGTGATTGGGCTAGTGAGCCGTGGAAAGATAAGATGTTGAGTAAACTTGATAAGTATTAGATTATGTGGTGGAATTGCTGGGCATGGTATGGGACATGTCTGAGCGGTTCCATCTTATAATCCAAATACGCGCGCATGTACTATATTGATGCATTGGCACGCATAAGAGCGCATGGACAGTTGTGATCGCTTGTGATACTCGGTGATGAGCGTGTGATCTAACATTTGAGAGCCTGAGCATGCGTATGACGCAAGTGTGGATGTGCATGCCGAGGATGTGATTGATCATTATATTAAATTGCCTAACCTGCAGGGTCGACGGTAAGTACGATCTGGGCCCGAGGGCCTAGGTCAGTGATTGTTGCTTGATTTAGCTTTGTTCTCGTCAGGAGGTGCATGTTAGCCTAGTTTAGGTTTAGTGGGCTTTTACTTGCTGAGATTCGTCTCACGGTTGAAAAACCCAACCTTTCAGACCCCAGACCTTGACGATGCCGCAGGAGCCGGAGGTGCCGGTGCGATATGGGATCCCTCAGCATTTGGAGCATACCATGTCGGTTCACCCCATAGGGAATGGGGAGATGTATTTGAGACACTATACCCTAGTCGTAGTAGATGTAGGGACTACCCATTATGAGACGCACGAGTACATAGCTTGGTGCTTTCGAGACCGGTTCGTGGAGGAGTATGGACCCCTTCGTTCCATGGACGTTCCGTTTACCAGAGAGGGTCAGTTAGACCCGTAATGTCCCGATGGAGACTTAATCGATCCCGATTCGGACATGGAGGTGAGTTGGGAGATTGACGAGGGACCGGAGTTAGGAGAGGAGGATGAGGAGCTAGGAGGAGTCGACTATGAGCCTGAGATCGTTGATCCGGCCCCGGAGCCGATGGATGTGGAGGTCGAGGAGCCGATGGAGGTTGATGAGGACCCGAAGATGGAGACCGAGTCCGAGGCAGCCAGTTCAGACGTTGACCAGGAGTTTTCCGAGAGTTCGTCGGAGGCGTCGAGTTCAGACCCCGACTGGGAGCCCTAGGATGGATTCCCTCTCCTAGTAGACCGAGGACTGACACTTTTTGGGATTTAGTCCTCCTTAGCCACCTCTCCCTTTTTGACCAGTGTGGTGGCCGTGGCCCGCTTTTGTTGTATGTATCTTGGGTCTGTGTATTTGGTTTGTAAATGGATATTGTAAAAGCTTTTGCGTATATATGAAAATGTATATTTTGTATTCAGTAATTTTTGTAATGCTATCCTTGTTCTTATATTGTTTTATGTCTGGGTATTATTATTACTTGTTTTGCTTCCGCTTGTGTATGATCTCTGTGTTGGGTGTTGGGTCGGCGACGTTTCCTGGGACGTCGCACTCATAACGACCAAGAGGAGGGATGTGGCGCGTCGCGGACGGCGCGGGGCATGACATAATACTAGCAACCTCAACACATCACCCAAGAAGATTTATATACTTACCTCCGGTCCTGCCGCACTTGCACTTGCAGGTCAATTAATCAAAGAATCACTCAAGCAATGCACAAACAGTTAGGAGGTACACTTAGCACACGGGGTCACCCTACAGTCTACCCTTCGTCTCATCGTTCCTTGTCACTCCAAGCTTCGACCATATTAGATCGAGCTGACCTTGCTCTAATACCAAAATCGAGCTGGGATGTCACGCCCCAAACCCTCTGTGGCACGCCACAACCCTCCTCTTGGTCGATTTGACTGCGACGCCCCAGGACGCATCGCCAACCCATCACCCAAGACAGAGAATCATGAACAAGCAGAAGCAGAACAAATAATAATATCCGTACAGAAAACAATATGAGAACAAGGATAGCATAACAGAAATTACTGATTACAAAATACATACTTTCATATATATATAGAAACATTTACAATATCCATTTACAACCAAAATATACGACACCAAATACAATAGCAAAAGCGGATCGCAGCCACCACACTAGGTAAAAAGGAGAGGCGACTAGAGAGAACTATCGACAAAAGGAAAAAGGAGGACTAAATTCCAAAAAGTGTCAGTCCTCACTACGCTAGGAAGAGGATCTATCCTAGGGCTCCTAATCGAGGTCCGAGCTCGACGTCTCCGAAGAACTCTCGGATAACTCCTGGTCCTCATCAGAACTGACTGCCTCGGACTCGGTCTCCATCTCCGGGTCCTCGTCTACCGCCATAGGCTCCTCTGCCTCCACATGCATCAGCTCTGGGGCCGGATCGACAATCTCGGGCTCCAAATCCACACCTCCCAACTCCTTATTCTCCTCTCCTAGCTCGGGTCCCTCATCTATCTCCCAGCTCACCTCCATCTCCACATCGGGATCAACTATGTCCCCATTAGGGCACTGCGGATCTAACTCGCCCTCCCCGTTGAACAGGATATCCATAGAACGGAGGGGTCCGTACTCCTCTCCAAAATGATCCCCAAAGCACCAGGCTACATACTCGTGGGTCTCAAAATGTGTGGCTCCTACATCTACCCAAACTAAAGTATAATGTCTAAGGAACATCTCCTCATTCCCTATGGGGTGAACCGACATGGTGTGCTCGAGATGATACGGAATCCCTTGTCACACTGGCGCGTCCGTCACCTCCGGCATCGTCAAGGTCTGGGGTCTGAAAAGTTGGGTTATACAATCGTGAGACGAATCTTAACAAGTAAAACCCACTAAACCTAAACTCGGCTAACATGCACCTCCTGACGGGAACAAAACTAAATCAAACAACAACTACTGACCTAGGCCCGCGGGCCCAGATCGCACTTACCGATGGCCCTGCAGGTTAGGTAATTTAAAGTAATAATCAACGGGCATACACGGTCACACGTGCGTCATACGCATGCTCATGCTCGTAAATGTCTGGACCACATTCCCATCACCGAGTTTCACACATATTCATACTCGTCCATGCATTCTTATGTATGCCAATGCATCAATGTGGTACAAGCGCGCGTATTTGGATTATAAGATGGAACCACTTGGGCACGTCCCATACCATGCCTAGCAATTCCACCACATAATCTAATACTCTACAGATTAACTTATTATCTTATCTTTCCATGGCCCACTGGCCCAAACACATATACAACACTTCGTGGCCAGCGTAAAAATGCCCTCGGCCCAGTGTCTCTAGCCTGTTACAAATGCATGAGGCACAACACCGATCTCCTTACGAACCAAGCCTGCTACAAAGTGGATGAGACTGGTCATCTTCCGAACACACTGGGCATCGTCTTGCTACAAAGTGCATGAAGACGAAATCGACCTAAAGGCCACGACCCGAAGGCCTTAAGTGATCACACGGCACACTGCCCAAATTTTATCTGAACCCGGCGTCAAGCGCATCGGGCAATTAAGGGTGATCACATGCTCATGGCAGACTCGCAATCTCGCACAAATTTTATCACATGCCTCACACTCGACACACACATAATGCGCAGCCATGAATGTTTATGCTCGGGCAATGTAGAATATACAAGAGCACCAATCATCGCAATTCAATGAGTTCAAGCTTACCACAGTACAACGTGCTCAATTGCCCACATCACGCTACGCACAACGTCGATCACACGATCACGCGACATGGCAAGGTGCAAATAAACACCAAAGCACCTAAATCACTCAAATGGAATATCACAACTATCCAGTCAACTATCCGGGCCATCCCGACACCTCAATCAAGTTAATCCGCCAACTTGTCAACACTTAATCCATTACTTTCCAACATGGTCAGCCATTAATTAGTCTTACTCGGGGCTCTAATCCATTTCAATTTCCTCTTGATAACTCATCAATATCATCTCGGTCCTTACCAATCCAACAATAATCCATAATCAACCTCAAACGATCCTAATCATCCTAATTTCCCCCTAATTACTCACTAACGACACCCTAACTCGATCTAAAGTGCATTATTGTCCGAATTAGGGTTTAGTGGATAATACTCACTTAAACTCAGGTCTAGATGACGAGAAACGGCGGCCAATTACGGTGAACGGTAAACCAGCGTCGGCTTTTCCGGCGGTGGCGGCGACAAGGGATGGCTCACAGATGGCGGCAAGGGACGGCTCTCCGGGCTGACACAGCTGGCGGCTCACGGTAAGGAGACGGACGAACGGCGGTGAGGCACGGCCAACACGTGGGCGGCGACGTGGCGGTGAACAGCGGTGACGAGCTCACGGCGGTTTGGCCTCCAAGCGGCCGAGAGGGAGAAAACGGGTCGGTGAGGGTGGCTGAGGTGTGGACGGTCGGCAAGTTGGCGGTCACGGCGTGCGGCGGCGACGCTCTGGGCGAGTGGCACGGCGGCGTGACGGCGGACGGACGGCCAACCGACGAGAGAAAGAGAGAGGGTGAACACGGGAGGGAGACGGCGAAGATGGTGGCGGTGCTCACAGCAATGGTGCGGCGGTGGACGGCAACGGCATAACCGGCGCGGGCGGCGACGAGCGGCGAACCGGCGGCGGTGCACGGCAAAGGAAGTGGTCGATGAGAGAGAGAGAGAGAGAGATGATGGCTTGTTGAAGAAGAAAAATGAGGAGAGAGAGAGAGGGAGAGAAAGGCTTATAGTGGGGTTTGGTGGGGGTTGGTGCCACTTGTCACCATCCTAGCTACCTAGACTAACCTACCTTTGATCCAAAGGCCACCAATTCTTCAAGTCCAATAATTGATGGGGCAAAAGGGTCATTGCTCACTCCACTAAACCTTGTCACTTGTCCATTAAATCCATTAAATAATTCCTTCAATAATTCTCAAAATTCGGATCACTAAATAAGCTTGAGAGGCAAAGTTGTCATTTGTCAGATTCCATGCCGAAATTCCATTTTTCGACCAGCCTAACCCCCTATATAAATGGCCAACCCAAATTGACGCCGTCCTTGCGAAACTATACCAGTAAACCCTCCAAAATCAACTTCAAAGTCCGGATTAAATTCCATGATCAAACTGTTAAATTTCAATTCTCGAGTCTCTTACTAACGGGCGGCTGTTTAGAGCTTACGCGTATCGATCTAAGGATATCTGAGTCGTGACGGCCTCGATTACCGGGAGAACGAGAGGAATTATCGCTAGTTCCAGAGATAACGATCGTTCGGTTTAAGTTCGGGACTGGTCGACCACGTGCACTTTCAGTCTTACAGAATCACCTGCTATTCAAGTGTACATCGTTTGTAACATCCTGAATTTCGACTCAATTTTCGGAAATCAATAAAACGAGTCTTATTTGTTATTTCATTTCGTAAGTCTCGCCCGGAGCTGATCACTCCTGGGATACTGACCAGATGGGAATGGCTAACTAGGATAACGGTACGTGGACCAAGGACCCGATCGTGAATGGGACATCAATTTCGAGAAACGTCGAGGAAATATTTTGGGCCAAGTAGATCGATCTTCGGAAGGTAACGGACTTGGTTCGACCGAGGCCAACGATGTACGATCGGATAGCAGGTGATTCTGCATGACCGAAAGTGCACGTGGTCGACCGGTCCCGAACTTAACCCGAACGATCGTTATCTTCGGAACTAGCGATAATTCCTCTCGTTCTCCCGGAAATCGAGGCCGTCACGACTCGAATAACCTTAGGTCGATACGCATAACCCCTAAACAGTCGCCCGTTAGTATGAGATTCAGAAATTGAAATTTAACTAGTTGAATCGTGAAATTTGATCTGGACTTCGAGGTTGATTTTCGAGGGTTTATTGGTTTAGTTTCGCAAGGACGACATCAATTTGGGTTGGCCATTTATATAGGGGTTTAGTTTGGTCGAAAAATGGAAATTCGGCCCGGAATCGGACAAAAGACGACTTTGCCCCTAAGCCTAGAATAGTGTTCCGAATTTGAGGTTTTTAGTGGTGATTTATTAATTAGTTTTTAAGTGGATAATGGGTCTAGAGTTAGTGGGGTTAGCAATTACCTAGATGCCCTTCAATTATTGGTGGAGAGTAGTTTCTAGCCATTAGATCTAGGGGAGAGTTGTCCTAAGCCTTGGATGAGTGACACTTGTCACCTAATCCCCAACCACTCCACTATAAACCCATCATCTCTTCTCTCTCTCCTCACTTTTCTTTCTCTTCAAGCCAAGATCATTTCCTTCTCTCTTCTTCCTCTCTCCCTCTCCATTTTCACGCCGGCCGCCGCCAAGGCCGCCCGCTGCCGCCCGCCGTGGCTGTTCCACCGCCGCCTCATCATCCCGCCATTACCCTCACCACTTCCTCTCTCCCTTTCGCCGTCTCTCTCTCTCTTCCCGTGCTCCCTCTTCCCTCTCGGCCGTGGGGTTGCCGGACTACCCACCGCCGCCGTCCGCCGTTCCACCGCACGGGGAGCCACCGTCGACCACCTTGCCGACCTTTCCTCTCTCTCTCCTTGGCCGTTTGGAGGCCGATCAGCCGTGAGCCGCCGCTTGGAGGCTACCACCGTCCGTGAACCGCCCGAGCCGTAGCCGCCGTCCACCGCCGATCCTCGGGAATCTGCCGCCGGCTTACCGTTCACCGGTAGTTGGCCGCCGTTCCCCGTCGTCCCGAACCAAGTTTGAGTGAGTATTACCCCCTAAACCCTAATTAGGACGATTATGCCCTCTAGATCGGGATTAGGAGTCGTTAGTGATTATTTAGTATATTTGATGTTGATTATAATTCATGGTTTGATCGGTAAGTGTCGGGATAATGTTATAGGTTGTTTGAGGAATAATCAAAGGGAATTGAAGGATGGAAAGAGGTTTAGTAGTGGCTGTCCATGAGGCCAACCAAGGGATTAAGTATTGATTTGTTGTCGGTTTAACTTGATCGAGGTGTTAGAATTGCCCGGGTGATTGATCAATTGGTTGAAATGCTTGAATTGGTTGATTTATATGCAATGAGGATTCAATAAAACCTTGTCACGTCGCTTGATCGTGTGATCGAAATGTGCGGATTGTGACTTGAGCTATGAACACGTTGGATGATGATTTATCGGGCACGCTGATTGGTTTTGGCTTGAAATGTGTTCATGAATTGTTTGGTGCTCATGTATATCACATATCGCCCGAGCATGAGCATTCATGGCTGCGCATTACGTGTGTGCCAAGTGTGAGGCATGTGATGAAATTGTGCGAGAATGCGGGTCTGCCATGTGCATGTGATCACGTGTAATTGCCCGTTGTGTTCGTCGCCAGGTTTAGATAAAAATTGGGCAAGTGTGCTGTGTGATCACTTAAGGCCTTCGGGTCGTGGCCTTAGGGTCTATTCCGTCTTCATGCACTTTGGAGCAAGATGATGCCCAGTGTGTCCGGATGACGACTAGTCTCATGTAGGCTTGGATCGTAGGAGATCGGTGTTGCGCCTGATGCGTTTAACGCGGGCTAGAGACACTGGGCCGGGGGCGTTTTTACGCTGGCCACGGAGTGTTGTGATTGGGCCAGAGGCCGGGCTAGTGAGCCGTGGAAAGATAAAATGTTGAATAAACTTGATAAGTATTAGATTATGTGGTGGAATTGCTGGGCATGGTATGGGACGTGTCTGAGCGGTTCCATCTTATAATCCAAATACGCGCGCATGTACTACATTGATGCATTGGCACGCATAAGAGCGCATGGACAGTTGTGATCGCTTGTGATACTTGGTGATAAGCGTATGATCTAGCATTTGAGAGCCTGAGCATGCGTATGACGCAAGTGTGGTTGTGCATGCCGAGGATGTGTTTGATCATTATATTAAATCGCCTAACCTGTAGGGTCGACGGTAAGTGCGATCTGGGCCCGAGAGCCTAGGTCAGTGATTGTTGCTTGATTTAGTTTTGTTCTCGTCGGGAGGTGCATGTTAGCCTAGTTTAGGTTTAGTGGGTTTTTACTTGCTGAGATTCGTCTCACGGTTGAAAAACCCAACCTTTCAGACCCCAGACCTTGACGATGCCGCAGGAGCCGGAGGTGCCGGTGCGATATGGGATCCCTCAGCATTTGGAGCATACCATGTCGGTTCACCGCATAGGGAATGGGGAGATGTATTTGAGACACTATACCCTAGTCGTAGTAGATGTAGGGACTACCCATTATGAGATGCACGAGTATGTAGCTTGGTGCTTTCGAGACCGGTTCGGGGAGGAGTATGGATCCCTTCGTTCCATGGACGTTCCGTTTACAGGAGAGGGTCAGTTAGACCCTCAGTGTCCCGATGGGGACATAGTCGATCCCGATTCAGACATGGAGGTGAGTTGGGAGATTGACGAGGGACCGGAGTTAGGAGAGGAGGATGAGGAGCTAGGAGGAGTCGACTATGAGCCTGAGATCGTCGATCCGGCCCCGGAGCCGATGGATGCGGAGGTCGAGGAGCCGATGGAGGTTGATGAGGACCCGGAGATGGAGACCGAGTCCGAGGCAGCCAGTTCAGACGATGACCAGGAGTTTTCCGAGAGTTCGTCGGAGGCGTCGAGCTCAGACCCCGACTGGGAGCCCTAGGATGGATTCCCTCTCCTAGTAGACCGAGGACTGACACTTTTTGAGACTGAGTCCTCCCTAGCCACCTCTCCCTTTTTTTGACCAGTGTGGTGGCCGTGGCCCGCTTTTGTTGTATGTATCTTGGGTCTGTGTATTCGGTTTGTAAATGGATATTGTAAAAGCTTTTGCATATATGAAAGTGTATATTTTGTATACAGTAATTTCTATGATGCTATCCTTGTTCTCATATTGTATTATGTCTGGGTATTATTATTATTTGTTTTGCTTCCGCTTGTGTATGATCTCTGTGTTGGGTGTTGGGTCGGCGACGTTTCCTAGGACGTCGCACTCATATCGACCAAGAAAGGAGGGATGTGGCGTGTCGCGGAGGGCGCGGGGCGTGACATCGTTGGCCTCGGCCAAACCAAGTCCGTTACCTTCCGAAGATCGACCTACTTTGGCCCAAAATATTTCCTCGTCGTTTCTCGAAATCGATGTCCGATTCACGATCAGATCCTTGGTCTACGTACCGCTATCCTAGTTAGCCATTCCCATTTGGTCAGTATCCTAGGAGTGATCAGCTCTGGGCGAGACTTACGAAAATGAAATAATAGATAAGGCTCGTTTTATTGATTTTCGGAAATTGAGTCGAAAGTCAGGATGTTACAAATTCCCAATCCGGGGCAGTTGAGATTGCATTAGGGGTCTTGCTGGACGTTGAGGGCAATGTCTTATCTGATGGTTCATGCTCCCACACCTAAAGCACGCCCTAAACCGGTTCTAAGAATGACTTGGCTTCCTGATATTTTTCTTGACGAGAAGGACAAAACGCCTATTTCCTGCCATTAGCCCTTCCCGAAGCGGCGGTTGTCCTTAATTGGGGCAAACCGCGATCCAGAAGCGGCGGCCCTATCCATCTAATCCCGTTCTATCACTTGAGCTCACTCATACATCTCTTCATAATCTCAAATATTCAATGAGATCATCTGACTACAAAGGTCCGGTTTCAGCCCATCCCGGAGCCTTCGAACCTTATCCAGTGGGTCCTCTATCATTCTTGGCACAAACTTTGACAGTCTTGCAAATTCCGCCTCATACTGTTCTACTGTCATCTGTCCTTGGCGGTGTCTCATAAACTCTGCTAATTTTCTTTCTCTGACACTTTCAGAAAAGTATTTCCCGTAGAAATTCTTAGTGAACACTGCCCAAGTCTGGGCAACACCCACAGGGAATACTCTCCCCCTGATGGCTTTCCACCAGTCACTGGCATTCTTTTGTAATTGGTACACCGCCAAGGTCACCTTCCACCCAACACGGTGCGGCCTCGAGGTCACCCTTTCCATCAAACTTTGGCGGTTTAGTGTTCCGAATTTTGAGGTTTATCGGAGGATTATTTATTGGTTTTAATGGACTTGAGACAAGAGTTAGTGGAAGGGAGTAAAGACCTCATTGCCCATCAATTATTAGACTTAGAGGAGTGTGGACCATTGGATCAAAGGGTAAGTTTGTCTTGTGCCTTGGATGGTTGACATGTGGCACCTAACCTCAACCACCCCATTATTAAGCCCATCACTCCCTCTCTCTCTCCCCACTTTTCTTTTTCACCAAGCCAACCTCACCTTCCTCTCTCTCCCTCTTCATCTTCGCCGGCCACCCCTTTGCTGTCCACGCCGAGACCGCCGCCAACGCCGGTCCATCGCCACCGTGATGCCACCGCCACGCCAAGCCACTGCCACCTCACCCTCTCGCCGTCACTCCCGCTTTCTCGTCCCGTGTTCTCCCTCCTCTCGAACGTGTAATCACCGAAGCCAAGCCGTCCGCCGCCATCGTCCGCCCATGGCCGCACTGCTCGCCCGAAGCCGTCACCGTCGTCCGCTGCTCCGCCGCCGTTCCGTCTCACACCGACCACCTCATCCGCCACCCTCACCGACCTCCTTCCTCTCTCTCTCTCTTGGCCGTTTGGAGGCCGTGCACCGTTAGCCGCCGCCACCGCTTGCCGCCACCACCGCCGGAAATGCCGCCGCTGATTTACCGTTCACAGGTAATTGGCCGCCGTTTTCCCGTCGTCGTAGACTGAGTTTAAGTGAGTAATGCCTCTAAACTCTAATTAGGACAATAATGCCCTTTAGATCGGGTTTAGGTGTCGTTAGTGATTAATTAGTATGATTAAGGTTGGTTATGAAATATTGCTTGATTGGAAAGTGCTGGAATGACGTTATTGGTTTATTGAGGAGAAATTGAAGTGGATTGGAGGTCGAAACAAGGTCAAGTTGTCACGCCCCGCGCCCTCCGCGATGCGTCACATCCCTCCTTCTTGGTCGTTATGAGTGCGACGTCCCAGGAAGCGTCGCCGACCCAACACCCAACACAGAGATCATACATAAGCGGAAGCAAAACAAATAGTAATACCCAGACATAAAACAATATGAGAACAAGGATAACATTGCAGAAATTACTGAACACAAAATATACATTTTCATATATACGCAAAAGCTTTTACAATATCCATTTACAAACCAAATACACAGACCCAAGATACATACAACAAAAACGGGCCACGGCCACCACACTGGTCAAAAAGGGAGAGGTGGCTAAGGAGGACTAGGTCTCAAAAAGTGTCAGTCATCGGTCTACTAGGAGAGGGAATCTTCCAAAGTCTGAATCGTCCTTTCTGACTGACCATCTGTTTGCGGATGATAGGCCGTACTGAACTGTAATCTCGTTCCTAATGCCTCTTGTAGACTTTTCCAAAACTTGGCAGTAAATCTGGGATCACGGTCCGAAGTAATCGTCACTGGCACTCCATGAAGTCGAACAATCTGCCGAACGTACAACTCTGCATACTTTTCCAGTTCCAAGTCCTTTCGCACTGCTAGAAAATGCGCTGACTTAGTCAAGCGATCTACTATCACCCAAATAGAATCATGTCCTTTTTTGACTACGCGGCAATCCCGTTACAAAGTCCATCGTGATATGCTCCCATTTCCATTCTGGGATCTCTAACGGTCGCAATAATCCACCTGGCTTGCAGTGCTGTGCCTTCACTTGTTGGCACGTCAAACACTTGGCCACATGCTTAGCCACGTCCTTCTTCATACCATTCCACCAATAGTGTTGCCTCAAATTCTGATACATCTTAGTACTCCCTGGGTGGATGCTATACTGACTCCGATGAGCTTCACTCAAAATTTCCTCTTTCAGTCCTTCGTCATCTGGCACACACAATCGTCCTCTAAACTTCAAAATCCCATCATCCAACACTTGAAAATCTGACTTCCTTTTCACTGTGTCCATTTCAACTATTTTCTGGATCTCGGGGTCCGTAGACTGCAATGCCTTAATCTTGTCCTTAATCTCCGGCTCAATCCTTAGAGCAGCTAGCAAATTTGATGCTTGGCTCACTTCGAACTTAAATTCCGAGTCTCTGAGCCTTTCCAACAATGTCCATTCTTTGACCATCAAGTACGCCATACTAGACTTGCGACTCAAGGCATCGGCGACCTTATTTGCCTTCCCCGGATGATACAAAATATCGCAGTCGTAGTCCTTCAGAAGTTCCATCCACCTACGCTGTCTCATATTCAACTCCTTCTGCGAAAACAAGTACTTTAAGCTCTGATGATCCGTATAGATCTGAAACTTCTCTCCACACAAGTAATGCCTCCAAATCTTAAGTGCGAACACTATCGCTGCTAACTCCAAATCATGCGTCGGGTAATTCCTTTCATGGGGCCTCAACTGACGCGACGCATAAGCTACCACTTTACCATACTGCATCAACACACAACCAAGTCCTCTTAGCGAAGCATCGCTATAAATCTCAAATCCACCAGGTCCTGACGGAATAGTCAACACTGGAGCGGTCGTCAACTTATACTTCAACTCCTGAAAACTCCTTTCGCACTTATCGTCCCATTCAAACTTAGTCTCCTTCTTCAACAATCGTGTCAAAGGCATGGCTATAGATGAAAACCTTTCTACAAACCGTCTATAATAGCCAGCCAGTCCTAAAAAGTTCCGAACCTCCGTTACTGATGTCGGTCTTGACCACTTAGTCACCGCTTCGACCTTTGTCGGATCCACGGAAATTCCATCTCCCGACACGATATGTCCAAGAAATGCCACTTTACTGAGCCAAAACTCGCACTTGCTGAACTTAGCATACAATGCGTGTTCTCTCAACGTCCGTAGTACTTCAGCCAAGTGTATTTCATGTTCCTCAGGGCTCTTCGAATACACCAATATATCATCTATGAAGACTATGACGAACTGGTCCAAGAATTCCTTGAATACTCTATTCATCAAATCCATAAAAGCGGCTGGGGCATTCGTCAATCCAAAGGGCATCACTGTGAACTCATAGTGCCCATACCTTGTTTTGAAGGCAGTCTTAGGTATATCCTCCTTTTTGATCCTCAACTGATGGTACCCGGTCCTCAAATCTATCTTGGAGAACACTGCGGCTCCTTGTAGCTGATCGAACAAGTCATCGATCCTTGGCAGTGGGTACTTATTTTTCACTGTCACCTGATTCAACTGATGATAATCTATGCACAGCCTTAACGTCCCATCTTTCTTCCTTACAAACAAAACTGGCGCTCCCCATGGGGATACACTAGGGCGAATGAAACCTTTGTCAAGCAACTCTTGCATCTGAACTTTCAACTCCTTCAACTCCGTTAAGGACATCCGATACGGCGCTTTCGAAATCAGCTCTGTTCCTGGCGCCAACTCAATCACAAACTCTACTTCCCGCTCGGGTGGCAAACCCGGTAGTTCCTTAGGAAAAACTTCGGGGAAATTGCACACTACAGGTATATATTCCAATTTAGGTTCCACCACTGTTGGGTCCACAACGTTCACCAAGTATCCTTCACACCCTTCGTCCAACAACCTATTCACTTCGAGCGAAGAAATCCAAGGGATCGAGATTCCTCCTCGACTTCCCTGAAACTCAAAACTAGCACACCCCTCCGGACTAAACCGAATCGTACGACTACTACAATCCATCACAGCCTTCTGCCGGACTAACCAGTCCATTCCAACGATCACATCGAAGTCAAACAAGGGTAACACAACCAGATCAATATTCTCTTCCTTACCCCCAATGACTATTCTACACTTAGGACACCCAAACAAGACTAACAGGCTATCATTCATCGGCGTCGACACACAAAGCCTAGTCTTAAGCAACACAGGTTCTACACCAACCAACTTAACAAACTGCTCCGAAACAAATGAGTGGGTTGCCCCCGGATCAAACAACGCATACGCGGCATGTCCACAAAGAGAGACCGTACCTGTGATCACGCCTGGCGCATTCTCCGCTTCTTGGCGTGCCATAGTATAAACCCTTCCTTGAGCGGACGATCGACCTTGGTTCGCTGGTGGGGGATTCCCGATCCTACTCTCAATACGCGGCTGCTGCGGGGGTCCTGAGGGACGCATCTGAGGACAACTACGAATCTGATGCTCCCTGCTACCACATCTAAAACACGCTCCAAATCTATACAGCTGGGGATTTGGCTTTCCAATAGCCCTTTTCACAGGTGGGGTAAAACGTCTATTATTCACTGGCGGCCTCTTCGCAAAGCGACGATTATCTTTACCTTGGGCAAACCGCGATCCTGAGGCGGCTGCTCTTTCCTGTTGATCTCGCTCTATAATCTGGGCTAGCCTATACATCTCTCCATAGTCCCTTATATCATGCGACAGAATCTGACTTCGGAGATCCGGCTTCATCCCATCTCGGAATCTCCTAGCTTTGTCCCGTGGGTTCTCTACCATGGTCGGCGCAAACTTTGCCAACCTTGCAAACTCCGCTTCATACTGATCAATCGTCATCTGTCCTTGGCGTAGTCGCATAAACTCCATTAACTTCCTTTCCTGAGCGACTTCCGAAAAGTACTTCTCATAGAAACTCTCTACAAACACTGCCCAAACCAACTCAGTTTCTTCCGGGAACACTCCCTCCTTAGTAGCTCTCCACCAATCATTCGCACCCTCTTGAAGCTGATACACGGCTAACGTAACTCTCTCCGGATCGGTGCACCCTAGAACATCAAATGCTTTCTCTAACTCCTCTATCCAACGCGGAGCGGCTTCGGGGTCACTCTTACCATTAAACTTAGGCGACTTTAACTTCAGGAACTGCTCTACTAACGGAGGCATCTGTCTAGCCCCTACCGGCTGAGCTTGTCCTTGCTGCGCCTGATTCCCTCCGTTACCAGCAATCGCTGCGGCCTCGGCAGCTTGAGCATGGGCTGCGGCTCTTTCCTGTGCTTGCATACCCATGATATGTCCTATCTCTCTCAGAGTTTCCATTACTTCCTCAAACCTCGGATCTCTAGCTTCACGATACCCCGTACTAGGCTGCCCCTGGGGTTCCTTGCCCCTCCTTCTACTCATCCTTCAATCCTTGCTAAACACCTACCTGCTATAATTCCACTCGGGAATTAGAGACCTAACTCAAGCTCTAACAAGCTAAGGCCCTAAGCAGGTATGAAACAACAACCAACAACCAGCATGCGACTTGATACTAGCAAGCTCAACACATCACCCAAGAGGATCATATACTCACCTCTGGTCCTGCCGCACCTGCGCTTACGGGTCAATTAATTAAAGAACCACTCAATCAATGTAACATCCCAAATTTCGACTCAATTTCCAGAAATCAATAAAACGAGTCTTATTTGTTATTTCATTTAGTAAGTCTCGCCCGGAGCTGATCACTCCTGGGATACTGACCAGATTGGAATGGCTAACTAGGATAATGGTACGTGGACCAAGGACCCGATCGTGAACGGGACATCAATTTCGAGAAACGACGAGGAAATGTTTTGGGCCAAATGGATCGATCTTCGGAAGGTAACGGACTTGGTTCGACCGAGGCCAACGATGTACGATTGGATAGCAGGTGATTCTGCATGACCGAAAGTGCACGTGGTCGACCGGTCCCGAACTTAACCCGAACGATCGTTATCTTCGAAACTAGCGATAATTCCTCTCGTTCTCCCGGTAATCGAGGCCGTCACGGCTCGGATAACCTTAGGTCGATACGCGTAACCCCTAAACAGTCGCCCGTTAGTATGAGATTCAGAAATTGAAATTTAACTAGTTTGATTGTGAAATTTGATCCGGACTTCGAGGTTGATTTTCGAGGGTTTACTGGTTTAATTTCGCAAGGACGACGTCAATTTGGGTTGGCCATTTATATAGGGGTTTAGTCTGGTCGAAAAATGGAAATTCGGCCCGGAATCGGACAAAAGACGACTTTGCCCCTAAGCCTTGTAGAGAGTTCCGAATTTGGGGATTTTAGTGGAGGTTTATTAATTAGATTTTTAAGTGGATAATGGACAAGAGTTAGTGGAGGAAGAAATGACATTTGAGCCCATCAATTATTGGATCTAGAAGAGTGTGAGCCATTAGATCTAAGGGTAGGTTGTCCAAACCTTTAGATGAGTGACACTTGTCACCTAATCCCCACCAACTACCAACCACTCCACTATAAACTCATTATCACCTCTCTCTCTCTCCTCACTTGTCTTCCTCTTCAAGCCAAGATCACTTCTCTCTCTCTCTTCTCCCTCTCTTCCTCTCCATTTCGCCGGCCACTCCCCCTCCACGCCGTCCACGCCGGCCGCCGCCAAGGCCGCCCGCCGCCGCTTCACCGCCGTTCCGCCACCACCACCTTGCCGTCCCGCCATCACCATCACCATTTCCTCACTCCCTCTCACCGTCTCTCTCTCTCTCTCTCTCTCTTGGCCGTGGGGTTACCGTTCACCTCACCGCCCGTCCGCCGTTCGCCCTTCACGCCGCCGCCCGTCGTGGCCATTTCCGCCGGAGCCAAGCCATCCCGCCGTCCACCGCCGTTCCATCATCACCTTGCCGACCGTCCCTCTCTTCCCCTTGGCCGTTTGGAGGTCGATCCGCCCGTGAGCCGCCGCTTGGAGGCCGCCCGAGCCGTAGCCGCCGTCCCTTGGGAATACCGCCGCCGGCTCACCGTTCACCGGTAGTTGGCCGCCGTTCCCCGTCGTCGTAAAACCCGAGTTTAAGTGAGTATTACCCCCTAAACCCTAATTAGGACAATTATGCCCTCTTGATGGGGATTAGGAGTTTTAGTGGTTAATTAGTATATTTGATGTTGGTGATAGATTATGGTTTGATCGGAAATTATTGGGAGATTGTTAATTGGTTGTTTGAGGAATAATGGAAGTGAATTTGAGGATGAAACAAGGTTTAGTTGTGGCTGTCTGTGAGGCCAATCAAGGGATTAAGTATTGATTTGTTGTCGGATTAACTCGATTGAGGTGTTAGAATGGCCCGGGTGATTGATCGATTGGTTGAAATGCTTGAATTGGTCGATTTATATGCTATGAGGTTTAATTAGACCATGCCATGTCGCTTGATCGTGTGATCGGAATGTGCGAAGTGTGACTTGGGCATATGAGCATGTTTAAATGTGATGAGCTTGAACTTATTGAATTGTGGATTGGTGCTCATATGTATACCTCATACTGCCCGAGTATGAGCATTCATGGCTGCGCATTACGTGTGTGCCGAGTGTGTGGCATGCGATGAAATTTGTGCGAGAATGCGGGTCTGCCATGAGCATGTGATCACGTGTAATTGCCCGTTGCGTTTGTCGCCGGGTTCAGATAAAATTTGGGGCATGTGTGCCGTGTGATCACTTAAGGCCTTCGGGTCGGTTGCCGTCTTCATGCACTTTGGAGCAAGACGATGCCCGGTGTGTCCGGATGACGACCAGTCCTTTGGGTCGTGGCCTTCGGGTCGATTCCGTCTTCATGCACTTTGGAGCAAGACGATGCCCGGTGTGTCCGGATGACGACCAGTCTCATGTAGGCTTGGATCGTAGGAGATCGGTGTTGCGCCTGATGCGTTTAACGCGGGCTAGAGACACTGGGCCGGGGGCGTTTTTACGCTGGCCACGAAGTGTTGTGATTGGGCCAGAGGCCGAGCTAGTGAGCCGTGGAAAGATAAGATAATGAGTAAATTGTTAAGTATTAGATTATGTGGTGGAATTGCTGGGCATGGTATGGGACATGTCTGAGCGGTTCCATCTTATAATCCAAATACGCGCGCTTATTCTACATCGATGCATTGGCACGCATAATAGCGCATGGACAGTTGTGATCGCTTGTGATACTCGGTGATGAGCGTGTGATCTAGCATTTGGGAGCCTGAGCATGCGTATGACGCAAGTGTGGATTTGCATGCCGAGGATGTGCTTGATCATTATATGAAATTGCCTAACCTGCAGGGTCGACGGTAAGTACGATCTGGGCCCGAGAGCCTAGGTCAGTGATTGTTGCTTGATTTAGTTTTGTTCTCGTCGGGAGGTGCATGTTAGCCTAGTTTAGGTTTAGTGGGTTTTTACTTGCTGAGATTCGTCTCACGGTTGAAAAACTCAACCTTTCAGACCCCAGACCTTGACGATGCCGCAGGAGCCGAAGGTGCCGGTGCGATATAGGATTCCTCAGCATTTGGAGCATACCATGTCAGTCCACCCCATAGGGAATGGGGAGATGTATTTAAGGCAATATACCCTAGTTGTAGTAGATGTAGGGACCACCCATTATGAGACGCACGAGTACATAGCTTGGTGCTTCCGAGACCGGGACGGGGAGGAGTATGGACCCCTTCGTTCCATGGACGTTCCGTTTACCGGTGAGGGACAGTTCGACCCGCAGTGTCCCAATGGAGACGTAGTCGATCCCGATTCAGATATGGAGGTGAGTTGGGAGATTGACGAGGGACCGGACTTAGAAGAGGGGGATGTGGAGTTGGGAGGAGTGGATTTTGAGCCCGAGATCGTTGATCCGGCCCCGGAGCCGATGGATGTGGAGTTCGAGGAGCCGATGGAGGTTGATGAGGACCCGGAGATGGAGACCGAGTCCGAGGCAGCCAGTTCAGACGATGATCAGGAGTTTTCCGAGAGTTCGTCGGAGGCGTCGGGTTCCGATCCCGACTGGGAGCCTTAGGATAGATTCCCCTTCCTAGTAGACCGAGGACTGACACTTTTTGGGATTTAGTCCTCCTTAGCCACCTCTCCCTTTTTGACCAGTGTGGTGGCCGTGGCCCGTTTTTGGTTGTATGTATCTTGGGTCTGTATATTTGGTTTGTAAATGGATATTGTAAAAGCTTTTGCGTATATATGAAAATGTAGATTTTGTATTCAGTAATTTCTGCAATGTTATCATTGTTCTCATATTGTTTTATGTCTCGGTATTACTATTACTGTTTTGCTTCCGCTTGTGTATGATCTCTGTGTTGGGTGTTGGGTCGGCGACGCTTCCTGGGACGTCGCACTCATAACGACCAAGGAGGAGGGATGTGGCGCGTCGCGGAGGGCGCGGGGCGTGACAATCAAGCACAAATAGTCAGGAGGTACACTTAGCACACGAGGTCACCCTAATGTCTACCCTTGGTCTCATCGCTCCTTATCACTCCAAACTTCGACCATATTGGATCGAGCTAACCTTGCTCTGATACCAAAACAACGGGGGATGTCACGCCCCGCGCCCTCCGCGACGCGCCACATCCCTCCTTCTTGGTCGTTATGAGTGCGACGTCCCAGGAAGCGTCGCCGACCCAACACCCAACACAGAGATCATACACAAGCGGAAGCAAAACAGTAATAGTAATACCCAGACATAAAACAATATGAGAACAAGGATAACATTGCACAAATTACTGAATACAAAATATACATTTTCATATATACGCAAAAGCTTTTACAATATCCATTTACAAACCAAATACACAGACCCAAGATACATACAACAAAAACGGGCCACGGCCACCACACTGGTCAAAAAGGGAGAGGTGGCTAAGGAGGACTAGGTCTCAAAAAGTGTCAGTCCTCGGTCTACTAGGAGAGGGAATCTATCCTAGGGCTCCCAGTCGGGATCGGAACCCGACGCCTCCGACGAACTCTCGGAAAACTCCTAGTCATCGTCTGAACTGGCTGCCTCGGACTCGGTCTCCATATCCGGGTCCTCATCAACCTCCATCGGCTCCTCGAACTCCACATCCGTCGGCTCCGGGGCCGGATCAACGATCTCAGGCTCAAAATCGACTCCTCCCAACTCCACATCCTCCTCTTCTAAGTCCGGTCCCTCGTCAATCTCCCAACTCACCTCCATATCTGAATCGGGATCGACTACATCTCCATTGGGACACTGCGGGTCGAACTGACCCTCACCGGTAAACGGAACGTCCATGGAACGAAGGGGTCCATACTCCTCCCCGTCCCGGTCTCGAAAGCACCAAGCTATGTACTCGTGCGTCTCATAATGGGTGGTCCCTACATCTACTACAACTAGGGTATAATGCCTCAAATACATCTCCCCATTCCCTATGGAGTGGACTGACATGGTATGCTCCAAATGCTGAGGAATCCCATATCACACCGGCATCTCCGGCTCCTGCGGCATCGTCAAGGTCTGGGGTCTGAAAGGTTGGGTTTTTCAACCGTGAGACGAATCTCAGCAAGTAAAAACCCACTAAACCTAAACTAGGCTAACATGCACCTCTTGACGAGAACAAAACTAAATCAAGCAACAATCACTGACCTAGGCTCTCGGGCCCAGATCGTACTTACCGTCGACCCTGCAGGTTAGGCAATTTCATATAATGATCAAGCACATCCTCGGCATGCAAATCCACACTTGCGTCATACGCATGCTCAGGCTCTCAAATGCTAGGTCACGCACTCATCACCGAGTATCACAAACGATCACAATTGTCCATGCGCTCTTATGCGTGCCAATGCATCGATGTAGTACATGCGCGCGTATTTGGATTATAAGATGGAACCGCTCGGACACGTCCCATACCATGCCCAGCAATTCCACCACATAATCTAATACTTATCAAGTTTACTCAACACCTTATCTTTCCACGGCTCACTAGCCCGGCCTCTGGCCTAATCACAACACTTCGTGGCCAGCGTAAAAACGCCGCTGGCCACGAAGTGTCTCTAGCCCGCGTTAAACGCATCAGGCGCAACACCGAGCTCCTACGATCCAAGCCTACAAGAGACTGGTCGTCATCCGGACACACCGGGCATCGTCTTGCTCCAAAGTGCATGAAGACGGAATCGACCCGAAGGCCACGACCCAAAGGACTGGTCGTCATCCGGACACACCGGGCATCGTCTTGCTCCAAAGTGCATGAAGACGGCAACCGACCCGAAGGCCTTAAGTGATCACACGGCACACATGCCCCAAATTTTATCTGAACCCGGCGACAAACGCAATGGGCAATTACACGTGATCACATGCTCATGGCAGACCCGCATTCTCGCACAAATTTCATCACATGCCTCACACTCGGCACACACGTAATGCGCAGCCATGAATGCTTATGCTCGGGCGATATGTGGTATAAATATGAGCACCAATCGACACAACTCAATAAGTTCAAGCTCACCACATTTAAACATGCTCATATGCCCAAGTCACACTTCGCACATTCCGATCACACCATCAAGCGACATGGCATGGTCTAATTAACCCTCATAGCATATAAATCGACCAATTCAAGCATTTCAACCAATCGATCAATTACCCGGGAAATTCTAACACCTCGATCATGTTAAACCGACAACAAATCAATACTTAATCCCTTGATTAGCCTCACGGACAGCCACTATTAAACCTTGTTTCATCCTCGAATTCACTTCCATTATTCCTCAAACAACCAATTAACAATCTCCCAATAATTTCCGATCAAACCACATTTCATAATCCACATCAAACATACTAATTAACCACTAAAACTCCTAATCCCGATCTAGAGGGCATAATCGTCCTAATTAGGGTTTAGGGGGTAATACTCACTTAAACTCGGGTTTTACGACGACGGGGAACGGCGGCCAACTACCGGTGAACGGTGAGCCGGCGGCGGTATTCCCAAGGGACGGCGGCTACGGCTCGGGCGGCCTCCAAGCGGCGGCTCACGGGCGGATCGACCTCCAAACGGCCAAGGGGAAGAGAGGGACGGTCGGCAAGGTGATGATGGAACGGCGGTGGACGGCGGGATGGCTTGGCTCCGGCGGAAATGGCCACGGCGGGCGGCGGCGTGAAGGGCGAACGGCGGACGGGCGGTGAGGTGAACGGCAACCCCACGGCCAAGAGGGAGAGAGACGGTGAGAGGGAGTGAGGAAATGGTGATGGAGATGGCGGGACGGCAAGGTGGTGGTGGCGGAACGGCGGTGAAGCGGCGGCGGGCGGCCTTGGCGGCGGCCGGCGTGGACGGCGTGGAGGGGGAGTGGCCGGCGAAATGGAGAGGAAGAGAGGGAGAAGAGAGAGAAATGAGTTTGGCTCGGAGAGGAAGACAAGTGAGGAGAGAGAGAGGTGATAATGAGTTTATAGTGGAGTGGTTGGTAGTTGTTGGGAATTAGGTGACAAGTGTCACTCATCTAAAGGTTTGGACAACCAACCTTTAGATCTAATGGCTCACACTCTTCTAGATCCAATAATTGACGGGCTCAAATGTCATTTCTCCCTCCACTAACTCTTGACTCATTATCCACTTAAAAACCAATTAATAAACCTCCACTAAAATCCCAAATTCGGAACTCTCTACAAGGCTTAGGGGCAAAGTCGTCTTTTGTCCGATTCCGGGCCGAATTTCCATTTTTCGACCAGACTAAACCCCTATATAAATGGCCAACCCAAATTGACGTCGTCCTTGCGTAATTAAACCAGTATACCCTCGAAAATCAACCTCGAAGTCCGGATCAAATTTCACGATCAAACTAGTTAAATTTCAATTTCTGAATCTCATACTAACGGGCGACTGTTTAGGGGTTACGCGTATCGACCTAAGGTTATCCGAGCTGTGACGGCCTCGATTACCGGGAGAACGAGAGGAATTATCGCTAGTTTCGAAGATAACGATCGTTCGGGTTAAGTTCGGGACCGGTCGACCACGTGCACTTTCGGTCATGCAGAATCACCTGCTATCCAATCGTACATCGTTGGCCTCGGTCGAACCAAGTCCGTTACCTTCCGAAGATCGATCCATTTGGCCCAAAATATTTCCTCGTCGTTTCTCGAAATTGATGTCCCGTTCACGATCGGGTCCTTGGTCCACGTACCATTATCTTAGTTAGCCATTCCCATCTGGTCAGTATCCCAGGAGTGATCAGCTCCGGGCGAGACTTACGAAATGAAATAACAAATAAGACTCGTTTTATTGATTTCCGGAAATTGAGTCGAAATTCGGGATGTTACATAAGTAGTGGCGGTCCATAGTGGCAAGTAATGGATTAAGTGTTGACTAGTCGATGGATTAACTCGATTAAGGTATCGGGATGGCCCGGGTGTTTGACGGGATAGTTGTAGTGCTCAAATTGATTGATTTGTGTGTTATGATCTTTATTTGCACCTTGCCATGTCACGTGATCGTGTGATCGACTCTGTACAGAATGTGATTTGGGCAATTGAGCACGTTGTAATGTGATAAGCTTGAACTCATTGAATTGTAATGATTAGTGTTCATGTGTATTCCATATTGCCCGAGCATAAACATTCATGGCTGCGCATTACGTATGTGCCGAGTGAGAGGCATGTGATGAAAATTGTGCTAGAATGACAGTCTGCCATGAGCATGTGATCACCTATAATTGCCCGATGCGCTTGACGCCGGGTTCAGATAAAATTTGGGCAGTGTGCCATGTGATCACTTAAGGCCTTTGGGTCGTGGCCTTCGGGTCGATTCCGTCTTCATGCACTTTGTATCATGACGATGCCCGTGTGTCCGAAAGATGACCAGTCTCATGCACTTTGTAGTAGGCTTGATTCGTAAGGAGATCGGTGTTACGCCTCATGCACTTTGTAGCAGGCTAGAGACACTGGGCCGAGTGCGTTTTTACGCTAGCCACAAAGAGTTGTTTATGTGTTTGGGCCAGTGGGCCGTGGAAAGATTAGATAATCAGTTAATCTGAAGAGTATTAGATTATGTGATGGAATTGCTAGGCATGGTATGGGACGTGCCCAAGTGATTATATCTTATAATCCAAATACGCGCGCTTGTGCCACATTGATGCATTGACATACATAAGGGTGCATGAACGAATATTAATATCTGTGAAACTCGGTGATGGGAATGTGATCCAGACATTTACGAGCATGAGCATGCGTATGACGCACGTGTGACCGTGTATGCCCGAGTATGTGTTTGATTATTATTTTTAATCTGCCTAACCTGCAGGG
The DNA here is from genome assembly GCA_024500025.1 of Syzygium aromaticum. Taxonomy (NCBI): domain Eukaryota; kingdom Viridiplantae; phylum Streptophyta; class Magnoliopsida; order Myrtales; family Myrtaceae; genus Syzygium; species Syzygium aromaticum. Next base: position 12,715,617 of record CM044886.1, read on the forward strand.
TCATCGGTAAGTGCGATCTGGGCCCGAGGGCCTAGGTCAATGGTTGTTGTTTGATTTAGTTTTGCTCCCGTTAGGAGGTGCATGTTAGCCTAGTTTAGGTTTAGTGGGTTTTACTTGCTGAGCTTCGTCTCACGGTTGTATAACTCAACTTTTCAGACCCCAAACCCTGACGATGCCAAAGGTGCTCGATGCACCGGTGCGACATGGGATTCCGCACCATCTCGAGCACACCATGTCAGTTCACCCCATAGGGAATGGGGAGATATTCCTTAGACACTATACATTAGTTTGGGTAGATGTAGGAAATACACATTTTGAGACCCACGAGTTTGTGGCCTAGTGCTTGAGGGACCGTTTTGGAGAGGAGTACGGACCCCTCCATTCTATGGATATCTCGTTCAACGGGGAGGGCGAGCTAGATCCGCAGTGCCCTAATGAGGATATAGTTGATCTCGATACGGAGATGGAGGTGAGTTGGGAGATAGATAAGGGACCCAAGCTAGGTGAGGAGGATGAGGTGTGGATTTTGAGCCCGAGATTGTTGATTCGGCCCCGGAGCCAATGGATGTGGAGGCAGAGGAGCCTATGGAGGTGGACGAGGATCTGGAGATGGACGCTGAGTCCGAGGCAATTAGTTCTGATGAGGATCAGGAGATATTCGAGAGTTCTTCGGAGGCGTCGAGCTCAAACCTCGACTAGGAGCCCTAGGATAGATCTCCCTTTTAGTGTAGCGAGGACTAACACTTTTTGGGAATTTAGTCCTCCGTTTCCCTTTTGTCGATAGTTCTCCCTAGCTGCCTCTCCTTTTTGCCTAGTGTGGTGGCTGTGATCCACTTTTGCTGTTGTATTTGGGATTGTGTATTTTTGGTTGTAAATGGATATTATAAAGGCTTTTGTATATGTATAAATGTGTTTCATTTGTAATCAGTAATTTCTATCACAACTTCTGATGAAGACTAGAAGGGATGGCGCTAGCCATATGAATCCAACGCCTTCCTAGCATCAGGTTGAAGGTCCTTGGAATGTCGACCACTTGAAAATCAATTGAAAAAGGTATAGGGCCTATGTTTACTTCCAATTCGATGTCCCCAATAACATATTTCTTCATTCCGTCAAATGAACGTATGGTCACCTTGGAAGGTTTGATAAGTTCTACACTAAACCCCAAGCGATGCAGCGTGCTTAAAGGACACAAGTTAAGTGCAGAACCATTATCGATGAGCACTCGTGATACTTCCTTGCCCCGGCATTTGACGGCAATATACAGAGCCTTATTGTCGTCCGTCAATAGGGAAATCTTCATCAGAAAAGGCAATTTGATCTTTTAATAGAATAGCACCAACAAAGTCTTCCAATTGTACCTCATTAATGGTTTCCGGCACATACACCTCATTTAGAAGCTTCATGAGCACCATTTTTTGGCTTTCTAAAGTCTTGAAAAGATCCAATAAGGAAATCTGTGTCAGCATCTTTCTCAATTGTTCAATTACCTTGTATTCACTTGTCCTCATAACTGACAGTAACTGCTTAACATCCTCCTCAGTCACTCCCTTCTTTTCATGCTCGCTTTCTTTCGGAACGTTACATCTTCTTGATCTGGTTATTGCGTCAATCTCTTTAGATGCATAATCCCATGGCACACATTTGGTGTCAAATTTCTCCTTTGGAGGCAAAGTGATAATCACAGGTTGCACCTCCTTGTCTTTAATTTTTAGTTGACCAATCGGGAGTTTGATGGTAATTTGCTCATCAAGATGCTTTTCTTCTCCCAATCTATCCACTTGGCATGCCAAGAAGCAGAGAATGCACCGGGTGTGATCACAGGTACGATCTCTCTCTATGGTCATGCCGCATATACATTATTTGATCCATGGGCAACCCACTCGTTTATTTCAGAGCAATTTATTAAGTTGGTTGGTATAGAACTAGTGTTGCTTGAGATTATGTTTAGTGTGTCGACGCCAATGAATGATAGCCTGTTAGGTTTGTTTGGATGTCCTAATTGTAAGATAGTCATTGGGGGCAGGGAAGAGAGTATCGACTTGGCTGTGTTGGCCATGTTCGACTTTAACGTGATCATTGGGATGGACTGGTTAGTTCGGCAGAAGGCTGTATTGGATTGCAGCAACTGTGTGAGTCGGTTTAGTCCGAATGGGTGTTCTAATTTTGAGGTTCAGGGAAAGCGAAGAGAAACCTCGATCCCTTGGGTTTCCTCGCTCGAAGTGAATAAGTTGCTGGACGAAGGATATGAAGGATATTTGGTGAATATTGTGAACCCAACAGTGGTGGAATCCAAGTGGGAAGATATATCCGTAGTGTGTAATTTCCCCGAAATTTTTCCTCAGGAATTGCCGGGTTTACTGCCCAAGCGAGAAGTGGAGTTTGTGATTGAGTTGGCGCCAGGAACAGAGCCAATTTCAAAAGCGCCGTATTGGATGTCCTTAACGGAATTAAAGGAATTGAAGTCCAAATGCAAGAGTTACTAGACAAGGGCTTTATTCGCCCTAATGCGTTTCCATGGGGAGCGCCAGTCCTGTTTGTGAGAAAGAAAGATGGAACGTTGAGATTGTGCATAGATTATAGGCAGTTGAATCAAGTGACAGTGAAGAACAAGTACGCACTGCCAAGGATCGATGACTTTTTCGATCCGTTGCAAGGGACCTCAGTGTTCTCCAAAATAGATTTGAGGACCGGGTACCATCAGTCAAGAATCAAGAAGGAAGACACACCCAAGACTGCCTTCAGGACAAGGTATGGGCACTACGAGTTTACTAGGATGCCCTTTGTATTAATGAATACCCCAATCGCTTTCATGAATTTGATGAATAGGGTATCCAAGAAATTCCTGGATCAGTTTGTCATAGTTTTCATAGATGATATACTCGTGTATTCGAAGAGCCCTGAGGAACATGAAGTACATTTGGCTGAAATGTTACGGACATTAAAAGAACATGCATTGTAGGCTAAGTTCAGCAAGTATGAGTTTTGACTCAGTAAAGTGACGTTTCTTGGACACATCATGTTAGGAGATGGAATTTCTGTCGAAGCCATGACTAAGTGGCCAAGACCGACATCAGTAACAGAGGTTCAGAGCTTTTTGGGACTGGCTGGCTATTATAGGCGATTTGTGGAAAGGTTCTCATCTATAGCCATGCCATTAACACTATTGCTGAAGAAAGAGACCAAGTTTGAATGGGACAATAAGTGTGAGAAGAGCTTTCAAGAGTTGAAGTATAAACTAACAACCGCTCCAGTATTAACTCTTCCGTCAAGACCCGGAGGATTTGAGATTTATAACGATACTTCGCTAAGAGGACTCGGTTGTGTGTTAATGCAACATAGTAAAGTGGTAGCATTTGCATCGCGTCAGTTGAGACCCCATGATAAGACTTACCCGATGCATGACCTGGAGTTAGCGGGGATAGTATTCGCGCTCAAAATCTGGAGGCACTACTTATGTGGAGAGAAGTTTCATATCTACATGGATCATCAAAACCTGAAGTACCTGTTTTCGCAGAAGGAGTTGAATATGAAACAGCGCAGGTGGATGGAGCTTTTAAAGGACTATGACTGCGACATTTTACATCATCCGAGAAAAGCCAATAAAGTCGCCAATGCTTTAAGTCGCAAGTCTAGTGTAGTGCACTTGATGGTCAAGGAGTAGACGTTGCTGGAAAGGCTCAGGGATTCAGAGTTTAGATTTGAAGTGAGCCAGATGTCGAATTTGCTAGCTGCACTAAGGATTGAACCAGAAATTCAGGCCAGGATTAAGACATTGCAGTCTAAAGACCCCGAGATTCAAAAGATTGTTGATATGGATGCAGCAAAAAGAAAGTCAGAGTTCCAGGTGTCCAATGACGGGACTTTGAGATTTCATGGATGATTATGCGTACCAGATGACGAAGCACTTAAAGAAGAAATCTTGAGTGAAGCTCATCGGAGTCAGTATAGTATCCACCCAGGTAGTACCAAGATGTACCAGAATCTACGACAACACTATTGGTGGAATGGTATGAAGAAAGATGTGGCCAAGCATGTAGCCAAGTGTTTGACATGCCAACAAGTGAATGCATAGCATTGCAAGCCAGGTGGATTGCTGCGACTGTTAGAGATCCCAGAATGGAAATGGAAGCATATTACGATGGAGTTCGTAACAAGATTGCCGCGCAGTTAAAGGGGACATGATTCTATATGGGTAATAGTAGACCGCTTGACTAAGTCGGCGCATTTTCTAGTAGTGCGGAAGGACTTGGAACTAGAAAAGTACGCGGAGTTGTACGTTCGGCAAATTGTTCGGCTTCATGGAGTACCAGTGACGATCACCTCAAATCGTGATCCCAGATTTACTGCCAACTTTTGGAAGAGTTCACAGGTGGCCTTCGGAACATGATTGCAATTCAGTACGACCTATCATCCACAGATAGATGGCCAGTCAAAAAGGACAATCCAAACTTTGGAAGATATGCTGAGAGCCTATGTATTGGACTTCCAAGGCAAATGGGAAGAGCAGTTGCATTTGGTAGAGTTTGCCTATAATAATAGCTATCAGCAAAGTATTTAGATGGCACCGTTCGAAGCCTTACATGGTAGAACGTGCAGAACGCCATTATGCTGGGACGAAATTGGTGAGCGAAGTATTACTGGTCCTGAGTTGGTGCAACAGACTATGGAAGCCGTTGAGATCATTCGAGATAGACTGAGAACAGATCAGAGTCGTCAAATGAGTTATGCCTACCGGAGAAGACGACCCTTGGAGTTTAAAGTCGGAGATCATGTATTTCTCAAGGTGTCATCGATGGAAGGATTATCCCGGTTTGGCAAGAAAGGAAAGCTCAGTCCAAGATATGTCGGGCCATTTGAGATATTGGAAAAGATTTGCGATATGGCCTATCGACTTGCATTACCTCCCAACCTGTCGCGAATACACAACGTATTCCACGTGTCGATGTTGAGAAAGTATGAACTGGATCCAACCCACGTTTTTGAGATATGAAGATGCCAGAGGTGCCAATACGCCACGAGATTCCGCAGCACATCGAGCATACCATGTTAGTTCACCTCGTAGGGAACGGGGAAATGTACCTGAGACATTATACCTTAGTTTGGGCAGACGTAGGTGCCACGCATTTTAAGACCCACGAGTATATGGCTTGGTGTTTCAGAGACCGATTCAAGGAGGAGTATGGGCCCCTCTGTTTTGTGGATATCCTGTTTAACGGGGAAGGCGAGTTGGACCCTCAGTGCCCCGATGGGGATATAGTAGACCCTGACTCTAGTATGGAGGCGAGTTGGGAGACAGATGAGGGACCCGAGCTAGTGGAGGAGCATGAGGAGCTAGGGGGTGTAGATTTTAAGCCTAAGATAGTGGATCCGGCCCTGGAGCCGAAGGATGTGGAGGCGGTCGAGCCAATGGAGGTAGACGAGGACCAGGAGTCGGAGACCGAGCCTGAGATGACGAGTTCAGATGATAACCGGGACCTGTCAGAGAGTTTTTCGGAGACTTCGAGCTCAAACCCCGATTGGGAGCCTTAGGATAGACCCTCTTCCTACAATGCGAGGACTGACACTTTTTGGATTGTAGTCCTCCTCCCCTTTTTAGGTAGTCGACCTTTGAACTACCTCTCCTTTTTAATCATGTGGTGGCTTTTGTCTGCTTTTGTTGTTATTCCTTATGTGTATACTTTGGTGTAAAAATGGATATTGTAAAAGTTTCTCTATATATGTAAAAATATATATTTTGTAATCAGTAATTGCTTATTATACTATCCTTGTTCTTATACTGTTTTTTGTACGGGTGTTATTCATTTACTGTAACATCCTGAAATTCGACTCAATTTTCGAAAATCAATAAAACGAGTCTTATCTATTATTTCATATTCACAAGTCTCGCCCGGAGCTGATCACTCCCGAGATACTGACCATATGGGAATAGCTAACTAGGATTACGGTATGTGGACCAAGGACCCGATCTTGAATTGGACACCGATTCCGAGAAACGACGAAGGAATATTTTGGGCCAAAGTAGGTCGATCTTCGGAAGGTAACGGACTCGGTTTGGCCGAGGCCAATGATATACACTCGGATAGTAGGTGATTCTGTACGACCGAACGTGCACGCAGCCGACCAGTCCCGAACTTAAACTGAACGATCGTTATTTCCGGAACTAGCGATAATTCCTCTCGTTCTCCCAGTAATCGAGACCGTCACGACTCAGATAACCTTAGGTCGATACGCATATTGAAATTTAACTAGTTTGATCGTGGAATTTGATCCGAACTTTGAGGTTGATTTTCGAGGGTTTACTGGTCTAGTTTCACAAGGACGACGTCAATTTGGGTTGGTCATTTATATAGGGGGTTAGTTCGGTCGAAAAATGGAATTTCGGCTAGGAATCGGACAAATGACGACTTTGCCCCTAAGCCCTATTTAGTGTTCCGAATTTCAAGTGATTTATGGGGATTATTTAATGCAAATTAAGGACAAAGAGACAAGGTTTAGTGGAGTGAGCAATGACCCTTTTGCCCCATCAATTATTGGACTTGAAGAATTGTTAGCCTTTGGGTCAAGGGTAGGTTAGTCTAGATAGCTATGATTGTGACATGTGGCACCTACTCCACCAACCCCACTATAAGCTTTCTCTCTCCCTCTCTCTCTCTTCATTTTCTTCTTGAGCAAGCCATCATCTCTCTCTCGCTATCCCTTCCTCTCTTCCACGCCGACCACTTCCTTTGCCGTGCACCACCGCCGATTCGCTGCTTGCCGCCGCCCGCACCGGTTGTGCCATCGCCATCCACCGCCGCGCCATTGCCGTGAGCACTGCCACCATCCTCACAGTCTCCCTCCTGTGTTCACCCCCTCTCTTTCTCCCGCCGGTTTGCCGTTCGTCCGCCATCACGCCGCCGTGCCGCTCGCCCGGAGCTCTGTCGCCGCATGCCGTGACCGTCGACTTGCCATCCGTCCACACCTCAGCCACCCTCGCCAACCCTTTCCCTTTTTCTCTCGACCGCTTGGAGGCCAAACCACCGTGAGTGTCGTCACCGCCATTCATCGTCGTGCCGTCACCTTGTGCCATCGACCACCGTCCACCATTCTCCTCTGCGCCGCTGTTCATCTGCCTCTCCCGCCATGAACTGCCAGCCGTGAGCCCGCTTGCCGCCGCAAGCTGAGTCAGCCCGGAGAGCCGCCGTTCGCCGCCGTCCGTGACCGTCCACCGCCACTCATCAGGAATCCCGCCGTTGACTTGCCGTTCACCAGTAGTTGGCCACCGTTCCCCATCGTCTCGATTCGAGTTTAGGTGGATAAAACCTACTAAACCCTAATTATGACGATAATGCCCTTTAGATCGGGTTATGTAACATCCCGAATTTCGACTCAATTTCCGGAAATCAATAAAATGAGCCTTATCTGTTATTTCATTTCGTAAGTCTCACCCGGAGCTGATCACTCCTGGGATACTGACCAAATGGGAATGGCTAACTAGGATAACGGTACGTGGACCAAGGACCCGATCGCGAACTGGACATCAATTTCGAGAAACGACGAGGAAATATTTTGGGCCAAGTAGATCGATCTTCGGAAGGTAATGGACTTGGTTCGACCGAGGCCAACGATGTACGATCGGATAGCAGGTGATTCTGCATGACCGAAAGTGCACGTGGTCGACCGGTCCCGAACTTAACCCGAACGATCGTTATCTTCGGAACTAGCGATAATTCCTCTCGTTCTCCCGGTAATCGAGGCCGTCACGACTCGGATAACGTTAGGTCGATACGCGTAACCCCTAAACAACCGCCCGTTAGTATGAGATTCAGAAATTGAAATTTAACTAGTTGAATCGTGAAATTTGATCCGGAATTCGAGGTTGATTTTCGAGGATTTACTGGTTTAGTTTCATAAGGACGACGTCAATTTGGGTTGGCCATTTATATAGGGGTTTAGTCTGGTCGAAAAATGGAAATTCGGCCCGGAATTGGACAAAAGACGACTTTGCCCCTAAGCCTAGAATAGTGTTCCGAATTTGAGGTTTTTAGTGGTGGTTTATTAATTAGTTTTAAGTGGATAATGGGTCTTGAGTTAGTGGGGTTAGTAATTACCTAGATGCCCTTCAATTATTGGTGGAGAGTAGTTTCTAGCCATTAGATCTAGGGGTGAGTTGTCCCAAGCCTTGGATGAGTGACACTTGTCACCTAATCTCCAACCACTCCACTATAAACCCATCATCTCTTCTCTCTCTCATCACTTTTCTTTCTCCTCAAGCCAAGATCATTTCTCTCTCTTCTCCCTCTCTCCCTCTCCATTTGCGCCGGCCACCCTCTTCTTCCTCATGCCGCCCACGTTGCCGCCGCCAAGGCCGCTCGCCGCCGCCCGCCGTGGCCGTTCCACCGCCACCTCATCATCCCGCCATCACCCTCACCACTTCCTCTCTCCCTTTCGCTGTTTCTCTCTCTCTCTTCCCGTGCTCCCTCTTCCCTCTTGGCCGTGGGGTTGCCGTTCACCTCACCGCCCGTTCACCGCCGTCCCGCTCGCTTGGAGAGCCGTCTTCCGCCTTCCCTCACGCCTAGCCACCACCTCGCCAACCGTTCCTCTCTCCCCCTTGGCTGTTTAGAGGCCGTGAGCCCGTGAACCGCCGCTTGGAGGCCACCGCCGTTAGCCGCCGATCCTCGGGAATTCGCCGCCGATTTACCGTTCACCGGTAGTTGGCCGTCGTTCCCCGTCGTCCCGAACCAAGTTTAAGTGAGTATTACCCCCTAAACCCTAATTAGGACGATTATGCCCTATAGATCGGGATTAGGAGTCGTTAGTGGGTAATTAGTATATTTGATGTGGATTATGAAATGTGGTTTGATCGATAAGTGTCGGAATGATGTTATGGGTTGTTTGAGGAATAACCGAAGGGAATTGAAGGATGGAAAAAGGTTTAGTAGTGGCTGTCCATGAGGACAACCAAGGGATTAAGTATTGATTTGTTGTCGGTTTAACTTGATTAAGGTGTTAGGATGGCCCCGGTGATTGATCAATTGGTTAGCATGCTTGAATTGGTTGATTTACATGCTATGGGAGTCAGTTAGACCTTGCCACATCGCTTGATCGTGTGATTGAAATGTGCGGAGTGTGACTTGGGCAAATGAGCATGTTTAAATGTGATGAGTTTGAACTTATTGAATTGTGTTGATTGGTGCTCACATTTATACCACATATTGCCCGAACATGAGCATTCATGGCTGCGCATTACGTGTGTGCCGAGTGTGAGGCATGTGATGAAATTGTGCGAGAATGCGGGTCTGCCATGAGCATGTGATCACGTGTAATTGCCCGTTGCGTTTGTCGCCGGGTTCAGATAAAAATTGGGCAAGTGTGCCGTGTGATCACTTAAGGCCTTCGGGTCGATTCCGTCTTCATGCACTTTGGAGCAAGATGATGCCCGGTGTGTCCGGATGACGACCAGTCTCATGTAGGCTTGGATCGTAGGAGATCGGTGTTGCGCCTGATGCGTTTAACGCGGGCTAGAGACACTGGGCCGGGGGCGTTTTTACACTGGCCACGGAGTGTTGTGATTGGGCTAAAGGCCGGGCTAGTGAGCCGTGGAAAGATAAGATGTTGAGTAAACTTGATAAGTATTAGATTATGTGGTGGAATTGCTGGGCATGGTATGGGACGTGTCCGAGCGGTTCCATCTTATAATCCAAATATGCGCGCATGTACTACATTGATGCATTGGCACGCATAAGAGCGCATGGACAGTTGTGATCGCTTGTGATACTCGGTGATGAGCGTGTGATCTAGCATTTGAGAGCCTGAGCATGCGTATGACGCAAGTGTGGCTGTGCATGCCGAGGATGTGCTTGATCTTTATATTAAATTGCCTAACCTGCAGGGTCGACGGTAAGTGCGATCTGGGCCCGAGGGCCTAGGTCAGTGATTGTTGCTTGATTTAGTTTTATTCTCGTCAGGAGGTGCATGTTAGCCTAGTTTAGATTTAGTGGGTTTTTACTTGCTGAGATTCGTCTCACGGTTGAAAAACCCAACCTTTCAGACCCCAGACCTTGACGATGCCACAGGAGTCGGAGGTGCCGGTGCGATATGGGATCCTTCAGCATTTGGAGCATACCATGTCGGTTCATCCCATAGGGAATGGGGAGATGTATTTGAGACACTATACCCTAGTCGTAGTAGATGTAGGGACTACCCATTATGAGATGCACGAGTATGTAGTTTGGTGCTTTTGAGACCGGTTCGGGGAGGAGTATGGACCCCTTCGTTCCATGGACGTTCCGTTTACCGGAGAGGGTCAGTTAGACCCTCAGTGTCCCGATGGGGACATAGTCGATCACGATTCAGATATGGAGGTGAGTTGGGAGATTGACGAGGGACTGGCGTTAGGAGAGGAGGATGAGGAGCTAGGAGGAGTCGACTATGAACCTGAGATCGTCGATCCGGCCCCGGAGCCGATGGATGTGGAGGTCGAGGAGCCGATGGAGGTTGATGAGGACCCGGAGATGGAGATCGAGTCCGAGGCAGCCAGTTCAGACATTGACCAGGAGTTTTCCGAGAGTTCGTCGGAGGCGTCGAGTTCAGACCCCGACTGGGAGCCCTAGGATAGATTCCCTATCCTAGTAAACCGAGGACTGACACTTTTTGAGACTTAGTCCTCTTTAGCCACCTCTCCCTTTTTGACCAGTGTGGTGGCCGTGGCCCGTTTTTGTTGTATGTATCTTGGGTCTGTATTCGGTTTGTAAATGGATATTGTAAAAGCTTTTGCATATATGAAAGTGTATATTTTGTATACAGTAATTTCTATGATGCTATCCTTGTTCTCATATTGTTTTATGTCTGGGTATTATTATTACTGTTTTGCTTCCGCTTGTGTATGATCTCTGTGTTGGGTGTTGGGTCGGCGACGCTTCCTCGGACGTCGCACTCGTAACGACCAAGAGGAGGGATGTGGCGCGTCGCGGAGGGCGCGGGGCGTGACATCCCCCGTCGTTTTGGTATCAGAGCAAGGTTAGCTCGATCCAATATGGTCGAAGTTTGGAGTGATAAGGAGCGATGAGACCAAGGGTAGACAATAGGGTGACCTCGTGTGCTAAGTGTGCCTCATGACTGTTTGTTCTTGGTTGAGTGATTCTTTGATTAACTGACCCGTAAGCGCAGGTGCGGCAGGACCAGAGGTGAGTATATAATCCTCTTGGGTGATGTGTTGAGCTTGCTAGTATCAAGTCGCATGCTGGTTGTTGGTTGTTGTTTCATACCTGCTTAGGGCCTTAGCTTGTTAGAGCTTGAGTTAGGTCTCTAATTCCCGAGTGGAATTATAGCAGGTAGGTGTTTAGCAAGGACTGAAGGATGAGTAGAAGGAGGGGCAAGGAACCCCAGGGGCAGCCTAGTACGGGGTATCGTGAAGCTAGAGATCCGAGGTTTGAGGAAGTGATGGAAACCCTGAGAGAGATAGGACATATCATGGGTATGCAAGCACAGGAAAGAGCCGCAGCCCATGCTCAAGCTGCCGAGGCCGCAGCAATTGCTGGTAACGGAGGGAATCAGGCGCAGCAAGGACAAGCTCAGCCGGTAGGGGCTAAACAAATGCCTCAGTTAGTAGAGCAGTTCCTAAAGTTAAAGCCGCCTTGGTTTAATGGTAAGAGTGACCCCGAAGCCGCTCCGCGTTGGATAGAGGAGTTAGAGAAACATTTGATGTTCTAGGGTGCACCGATGCGGAGAGAGTTACGTTAGCCATGTATCAGCTTCAAGAGGGTGCGAACGATTGGTGGAGAGCTACTAAGGAGAGAGCGTTCCCGGAAGAAACTGAGTTGGTTTGGACAGTGTTCGTAGAGAGTTTCTATGAGAAGTACTTTTCGGAAGTCGCTCAGGAAAGGAAGTTAATGGAGTTTATGCGACTACGCCAAGGACAAATGACGATTGATCAGTATGAGGCGGAGTTTGCAAGGTTGGCAAAGTTTGCGCCGACCATGGTAGAGAACCCACGGGACAAAGCTAGGAGATTCCGAGATGGGATGAAGCCGGATCTCCGAAGTCAGATTCTGTCGCATGATATTAGGGACTATGGAGAGATGTATAGGCGAGCCAAGATTATAGAGCGAGATCAACAGGAAAGAGCAGCCGCCTCAGGATCGCAGTTTGCCCAAGGTAAATATAATCGTCGGTTTGCAAAGAGACCGCCAGTGAATAATAGACGTTTTACCCCACCTGTGAGAAGGGCTATTAGAAAGCCAAATCCCCAGCCGTATAGATTTGGAGCGTGCTTTAGGTGTGGTAGCAGGGAGCATTAGATTCGTAGTTGTCCTTAGATGCATCCCTCAGGACCCCCGCAGCAGCCGCGTATTGAGAATAGGATCGGGAATCCCCTACCAGCTAACCAAGGTCGACCGCCCGCTCAAGGAAGGATTTATGCTATGGCACGCCAGGAAGCGGAGAATGCGCCAGGCGTGATCACAGGTACGGTCTCTCTTTGTGGACATGCGGCGTATGCATTGTTTGATCCGGGAGCAACCCACTCGTTCGTTTCGGAGCGATTTGTTAAGTTGGTTGGTATAGAACCTGTGTTGCTTGAAACAAGACTTTGTGTGTCGACGCCGATGAATGATAGCCTGTTAGTCTTGTTTGGTTGTCCTAGGTGTAAGATAGTCATTGGGGGTAAGGAAGAGAATATCGATTTGGTTGTGCTACCCATGTTTGACTTCGATGTGATCGTTGGAATGGACTGGTTAGTCCGGCAGAAGGCTGTGATGGATTGTAGTAGTCGTACGATTCGGTTTAGTCCAGAGGGGTGTGCTAGTTTTGAGTTTCAGAGAAGTCGAGGAGGAGTCTCGATCCCTTGGATTTCTTCGCTCGAAGTGAATAGGTTGTTGGACGAAGGGTGTGAAGGATACTTGGTGAACATTGTGGACCCAATAGTGGTGAAACCTAAATTGGAAGATATACCTGTAGTGTGCAATTTCCCCGAAGTTTTTCCTAAGGAACTACCAGGTTTGCCACCCGAGCGAGAAGTGGAGTTTGTGATTGAGTTGGCGCCAGGAACAGAGCCGATTTCGAAAGCGCCGTATCGGATGTCCTTAACGGAGTTGAAGGAGTTGAAAGTTCAGATGCAAGAGTTGTTAGACAAAGGTTTCATTCGCCCTAGTGTATCCCCATGGGGAGCGCCAGTTGTGTTTGTAAGGAAGAAAGATGGTACGTTAAGGCTGTGCATAGATTATCGTCAGTTGAATCAGGTGACAGTGAAGAATAAGTACCCACTGCCAAGGATCGATGACTTGTTCGATCAGCTACAAGGAGCCGCAGTGTTCTCCAAGATAGATTTGAGGACCGGATACCATCAGTTAAGGATCAGAAAGGAGGATATACCTAAGACTGCCTTCAGGACAAGGTATGGGCACTATGAGTTCACAGTGATGCCTTTTGGATTGACGAATGCCCCAGCCGCTTTCATGGATCTGATGAATAGAGTATTCAAGGAATTCCTGGATCAGTTCGTCATAGTCTTCATAGATGATATATTGGTGTATTCAAAGAGCCCGGAGGAAGATGAGATACACTTGGCTAAAGTACTACGGACGTTAAGGGAACACGCGTTGTATGCGAAGTGCAGCAAGTGCGAGTTTTGGCTCAGCAAAGTGGCATTTCTAGGACATATCGTGTCGAGAGATGGAATTTCTATGGATCCGACAAAGGTCGAAGCGGTGACTAAGTGGCCAAGACCGACATCAGTAACGGAGGTTCGGAGCTTTTTAGGACTGGCTGGCTATTATAGACGATTTGTGGAAAGGTTCTCATCCATAGCCATGCCTTTGACACGATTACTGAAGAAGGAGACCAAATTTGAATGGGACGACAAGTGTGAAAGGAGTTTTCAGGAGTTAAAGTATAAGTTGACGACCGCTCCAGTGTTGACTATTCCGTCAGGACCAGGTGGATTTGAGATTTATAGTGATGCTTCGCTAAGAGGACTTGGTTGTGTGTTAATGCAGTATGGTAAAGTGGACTTCGCTAAGAGGACTTGATGGTCAAAGAGTGGACATTGTTGGAAAGGCTCAGAGACTCGGAGTTTAAGTTCGAAGTGAGCCAAGCATCAAATTTGCTAGCTGCTCTAAGGATTGAGCCGGAAATTAAGGACAAGATTAAGGCATTGCAGTCTACGGACCCCGAGATCCAGAAAATAGTCGAGATGGACACAGTGAAAAGGAAGTCAGATTTTCAAGTGTTGGAGGATGGGATTCTGAAGTTTAGAGGACGATTGTGTGTGCCAGATGACGAAGGAATGAAAGAGGAAATTTTGAGTGAAGCTCATCGGAGTCAGTATAGCATCCACCCAGGGAGTACTAAAATGTATTAGAATTTGAGGCAGCAATATTGGTGGAATGGTATGAAGAAGGACGTGGCTAAGCATGTGGCTAAGTGTTTGACGTGCCAACAAGTGAAGGCACAGCACTGCAAGCCAGGTGGATTGTTACGATCGTTGGAGATCCCAGAATGGAAATAGGAGCATATCACGATGGACTTTGTAACGGGATTGCCGCGTAGTCAAAGAGGACATGATTCTATTTGGGTGATAGTGGATCGCTTGACTAAGTCAGCGCATTTTCTAGCAGTGCGAAAGGACTTGGAACTGGAAAAGTATGCAGAGTTGTATGTTCGGCAAATTGTTCGACTTCATGGAGTGCTAGTGACGATTACTTCGGACCGTGATCCCAGGTTTACTGCCAAGTTTTGGAAAAGTCTACAAGAGGCATTAAGAACGAGATTACAGTTCAGTACGGCCTATCATCCGCAAACAGATGGTCAGTCGGAAATGACGATTCAGACTTTGGAGGATATGTTGAGAGCCTGTGTGTTGGATGTCCAAGGCAAGTGGGAAGAACAGTTGCATTTGGTAGAGTTTGCTTACAATAACAGTTATCAACAGAGTATTCAGATGGCACCGTTTGAGGCCTTGTATGGCAGAGCGTGTAGGACGCCGTTATGTTGGGACGAAGTTGGTGAGAAAAGTATTACCGGCCCAGAGTTGGTACAACGGACTATGGAAGCTGTAGAGATTATTCGGGATAGACTTAGAACAGCCTAGAGTCGCCAAAAGAGTTACGCCAATCGGAGGAGAAGGCCCTTGGAGTTTCAAGTGGGAGATCATGTGTTTCTCAAGGTGTCACCGATGAAAGGATTGTCCCAATTTGGTAAGAAAGGTAAGCTCAGTCCAAGGTATGTCGGGCCATTCGAGATATTGGAGAAGATTGGTGACATGGCCTACCGACTTGCTTTGCCTCCCAATCTGTCGCAAGTGCACAATGTGTTTCATGTGTCGATGTTAAGGAAGTACAAACCGGACCCGACTCATGTTTTGAGATACGAAGAGATAGATGTTGACGACAGGGTGTCGTATGTGGAAAGACCAGTCAAAATTGAAGACAGAAAGGATCGAGTGCTGAGGAATAAGACGATTCCAATGGTTAAGGTCGTTTTGGAGCATCATGGTACGGAAGGAGCTACTTGGGAAAGTGAAGAGGCCATGCGACGTCCACACCCCCAGTTGTTTGAGTAGAGTAGTGTAGAGTGCAAATTTCGAGGACGAAATTTTTGTAAGGGGGGGAGAATTGTAACATCTCGAATTTCGACTCAATTTCCGGAAATCAATAAAACGAGTCTTATTTGTTATTTCATTTCGTAAGTCTCGCCCAGAGCTGATTACTCCTGGCATGCTGACCGGATGGGAATGGCTAACTAGGATAACGGTACGTGGACCAAGGACCCGATCGTGAATGGGACATCAATTTCGAGAAACGACAAGGAAATATTTTGGGCCAAGTAGATCGATCTTCGGAAGGTAACGGACTTGGTTTGACCGAGGCCAACGATGTACGATCGGATAGCAGGTGATTCTGCATGACCGAAAGTGCACGTGGTCGACCGGTCCCGAACTTAACCCGAACGATCGTTATCTTCGGAACTAGCGATAATTCCTCTCGTTCTCCCGGAAATCGAGGCCGTCACGACTCGGATAACCTTAGGTCGATACGCGTAACGCCTAAACAGTCGCCCGTTAGTATGAGATTCAGAAATTGAAATTTAACTAGTTGAATCGTGAAATTTGATCCGGACTTCGAGGTTGATTTTCGAGGGTTTACTGGTTTAGTTTAGCAAGGACGACGTCAATTTGGGTTGGCCATTTATATAGGGGTTTAGTCTGGTCGAAAAATGGAAATTCGGCCCGGAATTGGACAAAAGACGACTTTGCCCCTAAGCCTAGAATAGTGTTCCGAATTTGAGGTTTTTAGTGGTAATTTATTAATTAGTTTTTAAGTGGATAATGGGTCTAGAGTTAGTGGGGTTAGCAATTACCTAGATGCCCTTCAATTATTGGTGGAGAGTAGTTTCTAGCCATTAGATCTAGGGGTGAGTTGTTTTAAGCCTTGGATGAGTGACACTTGTCACCTAATCCCCAACCACTCCACTATAAACCCATCATCTCTTCTCTCTCTCCTCACTTTTCTTTCTCTTCAAGCCAAGATCATTTCCTTCTCTCTTCTTCCTCTCTCCCTCTCCATTTTCACGCCGGTCGCCGCCAAGGCCGCCCGCTGCCGCCCGCCGTGGCAGTTCCACCGCCGCCTCATCATCCCGCCATCACCCTCACCACTTCCTCTCTCCCCTTCGCCGTCTCTGTCTCTCTCTTCCCGTGCTCCCTCTTCCCTCTCTGCCGTGGGGTTGCCGGACCACCCACCGCCGCCGTCCGCCGTTCCACCGCACGGGGAGCCACCGTCGACCACCTTGCCGACCTTTCCTCCCTCTCTCCTTAGCCGTTTGGAGGCCGATCAGCCGTGAGCCGCCGCTTGGAGGCTACCACCGTCCGTGAACCGCCCGAGCCGTAGTCGCCGTCCACCGCCGATCCTCGGGAATCCGCCGCCGGCTTACCGTTCACCAGTAGTTGGCTGCCGTTCCCCGTCCTCCCGAACCAAATTTGAGTGAGTATTACCCCCTAAACCCTAATTAGGACGATTATGCCCTCTAGATCGGGATTAGGAGTCGTTAGTGATTAATTAGTATATTTGATGTTGATTATAATTCATGGTTTGATCGGTAAGTGTCGGGATAATGTTATGGGTTGTTTGAGGAATAATCAAAGGGAATTGAAGGATGGAAAGAGGTTTAGTAGTGGCTGTCCATGAGGCCAACCAAGGGATTAAGTATTGATTTGTTGTCGGTTTAACTTGATCGAGGTGGTAGAATTGCCCGGGTGATTGATCGATTGGTTGAAATGCTTGAATTGGTTGATTTACATGCAATGAGGATTCAATTAAACCTTGTCACGTCGCTTGATCGTGTGATCGAAATGTGCGGATTGTGACTTGAGCTATGAACACGTTGGATGATGATTTATCGGGCACGTTGATTGGTTTTGGCTTGAAATGTGTTCATGAATTGTTTGGTGCTCATGTATATCACATATCGCCCGAGCATGAGCATTCATGGCTGCGCATTACGTGTGTGCCGAGTGTGAGGCATGTGATGAAATTGTGCGAGAATGCGGGTCTGCCATGAGCATGTGATCACGTGTAATTGCCCGTTGCGTTCGTCGCCGGGTTCAGATAAAAATTGGGCAAGTGTGCCGTGTGATCACTTAAGGCCTTCGGGTCGTGGCCTTCGGGTCTATTCCGTCTTCATGCACTTTGGAGCAAGACGATGCCCGGTGTGTCCGGATGACGACCAGTCTCATGTAGGCTTGGATTGTAGGAGATCGATGTTGCGCCTGATGCGTTTAACGCGGGCTAGAGACACTGGGCCGGGGGCGTTTTTACGCTGGCCACGGAGTGTTGTGATTGGGCCAGAGGCCGGGCTAGTGAGCCGTGGAAAGATAAGATGTTGAATAAACTTGATAAGTATTAGATTATGTGGTGGAATTGCTGGGCATGGTGTGGGACGTGTCTGAGTGGTTCCATCTTATAATCCAAATACGCGCGCATGTACTACATTGATGCATTGGCATGCATAAGAACGCATTGACAATTGTGATTGCTTGTGATACTCGGTGATGAGCGTGTGATCTAGCATTTGAGAGCCTGAGCATGCGTATGACGCAAGTGTGGCTGTGCATGCCGAGGATGTGTTTGATCATTATATTAAATCGCCTAACCTGCAGGGTCGACGGTAAGTGCGATCTGGGCCCGAGGGCCTAGGTCAGTGATTGTTGCTTGATTTAGTTTTGTTCTCGTCAGGAGGTGCATGTTAGCCTAGTTTAGGTTTATCAAGTGTGCCATACTAGACTTGCGACTCAAGGCATCGGCGACCTTATTTGCCTTCCCCGGATGATACAAAATATCGCAGTCGTAGTCCTTCAGAAGTTCCATCCACCTACGCTGTTTCATATTCAACTCCTTCTACGAAAACAGGTACTTCAAGCTATGGTGATCCGTATAGATCTGAAACTTCTCTCCACACAAGTAATGCCTCCAAATCTTAAGTGCGAACACTATCGCTGCTAACTCCAAATCATGCGTCGGGTAATTCCTTTCATGGGGCCTCAACTGACGCGACGCATAAGCTACCACTTTACCATGCTGCATTAACACACAACCAAGTCCTCTTAGCGAAGCATCACTATAAATCTCAAATCTACCTGGTCCTGACGGAATAGTCAACACTGGAGCGGTCGTCACCTTATACTTCAACTCCTGAAAACTCCTTTCACACTTGTCGTCCCATTCAAATTTGGTCTCCTTCTTCAGTAATCGTGTCAAAGGCATGGCTATGGATGAGAACCTTTCCACAAATCGTCTATAATAGCCAACCAGTCCTAAAAAGCTCCGAATCTCCGTTACTGATGTCGGTCTTGGCCACTTAGTCACCGCTTCGACCTTTGTCGGATCCACAAAAATTCCATCTCCCGACACGATATGTCCTAGAAATGCCACTTTGCTGAGCCAAAACTCACACTTGCTGAACTTAGCATACAACGCGTGTTCCCTTAACGTCCATAGTACTTCAGCCAAGTGTATTTCATGTTCCTCCGGGCTCTTTGAATACACCAATATATCATCTATGAAGACTATGACGAACTGATCCAGGAATTCCTTGAATACTCTATTCATCAGATCCATGAAAGCGGCTGGGGCATTCGTCAATCCAAAAGGCATCACTGTAAACTCATAGTGCCCATACCTTGTCCTGAAGGCAGTCTTAGGTATATCCTCCTTTCTGATCCTTAACTGATGGTATCCGGTCCTCAAATCTATCTTGGAGAACACTGCGGCTCCTTGTAGCTGATCGAACAAGTCATCGATCCTTGGCAGTGGGTACTTATTCTTCACTGTCACCTGATTTAACTGACGATAATCTATGCACAGCCTTAACGTCCCATCCTTCTTCCTTACAAACACAACTGGCGCTCCCCACGGGGATACACTAGGGCGAATGAAACCTTTGTCTAACAACTCTTGCATCTGAACTTTCAACTCCTTCAACTCCGTTAAGGACATCCGATACGGCGCTTTCGAAATCGGCTCTGTTCCTGGCGCCAACTCAATCACAAACTCTACTTCTCGCTCGGGTGGCAAACCTGGTAGTTCTTTAGGAAAAACTTCGGGAAAATTGCACACTACAGGTATATCTTCCAATTTAGGTTCCACCATTATTGGGTTCACAACATTCACCAAGTATCCTTCACACCCTTCGTCCAACAACCTATTCACTTCGAGCGAAGAAATCCAAGGGATCGAGACTCCTCCTCGACTTCCCTGAAACTCAAAACTAGCACACCCCCTCCGGACTAAACCGAATCGTACAACTACTACAATCCATCACAGCCTTCTGCCGGACTAACCAGTCCATTCCAACAATCACATCGAAGTCAAACATGGGTAGCACAACCAAATCAATACTCTCTTCCTTATCCCCAATAACTATTCTACACTTAGGACACCCAAACAAGACTAACAGGCTATCATTCATCGGCGTCGACACACAAAGCCTAGTCTCAAGCAACACGGGTTCTATACCAACCAACTTAACAAATCGCTCCGAAACGAACGAGTGGGTTATCCCCGGATCAAACAATGCATACGCGGCATGTCCACAAAGAGAGACCGTACCTGTGATCACGCCCGGCGCATTCTCCGCTTCCTGGCGTGCCATAGCATAAACCCTTCCTTGAGTGGGCGGTCGACCTTGGTTAACTGGTGGGGGATTCCCGATCCTATTCTCAATACGCGGCTGCTGCGGGGGTCCTGAGGGACGCATCTGAGGACAACTACGAATCTGATGCTCCCTGCTACCACATCTAAAACACGCTCCAAATCTATACGCCTGGGGATTTGGCTTTCCAATAGCCCTTCTCACAGGTGGGGTAAAACGTCTATTATTCATTGGCGGTCTCTTTGCAAAACGACGATTATCTTTACCTTGGGCAAACCGCGATCCTGAGGCGGCTGCTCTTTCCTGTTGATCTCGCTCTATAATCTGGGCTCGCCTATACATCTCTCCATAGTCCCTTATATCATGCGACAGAATCTGACTTCGGAGATCCGGCTTCATCCCATCTCGGAATCTCCTGGCTTTGTCCCGTGGGTTCTCTACCATGGTCGGCGCAAACTTTGCCAACCTTGCAAACTCCGCCTCATACTGATCAATCGTCATTTGTCCTTGGCGTAGTCGCATAAACTCCATTAACTTCCTTTCGTGAGCGACTTCCGAAAAGTACTTCTTATAGAAACTCTCTACGAACACTGCCCAAACCAACTCAGTTTCTCCCGGGAACACTCTCTCCTTAGTAGCTCTCCACCAATCGTTCGCACCCTCTTGAAGCTGATACACGACTAACGTAACTCTATCCGCATCGGTGCACCCTAGAACATCAAATGCTTTCTCTAACTCCTCTATCCAACGCGGAGCGGCTTCGGGGTCACTCTTACCATTAAACCTAGGCGGCTTTAACTTCAGGAACTGCTCTACTAACTGAGGCATCTATCTAGCCCCTACCGGCTGAGCTTGTCCTTGCTGCGCCTGATTCCCTCCGTTACCAGCAATCGCTGTGGCCTCGGCAGCTTGAGCATGGGCTGTGGCTCTTTCCTGTGCTTGCATACCCATGATATGTCCTATCTCTCTCAGGGTTTCCATCACTTCCTCAAACCTCGGATCTCTAGCTTCACGATACCCCGTATTAGGCTGCCCCTGGGGTTCCTTGCCCCTCATTCTACTCATCCTTCAGTCCTTGCTAAACACCTACCTGCTATAATTCCACTCGGGAATTAGAGACCTAACTCAAGCTCTAACAAGCTAAGGCCCTAAGCAGGTATGAAACAACAACCAACAACCACCATGCGACTTGATACTAGCAAGCTCAACACATCACCCAAGAGGATTATATACTCACCTCTGGTCATGCCGCACCTGCGCTTACGGGTCAGTTAATCAAAGAATCACTCAACCAAGCACAAACAGTCAGGAGGCACACTTAGCACACGAGGTCACCCTATTGTCTACCCTTGGTCTCATCGCTCCCTATCACTCCAAACTTCGACCATATTGGATCGAGCTAACCTTGCTCTGATACCAAAACCTGACGGGGGATGTCACGCCCCGCGCCCTCCGCGATGCGCCACATCCCTCCTTTCTTGGTCGATATGAATGCGACGTCCCAGGAAGCGTCGCCGACCCAACACCCAACACAGAGATCATACACAAGCGGAAGCAGAACGAATAATAATAATACCCAGACATAAAACAATATGAGAACAAGGATAGCATCATAGAAATTACTGTTTACAAAATATACACTTTCATATATACGCAAAAGCTTTTACAATATCCATTTACAAACCAAATACACAGACCCAAGATACATACAACAAAAACGGGCCACAGCTACTATACTAGGCAAAAAGGGAGAGGTGGCTAAGGAGGACTAAGTCTCAAAAAGTGTCAGTCCTCGGTCTACTAGGAGAGGGAATCTATCCTAGGGCTCCCAGTCGGGGTCCGAACTCGACGCCTCCGACGAACTCTCGGAAAACTCCTGGTCATCGTCTGAACTGGCTGCCTTGGACTCGGTCTCCATCTCCGGGTCCTCATCAACCTCCATCGGCTCCTCGACCTCCACATCCATCGGCTCCGGGGCCGGATCGACGATCTCAGGCTCATAGTCGACTCCTCCTAGCTCCTCATCCTCCTCTCCTAACTCCAGTCCCTCGTCAATCTCCCAACTCACCCCCATGTCTGAATCGGGATCAACTATGTCCCCATCGGGACACTGAGGGTCTAACTGACCCTCTCCGGTAAACGGAACGTCCATGGAACGAAGGGGTCCATACTCCTCCCCGAACCGGTCTCGAAAGCACCAAGCTACATACTCGTGCATCTCATAATGGTTAGTCCCTACATCTACTACGACTAGGGTATAGTGTCTCAAATACATCTCCCCATTCCCTATGGGGTGAACCGACATGGTATGCTCCAAATGCTGAGGGATCCCATATCGCACCGGCACCTCCGGCTCCTGCGGCATCGTCAAGGTCTGGGGTCTGAAAGGTTGGGTTTTTCAACCGTGAGACGAATCTCAACAAGTAAAAACCCACTAAACCTAAACTAGGCTAACATGCACCTCCCGACGAGAACAAAACTAAATCAAGCAACAATCACTGACCTAGGCCCTCGGGCCCAGATCGCACTTACCGTCGACCCTGCAGATTAGGCGATTTAATATAATGATCAAACACATCCTCGGCATGCACAGCCACACTTGCGTCATACGCATGCTCAGGCTCTCAAATGCTAGATCACACGCTCATCACCGAGTATCACAAGCGATCACAACTGTCCATGTGCTCTTATGCGTGCCAATGCATCAATGTAGTACATGCGCGCGTATTTGGATTATAAGATGGAACCGCTCAAACACGTCTCATACCATGCCCAGCAATTCCACCACATAATCTAATACTTATCAAGTTTACTCAACATCTTATCTTTCCACGGCTCACTAGCCCGGCCTCTGGCCCAATCACAACACTCCGTGGCCAGCATAAAAACACCCCCGGCCCAGTGTCTCTAACCCGCGTTAAACGCATCAGGCGCAACACCGATCTCCTACGATCCAAGCCTACATGAGACTGGTCGTCATCCGGACACACCGGGCATCGTCTTGCTCCAAAGTGCATGAAGACGGAATAGACCCGAAGGCCACGACCCGAAGGCCTTAAGTGATCACACGGCACACTTGCCCAATTTTTATCTGAACCTGGCGACGAACGTAACGGGCAATTACACGTGATCACATACTCATGGCAAACCTGCATTCTCGCACAAATTTCATCACACGCCTCACACTCGGCACACACGTAATGCGCAGCCATGAATGTCCATGCTCGGGCAATATGTAATACTCATGAACACAATCATTTCAATTCAATAAGTTCAAGCTCATCACATTAAAACATGCTCATTTGCCCAAGTCACACTCCGCACATTTCGATCACACGATCAAGCGACGTGACAAGGTTTAATTGACTCCCATAGCATGTAAATCAACCAATTCAAGCATGCTAACCAATTGATCAATCACCCGGGCCATCCTAACACCTCAATCAAGTTAAACCGACAACAAATCAATACTTAACCCCTTGGTTTCTCCTATGGACAGCCACTACTATACCTTTTCATCCTCCAATTTACTCAAATTAATCCTCAAACAACCAATAACATGATCCCAACACTTACCGATCAAGCCATAATTTTATAATCAACATCAAACATACTAAATAATCACTAACGACTCCAAATCCCTATCTAAAGGGCATAATCGTCCTAATTAGGGTTTAGGGGGTAATACTCACTTAAACTTGGTTCGGGACGACGGGGAACGGCAGCCAACTACCGGTGAACGATAAGCCGGCGGTGGATTCCCGAGGATCGGCGGCGGACGGCGGCTACGGCTTGGGCGGTTCACGGACGGTGGTAGCCTCCAAGCGGCGGCTCACGGCTGATCGGCCTCCAAACGGCCAAGGAGAGAGAGAGGAAAGGTCGGCAAGGTGGTCGACGGTGGCTCCCCGTGCGGTGGAACGGCGGACGGCGGCGGTGGGTGGTCCGGCAATCCCACGGCCAAGAGGGAAGAGGGAGCACGGGAAGAGAGAGAGAGACGGCGAAAGGGAGAGAGGAAGTGGTGAGGGTGATGGCGGGATGATGAGGCGGCGGTGGAACGGCCACGGCGGGCGGCCTTGGCGGTGGCCGGCGTGAGGAGAGGGTGGCCAGCATGAAAATGGAGAGGGAGAGAGGAAGAAGAGAGAAGGAAATGATCTTGGCTTGAAGAGAAAGAAAGGTGAGGAGAGAGAGAAGAGATGATGGGTTTATAGTAGAGTGGTTGGGGATTAGGTGACAAGTGTCACTAATCCAAGGCTTAGGACAACTGTCACGCCCCGCGCCCTCCGCAACGCGCCACATCCCTCCTCCTTGGTCGTTATAAGTGCGACGTCCCAGGAAGCGTCGCCGACCCAACACCCAACACAGAGATCATACACAAGCGGAAGCAAAACAGTAATAGTAATACCCAGACATAAAACAATATGAGAACAAGGATAACATTGCAGAAATTACTGAATACAAAATATACATTTTCATATATACGCAAAAGCTTTTACAATATCCATTTACAAACCAAATATACAAACCCAAGATACATACAACCAAAAACGGGCCACGGCCACCACACTGGTCAAAAAGGGAGAGGTGGCTAAGGAGGACTAAATCCCAAAAAGTGTCAGTCCTCGGTCTACTAGGAAGGGGAATCTATCCTAAGGCTCCCAGTCGGGATCGGAACCCGACGCCTCCGACGAACTCTCGGAAAACTCCTGATCATCGTCTGAACTGGCTGCCTCGGACTCGGTCTCCATCTCCGGGTCCTCATCAACCTCCATCGGCTCCTCGAACTCCACATCCATCGGCTCCGGGGCCGGATCAACGATCTCGGGCTCAAAATCCACTCCTCCCAACTCCACATCCTCCTCTTCTAAGTCCGGTCCCTCGTCAATCTCCCAACTCACCTCCATATCTGAATCGGGATCGACTACGTCTCCATTGGGACACTGCGGGTCGAACTGTCCCTCACCGGTAAACGGAACGTCCATGGAACGAAGGGGTCCATACTCCTCCCCGTCCCGGTCTCGGAAGCACCAAGCTATGTACTCGTGCTTCTCATAATGGGTGGTCCCTACATCTACTACAACTAGGGTATAGTGCCTCAAATACATCTCCCCATTCCCTATGGGGTGGACTGACATGGTATGCTCCAAATGCTGAGGAATCCCATATCGCACCGGCACCTCCGGCTCCTGCGGCATCGTCAAGGTCTGGGGTCTGAAAGGTTGGGTTTTTCAACCGTGAGACGAATCTCAGCAAGTAAAAACCCACTAAACCTAAACTAGGCTAACATGCACCGCCTGACGAGAACAAAACTAAATCAAGCAACAATCACTGACCTAGGCTCTCGGGCCCAGATCGTACTTACCGTCGACCCTGCAGGTTAGGCAATTTCATATAATGATCAAGCACATCCTCGGCATGCAAATCCACACTTGCGTCATACGCATGCTCAGGCTCCCAAATGCTAGATCACACGCTCATCACCGAGTATCACAAGCGATCACAACTGTCCATGCGCTATTATGCGTGCCAATGCATCGATGTAGAACAAGCGCGCGTATTTGGATTATAAGATGGAACCGCTCAGACACGTCCCATACCATGCCCAGCAATTCCACCACATAATCTAGTACTTAACAATTTACTCATTATCTTATCTTTCCACGGCTCACTAGCCCGGCCTCTGGCCCAATCACAACACTTCGTGGCCAGCGTAAAAACGCCCCCGGCCTAGTGTCTCTAGCCCGCGTTAAACGCATCAAGCGCAACACCGATCTCCTACGATCCAAGCCTACATGAGACTGGTCGTCATCCGGACACACCGGGCATCGTCTTGCTCTAAAGTGCATGAAGACGGAATCGACCCGAAGGCCACGACCCAAAGGACTGGTCGTCATCCGGACACACCGGGCATCGTCTTGCTCCAAAGTGCATGAAGACGGCAACCGACCCGAAGGCCTTAAGTGATCACACGGCACACATGCCCCAAATTTTATCTGAACCCGGCGACAAACGCAACGAGCAATTACACGTGATCACATGCTCATGGCATACCCGCATTCTCGCACAAAT
The DNA here is from genome assembly GCA_024500025.1 of Syzygium aromaticum. Classification (NCBI taxonomy): domain Eukaryota; kingdom Viridiplantae; phylum Streptophyta; class Magnoliopsida; order Myrtales; family Myrtaceae; genus Syzygium; species Syzygium aromaticum. The sequence goes on from CM044886.1 coordinate 12,741,807, forward strand.
TTCATCACATGCCACACACTCGGCACACACGTAATGCGCAGCCATGAATGCTCATGCTCGGGCAGTATGAGGTATACATATGAGCACCAATCCACAATTCAATAAGTTCAAGCTCATCACATTTAAACATGCTCATATGCCCAAGTCACACTTCGCACATTCCGATCACACGATCAAGCGACATGGCATGGTCTAATTAAACCTCATAGCATATAAATCGACCAATTCAAGCATTTCAACCGATCGATCAATCACCCGGACCATTCTAACACCTCAATCGAGTTAATCCGACAACAAATCAATACTTAATCCCTTGATTGGCCTCACGGACAGCCACAACTAAACCTTGTTTCATCCTCAAATTCACTTCCATTATTCCTCAAACAACCAATTAACAATCTCCCAATAATTTCCGATCAAACCATAATCTATCACCAACATCAAATATACTAATTAACCACTAAAACTCCTAATCCCCATCTAGAGGGCATAATCGTCCTAATTAGGGTTTAGGGGGTAATACTCACTTAAACTTGGGTTTTACGACGACGGGGAACGGCGGCCAACTACCGATGAACGGTGAGCCGGCGGCGGTATTCCCAAGGGACGGCGGCTACGGCTCGGGCGGCCTCCAAGCGGCGGCTCACGGGCGGATCGACCTCCAAACGACCAAGGGGAAGAGAGGGACGGTCGGCAAGGTGATGATGGAACGGCGGTGGACGGCGGGATGGCTTGGCTCCGGCGGAAATGGCCACGACGGGCGGCGGCGTGAAGGGCGAACGGCGGACGGGCGGTGAGGTGAACGGCAACCCCACGGCCAAGAGAGAGAGAGAGAGAGAGAGACGGTGAGAGGGAGTGAGGAAATGGTGATGGTGATGGCGGGACGGCAAGGTGGTGGTGGCGGAACGGCGGTGAAGCGGCGACGGGCGGCCTTGGCGGTGGCCGGCGTGGACGGCGTGGAGGGGGAGTGGCCGGCGAAATGGAGAGGAAGAGAGGGAGAAGAGAGAGAGAGAGAAGTGATCTTGGCTTGAAGAGGAAGACAAGTGAGGAGAGAGAGAGGTGATAATGAGTTTATAGTGGAGTGGTTGGTAGTTGGTGGGGATTAGTGACAAGTGTCACCCATCTAAAGGTTTGGACAACCTACCCTTAGATCTAATGGCTCACACTCTTCTAGATCCAATAATTGATGGGCTCAAATGTCATTTCTTCCTCCACTAACTCTTGTCCATTATCCACTTAAAAATCTAATTAATAAACCTCCACTAAAATCCCCAAATTCGGAACTCTCTACAAGGCTTAGGGGCAAAGTCGTCTTTTGTCCGATTCCGGGCCGAATTTCCATTTTTCGACCAGACTAAACCCCTATATAAATGGCCAACCCAAATTGACGACGTCCTTGCGAAATTAAACCAGTAAACCCTCGAAAATCAATCTCGAAGTCCGGATCAAATTTCACGATCAAACTAGTTAAATTTCAATTTCTGAATCTCATACTAACGGGCGACTGTTTAGGGGTTACGCGTACCGACCTAAGGTTATCCGAGTCGTAACGGCCTCGATTACCGGGAGAGCGAGAGGAATTATCGCTAGTTCCGAAGATAACAATCGTTCGGGTTAAGTTTGGGACTGGTCGACCACGTGCACTTTCGGTCATGCAGAATCACCTGCTATCCGATCGTACATCGTTGGCCTCGGTCGAACCAAGTCCGTTACCTTCCGAAGATCGATCTACTTGGCCCAAAATATTTCCTCGTCGTTTCTCGAAATTGATGTCCCATTCACGATCGGGTCCTTGGTCCACGTACCGTTATCCTAGTTAGCCATTCCCATCCGGTCAGTATCCCAGGAGTGATCAGCTCCGGGCGAGACTTACGAAATGAAATAACAAATAAGACTCGTTTTATTGATTTCCGGAAATTGAGTCGAAATTCGGGATGTTACAATCTGAGTCGTGACGGCCTCGATTACCGGGAGAACGAGAGGAATTATCGCTAATTCCGGAGATAACGACCGTTCGGGTTAAGTTCGGAACTGGTCGACCACGTGTACTTTCGGTCATGCAGAATCACCTGCTATCCGATCGTACATAGTTGGCCTCGGTCAAACCGAGTCCGTTACCTTCCGAAGATCGATCTACTTGACCCAAAATATTTCCTCGTCGTTTCTCGAAATTGATGTCCAGTTCACGATCGGGTCCTTCGTCCACGTACCGTTATCCTAGTTAGCCATTCCCATATGGTCAGTATCCCAAGGGTGATCAGCTCCGGGCGAGACTTACGAAAATGAAATAACATAATATTCTCGTTTTATTGATTTCCGAAAATTGAGTCGAAATTCGGGATGTTACAATGCGAGTCTGCCATGAGCATGTGATCACCTATAATTGTCTGATGCGTTTCACGCCGGGTTCAGATAAATTTGGGCAGTGTGCCATGTGATCACTTAAGGCCTTCGAGTTGTGGCATTCGGGTCGATTCCGTCTTCATGCACTTTGTAGCAAGACAATACCCGGTTTGTCCGGAAGACGACCAGTCTCATGCACTTAGTAGCAGACTTGGTTCGTAAGGAGATCGGTGTTGCACCTCATGCACATTGTAGCAGGCTAGAGACACTGGGCCAGAGGCGTTTTTACATTGGCCACGAAGAGTTGTTTATGTGTTGGGCCAGTGGGCTATGGAAAGATTACATAATGAGTAAATCTGTAGAGTATTAGATTATGTGGTGGAATTGTTAGGCATGGTATGGGACGTGCCCAAGCGGTTCCATCTTATATTCCAAATACGCGCGCTTGTACCACATCTATGCATTGACATACATAAGAATGCATGGACGAGTATGAATACGTGTGAAACTCGGTGATGGGAATGTGAACCCGACATTTATGAGCTTGAGCATGCGTATGACGCACGTGTGACCATGTATGCCCGAGGATGTGCTAGATTATTATTTTAAATTGCCTAACCTGCAGGGTCATCGGTAAGTGCGACCTGGGCCCGAGGGCCTGGATCAGTAGTTGTTGTTTGATTTAGTTTTGTTCCCGTCAGGAGGTGCATGTTAGCCTAGTTTAGGTTTGGTGGGTTTTACTTGCTGAGATTCGTCTCACGGTTGTACAACCCAACTTTTTAGACCCCAAACTTTGAAGATGTCGGAGGTGCCAGACGGGCCAGTGAGACATGGGATTCCGCACCATCTTGAGCACACCATGTCGGTTCACCCCATAGGGAATGGGGAAATGTTTCTTAGACACCATACGTTAGTTTGGGTAGACGTAGGGACCACACATTTTGAGACCCACGAGTATGTGGCTTGGTGCTTCAGGGATCGTTTTGGAGAGGAGTACGGACACCTCCGTTCTATGGATATCCCATTCAACGGGGAGGGCGAGCTAGATCCGCAATGCCCTAATGGAGATATAGTCGATCTCGAGACGGATATGGAGGTGAGCTGGGAGATAGATGAGGGACCCGAGCTAGGAGAGGAGGACGAGCAGTTAGGAGGCGTGGATTTTGAGCCCGAGATTATCGATCCAGCCCCGGAGCCAATGGATATGGAAGCAGAGGAGCCTATGGAGGTGGACGAGGATCCGGAGATGGAGACCGAGTCCGAGGCAGTCAGTTCTGAGGAGGACCAAGAGATATCCAAGAGTTCTTCGAAGGCGTCGAGCTCAGACCCCGATTGGGAGCCCTTGGGTAGATCCCCCTTTTTAGCGTAGTGAGGACTGACACTTTTTGGGATCGAGTCCTCCGTTTCCCCTCTTGTCAGTAGTTCTCCCTAGCCGCCTCTCCTTTTTGCCTAGTGTGGTGGTTGTGATCCGCTTTTGCTATTGTGTTTGGGATCATTTATTTTGGTTGTAAATGGATATTGTAAAGGCTTTTGTATATGTATAAAAGTATATATTTTGTAATCAGTAATTTATGTCGTGCTATCCTTGTTCTCATATTGTTTTTTGTCTGGGTATTATTATTTGTTCTACTTCCGCTTGTGCATGAATCTCTCTCTTGGGTGATGGGTCAGCGGCGCGTCCTAAGACGTCGCACTCAAATCGACCAAGAGGAGGGATGTGGCGCGCCGCAAAGGGCGCGGGGTATGACATCCCTCGTTGATTTGGTATCAAAGCAAGGTCAGCTCGATCCAATCCGGTCGAAACCTGGAGTGATAAGGAGCAATGAGACCAAGGGTAGACAGTAGGGCGACCTCGTGTGCTAAGTGTACCTCCTGACTGTTTGTGCATTGCTTGAGTGATTCTTTGATTAACTGACCCATAAGTGCAGGTGCGGCAGGACCAGAGGTAAGTATATAAATCCTCCTGGGTGATGTATTGAGATTGCTAGTAATAAGTCGCATGCTAGTTATTGGTTATTGTTCCATACCTGCTTAGGACCTTAGATTGGTATAGCTTGAGATAGGTCTCTAATTCCCAAGTGGAATTATTGTAACATCCCGAATTCCAACTCAATTTTCGGAAATCAATAAAACGAGTCTTATTTGTTATTTCATTTCGTAAGTCTTGCCTGGAGCTGATCACTCTTGGGATACTGACCAAATGGGAATGGCTAACTAGGATAACGGTACGTGGACCAAGGACCCGATCGCGAACTGGACATCAATTTCGAGAAACGACGAGGAAATATTTTGGGCCAAGTAGATCGATCTTCGGAAGGTAACGGACTTGGTTCGACCGAGGCCAACGATGTACGATCGGATAGCAGGTGATTCTGCATGACCGAAAGTGCACGTGGTCGACCGGTCCCGAACTTAACCCGAACGATCGTTATCTTCGGAACTAGCGATAATTCCTCTCGTTCTCCCGGTAATCGAGGCCGTCACGACTCGGATAACCTTAGGTCGATACGCGTAACCCCTAAACAGTCGCCCGTTAGTATGAGATTTAGAAATTGAAATTTAACTAGTTGAATCGTGAAATTTGATCCGGACTTCGAGGTTGATTTTCGAGGGTTTACAGGTTTAGTTTCACAAGGACAACGTCAATTTGGGTTGGCCATTTATATAGGGGTTTAGTCTGGTCGAAAAATGGAAATTCGGCCCGGAATTGGACAAAAGACGACTTTGCCCCTAAGCCTAGAATAGTGTTCCGAATTTGAGGTTTTTAGTGGTGGTTTATTAATTAGTTTTAAGTGGATAATGGGTCTTGAGTTAGTGGGGTTAGTAATTACCTAGATGCCCTTCAATTATTGGTGGAGAGTAGTTTCTAGCCATTAGATCTAGGGGTGAGTTGTCCTAAGCCTTGGATGAGTGACACTTGTCACCTAATCCCCAACCACTCCACTATAAACCCATCATCTCTTCTCTCTCTCCTCACTTTTCTTTCTCCTCAAGCCAAGATCATTTCTCTCTCTTCTCCCTCTCTCCCTCTCCATTTCCGCCGGCCACCCTCTTCTTCCTCACGCCGCCCACGTCGCCGCCGCCAAGGCCGCCCGCCGTGGCCGTTCCACCGCCGCCTCATCATCCCGCCATCACCCTCACCACTTCCTCTCTCCCTTTCGCCGTCTCTCTCTCTCTTCCCGTGCTCCCTCTTCCCTCTTGGCCATGGGGTTGCCGTTCACCTCACCGCCCGTTCGCCGCCGTCCTGCTCGCTTGGAGAGCTGTCTTTCGCCGTCCCTCACACCTAGCCGCCACCTCGCCAACCGTTCCTCTCTCCCCCTTGGCCGCTTGGAGGCCGTGAGCCCGTGAACCGCCGCTTGGAGGCCGCCGTCGTTAGCCGCCGATCCTCGGGAATCCGCCGCCGATTTACCGTTCATCGGTAGTTGGCCGCCGTTCCCCGTCGTCCCGAACCAAGTTTAAGTGAGTATTACCCCCTAAACCCTAATTAGGACGATTATGCCCTCTAGATCGGGATTAGGAGTCGTTAGTGGTTAATTAGTATATTTGATGTGGATTATGAAATGTGGTTTGATCGGTAAGTGTCGGAATGATGTTATGGGTTGTTTGAGGAATAACCAAAGGGAATTGAAGGATGGAAAGAGGTTTAGTAGTGGCTGTCCATGAGGCCAACCAAGGGATTAAGTATTGATTTGTTGTCGGTTTAACTTGATTGAGGTGTTACGATGGCCCGGGTGATTGATCAATTGGTTAGCATGCTTGAATTAGTTGATTTACATGCTATGGGAGTCAGTTAGACCTTGCCACATCGCTTGATCGTGTGATTGAAATGTGCGGAGTGTGACTTGGGCAAATGAGCATGTTTAAATGTGATGAGCTTGAACTTATTGAATTGTGTTGATTGGTGCTCATATTTATACCACATATTGCCCGAGCATGAGCATTCATGGCTGCGCATTACGTGTGTGCCGAGTGTGAGGCATGTGATGGAATTGTGCGAGAATGCGGGTCTGCCATGAGCATGTGATCACGTGTAATTGCCCGTTGCGTTTGTCGCCGGGTTCAGATAAAAATTGGGCAAGTGTGCCGTGTGATCACTTAAGGCCTTCGGGTCGTGGCCTTCGGGTCGATTCCGTCTTCATGCACTTTGGAGCAAGACGATGCCCGGTGTGTCCGGATGACGACCAGTCTCATGTAGGCTTGGATCGTAGGAGATCGGTGTTGCACCTGATGCGTTTAACGCGGGCTAGAGACACTGGGCCGAGGGCGTTTTTACGCTGGCCACGGAGTGTTGTGATTAGGCCAGAGGCCGGGCTAGTGAGCCGTGGAAAGATAAGATGTTGAGTAAACTTGATAAGTATTAGATTATGTGGTGGAAGTGCTGGGCATGGTATGGGACGTGTCTGAGCGGTTCCATCTTATAATCCAAATACGCGCGCATGTACTACATTGATGCATTGGCATGCATAAGAGCGCATGGACAGTTGTGATCGCTTGTGATACTCGGTGATGAGCGTGTGATCTAGCATTTGAGAGCCTGAGCATGCGTATGACGCAAGTGTGGCTGCGCATGCCGAGGATGTGTTTGATCATTATATTAAATTGCCTAACCTGCAGGGTCGACGGTAAGTACGATCTGGGCCCGAGGGCCTAGGTCAGTGATTGTTGCTTGATTTAGTTTTGTTCTCGTCGGGAGGTGCATGTTAGCCTAGTTTAGGTTTAGTAGGTTTTTTTTACTTGCTGAGATTCGTCTCACGATTGAAAAACCCAACCTTTCAGACCCCAGACCTTGACGATGCCGCAGGAGCTAGAGGTGCCGGTGCGATATAGGATCTCTCAGCATTTGGAGCATACCATGTCGGTTCACCCCATAGGGAATGGGGAGATGTATTTGAGACACTATACCCTAGTCGTAGTAGATGTAGGGACTACCCATTATGAGATGCACGAGTATGTAGCTTTGTGCTTTCGAGACCGGTTCGGGGAGGAGTATGGACCCCTTCGTTCCATGGACGTTCCGTTTACCGGAGAGGGTCAGTTAGACCCTCAGTGTCCCGATGGGGACATAGTCGATCCCGATTCAGATATGGAGGTGAGTTGGGAGATTGACGAGGGACCGGAGTTAGGAGAGGAGGATGAGGAGCTAGGAGGAGTCGACTATGAGCCTGAGATCGTCGATCCGGCCCCGGAGCCGATGGATGTGGAGGTCGAGGAGCCGATGGAGGTTGATGAGGACCCGGAGATGGAGACCGAGTCCGAGGCAGCCAGTTCAGACGTTGACCAGGAGTTTTCCGAGAGTTCGTCGGAGGCGTCGAGTTCGGACCCCGACTGGGAGCCCTAGGATAGATTCCCTCTCCTAGTAGACCGAGGACTGACACTTTTTGAGACTTAGTCCTCCTTAGCCACCTCTCCCTTTTTGACCAGTGTGGTGGCCGTGGCCCGTTTTTGTTGTATGTATCTTGGGTCTGTATTCGGTTTGTAAATGGATATTGTAAAAGCTTTTGCATATATGAAAGTGTATATTTTGTATACAGTAATTTCTATGATGTTATCCTTGTTCTCATATTGTATTATGTCTGGGTATTATTATTATTCGTTCTGCTTCCGTTTGTGTATGATCTCTGTGTTGGGTGTTGGGTCGGCGACGCTTCCTGGGACGTCGCACTCATATCGACCAAGAAAGGAGGGATGTGGCGCGTCGCGGAGGGCGCGGGGCGTGACATCCCCCATCAGGTTTTGGTATCAGAGCAAGGTTAGCTCGATCCAATATGGTCAAAGTTTGGAGTGATAAGGAGCGATGAGACCAAGGGTAGACGATAGGGTGACCTCGTGTGCTAAGTGTGCCTTCTGACTGTTTGTGCTTGGTTGGGTGGTTCTTTGATTAACTGACCCGTAAGCGCAGGTGCGGCAGGACCAGAGGTGAGTATATAATCGTCTTGGGTGATGTGTTGAGCTTGCTAGTATCAAGTTGCATGCTGGTTGTTGGTTGTTGTTTCATACCTGCTTAGGGCCTTAGCTTGTTAGAGCTTGAGTTAGGTCTCTAATTCCCGAGTTGAATTATAACAGGTAGGTGTTTAGCAAGGACTAAAAGATGAGTAGAAGGAGGGGCAAGGAACCCCAGGGGCAGCCTAGTACGGGGTATCGTAAAGCTAGAGATCCGAGGTTTGAGGAAGTGATGGAAACCCTGAGAGAGATAGGACATATCATGGGTATGCAAGCACAGGAAAGAGCCGCAGCCCATGCTCAAGCTGCCGATGTCACGCCCCGCGCCCTCCGCGACGCGCCACATCCCTCCTCTTGGTCGTTACGAGTGCGACGTCCCAGGAAGCGTCGCCGACCCAACACCCAACATAGAGAACATACACAAGCGGAAGCAAAACAATAATACTAATACCCAGACATAATACAATATGAGAACAAGGATAGCATTACAGAAATTACTGAATACAAAATATACATTTTCATATATACGCAAAAGTTTTTACAATATCCATTTACAAACCAAATATACAGACCCAAGATACATACAACAAAAGCGGGCCACGGCCACCACACTGGTCAAAAAGGGAGAGGTAGCTAAGGAGGACTAAATCCCAAAAAGTGTCAGTCCTCGGTCTACTAGGAGAGGAAATCTATCCTAGGGCTCCCAGTCGGGGTCTGAACTCGACGGCTCCGACGAACTCTCGGAAAACTCCTGGTCAACGTCTGAACTGGCTGCCTCGGACTCGGTCTCCATCTCCGGGTCCTCATCAACCTCCATCGGCTCTTCGACCTCCACATCCATCGGCTCCGGGGCCGGATCCACGATCTCAGGCTCAAAATCCACTCCTCCCAACTCCTCATCCTCCTCTCCTAAGTCTGGTCCCTCGTCAATCTCCCAACTCACCTCCATATCTGAATCGGGATCGACTAAGTCTCCATCGGGACACTGCGGGTCTAACTGACCCTCTCCGGTAAACGGAACGTCCATGGAACGAAGGGGTCCATACTCCTCCCCGAACCGGTCTCGAAAGCACCAAGCTACATACTCGTGCATCTCATAATGGGTGGTCCCTACATCAACTACCACTAGGGTATAGTGTCTCAAATACATCTCCCCATTCCCTATGGGGTGAACCGACATGGTATGCTCCAAATGCTGAGGGATCCCATATCGCACCGGCACCTCCGGCTCCTGCGGCATCGTCAAGGTCTAGGGTCTGAAAGGTTGGGTTTTTTCAACCGTGAGACGAATCTCAGCAAGTAAAAACCCACTAAACCTAAACTAGGCTAACATGCACCTCCCGACGAGAACAAAACTAAATCAAGCAACAATCACTGACCTAGGCCCTCGGGCCCAGATCGTACTTACCGTCGACCCTGCAGGTTAGGCAATTTAATATAATGATCAATCACATCCTCGGCATGCACATCCACACTTGCGTCATACGCATGCTCAGGCTCTCAAATGTTAGATCACACACTTATCACCGAGTATCACAAACGATCACAACTGTCCATGCGCTCTTATGAGTGCCAATGCATCGATGTAGTACATGCGCGCGTATTTGGATTATAAGATGGAACCGCTCAGACACGTCCCATACCATGCCCAGCAATTCCACCACATAATGTAATACTTATCAAGTTTACTCAACATCTTATCTTTTCACGGCTCACTAGCCCGGCCTCTGGCCCAATCACAACACTCTGTGGCCAGCGTAAAAACGCCCCCGGCCCAGTGTCTCTAGGCCGCGTTAAACGCATCAGGCACAACACCGATCTCCTACGATCCAAACCTACTTGAGACTGGTCGTCATCCGGACACACCGGGCATCGTCTTGCTCCAAAGTGCATGAAGACGGAATCGACCCGAAGGCCACGACCCAAAGGACTGGTCGTCATCCGGACACACCGGGCATCGTCTTGCTCCAAAGTGCATGAAGACGGAATCGATCCGAAGGCCTTAAGTGATCACACGGCACACTTGTCCAATTTTTATCTGAACCCGGTGACGAACGCAACGGGCAATTACACGTGATCACATGCTCATGGCAAACCCGCATTCTCGCATAAATTTCATCACATGCCTCACACTCGGCACACACGTAATGCGCAGCCATGAATGTCCATGCTCGGGCAATATGAAATACTCATGAGCACAATCATTTCAATTCAATAAGTTCAAGCTCATCACATTAAAACATGCTCATTTGCCCAAGTCACACTCCGCATAAAGTCAATCACACGATCACACGACATGGCGAGGATCAAATGGACATCACAACAAATGTTTCATTCAATTCGAGCATTACAACCATCCAATCAATTACCCGGGCCATTCTAGCACCTCAATCAAGTTAATCCAGCAACAAATCGACACTTGATCCCTTGATTAGCCACATGGACAACCACCACTAAACCTTATTTCATCCTCAAATTCACTTCCATTAGTCCTCAAACAACCAATAACATTCTCCCAATAATTTCCGATCAAACCATAATTTATCACCAACCTCAAATATACTAATTAACCACTAAAACTCCTAATCCCGATCTAGAGGGCATAATCGTCCTAATTAGGGTTTAGGGGGTAATACTCACTTAAACTCGGGTTCTACGACGACGGGGAAAGGCGGCCAACTACCGGTGAACGGTAAGCCGGCGGCGGATTCGCGGGGAACGGCGGCCCAAAGCGGCGGCTCACGGCTGATGGGCCTCCAAACGGCCAAGGAGAGAGAGAGGAACGGTTGGCGAGGTGGCGGCTAGGCGTGAGGGACGGTGGAAGACGGCTCTCCAAGAGAGCGGGACGGCAGCGAACGGGCGGTGAGGTGAACGGCAACCCCACGGCCAAGAGGGAAGAGGGAGCACGGGAAGAGAGAGAGAGACGGCGAAAGGGAGAAAGGAAGTGGTGAGGGTGATGGCGGGATGATGAGGCGGCGGTGGAACGGCCACGGCGGGCGGCGGCGAGCGGCCTTGGCGGCGGCGACGTGGGCGGCGTGAGGAAGAAGAGGGTGGCCGGCGCAAATGGAGAGGGAGAGAGGGAGAAGAGAGAGAAATGATCTTGGCTTGAAGAGAAAGAAAAGTGAGGAGAGAGAGAAGAGATGATGGGTTTATAGTGGAGTGGTTGCGGATTAGGTGACAAGTGTCACACATCCAAGGCTTAGGACAACTCACCCTTAGATCTAATGGCTAGAAGCTACTCTCCACCAATAATTGAAGGGCACCAAGGTAATTACTAACCCCACTAACTCAAGACCCGTTATCCACTTAAAAACTAATTAATAAACTTTCACTAAAAACCTCAAATTCGGAACACTATTCTAGGCTTAGGGGCAAAGTCGTCTTTTATCCGATTCCGGGCCGAATTTCCATTTTTCGACCAGACTAAACCCCTATATAAATGGCCAACCCAAATTGACGTCGTCCTTGCGAAATTAAACCAGTAAATCCTCGAAAATCAACCTCGAAGTCCGGATCAAATTTCACGATCAAACTAGTTAAATTTCAATTTCTGAATCTCATACTAACGGGCGACTGTTTAGGGGTTACGCGTATCGACCTAAGGTTATCCGAGTCGTGACGGCCTCGATTACCGGGAGAACGAGAGGAATTATCGCTAGTTCCGAAGATAACGATCGTTTGGGTTAAGTTCGGGACCGGTCGACCACGTGCACTTTCGGTCATGCAGAATCACCTGCTATTCGATCGTACATCGTTGGCCTCGGTCGGACCGAGTCCGTTTCCTTCCGAAGATCGATCTACTTGGCCCAAAATATTTCCTCGTCGTTTCTCGAAATTGATGTCCCGTTCACGATCGGGTCCTTGGTCCACGTACCGTTATCCTAGTTAGCCATTCCCATCTGGTTAGTATCCCAGGAGTAATCAGCTCCGGGCGAGACTTACGAAATGAAATAACAAATGAGACTCGTTTTATTGATTTCCGGAAATTGAGTCGAAATTCGGGATGTTACAGCCGAGGCCGCAGCGATTGCTGGTAACGGAGGGAATCAGGCGCAGCAAGGACAAGCTCAGCCGGTAGGGGCTAGACAGATGCCTCAGTTAGTAGAGCAGTTCCTGAAGTTAAAGCCGCCTAGGTTTAATGGTAAGAGTGACCCCGAAGCCGCTCCGCGTTGGATAGAGGAGTTAGAGAAAGCATTTGATGTTCTAGGGTGCACCGATGTGGAGAGAGTTACGTTAGCCGTGTATCAGCTTCAAGAGGGTGCGAACGATTGGTGGAGAGCTACTAAGGAGAGAGTGTTCCCGGAAGAAACTGAGTTGGTTTGGGCAGTGTTTGTAGAGAGTTTCTATGAGAAGTACTTTTCGGAAGTCGCTCAGGAAAGGAAGTTAATGGAGTTTATGCGACTACGCCAAGGACAAATAACGATTGATCAGTATGAGGCGGAGTTTGCAAGGTTGGCAAAGTTTGCGCCGACCATGGTAGAGAACCCACGGGACAAAGCCAGGAGATTCCGAGATGGGATGAAGCCGGATCTCCGAAGTCAGATTCTGTCGCATGATATAAGGGACTATGGAGAGATGTCGCATGATATAAGGGACTATGGAGAGATGTATAGGCGAGCCCAGATTATAGAGCGAGATCAACAGGAAAGAGCAGCCGCCTCAGGATCGCGGTTTGCCCAAGGTAAAGATAATCGTCGTTTTGCAAAGAGACCGCCAGTGAATAATAGACGTTTTACCCCACCTGTGAGAAGGGCTATTGGAAAGCCAAATCCCCAGTCGTATAAATTTGGAGCGTGTTTTAGATGTGGTAGCAGGGAGCATCAGATTCGTAGTTGTCCTCAGATGCATCCCTCAGGACCCCCGCTGTCACGCCCCACGCCCTCCGCGACGCGCCACATCCCTCCTTCTTGGTCGATATGAGTGCGACGTCCCAGGAAGCGTCGCCGACCCAACACCCAACACAGAGATCATACACAAGCGGAAGCAGAACGGATAATAATAATACCCAGACATAAAACAATATGAGAACAAGAGTAACACGACAGAAACTACTGATTACAAAACATACACTTTTATATAAGCAAAAGCTTTTACAACATCCATTTACAAACCAAGTACACAGACCCAAGATACATACAACAAAAGTGGGCCGCGGCCACCACACTGGTCAAAAAGGGAGAGGTGGCTAAGGAGGACTAGGTCTCAAAAAGTGTCAGTCCTCGGTCTACTAGGAGAGGGAATCTATCCTAGGGCTCCCAGTCGGGATCGGAACCCGACACCTCCGACGAACTCTCGGAAAACTCCTGGTCATCATCTGAACTGGCTGCCTCGGACTCGGTCTCCATCTCCGGGTCCTCATCAACCTCCATCGGCTCCTCGAACTCCACATCCATCGGCTCCGGGGCCGGATCAATGATCTCAGGCTCATAGTCGACTCCTCCTAGCTCCTCATCCTCCTCTCCTAACTCCGGTCCCTCGACAATCTCCCAACTCACCTCCATAACTGAATCGGGATCGACTATGTCCCCATCGGGACACTGAGGGTCTAACTGACCCTCTCCGGTAAACGGTACATCCATGGAACGAAGGGGTCCATACTCCTCCCCGAACCGGTCTCGAAAGCACCAAGCTATGTACTCGTGTGTCTCATAATGGGTAGTCCCTACATCTACTACGACTAGGGTATAGTGCCTCAAATACATCTCCCCATTCCCTATGGGGTGAACCGACATGGTATGCTCCAAATGCTGAGGGATCCCATATCGCACCGGCACCTCCGGCTCCTGCGGCATCATCAAGGTCTGGGGTCTGAAAGGTTGGGTTTTTCAACCGTGAGACGAATCTCAGCAAGTAAAAACCCACTAAACCTAAACTAGGCTAACATGCACCTCCCGACGAGAACAAAACTAAATCAAGCAACAATCACTGACCTAGGCTCCCGGGCCCAGATCGTACTTACCGTCGACCCTGCAGGTTAGGCAATTTAATATAGTGATCAATCACATCCTCGGCATGCACATCCACACCTGTGTTATACGCATGCTCAGGCTCTCAAATGCTAGATCACACGCTCATCACCGAGTATCACAAGCGATCACAACTGTCCATGCGCTCTTATGCATGCCAATGCATCGATGTAGTACATGCGCGCGTATTTGGATTATAAGATGGAACCGCTCGGACACGTCCCATACCATGCCCAGCAATTCCACCACATAATCTAATACTTAACAATTTACTCATCATCTTATCTTTCCACGGCTCACTAGCCCGGCCTCTGGCCCAATCACAACACTCCATGGCCAGCGTAAAAACGCCCCCGGCCCAGTGTCTCTAGCCCGCGTTAAACGCATCAGGCGCAACACCGATCTCCTACGATCCAAGCCTACATGAGACCGGTCGTCATCCGGACACACCGGGCATCGTCTTGCTCCAAAGTGCATGAAGACGGAATCGACCCGAAGGCCACGACCCGTAGGATTGGTCGTCATCCGGACACACCGGGCATCGTCTTGCTCCAAAGTGCATGAAGACGGAATCGACCCAAATGCCTTAAGTGATCACACAGCACACATGCCCAATTTTTATCTGAACCCGGCGACGAACGCAACGGGCAATTACACGTGATCACATGCTCATGGCAGACCCGCATTCTCGCACAATTTCATCACATGCCTCACACTCGGCACACACGTAATGCGCAGCCATGAATGTCCATGCTCGGGCAATATGTAGCACTCATGAGCACAATCATTTCAATTCAATAAGTTCAAGCTCATCACATTAAAACATGCTCATTTGCCCAAGTCACACTCCGCATAAAGTCAATCACACGATCACAAGACATGGCGAGGATCAAATGGACATCACAACATATGTTTCATTCAATTCGAGCATTACAACCATCCAATCAATTACCCGGGCCATTCTAGCGACTCAATCAAGTTAATCCGGCAACAAATTGACACTTGATCCCTTGATTCCTCCTATGGACAGCCATTACTAAACCTCTTTTCATCCTCCAATTCACTCCAATTAATCCTCAAACAACCAATAACATGGTCCCGACACTTACCGATCAAGCCATAATTTTATAATCAACATCAAACATACTAAATAATCACTAACGACTCCTAATCCCGATCTAGAGGGCATAATCGTCCTAATTAAGGTTTAGGGGGTAATACTCACTCAAACTTGGTTCTACGACGACGGGGAACGGCGGCCAACTACCGGTGAACGGTAAATCGGCGGCGGATTCCGGAGGATCGGCGGCTAACAGCGGCGGCCTCCAAGCGGCGGTTCACGGCTAATCGGCCTCCAAACGGCCAAGAAGAGAGAGAGGAAAGGTCGGCAAGGCGGCGGCTAGGCGTGAGGGACGGTGGAAGACGGCTCTCCGTGCGGTGGAACGGCGGACGGCGGCGGTGGGTGGTCCGGCAATCCCACGGCCGAGAGGGAAGAGGGAGCACGGGAAGAGAGAGAGAGACGGTGAGAGGGAGAGAGAGGAAGTGGCGGTGGCGGGATGGTGAGATGGTGGTGGCGGAACGGCCACGGCGGGCGGCGGCGAGTGGTCTTGGCGGGCGGCGAAGTGGACGGCAAGGAGGGGGAGTGGCCGGCGAAATGGAGAGGAAGAGAGGGAGAAGAGAGAGAGAGAAGAGAAACTTGGCTTGAAGAGAAAGTTAGAATGAGGAGAGAGAGAAGAAGTGATGGGTTTATAGTGGAGTGGTTGGGAGTTGGTGACAAGTGTCACTCATCCAAGGTCCAAGACAATCTACCCCTAGATCTAATGGCTAGAAACCACTCTCCACCAATAATTGAAGGGCATCTAGGTAATTGCTAACCCGACTAACTCAAGACCCATTATCCACTTAAAAACTAATTAATAAACCTCCACTAAAAACCTCAAATTCGGAACACTATTCTAGGCTTAGGGGCAAAGTCGTCTTTTGTCCAATTCCGGGCCGAATTTCCATTTTTCGACCAGACTAAACCCCTATATAAATGGCCAACCCAAATTGACGTCGTCCTTGCAAAACTAAACCAGTAAACCCTCGAAAATCAACCTCGAAGTCCGGATCAAATTTCACGATTCAACTAGTTAAATTTCAATTTCTGAATCTCATACTAATGGGCGACTGTTTAGGGGTTACGCGTATTGATCTAAGGTTATCCGAGTCGTGACGGCCCCGATTACCGGGAGAACGAGAGGAATTATCGCTAGTTCCGAAGATAACGATCGTTCGGGTTAAGTTCGAGACTGGTCGACCACGTGCACTTTTGGTCATGCAGAATCACCTGCTATCCGATCGTACATCATTGTGGCCTCGGTCGGACCGAGTCCGTTGCCTTCCGAAGATCGATCTACTTGGCCCAAAATATTTCCTTGTCGTTTCTCGAAATTGATGTCCCGTTCACGATCGGGTCCTTGGTCCACGTACCGTTATCCTAGTTAGCCAGTCCCATCTGGTCAGTATCCCAGGAGTGATCAGCTCCGGGCGAGACTTATGAAATAAAATAACAAATAAGATTCGTTTCATTGATTTCCGGAAATTGAGTCGAAATTCGGGATGTTACAACATCGACATGCCATGTCGGTTCACATCGTAGGAAACGGGGAGATGTATCTTAGACATTACACTTTAGTTTGGGTAGACGTAGGTGCCACGCATTTTGAGACCCACGAGTACGTGGCTTGGTGCTTCAGAGATCGATTCGGGAAGGAGTACAGGCCTCTCTGTTATGTGGATATCCCATTTAATGGGGAAAGCGAGTTGGCGAACCGACGGTGATGGGCGATGATGGGCGGCCGACATGAGGTAGAACCGGCGATGAGGATGGCCGGCCTGAGGGAGAGGAAGAGAGAGAAGTTGGCTTGATGGAGAAGAAATGAGGAGAGAGAGTGAGATGATGGCTTAAAATGGGAGTTGATGGTAGTGGGTGACACATGTCACTCATCCAAGGCCTAGACAAACGTACCCTTGATCCAATGGCTAATATCTCTTCTTGTCCAATAATTGATGGGGCTAAATAGTCATTCCTCCATTCCACTAATGGCTTGTCTCTTGTCCAAAAAAACCCATTAATTAATCCTCCAAAAACTCCAAAAGTCGGCACACTAAATAGGGCTCAGGGGCAAAGTCGTCATTTGTCCGATTTTGGGCCAAAATTCCATTTTTCGACTGGATTAACCCCCTATATAAATGGCCAACACATTTCTATTGTTGTCCTAACGAAACCAGTCTAGTAAACCCTCGAAAATCAACCTCAAAGTCCGGATGAAATTTCACGATCAAACTAATTAAATCTGAATTTTCGAATCTCTCACTAACGGGCGGCTGTTTAGGGGGTTACGCGTATGGACCTAAGGTTATCTGAGTCACGACGGTCTCGATTACTGGGAGAACAAGAGGAATTATCACTAGTTCCGGAGATCACGATCGTTCGGTTTAAGTTCGGGACTGGTTGGCCACGTGCACTTTCGGTCTTACAGAATCACCTGCTATCCGATCGTGCATCGTTGGCCTCGGCCAAACCGAGTCCGTTACCTTCCTAAGATCGGCCTACGTTGGCCCAAAATATTTCTTCGTCATTTCTCGGAATTGGTGTCCAGATCATTATCGGGTCCTTGGTCCACGTACCGTTTCCTAGTTAGCCATTCCCATTTGGTTAGTGTCCCAGGAGTAATCAGCTCCGAGCGAGACTTACGAAAATGAAATAATAAATAAGACTCGTTTATTATTTCCGGAAATTGGGTCAAAATTCGGGATGTTACAGCAGCTTTTATGGACCTGATGAATAGAGTATTTAAGGAATTCCTGGACCAGTTCGTCATAGTGTTTATTGACGATATATTGGTGTATTCAAAGAGTCCGGAGGAACACGAAATGCATTTGACCGAAATACGAAAGACTTTGAGGGAACACGCACTTTACGCCAAGTTTAGTAAGTGTAAATTTTGGCTTAGTACAGTGGCGTTTCTTAGACACATAGTTTCGGGAGACGAAATCTTTGTGGACCCAGCTAAAATTGAGGCAGTACTCCAGTGGCCCCGACCGACGTCTGTCACGCCTCGCGCCCTTTGCGGCGCGCCACATCCCTCCTCTTGGTCGATTTGAGTGCGACGTCCCAGGACGTGTCGTCGACCCATCACCCAAGACAGAGATTCATGCACAAGCGGGAGCAGAACAAATAATAATACCTTGACAGAAAACAATATGAGAACAAGGATAGCACGACATAAATTACTGGTTACAAAATATATACTTTTATACATATACAAAAGCCTTTACAATATCCATTTACAACCAAAATAAATGATCCCAAATACAACAGCAAAAGCGAATCACAGCCACCACACTAGGCAAAAAGGAGAGGCGGCTAGGGAGAACTACCGACAAAAGGGGAAATGGAGGACTCGATCCCAAAAAGTGTCAGTCCTCACTACACTAAAAAGTGGGATCTACCCTAGGGCTCCCAGTCAGGGTCTGAGCTCGACGCCTCCAAAGAACTCTCGTGTAACATCCCGAATTTCGACTCAATTTCCGGAAATCAATAAAACGAATCTTATTTGTTATTTCATTTCGTAAGTCTCGCCCGGAGCTGATCACTCCTGGGATACTGACCAAATGGAAATGGCTAACTAGGATAACGGTACGTGGACCAAGGACCCGATCGTGAATGGGACATCAATTTCGAGAAACGACGAGGAAATATTTTGGGCCAAATAGATCGATCTTCGGAAGGTAACGGACTCGGTCCGACCGAGGCCAACGATGTATGATCGGATAGCAGGTGATTCTGCATGACCGAAAGTGCACGTGGTCGACCAGTCCCGAACTTAACCCGAACGATCGTTATCTTCGGAACTAGCGATAATTCCTCTCGTTCTCCCGTTAATCGAGGCCGTCACGACTCGGATAACCTTAGGTCGATATGCGTAACCCCTAAACAGTCGCCCGTTAGTATGAGATTCAGAAATTGAAATTTAACTAGTTGAATCGTGAAATTTGATCCGGACATCGAGGTTGATTTTCGAGGGTTTACTGGTTTAGTTTCGCAAGGACGACGTCAATTTGGGTTGGCCATTTATATAGGGATTTAGTCTGGTCGAAAAATGGAAATTCGGCCTGGAATTGGACAAAAGACGACTTTGCCCCTAAGCCTAACATAGTGTTCCGAATTTGAGGTTTTTAGTGGAGATTTATTAATTAGTTTTGAGTGGATAATGGGACTAGAGTTAGTGGGGTTAGCAATTACCTAGATGCCCTTCAATTATTGGTGGAAAGTGGTTTCTAGCCATTAGATCTAGGGGTGTTTAGTCCTAAGCCTTAGATGAGTGACACTTGTCACCTAATCCCCACCAACTACCAACCACTCCACTATAAACCCATCATTTCTTCTCTCTCTCCTCATTCTAGCTTTCTCTTCAAGCCAAGTCTCTCTTCTCTCTCTCCTCTCCCTCTCTTCCTCTCCATTTCGCCGGCCACTCCCCCTCCTTGCCGTCCACTTCGCCGCTGCCAAGACCACTCGCCGCCGCCCGCTGTGGCCGTTCCCGCCGGAGCCGAGCCGCTACTTCATCATCTCGCCATCACCCTCACCGTTTCCTCTCTCCCTCTCACCGTCTCTCTCTCTCTCTTCCTTGACCGTGTTTCCTCTCCTCACGCCGACCACCCTCCCTTCGCCGACCACTTCCCCTTTTGCCGTCCGCTCGAACCGTCCACTGCCGGCTGTCCCTTGCGTCGCCGTGGAGCCATCATCGACCGCCTCACCGCCGTTCGTCCACCCTTCCACCAGTGAGCCCGTGAACCGCCGCTTGGAGGCCGCCAGCCGCCGCCGATCCTCGGGAATCCACCGCCGGCTTACCGTTCACCGGTAGTTGGCCGCCTTTCCCCATCGTCGTAGAACCCGAGTTTAAGTGAGTATTACCCCCTAAACCCTAATTAGGACGATTATGCCCTCTAGATCGGGATTAGGAGTTTTAGTGGTTATTTAGTATATTTGATGTTGGTGATAAATTATGATTTGATCAGGAAATTATTGGGAGAATGTTATTGGTTGTTTGAGGACTAATTGAAGTGAATTGGAGGATGAAACAAGGTTTAGAGGTGGCTGTCCATGTAGCCAATCAAGGGATTAAGAATTGATTTGTTGCCGGATTAACTTGATTGAAGTGTTAGGATGGCCCGGGTAATTGATTGGATGGTTGTAATGCTCGAATTGAATGAAACATATGTTGCGATGTCCATTTGATCCTCGCCATGTCGTGTGATCGTGTGATTGACTTTATGCGGAGTGTGACTTGGGCATATGAGCAAGTTTAAATGTGATGAGCTTGAACTTATTGAATTGTGTTGATCGGTGCTCATATTTATACCACATATTGCCCGAGCATGAGCATTCATGGCTGCGCATTACGTGTGTATCGAGTGTGAGGCATGTGATGAAATTGTGCGAGAATGCGGGTCTGCCATGAGCATGTGATCACGTGTAATTGCCCGTTGCGTTTGTCGTCGGGTTCAGATAAAAATTTGGGGCATGTGTGCCGTGTGATCACTTAAGGCCTTCGGGTCGGTTCCGTCTTCATGCACTTTGGAGCAAGATGATGCCCGGTGTGTCCGGATGACGACTAGTCCTTTGGGTCGTGGCCTTCGGGTCGATTCCGTCTTCATGCACTTTGAAGCAAGACGATGCCCGGTGTGTCCGGATGACGACCAGTCTCATGTAGGCTTGGATCGTAGGAGATCGGTGTTGCGCCTGATGCGTTTAACGCGGGCTAGAGACACTGGGCCGGGGGTGTTTTTACGCTGGCCACGGAGTGTTGTGATTGGGCCAGAGGCCGGGCTAGTGAGCCGTGGAAAGATAAGATAATGAGTAAATTGTTAAGTATTAGATTATGTGGTGGAATTGCTGGGCATGGTATGGGACGTGTCTGAGCGGTTCCATCTTATAATCCAAATACGCGCGCATGTACTACATCGATGCATTGGCACGCATAAGAGCGCATGGACAGTTGTGATCGTTTGTGATACTCGGTGATGAGTGTGTGATCTAGCATTTGCGAGCTTGAGCATGCGTATGACGCAAGTGTGGATGTGCATGTCGAGGATGTGATTGATCATTATATTAAATTGCCTAACCTGCAGGGTCGACGGTAAGTACGATCTGGGCCCGAGGGCCTAGGTCAATGATTGTTGCTTGATTTAGTTTTGTTCTCGTCAGGAGGTGCATGTTAGCCTAGTTTAGGTTTAGTGGGTTTTTACTTGCTGAGATTCGTCTCACGGTTGAAAAACCCAACCTTTCAGACCCCAGACCTTGACGATGCCGCAGGAGCCGAAGGCGCCGGTGCGATATGGGATCCCTCAACATTTGGAGCATACCATGTCGGTTCACCCCATAGGGAATGGGGAGATGTATTTGAGACACTATACCCTAGTCATAGTAGATGTAGGGACCACCCACTACGAGATACGCGAGTATGTAGCTTGGTGCTTTCGAGACCGGTTCGGGGAGGAGTATGGACCCCTTCGTTCCATGGACGTTCCGTTTACCGGAGAGGGTCAGTTAGACCCGCAGTGTCCCGATGGAGACATAGTCGATCCCGATTCGGACATGGAGGTGAGTTGGGAGATTGACGAGGGACCGGAGTTAGGAGAGGAGGATGTGGAGCTAGGAGGAGTCGACTATGAGCCTGAGATCGTTGATCCGGCCCCGGAGCCGATGGATGTGGAGTTCGAGGAGCCGATGGAGGTTGATGAGGACCCGGAGATGGAGACCGAGTCCGAGGCAGCCAGTTCAGACGATGACCAGGGGTTTTCCGAGAGTTCGTCGGAGGCGTCGGGTTCCGATCCCGACTGGGAGCCCTAGGATAGATTCCCTCTCCTAGTAGACCGAGGACTGACACTTTTTGAGACCTAGTCCTCCTTAGCCACCTCTCCCTTTTTGACCAATGTGGTGGCCGTGGCCCGCTTTTGTTGTTTGTATCTTGAGTCTGTGTATTTGGTTTGTAAATGGATATTGTAAAAGCTTTTGCATATATAAAAGTGTATATTTTGTAATCAGTAGTTTCTGTCGTGCTACTCTTGTTCTCATATTGTTTTATGTCTGGGTATTATTATTATTCGTTCTGCTTCCGCTTGTGTATGATCTCTGTGTTGGGTGTTGGGTCGGCGACGCTTCCTAGGACGTCGCACTCTCATCGACCAAGAAGGAGGGATGTGGCGCGTCGCGGAGGGCGCGGGGCGTGACATCTCGGATATCTCCTGGTCCTCATTAGAATTGACTACCTCGGACTCGGTCTCCATCTCCGGATCCTAGTCCACCTCCATGGGCTCCTCTGCCTCTATATCCATCGGCTCCGGGGCCGGGTCGATAATCTCGGGCTCAAAATCCATGCCTCCCAACTCCTCGTCCTCCTCTCCTAGCTCGGGTCCCTCATCTATCTCCCAGCTCACCTCCATATCCGTATCAGGATCGACTATATCTCCATTAGGGCATTGCGGATCTAGCTCGCCCTCTCCGTTGAACGGGATATCCATAGAACAGAGGGGTCCGTACTCCTCTCCAAAACGATCCCTGAGGCGCCAGGCCACATACACGTGGGTCTCAAAATGTGTGGTCCCTACGTCTACTCAAACTAACGTATAGTGTCTAAGAAACATTTCCCCATTCCCTATGGGGTAAACCGACATAGTGTGCTTAAGATGGTGTGGAATCCCATGTCGCACTAGCGCATCTGGCACCTTCGACATCTTCAAAGTCTGGGGTCTGAAAAGTTGGGTTGTACAACCGTGAGACGAATTTCAGCAAGTAAAACCCACTAAACCTAAACTAGGCTAACATGCACCTCCTGACGGAAACAAAACTAAATCAAACAACAACCATCGATCCAGGCCCTAGGGCCTAGGTTGCACTTACCAATGACCTTGCAGGTTAGGCAATTTAAAATAATAATCAAGCAAATCCTCAGGCATACACGGTCACATGTGCGTTATACGCATGTTCAAGCTCATAATGTCTGGTTCACATTCCCATCACTGAGTTTCACACGTATTCATACTCGTCCATGCATTCTTATGTATGTCAATGCATAGATGTGGTACAAGCGCGCGTATTTGGATTATAAGATGGAACCGCTTGGGCACGTTCCATACCATGCCTAGCAATTCCACCACATAATCTAATACTCTACAAATTTACTCATTATCTAATCTTTCCACGGCCCACTTGCCCAGCCCACTGGCCTAACACATAAATAACTTTTCGTGGCCAGCGTAAAAACGCCCCGGCCCAGTGTCTCTAACTTGCTACAAAGTGCATGAGGCGCAACACCGATCTCCTTACGAACCAAGTCTGCTACAAAGTGCATGAGACTGGTCGTCTTCCGGACACACCGGGCATCGTCTTGCTACAAAGTGCATGAAGACGGAATCGGCCCGAAGGCCACGACCCGAAGGCCTTAAGTGATCACACGGCACACTGCCCAAATTTTATCTGAACTCGGCGTCAAGCGCATCGGGCAATTATAGGTGATCACATGCTCATGGTAGACTTGCATTCTCGCATAATTTTCGTCACATGCCTCATACTCAGCACACACGTAATGCGCAGCCATGAATGTTTATGCTCGGCCAATATGGAATACACATGAGCACTAATCATTACAATTCAATGAATTCAAGCTCATCACACTACAACGTGCTCAATTGCCTAAATCACACTTCACACAACGTTGATCACGCGAACACGCGGCATGGCAAGGCACAAATTGACATCCAAGCATACAAATCATTCAAATCGAATACCACAACGATCTAATCAACTATTCGGGCCATCCCAACACTTCAATTGACTTATCCCATCTACTTGCCAACACCTAATCCATGCTTTACCAATATGGACAGCCACCTTTTATCTTGTCCCGGCCCCTAATCCACTTTAATTTCTCATTGATAAGCCAAATACGTCATCCCGGCACTTTCCAATCAAACAATATTTCATAACCAACTTAATCACACTTATTAATCACTAACGACACCTAATCCCGATCTAAAGGGCATTATTGTCCTAATTAGGGTTTAGAGGGCATTACTCACCTAAACTCGGTCTATGACGAAGGGAAAACGGCGGCCAATTACTGGTAAACGGTAAATCAGCGGCGGCGTTTCCGGCGGTGGCGGCGGCAACAAGCGACGGCGAGGCTCACGGACGGCGGCTCACGGCTCACGGTGCACGGCCTCCAAACGACCAAGAGGGAGAGAGGAAGGTGGTCGGTGAGGGTGGCGACTGAGGTGGTCGGCGGCTATTCTCCGGGCGAGAGGAACGGCGGCAGAAACGGTGGACGACGAGGACGGCTCAGCTCCTGTGATCTCACGGCCAAGAGGAGAGAGAGAATGAGAACACGGGAAGAGAGAGAGAGAGAGTGACGGTGAGAGGGTGAGGTGGCGGTGGCATCACGGCGGCGGAAACGGACTGGCGTGAGGCGCGGCCGGCGTGAGGTGGTCTCGACGTGGACGGCAAAGGGGGTGGCCGGCGTGAGGAGAGAGAGCAAAGGGAGAGAGTGTGTCTTGGCTTGATGGAGAAGAAATGAAGAGAGAGAGAAGGAGGTGATGGCTTAATAGTGGGGTGGTTGAGGTTAGGTGCCACTTGTCCAACATCCAAGGCACAAGACAATTTGCCCTTTGATCTAATGGTCCATACTCCTCTAGGTCCAATAATTGAAGGGATTCAATGTCATTTCTCCCCCCACTAACTTCTTGTCTCTTTGTCTATTAAAACCAATAATTAATCCTCCACTCAATCTCAAAATTCGGAACACTACTCATGGCTTAGGGGCAAAGTCGTCATTTGTCCGATTCCGGGCCGAAATTCCATTTTTCGACCGGACTAACCCCCTATATACATGGCCAACATATTTTGACGTCGTCCAGGCGAAACTAGTCGAGTGAACCCTCGAAAATCGCCCTCAAAGTTCGGATTCAATTCTACGATCAAACTAGTTAAATTTCAATTCTCGAGTCTCTTACTAACGGGCGGCTGTTTAGGGGTTACGCGTATCGACCTAAGGTTATCCGAGTCGTGACGGCCTCGATTACCGGGAGAACGAGAGGAATTATCACTAGTTCCGGAGATAACGATCGTTCGGTTTAAGTTCGGGACCGGTCGGCCACGTGCACTTTTGGTCTTACAAAATCACTTACTACCCGAGTGTACATCGTTGGCCTCGGCCAAACCAAGTCCGTTACCTTCCGAAGATCGACCTACTTTGGCCCAAAATATTTCCTCGTCGTTTCTCGGAATCGGTGTCCAATTTACGATTGGGTCCTTGGTCCACGTACCATTATCTTAGTTAGCCATTCCCATTTGGTCAGTATCCCTAGAGTGATCAGCTCCGGGCGAGATTTACGAAAATGAAATAATAGATAAGACTCGTTTTATTGATTTCCGGAAATTGATTCGAAGTTCTGGATGTTACAATTCTTCCTCCCTTACAAAAATTTCGTCCTCGAAATTTGTACTCTACACTACTCTACTCAAATAAATGGGGGTGCAGACGTCGCATGGCCTCTTCACTTTCCCAAGTGGCTCCTTCCGTACCGTGATGCTCCCAAACAACTTTAATCATCGGGATTGTCTTGTTCCTCAGCACATGATCCTTTCTATCCTCGATTCTGACTGGCCTCTCCACATACGACACTCTGTCGTCTACGTCTATCTCTTCATATATCAAAAGATGGGTCGGGTCCGGTTTATATTTCCTCAACATCGACATGTGAAACATATTGTGCACTTGCGACAGATTGGGAGGTAAAGCAAGTCGGCAGGCCACGTCACCAATCTTTTCTAATATCTCGAATGGCCCGACATATCTTGGACTAAGCTTACCTTTCTTACCAAACCGGGACAATCCTTTCATCGGCGATACCTTGAGGAATACATGATCTCCCATTTGAAACTCCAAGGGTCGTCTTCTTCGATCGGCATAACTCTTTTGGCGACTCTGGGCTGTTCTCAGTCTATCCCGAATAATCTCAACGGCTTCCATAGTCTGTTGCACCAATTCTGGGCCAGTAATACTTCTCTCACCAACTTCGTCCCAACACAAAGACGTCGTACATGCTCTACCATATAAGGCCTCAAACGGTGTCATTTGAATGCTCTGCTGATAACTGTTACTGTAGGCAAACTCCACCAAATGCAACTGCTCTTCCCATTTGCCTTGGAAATCCAACACACAGGCTCTCAGCATATCTTCTAAAGTTTGGATCGACCTTTCTGACTGGTCATCTATTTGCGGATGATAGGCCGTGCTGAATTGCAATCTCGTTCCTAATGCCTCTTGCAGACTTTTCCAAAATTTGGCAGTAAACCTGGGATCACGATCCGAAGTGATCGTCATTGGCATTCCATGAAGTCGAACAATTTGCCGAACATACAACTCTGCATACCTCTCCAGTTCCAAGTCTTTTCGTACTGCTAGAAAATGCGCCGATTTAGTTAAGCGATTCACTATCACCCAGATAGTCACGTCCTCTTTGACTGCACGGCAATCCCGTTACAAAATCCATCGTAATATGCTCCCATTTCCATTTTGGGATCTCCAATGGTCGCAACAATCCACCTGGCTTGCAGTGCTGTGCCTTCGCTTGTTGGCACGTCAAACCCTTGGCCACATGCTTGGCCACGTTCTTCTTCATACCGTTCCACCAATAGTGCTGCCTTAGATTATGGTACATCTTAGTACTCTCTGGGTGGATGCTATACTGACTTCGATGAGCTTCACTCAAGATCTCCTTTTTTAATCCTTTGTCATCTGGCACACATAGCCGTCCTCGAAATTTCAAAATCCCATCCTCTAACACTTGCAAATCTGACTTCCTCTTTACTGTGTCCATCTCAACTATCTTCTGGATCTCGGGGTCCGTAGACTGCAATGCCTTAATCTTGACCTTAATTTCTGGTTCAATCCTTAGAGCAGCTAGCAAATTCGATGCTCGGCTCACTTCGAACTTGAACTCCGAGTCTCTGAGCCTTTCCAGCAACGTCCACTCTTTGACCATCAAGTGCGCCACGCTAGACTTGCGACTCAAGGCATCGGCAACCTTATTTGCTTTCTCCGGATGATACAAAATGTCGCAGTCGTAGTCCTTTAAAAGTTCCATCCACCTACGTTGTCTCATATTCAACTCTTTATGCAAAAACAGGTACTTCAGGCTTTGATGATCCGTATAGATCTGAAACTTCTCTCCGCACAAGTAGTGCCTCCAAATCTTGAGCGTGAATACTATCGCTACTAACTCCAAATCATGCGTCAGGTAATTCCTTTCATAGGGTCTCAACTGACGCGACGCATAAGCTACCACTTTACCGTGCTGCATTAACACACAACCAAGTCCTCTTAGCGAAGCATCGCTATAAATCTCAAATCCATCAGGTCTTGACGGAATAGTCAATACTGGAGTGGTCGTCAACGTATACTTCAACTCCTGGAAACTCCTCTCACACTTCTCATCCCATTCGAACTTGGTCTCCTTCTCAATAGTCGTGTCAAGGGCATGGCTATAGATAAGAATCTTTTCACAAATCGTCTATAATAGCCAGCCAATCCCAGAAAGCTCCGAACCTCCGTTACCGATGTCGGCCTTGGCCACTTAGTCACTGCTTCGACTTTTGTCGGATCCACAGAAATTCCATCTCCCGACACGATATGTCCAAGAAATGCCACTTTACTAAGCCAAAACTCGCACTTGTTGAACTTAGCATACAACGTGTGTTCCCTTAACGTCCGTAGTACTTCAGCCAAGTGTATTTCATGTTCCTCAGGACTCTTCGAATACACCAATATATCATCTATGAAGACTATGACGAATTGGTCCAGAAATTCCTTGAATACTCTATTCATCAGATCCATGAAAGCGGCTGGGGCATTCGTCAATCCAAAGGGCATTATAGTAAACTCATAGTGGCCATACCTTGTCTTGAAAGCAGTCTTGGGTATATCCTCCTTCTTGATTCTCAACTGATGGTATCCGGTCCTCAAATCTATCTTGGAGAACACTGCGGCTCCTTGTAGCTGATCGAACAAGTCATCGATCCTTGGCAGTGGGTACTTATTCTTCACTGTTACTTGATTCAACTGCCGATAGTCTATGCACAATCTCAACATTCCATCTTTTTTTCTCACAAACAAAACTGGCGCTCTCCATGGGGATGCACTAGGGCGAATGAAACCCTTGTCTAACAACTCTTGCATCTGAACCTTCAACTCCTTCAATTCCGCTAAGGACATCCGATACGGCGCTTTCAAAATTGGCTCTGTTCCTGGCGCCAACTCGATCGCGAACTCCGCTTCTCGCTCGAGTGGTAAACCTGGCAATTCCTTAGGAAAAACTTCGGGGAAATTGCATACTACAGGTATATCTTCCAACTTGGGTTCCACCACTGTTGGGTCCATAACATTCACCAAGTATCCTTCACATCCTTCGTCCAATAATCTATTCACTTTGAGTGAGGAAATCCAAGGGATCGAGACTCCTACTCGATTTCCCTGAAACTCAAAACTAGAACACCCATCCGGATTAAACTGAATTACACGACTACTGCAATCCATTACAGCTTTCTGCCGGACTATCCAGTCCATCCCAATGATCATGTCAAAGTCAAACATAGGTAGCCAAATCAATACTCTCTTCCTTATCCCAAACAACTATCTTACACTTGGGACATCCAAACAAGACTAACAGGCTATTATTCATCGGCGTCGACACACTAAGCCTAGTCTCTACAAACCAATTTAACAAATTGCTCCGAAACAAACGAGTGGGTTGCCCCCGGATCAAACAATGCATACGCGGCATGACCATAGAGAGAGACCGTACCCGTGATCACGCCTGGCGCATTCTCTGCTTCCTGGCGTGCCATAGCATAGATCTTTCCTTGAGCGGGCGGTCGACCTTGATTGGTTGGTGGGGGATTCCTTGTTCGATTCTCGATACGTGGCTGTAGCGGGGGTCCTTGGGGTCCTGAGGGACGCCTCTGAGGACAACTGCGAATTTGATGATCCCTGTTGCCGCACCTAAAACATGCTCCAAATCTATTCGGCTGGGGATTTGGCTTTCCAATAGCCCTTCTCACAGGTGGGGTAAAATGCCTATTGTTCACTGGCGGTCTCCTCACAAAGCGACGATTATCTCTGCCCTGGGCAAACCGCGATCCTGAGGCGGCTGCCCTTTCTTGCTGGTCTCGCTCAATAATCTGGGCTCGCCTATACATTTCTCCATAGTCCTTTATATCGTGCGACATAATCTGACTCCGGAGATCCGGCTTCATCCCATCCCGGAATCTCCGAGCTTTGTCCCATGGGTTCTCTACCATGGTCGGCGCGAACTTCGCTAGCCTTGCGAATTCCGCCTCATACTGATTAATCGTCATTTGCCCTTGGCGTAGTCGCATAAACTCCATCAACTTCCTTTCTTGAGCGACTTCCGAAAAGTGCTTTTCATAGAAACTCTCCACGAACACTGTCCAAACCAACTACATTCCTTTTGGAAACACTCTTCCTTAGTGGCTCTCCACCAATTGTTTACACCCTCTTGAAGTTGATACACGGCTAACGTAACTCTCTCCGCATCAGTGCACCCTAAAACATCAAACGCCTTCTCTAACTCCTCTATCCATCGTGGAGCGGCTTCGAGGTCACCTTTACCATTGAATCTAGGCAGTTTTAACTTCAGGAATTGTTCCACTAACTAGGGCATCAGTTTAACCCCTACAGGCTGAGCTTGTCCTTGCTGAGCCTGATTCCCTCCATTGCCAGCAATCGCTGTGGCCTCAGCAGCCTGAGCGTGGGCTGCGACTCTTTCCTGCGCTTGCAAACCCATAATATGTCCTATCTCTCTCAAGGTCTCCATTACTTCCTTAAACCTCGGATCCCTAGCTTCACGATTCCCAGTGCTAGGCTGCCCTTGGGGTTCCTTGCCTCTTCGTCTACTCATTCTTCAGCCCTCGCTAAACACCTACCTGCTATAATTGTCACGCCCCGCTCCCTCCGCGACGCGCCACATCCCTCCTTTCTTGGTCGATATGAGTGCGACGTCCCAGGAAGCGTCGCCGACCCAACACCCAACACAGAGATCATACACAAGCGGAAGCAGAACGAATAATAATAATACCCAGACATAATACAATATGAGAACAAGGATAACATCATAGAAATTACTGTATACAAAATATACACTTTCATATATGCAAAAGCTTTTACAATATCCATTTACAAACCGAATACAGACCCAAGATACATACAACAAAAACGGGCCACGGCCACCACACTGGTCAAAAAGGGAGAGGTGGCTAAGGAGAACTAAGTCTCAAAAAGTGTCAGTCCTCGGTCTACTAGGAGAGGGAATCTATCCTAGGGCTCCCAGTCGGGGTCTGAACTCGACGCCTCCGACGAACTCTCGGAAAACTCCTGGTCAACGTCTAAACTGGCTGCCTCGGACTCGGTCTCCATCTCCGGGTCCTCATCAACCTCCATCGGCTCCTCGACCTCCACATCCATCGGCTCGGGGGCCGGATCCACGATCTCAGGCTCATAGTCGACTCCTCCTAGCTCCTCATCCTCCTCTCCTAACTCCGGTCCCTCGACAATCTCCCAACTCACCTCCATATCTGAATCGGGATCGACTATGTCCCCATCGGGAAACTGAGGGTCTCACTGACCCTCTCCGGTAAACGGAACGTCCATGGAACGAAGGGGTCCATACTCCTCCCCGAACCGGTCTCGAAAGCACCAAGCTACATACTCGTGCATCTCATAATGGATAGTCCCTACATCTACTACGACTAGGGTATAGTGTCTCAAATACATCTCCCCATTCCCTATGGGGTGAACCGACATGGTATGCTCCAAATGCTGAGGGGTCCCATATCGCACCGGCACCTCTAGCTCCTGCGGCATCGTCAAGGTCTGGGGTCTGAAAGGTTGGGTTTTTCAACCGTGAGACGAATCTCAGCAAGTAAAAACCCACTAAACCTAAACTAGGCTAACATGCACCTCCTAACGAGAACAAAACTAAATCAAGCAACAATCACTGACCTAGGCCCTCGGGCCCAGATCGTACTTACCGTCGACCCTGCAGGTTAGGCAATTTAATATAATGATCAAACACATCCTCGGCATGCGCAGCCACACTTGCGTCATACGCATGCTCAGGCTCTCAAATGCTAGATCACACGCTCATCACCGAGTATCACAAGCGATCACAACTGTCCATGCGCTCTTATGCGTGCCAATGCATCAATGTAGTACATGCGCGCGTATTTGGATTATAAGATGGAACCGCTCAGACACGTCCCATACCATGCCCAGCAATTCCACCACATAATCTAATACTTATCAAGTTTACTCAACATCTTATCTTTCCAAGGCTCACTAGCCCGGCCTCTAGCCCAATCACAACACTCCGTGGCCAGCGTAAAAACGCCCCCGGCCCAGTGTCTCTAGCCCACGTTAAACGCATCAGGCGCAACACCGATCTCCTACGATCCAAGCCTACATGAGACTGGTCGTCATCCGGACACACCGGGCATCGTCTTGCTCCAAAGTGCATGAAGACGGAATCGACCCCAAGACCATGACTCGAAGGCCTTAAGTGATCACACGGCACACTTGCCCAATTTTTATCTGAACCCGGCGACAAACGCAACGGGCAATTACACGTGATCACATGCTCATGGCAGACCCGCATTCTCGCACAATTCCATCACATGCCTCACACTCGGCACACACGTAATGCGCAGCCATGAATGCTCATGCTCGGGCAATATGTGGTATAAATATGAGCACCAATCAACACAATTCAATAAGTTCAAGCTCATCACATTTAAACATGCTCATTTGCCCAAGTCACACTCCGCACATTTCAATCACACGATCAAGCGATGTGGCAAGGTCTAACTGACTCCCATAGCATGTAAATCAACCAATTCAAGCATGCTAACCAATTGATCAATCACCCGGGCCATCCTAACACCTCAATCAAGTTAAACCGACAACAAATCAATACTTAATCCCTTGGTTGGCCTCATGGACAGCCACTACTAAACCTCTTTCCATCCTTCAATTCCCTTTGGTTATTCCTCAAACAACCCATAACATCATTCCGACACTTACCGATCAAACCACATTTCATAATCCACATCAAATATACTAATTAACCACTAACGACTCCTAATCCCGATCTAGAAGGCATAATCGTCCTAATTAGGGTTTAGGGGGTAATACTCACATAAACTTGGTTCGGGACGACAGGGAACGGTGGCCAACTACCGGTGAACGGTAAATCGGCGGCGGATTCCCGAGGATCAGCGGCAGCCTCCAAGCGGCGGTTCACGGGCTCACGGCCTCTAAACGGCCAAGGGGGAGAGAGGAACGGTCGGCGAGGTGGCGGCTAGGCGTGAGGGACGGCGGAAGACGGCTCTCGAAGCGAGCGGGACGGCGGCGAACGGGCGGTGAGGTGAACGGCAACCCCACGGCCAAGAGGGAAGAGGGAGCACGGGAAGAGAGAGAGAGACGGCGAAAGGGAGAGAGGAAGTGGTGAGGGTGATGGCGGGATGATGAGGCGGCGGCGGAACGGCCACGGCGGGCGGCGGCGGACGGCATTGGCGGCGGCGACGTGGGCGGCGTGAGGAAGAAGAGGGTGGCCGGCGCAAATGGAGAGGGAGAGAGGGAGAAGAGAGAGAAATGATCTTGGCTTGAGGAGAAAGAAAAGTGAGGAGAGAGAGAAGAGATGATGGGTTTTATAGTGGAGTGGTTGGGGATTAGGTGATAAGTGTCACTCATCCAAGGCTTAGGACAACTCACCCCTAAATCTAATGGCTAGAAACTACTCTCCACCAATAATTGAAGGGCATCTAGGTAATTACTAACCCCACTAACTCAAGACCCATTATCCACTTAAAACTAATTAATAAACCACCACTAAAAACCTCAAATTCGGAACACTATTCTAGGCTTAGGGGCAAAGTCGTCTTTTGTCCAATTCCGGGCCGAATTTCCATTTTTCGACCAGACTAAACCCCTATATAAATGGCCAACTCAAATTGACGTCGTCCTTGTGAAACTAAACCAGTAAACCCTCGAAAATCAACCTCGAAGTCCGGATCAAATTTCACGATTCAACTAGTTAAATTTCAATTTCTGAATCTCATACTAACGGGCGACTGTTTAGGGGTTACGCGTATCGACCTAAGGTTATCCGAGTCATAACGGCCTTGATTACCGGGAGAACGAGAGGAATTATCGCTAGTTCCGAAGATAACGATCGTTCGAGTTAAGTTCGGGACCGGTCGACCACGTGCACTTTCGGTCATGCAGAATCACCTGCTATCCGATCGTACATCGTTAGCCTCGGTCGAACCAAGTCCGTTACCTTCCGAAGATCGATCTACTTGGCCCAAAATATTTCCTCGTCGTTTCTCGAAATTGATGTCCAGTTCGCGATCGGATCCTTGGTCCATGTACCGTTATCCTAGTTAGCCATTCCCATTTGGTCAGTATCCCAAGAGTGATCAGCTCCGGGCGAGACTTACGAAATGAAATAACAAATAAGACTCGTTTTATTGATTTCCGGAAATTGAGTCGAAATTCGGGATGTTACAATTCTTCCCCCTTACAAAAATTTCGTCCTCGAAATTTGCACTCTACACTACTCTACTCAAACAATTGGGGGTGTAGACGTCGCATGGCCTCTTCACTTTCCCAAGTAGCTCCTTCCGTACCATGATGCTCCCAAACGACCTTAACCATTGGAATCGTCTTGTTCCTCAGCACTCGATCCTTTCTGTCTTCGATTCTGACTGGTCTTTCCACATACGACACCCTGTCGTCAACATCTATCTCTTCGTATCTCAAAACATGAGTCGGGTCTGGTTCGTACTTCGTTAACATCGACACATGAAACACATTGTGCACTTGCGACAGATTGGGAGGCAAAGCAAGTCGGTAGGCCATATCACCAATCTTCTCCAATATCTCGAATGGCCCGACATACCTTGGACTGAGCTTACCTTTCTTACCAAATCGGGACAATCCTTTCATCGGTGACACCTTGAGAAACACATGATCTCCCACTAGAAACTCCAAGGGCCTTCTCCTCCGATCGGCGTAACTCTTTTGGCAACTCTGGGCTGTTCTAAGTCTATCCCGAATAATCTCTACAGCTTCCATAGTTCGTTGTACCAACTTTGGGCCAGTAATACTTTTCTCACCAACTTCGTCCCAACACAACGGCGTCCTACACGCTCTGCCATACAAGGCTTCAAACGGTGCCATCTGAATACTCTGCTGATAACTGTTATTGTAAGCAAACTCTACCAAATGCAACTGTTCTTCCCACTTGCCTTGGAAATCCAACACACAGGCTCTCAACATATCCTCCAAAGTCTGAATCATCCTTTCCGACTGACCATCTGTTTGCGGATGATAGGCCGTACTGAACTGTAATCTCGTTCCCAATGCCTCTTATAGACTTTTCCAAAACTTGGCAGTAAACCTGGGATCACGGTCCGAAGTAATCGTCACTGGCACTCCATGAAGTCGAACAATCTGCAAAACATACAACTCTGCATACTTTTCCAGTTCCAAGTCCTTTCGCACTGCTAGAAAATGCGCTGACTTAGTCAAGCGATCCACTATCACCCAAATAGAATCATGTCCTCTTTGACTACACGCGGCAATCCCGTTACAAAGTTCATCGTGATATGTTCCCATTTCCATTCTGGGATCTCCAACGGTCGCAACAATCCACCTGGCTTGCAGTGCTGTGCCTTCACTTGTTGGCACGTCAAACACTTGGCCACATGCTTAGCCACGTCCTTCTTCATACCATTCCACCAATAGTGCCGCCTCAAATTCTGATACATCTTAGTACTCCCTGGGTGGATGCTATACTGACTCCGATGAGCTTCACTCAAAATTTCCTCTTTCAGTCCTTCGTCATCTGGCACACACAATCGTCCTCTAAACTTCGGAATCCCATCCTCCAACACTTGAAAATCTGACTTCCTTTTCATTGTGTCCATCTCGACTATTTTCTGGATCTCGGGGTCCGTAGACTGCAATGCCTTAATCTTGTCCTTAATCTCCGGCTCAATCCTTAGAGCAGCTAGCAAATTTGATGCTTGGCTCACTTCGAACTTAAACTCCGAGTCTCTGAGCCTTTTCAACAATGTCCACTCTTTGACCATCAAGTGTGCCATACTAGACTTGCGACTCAAGGCATCGGCGACCTTATTTGCCTTCCCCGGATGATACAAAATATCACAGTCGTAGTCCTTCAGAAGTTTCATCCACCTACGCTGTCTCATATTCAACTCCTTCTACGAAAATAGGTACTTCAAGCTCTGGTGATCCGTATAGATCTGAAACTTCTCTCCACACAAGTAATGCCTCCAAATCTTAAGTGCGAACACTATCGCTGCTAATTCCAAATCATGCGTCGGGTAATTCCTTTCATGGGGCCTCAACTGACGCGACGCATAAGCTACCACTTTACCATACTGCATTAACACACAACCAAGTCCTCTTAGCGAAGCATCACTATAAATCTCAAATCCACCTGGTCCTGACGGAATAGTCAACACTGGAGCGGTCGTCAACTTATACTTCAACTCCTGAAAACTCCTTTCACACTTATCGTCCCATTCAAATTTGGTCTCCTTCTTCAGTAATCGTGTCAAAGGCATGGCTATGGATGAGAACCTTTCCACAAATCGTCTATAATAGCCAGCCAGTCCTAAAAAGCTTCGAACCTCCATTACTGATGTCGGTCTTGGCCACTTAGTCACCGCTTCGACCTTTGTCGGATCCACAGAAATTCCATCTCCCGACACGATATGTCCTAGAAATGCCACTTTGCTGAGCCAAAACTCGCACTTACTAAACTTAGCATACAACGCGTGTTCCCTTAACGTCCGTAGTACTTCAGCCAAGTGTATTTCATGTTCCTCCGGGCTCTTTGAATACACCAATATATCATCTATGAAGACTATGACGAACTGATCCAGGAATTCCTTGAATACTCTATTCATCAGATCCATGAAAGCGGCTGGGGCATTCGTCAATCCAAAAGGCATCACTGTGAACTCATAGTGCCCATACCTTGTCCTGAAGGCAGTCTTAGGTATATCCTCCTTTCTGATCCTTAACCGATGGTATCCGGTCCTCAAATCTATCTTGG
Source organism: Syzygium aromaticum (assembly GCA_024500025.1). Classification (NCBI taxonomy): domain Eukaryota; kingdom Viridiplantae; phylum Streptophyta; class Magnoliopsida; order Myrtales; family Myrtaceae; genus Syzygium; species Syzygium aromaticum. The sequence goes on from CM044886.1 coordinate 12,778,322, forward strand.
AGAACACTGCGGCTCCTTGTAGCTAATCGAACAAGTCATCGATCCTTGGCAGTGGGTACTTATTCTTCACTGTCACCTGATTCAACTGACGATAATCTATGCACAGCCTTAACGTCCCATCTTTCTTCCTTACAAACACAACTGGCGCTCCCCATGGGGATACACTAGGGTGAATGAAACCTTTGTCAAACAACTCTTGCATCTGAACTTTCAACTCCTTCAACTCCGTTAAGGACATCCGATACAGCGCTTTCGAAATCGGCTCTATTCCTGGCGCCAACTCAATCACAAACTCCACTTCTCATTCGGGTGGCAAACCTGGTAGTTCCTTAGGAAAAACTTCGGGGAAATTGCACACTACAGGTATATCTTCCAATTTAGGTTCCACCACTATTGGGTCCACAACGTTCACCCCATGGACAAGAGCGCATGGACAGTTGTGATCGCTTGTGATACTCGGTGATGAGCGTGTGATCTAGCATTTGAGAGCCTGAGCATGCGTATGACGCAGGTGTGGATGTGCATGCCGAGGATGTTATTGATCACTATATTAAATTGTCTAACCTGCAGGGTCGACGGTAAGTACGATCTGGGCCCGAGAGCCTAGGTCAGTGATTGTTGCTTGATTTAGTTTTGTTCTCGTCAGGAGGTACATGTTAGCCTAGTTTAGGTTTAGTGGGTTTTTACTTGCTGAGATTCGTCTCACGGTTGAAAAACCCAACCTTTCAGACCCCAGACCTTGACGATGCCGCAGGAGCCGGAGGTGCCGGTGCGATATGGGATCCCTCAGCATTTGGAGCATACCATGTCAGTCCACCCCATAGGGAATGGGGAGATGTATTTGAGGCACTATACCCTAGTCGTAGTAGATGTAGGGACTACCCATTATGAGACGCACGAGTACATAGCTTGGTGCTTTCGAGACCGGTTCGGGGAGGAGTATGGACCCCTTCGTTCCATGGATGTACCGTTTACCGGAGAGGGTCAGTTAGACCCTCAGTGTCCCGATGGGGACATAGTCGATCCCGATTCAATTATGGAGGTGAGTTGGGAGATTGACGAGGGACCGGAGTTAGGAGAGGAGGATGAAGAGCTAGGAGGAGTCGACTATGAGCCTGAGATCGTTGATCCGGCCCCGGAGCCGATGGATGTGGAGTTCGAGGAGCCGATGGAGGTTGATGAGGACCCGGAGATGGAGACCGAGTCCGAGGCAGCCAGTTCAGATGATGACCAGGAGTTTTCCGAGAGTTCGTCGGAGGCGTTGGGTTCCGATCCCGACTAGGAGCCCTAGGATAGATTCCCTCTCCTAGTAGACCGAGAACTGACACTTTTTGAGACCTAGTCCTCCTTAGCCACCTCTCCCTTTTTGACCAGTGTGGTGGCCACGGCCCACTTTTGTTGTATGTATCTTGGGTCTGTGTACTTGGTTTGTAAATGGATATTGTAAAAGCTTTTGCTTATATAAAAGTGTATATTTTGTAATCAGTAGTTTCTGTCGTACTACTCTTGTTCTCATATTGTTTTATGTCTAGGTATTATTATTACTGTTTTGCTTCCGCTTGTGTATGATCTCTGTGTTGGGTGTTGGGTCGGCGACGCTTCCTGGAACGTCGCACTCATAACGACCAAGAGGAGGGATGTGGCGCGTCGCGGAGGGCGCGGGGCGTGACAGATGTGCTGCGGAATCCTATGTCGTACCGGCACCTCAGGCATCGTCATGGTTGGCAGTCTGAAAAGTTGGGTTATTCAACCTTGAGACAAATCTCAACGAGTAAAAACCCACTAAACCTAAACTAGGCTAACATGCATCTCCTGACGGAAACGAAAACACTCAATCAAATAACACGAACGTAGGCCCTCGGGCCCAGATCGATAATACCAAAAGACCGTACAGGTTAAGCAATTCAAGATAATAATCTAGGCACATACTTGGGTACACACAGTCACACGTACGCAATGCGCATGCTCATGTTCGTAAATGTCTGTACCACATGCCAATCACCGAGTCTCACATACGCTCACATCTGTCCATGCATTTGTATGGATGCCAATGCGTAAATGTGGTACAAGCGTGCATATCTTGATTATAAGATGGAACCACTTGGGCACGTCTCATACCATGCCTAGCAATTCCACCACATAATCAAATACTATATAATTAATCTGGTTCTACGGCCCACTAGACCAACGCTCGTTTAGAGCTCGACCCGTGTATAACACTTCAAATCATATCTCAAATACAACACTTCGTGGCTAGCGTAAAAACGTCCCCAGCCCAGTGTCTTTAGCTTGCTACAAAGTGCATGAGGCGCAACACCGATCTCCTTACGAACCAAGCCTGCTATAAAGTGCATGAAACTAGTCGTCTTCCGGACACATCGGGCATCGTCTTGCTACAAAGTACATGAAGACGAAATCGACCCGAAGGCCAAGACCCGAAAGCCTTAAGTGATCACACGGCACACTGCCAATTTTTATCTGAACCCAGCGTAGAACGCATCGGGCATTTAGGTGACCACATGCTCATGGCAGGCACACATCCTCGTACAAATTTCATCAGATGCCTCACACTCGACATACACAATGCGCAGCCATGAATGTACACACTTGGGCAGGATGCAATGCACAAGAGCATCAATTACAGCATAAGCACAAATCCAATCAATGTCAATCAATGAGCCCAAAATAATCACACCATAACATGCTTAACTGTCCAATCACACTCCGCACAATTCGATCACACGATATGGCAATGTACGAATAAATACCATAGCATCCAAATCACCACGATTTAGTACCACGACTAATCAATCGATCTCACGGGACAGTCCCGACACTTAAGTCAAGTTAATCCACCAACTTGCCGATATAATACCATTAAAATCCAATGTGGACAGCCACTAATTGGCCATGTCCCGGCCTCTAATCCACTTCAATTTCCCCTTGATCATCCATGAATGTCATCCCGGCTCTTGCCAATCAAACGATATTCCTTAATCATCCTTGATTCCGCTAATTACTCACTAACAACACCCTAAACCCGATCTAAAGGGCATTATCGTCCTAATTAGGGTGTAGTAGGTATTACTCACTTAAACTACAGTCGAGACGACGAGGAGCGGTGGCCAATTACAGGTGAACGGTAAATCGGCAACGGTGTTCCCAATGAGTGGCAGCGGCGGCGGTGAGCGATGGCGGTGAGTGGTGGCTCACGGCGGCGACGGCAAGGAGAGGGAGTCGGTGAGGGCGGCGGCAATGTGAGACGGCGAAACAACGGCGGCGCGGCCCTTCCCAGCGGGCAACGGTGAGCGGCGTGGCACCGGCGGTGGCTCAGCGGCGATCTAGGTGGAAACCAGCGAAGGAAAAGGGAGAATGGGAGAGAGAGAGAGAGGGGTTCGGGACGGTAGTGGTGTGAACGGGCAGTGAGGCGGCGGTGCTCCAGGCGGACGATGGCGGTGGACGGCTCCAGTGATCACACGGCTGAGAGGAGAGAGAGAGAGAGAGAAAGAGTGGCGGTGATAGGGTGAGGTGGCAGCAGTGGCGGTGTCATGGCAGCGGCGAATCGACGGTGATGGGCGGCCGGCGTAAGGGAGAACCGACAGTAAGGATGGCCGGTGTGAGGGAGAGGAAGAGAGAGAGAGAAGTTGGCTTGATGGAGAAGAAATGAGGAGAGAGAGTGAGATGATGGCTTAAAATTAGAGTTGGTGGTAGGGGGTGACACATGTCACTCATCCAAGGCCTAGACAAACCTACCCTTGATCCAATGGCTAATATCTCTTCTTGTCCAATAATTGATGGGGCTAAATGGTCATTCCTCCATTCCACTAATGGCTTGTCTCTTGTCCATAAAAACCCATTATTAATCCTCTAAAAACTCCAAAATTCGGAACACTAAATAGGGCTCAGGGGCAAAGTCGTCATTTGTCCGATTTCGGGCCGAAATTCTGTTTCTCGACCGAACTAACCCCTTATATAAATGGCCAACACATTTTGACGTCATCCTAACGAAACCAGTCCAGTAAACCCTCGAAAATCAACCTCGAAGTCCGGATCAAATTTCACGATCAAACTAATTGAATCTCAATTTTCGAATCTCTCACCAATGGGTGGCTGTTTAGAGGCTACGCGTATGGACCTGGGGTTATCTGAGTCACGATGATCTCAATTACCGAGAGAACGAGAGGAATTATCACCAGTTTCGGAAATCACGATCGTTCGGTTTAAGTTCGGGACTGGTTGGCCACGTGCACTTTCGATCTTACAGAATCACTTGCTATCCGATCGTGCATCATTGGCCTCGGCCAAACCGAGTCCGTTACCTTCCTAAGATCGGCCTACGTTGGCCCAAAATATTTCCTTGTCATTTCTCGGAATCGGTGTCCAGATCTTGATCGGGTCTTTGGTCCACGTACCGTTTCCTAATTAGCCATTCCCATTTGGTCAATATCCCGAGAGTGATCAGCTCCGAGCGAGACTTATGAAAATGAAATAATAAATAAGACTCGTTTTATTGATTTCCAAAAATTTGGTCAAAATTCGGGATGTTACAATTCTTCCCCCCTTACAAAAATTTCGTTCTCAAAATTTGTACTCTACACCTACTCTATTCAAACAGATGGGGGTGCAGACGTCGCATGGCCTCTTTACTTTCCCAAGTGGCTCCTTCAGTACCGTGATGCTCCCAAATGACCTTAACCATCGGGATTGTCTTATTCCTTAGAACGCGATCTTTTCTGTCCTCTATTCTGACTGGCTTCTCCACATACGACACTTTGTCGTCCACGTCTATTTCTTCATATCTCAAAACGTGGGTCGAATCTGGTTCATATTTCCTCAACATTGACACGTGAAACACGTTGTGTACTTGTGACAGGTTGGGTGGCAGGGCAAGTCGATAGGCCATATCGCCAATCTTTTCCGATATCTCAAATGGCCCGACATATCTTGAACTGAGCTTTCCTTTCTTGTCGAACCGGAATAATCCTTTCATCGGGGACACCTTGAGAAATACATGATCTCCAACTTGAAACTCCAAGGGTCGTTTTCTCCGGTCGGCATAACTCTTTTGGCGACTCTGAGCTGTTCTCAGTCTATCTCGAATGATCTCTACGGCTTCCATAGTCTGTTACATCAACTCAGGACCAGTAATACTTCGCTCAACAACTTCGTCCTAGCATAATGGCGTCCTGCACGCTCTACCATATAAGGCTTCGAACGGTGCCATCTGAATACTTTGCCGAGAGCTGTTATTGTAGGCAAACTCCACCAAATGCAACTACTCTTCCCATTTGCCCTGGAAGTCCAACACACAAGCTCTCAGCATATATTCCAAAGTTTGGATTGTCCTTTTTGACTGGCCATTTGTCTGCAAATGATAGGCCGTACTGAATTGCAATCTTGCTCCTAAGGCCACTTGCAGACTCTTCCAAAAGTTGACAGTAAATCTGGGATCACGATCCGAGGTGATCGTCACTAGTACTCCATGAAACTGAACAATTTGCCGAACATACAACTCCGCATACTTTTCCAGTTCCAAGTCCTTCCGCACTGCTAGAAAATGCGCTGACTTAGTCAAACGGTCTACTACTACCCTTATAGAATCGTGTCCTCTTTGACTGCGCGGCAATCCTGATACGAAATCCATCATAATATGCTCCCATTTCCACTCTGGGATCTCTAACGATCGCAACAATCCACCTGGCTTGCAATGCTGTGCCTTCACTTGTTGGCACGTCAGACACTTGGCCACATCCTTCTTCATACCATTCCACCAATAGTGTTGCGCAGATTCTGGTACATCTTGGTTCTACCTGGGTGGATACTATATTGACTTTTGTGACCTTCGCTCAGGATCTCTTCTTTAAGTCCTTCATCATCTGGTACGCATAGTCGTCCATGAAATCTCAAAGTCCCGTCATCAGACACTTGGAAATCTGACTTCCTTTTTGCCTTATCCATATCAACAATCTTTTGAATCTTGGGGTCTTTAGACTGCAATGTCTTAATCCTAACCCGAATTTCCAGTTCGATTGTTAGTGCAGCTAGCAAATTCGACGTTTGGCTCACTTCAAATTTAAACTCCGAATCCCTGAGCCTCTCCAGCAACGTCCACTCTTTGACCATCAAATGCGCTACACTAGACTTGCGACTTAAAGTATCGGCAACTCTATTTGCTTTTCCCGAATGATATAAAATGTCGCAATCATAGTCCTTTAAAAGCTCCATCCACCTACGCTGTCTCATATTCAATTCCTTCTGCAAAAACAGATACTTCAGGCTTTGATGATCCATGTAGATCTGAAACTTCTCTCCACATAGGTAGTGCCTCCAAATTTTGAGCGCGAATACTATCGCCGCTAACTCCATGTCATGCATTGGGTAATTCTTTTCATGGGGTCTCAACTGACGCGACGCATAAGCTACCACTTTACCATGTTGCATTAGTACACAACCAAGTCCTCTTAGCGAAGCATTGCTATAAATCTTAAATCCTCTGGTCCTGACGGAATAGTTAATACCGGAGCAGTCGTCGGCTTATACTTCAACTCTTGGAAACTCCTCTCACACTTATCGTCCCATTCAAACCTTGTCTCTTTCTTTAGTAGTCGTGTCAATGGCATGGCTATAGATGAGAACCTTTCCACAAATCGCATATAATAGCTAGCCAATCCCAGAAAGCTCAAAACTTTTGTTATTGATGTCGGCCTTGGCCACTTAGTCACTGCTTCGACCTTTGTTGGGTCCACCGAAATTTCATCTCCCGACACAATATGTCCAAGAAACGCCACTTTACTGAGCCAAAACTCACACTTGCTGAACTTAGCATACAACGTGTGTTCTCTTAATGTCCGTAGCACTTCAACCAAGTGTACTTTATGTTTCTCAGGGCTCTTCGAATACACGAGTATATCATCTATGAAGACTATGACAAACTGATCCAGGAATTCCTTGAATACCCTATTCATCAAATCCATGAAAGCGGCTGGGGCATTCATTAATCCAAAGGGCATCACGGTGAACTCATAATGCCCATACCTTGTCCTGAAGACAGTCTTGGGTATATCTTCCTTCCTGATTCTTTAACTGATGGTACCCGATCCTCAAATCTATTTTGGAGAACACTGCGGCTCCTTGTAGTTGATCAAACAAGTCATCGATCCTTGGCAGTGGGTACTTGTTCTTCACTGTTACTTGATTCAACTGCCTATAATTTATGCACAATCTCAACATTCCATCTTTTTTTCTCACAAACGGGACTGGTGCTCCCCATGGAGACGAACTAGGGCGAATGAAGCCTTTGTCTAGTAACTCTTGCATTTGGACCTTCAACTCCTTCAATTCCGTTAAGGACATCCGATACGGCGCTTTTGAAATTGGCTCTGTTCCTGGCGCCAACTCAATCACAAACTCCACTTCTCGTTCGGGCAGTAAACCCGGCAATTCCTAAGGAAAAACTTCGAGGAAATTACACACTACAGGTATATTTTCCAACTTGGATTCCACCACTGTTGGGTCCACAACATTTACTAAGTATCATTCACATCCTTCGTCTAGCAACTTATTTACTTCTAGCGAGGAAATCCAAGGGATCGAGACTCCTCCTCGATTTCCCTAAAACTCAAAACTAGAACGCCCATCCGGATTAAACAGGATCACATGGTTGCTACAATCCAATACAGCCTTCTGCCGGACTAACCAGTCCACTCCAATGATCACATCAAAGTCGAACATGGGCAACACAGCCAAATCGATACTCTCTTCCCTGCCCCCAAAGACTATCTTACACTTGGGACATCCAAACGAAACTAACAAGCTATCATTCATTGGCGTCGACACACTAAGTATAGTCTTAAGCAACACGGGTTCTACACCAACCAACTTAATAAACTGCTCTGAAACAAACGAGTGGGCTGCCCTCGGATCAAATAATGCATACGCGGTATGACCATAGAGAGCGATCGTACCTCTGATCACGCCCGTTGCATTCTCCGCTTCCTAGTGTGCCATAGCATAAATCCTTCCTTGAGCAGGCGGTCGTCCTTAATTAACTGGCGGGGGATTCCCAGTTTGATTCCCAATGCGCGGCTGCTGCGATGGTCCTTGGGGTCCTGAGGGACACATCTGAGGACAACTGCAAATCTGATGCTCCCTGCTCCCGCACCTAAAGCATACTCCAAATCTATTCGGTTATGGATTTGGCTTTCCAATAGCCTTCCTTGCAGGTGGGGTAAATCGCCTGTTGTTTACTGGCGGCTTCTTCACAAATCGACGATTGTCCCTGCTTTGGGCAAACTGCGATCCTGAGATGGCTGCTCTCTCTTGTTGGTCTCGCTCAATAATCTGAGCTCGCTTGTACATCTCTCCATAATCCTTTAAATCGTGCGACAGTATCTGGCTCCGGAGATCCAGCTTCATTCCATCTTGGAATCTCCGAGCTTTATCCCGTGGGTTCTCTACCATGGTCTGCGCGAACTTCGCCAATCTTGCGAATTCTACCTTATACTGGTCAATAGTCATCTGTCCTTGGCGTAGTCATATAAACTCCATTAACTTCCTCTCTTAAGCGACTTCTGAAAAGTATTTCTCATAAAAACTCTCCACAAACACTGTCCAAATCAACTCTATTCCTTCCGGGGAATACTCCTTCCTTGGTGGCTCTCCACCAATCATTCGCACCTTCTTGAAGCTGATATACTGCTAAGGTAACTTTCTCCATATCGGCGCACCCCGGTACATCAAATGCCTTCTCTAAATCCTCTATCCATCGCGGGGCGGCTTTGGAGTCACCTCTGCCATTAAACCTTGGTGGCTTCAACTTCAGAAACTGTTCCACTAACTGGGGCATCAACCTAACCCCTGCCGGTTGAGCCTGCCCTTACTAGACTTGATTTCCTCCATTGCCAGCAATTGCTGCGACCTCAGCAGCTTGAGCGTGGACTGTGGCTCTTTCCTATGTTTGCAAACCCATAATATGTCCTATCTCTCTCAGGGTCTCCATTACTTCTTCAAACCTTGGATCCCTAGCTTTATGTCCTCCAGTGCTAGGCTGACCCTGGGGTTCCTTGCCCCTTCTTCTACTCATCATTTCGACCATTTGCTAAACACCTACCTACTATAATTCCACTCGGGAATTAGAGACTTAACCCAAGCTATACCGGTCTAAGGCCCAAAGTAGGTATAAAACAACAATCAACAATCAGCATGCGACCTAACACAAGCAGCCTCAACACATCACCCAAGAGGATTCACAAACTTACCTCGGGTCCTGCCGCACCTGCACTTACAAGTCAGTCAATCAAAGAATCACTCAAGCAAAGCACAAACAGTCGGGAGGTACACTTAGCACACAAGGTCACCCTACTGGCTACCCATGGTCTCATCGCTCCTTATCAATCCAGGCTTCGACCGAATTTGGATCAAGCTGACCTTGCTCTGATAACAAATTAGACATGGATGTCACGCCCCGCACCTTACGGCGCGCCACATCCCATGCAAGAGTCGATTCAAGTGCGACGTCCCAGTACGCGTCGCTGACCCAACACCCAAGCAGAGAATCAAGCACAAGCGGAAGCCGTAAATAATTAATACCCGTACAGAAAACAATATGAGAACAAGGGTAGCATAACAAGAAATTACTGATTACGAAATATACACTTTTACATATATAGAGAAACTTTTACAATATCCATTTACACCAAATATACAAACAAAGATATAACATCATAAATTGACAACAGCCACCACGGGGTCAAAAAAGGAGGGGCGGCTAAGGTGAATGACTACTCAAAAAGGGATGGAGGACTACAATCTAAAAAGTGTCAGTCCTCGCATCACAGGAGGAGGGTCTATCCTAAGGCTTCCAGTTGGGGTCTGAGCTCGACGTCTCCGAAGAACTCTCTGACAGCTCCCGGTCCTCGTCTGAACTCATCATCTCGAACTCGGTCTCCGTCTCCTGGTCCTCATCCACCTCTATCGACTCAATCGCCTCCATGTCCATCGACTCCGGGGCTAGATCCACTATCTCGGGCTCAAAATCTACACCTCCTAACTCCTCATGCTCCTCCGCTAGCTCAGTCCCTTATCTGTCTCCCAACTCACCTCCATACTAGAGTCAGGGTCTACTATATCCCCATCGGGACACTGTAGGTGCAACTCGCTTTCCCTGTTAAACGGGATATCCACAAAACGAAGGGGCTCGTACTCTTCCCCGAATCGATCTCTAAAGCACCAAGCCACGTACTCGTGGGTCTCAAAATGCGTGGCACCTACGTCTACCCAAACTAAAGTATAATGTCTAAGATACATCTACCAATTTCCTACGAGGTGAACCGAGATGGTATGATCGATGTGCTGCGGAATCCCATGTCGTACCGAATGAGCTACTAAGGTTTGACACAGATATTTCACCCAAACGTCTCACAAACACCCCATCGTTAGACGCACGAGTCTCTCCCTGACCATATCTCACGAGATAGTAGGTGTTTATTTTTTAATTCTCTTATTTATCGTAAGTTTTGTTTTTGAGTCGCCACTAGTCCTTATTGGTCGACTAGAAATGTCACGTCCCGACCCAATCATGAACGATACTTATCTATCGTCATAACTGGAACGAGCACGTGAAGTAAAAGTCATCATTAGAACGTCCCGTTGATTTATAAGATAAAACATACATAAACAATTCAACGAGACAACCAAGCAATAAAGGCAACTTCGCACGTTGTATTTACAAGATAGACTCGTGCTTATTCTTACACGCCCTAACTCGGGCCAGTCAACTTTTCACGATATTTTTCACATGCCTATTTCAAAGGCACTTCCGATGATCAAACAAACAAGCCATATAAAACAACAAAATTTGCCTTGAGTCCTTAACTCCTTCTACGGTTACTAGCTTCCCGTCCTCGCTTGCTCCTCCCCGTCGTCGTCCGTATGGCCGTCCTCACGCTCCATCCCCGGCTTGTCCCGGGAACAACCCGTCCCATCCTGTGAACGGCCCGCGGAAATCGCCAAGGGGCCCAATCCACTCCCCGTCCACCAGGCGATACCATGCCTCGTATAGGTGAGCGACCAATTCACTGCGGCCCTCGTCGACCATCACATAGGTCGTGATCCGACAGTAGGCTCGATTCTCCCGAGCATCTATTACTGTCAAAAGCTCGGCTCACATCTCGACGGGGTTTCCGAAGCGGGTTGGAGGGGACACTATCTCAAGGAACTGAAAGAGAAAACAACGGGGAGTGAGTCGAGGTGACCCAGCAAGCAAAATTTTACTAACAAGCAAAGACATATCAATCGTTATTACACAAACAATCTTACCTAACCGGCCCCGTGGCCGATCAACCATGGCATGCATAAAGAAACAAGGAGTTCATGCATGGCTAAGTCACGGTTTACCTCACAAGTTGCGCCTCGGGTTTCTAATTTGTGTTACACAACATGCAAACACGAAACAAGACAAACCGTCAAAGAGAAATACCATATCGGAACACCAAGAACCGGGAACGGGGAAGGCTCGTGATATAACGTATTTCAACGTCATTTCCCAGTAGTAAAATCCCACGTACTCTTGATAAAACAAGAACTAAAGAGTGGAACGGGCGGAAAGGCGACGGTCTCGTGCCTCGGACAACTCACGATGTCAGCTTTCTTTTTCTCTCAGCTTTCTTTCTTCCTTTCACGGTTTCTCTCTCTCTCTCTCTCTATTCTCGGCACTCTCTCTCTCTCTCTATTCGGCACTCTCTCTCTCTCTATTTGCTTGGCCGGTTTGGTGTGTGAGGAAAATGAGCCAAAAACTCATCTAAAAGCTTCTATTTATAGAGGAAGAGAATGATGAGATAAGCGCACGTGTCATCTAGGGGTTGAGGTAAGCGCACGTGTCATCCGTGACAATGATGCAGGCACACGTGTCATTGGTTCATTTAATGACTTAAGGCTAAAGTCAAGGAAATGATTAAATGGCCATTAATTCTCTCTCTCTCTCTCTCTCTCTCTCCTCACCCCTCTTGGCCGAATCTTCTCTCTTCTTTCCCCAAGCTGTCGTGGCTTCTCTCCCTCATCTTTGGTCAATAATTGAAGAGCAAGACTCATTATTTGCTTCATAAATGGCTATAATGGCTAGTTTGACAATTTTGCCAAAAAATAAATGAGAGAATTGATGATATTGATAAGGTTTGACTAGGTCAAACCTCTAGGGCTTTCTCAATTTGAACCGATTTCCATCCCCAGCTATTCGGATCCAACGAGCCTCGCGAAAATACGCATTTAACGCCTAAAACAAACCCCGCATTATACAAGTCCTCATGCCTTTCCCGAGGTTTTTTTAACCAAAATTAATTCCTATAATACCCTTCAATATGGGTCCTAATGTGAAATGGTCCCAAAAATGCCTAAACTTGGTTTTACAATTATTTAAAACCAAAATGAACCCAAATTGGCCTTCTCGGGTACGCCAAGCGCACCGCCGGACCATAGGGCGCAGTGGCCGGTCAGGGCCGGGCCAGTGGCCGGGCACGTGGCCGACCATACGGGCACAGGGCCAGGCACACAACCGGGCTGAATGAGTGACGCGCCGGGCTGCATGAGCAATGTGTCGAGCGGCTCGCCAGGCCGCACGAGCGGTATGCCTAGTGCTTGACCGACCGCATGGGCACCGCGCCGAGTTATTCGGGCGAGGAGTCGATTTACAACCAAACACGCGTATCGGCCCGGGAATGGCACGACACACGACTCATGGCCTCATTTCTTAGACACGGGACAAGATCGGGACCGGACTTCACGGGCACAACTCATGGCACAAGGGTCGGGCACAATGGCCAACACACAACCGGGCACGTGGACGGTCCGTGGCCTGGCTAACGAGCACAATGGCCGGACATAACTAGGCACACGGCCTTGGCTGCCACGATCGGCAAATTTGCCCGGGCCACGACTAAGCCATTAGGCACACGGCACGTCTCGTCCATAGCCTTCCCGACTTGGCACAACGATCTGTGGCCGATTCGTGATCGGGCCACGTTCGAGTATTAGCGACCCATAGTCGACTCTCGGTTGTCATGTAACCTTGTGAAATCCAGTACCCTGGAATTAACTCGTGGTCACCCGGGACTATTGCATGGCCGTGCAGTATCACCTACGACCGACACATGCCGACACCGGACTGATCCGCAGTTATCCCGAACTGTTCCACTAATGGTCCTTATGGTAGAAGGTCATTCCATGATCATAACACTCTAATCATTTGAGTAGTCAGGGCCATTCCATTATCGAATCCTAGGCCAACTCGTGAATGATCTTTCGATCGGACTATGACTAACCCTCAGTACACTCGTTCCGATCATACTGTCCATTCCAATACCGTCTCTCGACTCGACTTGCCCACTATGCACCCATTACCAACCCTCAGCTTCCTAGGCTCGAAATCTGGGATGTTACAAGAAACCTAATCAAGACGGGGGAGAACCATCCTGATTTCTGTGAACCAAAGACTACATAGATAAGCGGACTTAGTTGCGCTAAAGATCCCAAATCGAGATCTCTAACGCCCTTTCGGTATCTAAAAGATCCAAAGTGTCTTCACGTGTCATGCGAATTCGCAAAGCCTATCCATTAATTCTAACCATTTTAATCGGGAGAAACCAACTAATCAATAAAGAAATGCATAATTAATTCCAATCAAACATAACAATCCTAAAATAGTCTCTAAAATAAAAATCAATCAAAACACTCAAATCCTAATAAAGCCCTAAAGGTTTGCTCATTCAATGGATTATGTTGTCTTCGGGTTTTTTAGGGGTAGAGCTCCTTTTGGAGGTTGAAACCCCTTTTAGGGATTTTTAAGGGTTAAAATCCCTTTTAAATCCCTAAACTAAGGAATCTTCAAAAATACCATTTGGGCATCTAAAAAAATTTAAATTTCACTCAAAGCGAGTTCGCAAGGCCTATCCATTAATTCTAACCCATTCTAATCGAGAGAAACCAACCAATCAAGAAAGAAATCCACAATCAATTCCAATCAAACACAACAATCCTAAAATGGTTTCTAAAAGGAAAATCAGTCAAAACATTCAAACCCTAGTAAAGCCCTAAAAACTTGTTCATTCAATGGATTATGTTGTCTTAGACCTTTTTAGGGGTAAAGCTCCTTTTGGTGGTTTTAGGGTTTATTAGGGGTTAAAACCCCTTTTAAATTCATAAACTAAGGAGTCTTCAAAAATACCATTTGGGCACCTCAAAAAATTTAAATTTCACTCAAAGTGGATGGCCACAAGTATTTTAAGTTATTATGTGAAATTTTGAAAATTTTTTTTTAATTTTTATTTCCAAAAAGGCTAAACTTTCATTTTTTTTCTTACATTATCTAAATTTTCTAATTTTTTGAGGATTTTCTAAATTTTCTATTTTTTAAAGAATTTTCTGAATTTTCTAATTTTTTAGGATGTTCTAGTTTTTTATGAATTTTCTATATTTTTAGGATTTTATAAATTTTTTAATTAATTTTTGTTATGATTTTTTTATTCTGGGTTGAACCGGACCGAACTGGTTCGAACCGACTTGGCCGGCGCCAGTTGATTCTCCAGCGGGAACGGTGCCAAAACAACGCCATTTCCCTCCTCTTTTTTGTGGTATTTGGTCAAATATGTGGTGTGCATTATCCCTTTCTTTTCTATTCAACGCCGTGACTATAGACCTAATTCCAGCAACCTTCTAATCACAATCTGATCAATCTATCCAATCCAAAACCATCATTGAATGACACTCTACACATCCATATTCATTAGATCGTCATTGAACTTCCCTAAATCACTGATATTCAAGCTCAAACTTCATTACTGAAAAATGGAAATGATATCTTAAACTAAGCTAAACTAATATTCAGATCAACAAACCAAGTGCCCTAGCCATTTCTATCAATCAAAACAACAATCAAACACTAAATAGGATTAGAAACAACTAACTTGAACGGCCGTTGGCCGTTGGAAAGCACTCCGACGAGGTTTGCGAGCTCTGGCAAGAATAATCACGGAGGCCGACCCATTGTTTTCACGCAATCATAATCCCAATGCATCAAATGACGAAATAAATAATTAGAAACATGTTTAAGGCATCATAAATCACAAAATTATAAGTAGAATTTCAAGATCACGCTGAATGAAACTCTGATCATCATTATGGACTTTTGACAAATGGGTAAGTAGTAAGGAAGCGTTTTTACCACCTTCTCCGAAGCCTGAATCAGAAATTCTGAGCTGGACATCGGCTATAGGATGATACTCTAACACCTTCTCTTCGAACTGATTACCTTCACTTCGCCAGGAAGCTCCTTGATTGGTCAGAGGAGGCTCCGCCCCATCGCCGCCAGCCTTTCTTTCCCTCTTAGCAAAGGACTCCGGCAAGATTGCTAAGTGGGGCTCTAGCTCCGACTCGCCTTCGTCGCTATCCTCCACATGCCAGAGCTTCTTGTATAGTTTGACAAGAATCTCATCTTGTTCGGTCTTAACAAAGCCACTCTTCGTTATTCTTTTAGGCAACCTCCTCTTCAACATCGCCATCTTGATTTTTATTTCACATGGCTCGTAAGAGTACACAAAGATTACCTTATCATCTTGAATGAAAGTGTTAAAAACGAGGAAATTGTGTAGGCAATCCATTTTTTCTGGTCTTGAAATTCAACCATGATTTGGAGGAGTACGATCTCGTCCTTCGAGGACCTTTGATGATTGCGCCTCCTCCGCTCCCCCTTCTAATAGTTGGAACCCCAGTCCCTTTGCCAGCATTCGTCACCATGAAGGATTGAAATGCAGCCGGATTCTTCTTCTCCAGCGTAGTCGTTGGGCGCGGTTCTGGTTTGAGGTAGCAGGATGTCAAAGGAGAATCGGCCATGAGATATGAGAGAGTGAGGGAGAGGTGAAGAGGATCTGAGGAATTTTAGAGACAGAGAGGCGGGGATAGATGACTATGATAGTACTTTCGTCAAAAAAAGGCCCAAAATGAAAATCAACTTTGATGCTCTAACTTCTGCCTTGTCTGTCTTGGACCATAGTCGTTTAATCTTCTTCCTAGGGACTGACGGCTCGGCCCCATCGCCGCCGGCCTTTCTTTCCCTCTCAGCAGAGGACTTTAGCGGGACTGAGGCTTGACCCCATTGCCGCCGGCCTTTCTTGCTCTCTTAACAGAAGACTTCGGCGGGATTGACAGCTCGGCCCCATCACCGCCGGCCTTTCTTAACCTATTTGCAGAGGACTCTGGCGGGATTACCGAGTGGGGCACCAGCTCCAACTCTCTTTCGTCGCTACCCTCCACGTGCCAGAGCTTCTTGTATAGATTAACAAGAGTCTCGTCTTGTACGGCCTTAACAAAGTCACTCTTCGTTATTCTTTTAGGCAACCTCCTCTTCAACATCGTCATCTTGGTTTTTTATTTCACATGGCTCGTAAGAGTACTTGAAGATCGCCTTATTATCTTGAAGGAAAGTGGGGAAATTGAGTAGGCAATCCATTTTTTTCTGGTCTTGAAATTCAGCTATCTTTTGAGGAGCACGATCCGGTCCTTCGAGCACCACAAATGATTGCGCCTCCTCCACTCCCCTCCTCCAATAGTTGGAACCCTAGTCTCGTTGCCAGCATTCGTCGCCATGGAGGATTGAAATGCAGCCGCATTCTTCATCTCCAGCGTAGTCGTTGAGCGCGGTTCCGGTTTGAGGTAACAGGATGACGAAGGAGAATCGGCCGTGAGATGTGGGAGAGTGAGGGAGAGGTGAGGAGGATATGAGGAATTTTAGAGAGAGAGAGAGAGAGAGAGAGATGAATATGATAGTACTTTCGTCATGAGACGGCCCAAAAAGATAGGCTTAATTTAATAAAAACGCATCTATTTTTGGTAGCGAATGATAACCATTTTGTTCCGAAATGAGTTCCTGAACCAGAAATAGATTTTTCTATTTCTGGTTTCTGAATGAGTTTCTAAAAAAAAAACCCGTTTGATAGCGACAAAAAATTTCTATTTCTAAAACAGAAACCCGTTTGATACAAGCATAAAATTTCTATTTCCTGAAACAAAAATCCATTTGATAAATAGCAGAAAATTCTATTTCTAGGAACAGAAATCCATTTTTTTAGAAATGGATTAAAAATAATTATAAAAAATCATAAAAATCTTCAAAATAATTCAGAAAATCCCAAAAAATTGAAAAATTTCGGAAAAAATCATCAAAATGTCGAGAAAATAAAAAAAAATTCAGATTTCTGGAAAATAGGAAATTTGTTGAATTTTTTCAAAAAAAATCAAGAAATCAAAATTTTCAAAACTTCATAGAATTGCTTAGAATACCTGTGGCCACCCACTTTTAGTGAAATTTAAATTTTTTTAGGTGCCCAAAAAAAATCAAAAAATCAAAAATTTTAAAACTTTACAAAATAGTTTAGAATACATGTGGCCACCCACTTTGAGTGAAATTTAAATTTTTTTAAGGTGCCCAAAAAAATTCAAAAACTTAAAAATTTCAAAGCTTCACATAATGGGTTAGAATACCTGTGGCCACCCACTTTGAGTGAAATTTTAATTTTTGGAGGTGAAACAAAGCAAAAAATTAAAAATTTCAAAACTTTACAGAATGACTTAGAATACATGTGGCCATCCGCTTTGAGCGAAATTTAAATTTTTTTAGATGAAAAGAAAATATAAAAAATCAAAAATTTCAAAACTTCACAAAATGACTTAGAATACATGTGGCCATCCACTTTATTCGAAATTTAAAATTTTTTAGGTGCAAAAAAGAACATAAAAAATCAAAAATTTCAAAACTTCACAGAATGACATAGAATACATATGGCCATCCACTTTGAGTAAACTTTTAATTTTTTTAGGTGAAAAAAAACATAAAAAATCAAAAATTTCAAAACTTCACATAATGACTTAGAATACCTCTAGCCACCCACTTTGAGTAAAATTTAATTTTTTTTAGATGCCCAAATGGTATTTTTTATTTTTTTTATATTTTTTGGTTCCTAAAAAAAAATTAAATTTCACTCAAAGTTGATGGCCACATGTATTATAAGCCACTCTGTGAAGTTTTGAAATTTTTTATTTTTTGCTTTTTTTTT
This sequence comes from Syzygium aromaticum, assembly GCA_024500025.1. Lineage (NCBI taxonomy): Eukaryota > Viridiplantae > Streptophyta > Magnoliopsida > Myrtales > Myrtaceae > Syzygium > Syzygium aromaticum. Next base: position 12,796,420 of record CM044886.1, read on the forward strand.
CGACACCTAAAAAAAATAAAATTTCGCTTAAAGTGGGTGGCCACAAGTATTTAAGCCATTCTGTGAAGTTTTGAAATTTTTTCTTTTTCGCTTATTTTTATTTTTTTTCATACACCTAAAAAATATTAAATTTCACTCAAAGTGGGTGGCCACAGGTATTCTAAGCAATTATGTGAAGTTTTTTATTTTTTATATTTTTACTTTTTTCGGCACCTAAAAAATTTTAAATTTCCCTCAAAGTGGATGACCACAGGTATTATAAGCCATTTTGTGAAGTTTTGAAATTTTTTCTTTTTTTATTTTTTTCGGCACCTAAAAAATAAAATTTCGCTCAAAGTGGGTGGCCACAGATATTTTAAGCCATTCTATAAAGTTTTGAAATTTTTACTTTTTTGCTTATTTTTATTTTTTTGGCATATAAAAAAATTAAATTTCACTCAAAGTAGGTGGCCACAGGTATTTTAAGCTATTACGTGAAGTTTTTAAATTTTTTTTTATTTTTTTTGGCACCTAAAAAAATTTAAATTTCACTCAAAGTGGATGGCCACAAGTATTTTAAGACATTATGTGAAGTTTTGAAATTTTTTATTTTTTGCTTTTTTTTATTTTTTCGGCACCTAAAAAAATAAAATTTCACTCAAATTGGGTGGCCACAGGTATTTTAAGACATTCTGTGAAGTTTTTAAATTTTAGATTTTTTTATTATTTTTTATTTTTTTTTGGCATCTAAAAAAATTAAATTTTGCTCAAAGTGGGTGGCCATAGGTTTTCTAAGCCATTTTGTGAAATTTTGAAATTTTTTATTTTTATTTATTTATTTTTATTTTTTTCGGTATCTAAAAAAATTTAAATTTCGCTGAAAGTGGCTAGCCACAAATTCTAAATCATTCTGTTAAATTTTGAAATTTTTGATTTTTTGTTTTTTTTTCTCACCTCAAAAATCGTGACTTCCATATAAATATATATGTTGAAGAAAATGAATTCCTCAGAAATGGTTCTCACTTTTGTTCCAGAAATAAAAAAATCAACTTTTTTTTGTTCTCATTTATAGTTTCAGAATCAGTTTTGGAAGCAAATTTGTCCCGGAAATAGAAAAATGAAATTGCGTTACCAAACGAATTTCTGGTCCAAAACTGATTCTGAGAACAAAAAACCAGTTCTGGACAGAACCAAAATGGCTTTCATACAGCACCTATGAGTTAAGGAATAATTCTTATGAGAATTTTTTTTATCTCATAAAAAAGTATAATTTTAGATTGAGGGATAATTTTTGCTTGAATTTTTTTTTATCTTGTAAAAAAGCATCAACTTTAGATCGAGTGACAATTTTGACCGTAAATTTTTTTTTTTATCTCATAAAAAATCATCAACTTTCACAATGATCTCAAATCTGGCTCTTCATTGACTTTTTTGTCTGAAGCCACCATTGTTTGAGAAAAAATATTATAGTGGTGAGTTTGGCAAATCTCATCCCTGACATCTGTCAATAAGCGGTGGTTATTTTCAGATTACGTCTAGCTAAAGAGATTCAATATAGAGATATTTTTTACTTACTGGTGAAGTGAAGGAGACAAACGGTTTTACCGTTATTCTTCAAATTATGACTTAGAGAATAAGACAATAAATATTGTTTTAAATCCAGTCAACAAGCCACGCGAATTTTATTGCTAAAGTGGAATAGTCAAGTTAAATAATAAATGATTCTAAGTCAATGAAGGCCAGATTTGATATTTAAATGAAAGTTAGTACCTTTTTAGAGAAAAGGAAAAATTGAAGTTAAACTTATCATTTAACCTAAAGTTTGTATTTTTTTACGGGACAAAAAAAAATTCGAGCCAAAATTATCTCTCAACTTAAAATTAATGTTTTTTTACGGGATAAAAAAAAATTTGGGTTAGCAGCATTGAATGCTAATCTAATTTCCATCCCTCCACTCTTTCTGCCTTTTCAATTTTTACATTTAAACATACTTCTTCTTTTTTTCGTTGACATTGGTGTTTTTGGCTTTAGAAGAGTTTCAAATTTCGCGTTACTACTTAATTTTCAAAATCAAGATGTTTGTACTGTGATTTTCTATTTAACATAATAAAACATAGTGATTTTTCAATTTCCGTTTAATTTGTTTAAGGTAATGGTCATTTTCTCATTTCTATGGCATTAAACTAATGACACACTTGATGACCAAAAAAATAAAATAAAAATTTTACCCACTCCCCATTGTATTTATATTCGAATATCAGACTCAATGAAAATTGTTCTCTCAATCTCTTCTTCTATATATTAAAAACGAAATGCCCGATAAAAAAATTTCTAGCCAAAAAAAAAGAATTTATAGTTAAGTTGCCCTTGAATATGTGTAATTCCACTATCAATATCTATGAAAGTGTATTTTAAATTCATCTAAATTGAGAAATTGTGAGATGAAGTCGACCTTATTTGAAAAAGATTTAACCAAAAAGAAGCTACCCAAAACTAAATCTCACTATAGGACAGACAAAAAAAAAACTAAATCTTCATCCGTATGGTATATATCCAATACTTTTCACTCCCTCCGTCTCGTCATTCCTGGGTTTTATTGAAAGTCAAAGCGAAACCTCTTCCATTTTATCTGAGGTCCAAAGCCCCTCTTCTGCTGTCTTCCTAGTGCGGCTCGAAGCTGACAAGTATTCTTTTTCTCTCAAATTTAAAAAATATACCTCATCTTTTTAAATAATTACAAATTTACTATTTTGTCCTTTCCCTTCTTCCTCATGTTCTTTCATCTTTTGCCAAAGTTAATCATGTCCAAAGTCGATGTCATCTCTCTTACTCAAGAGCAGCTTAAAACTTAACCGGCTCTTACTAATATGCCGCACCACCACCTCGGCCCTGTCGTCATCGGCGTCGCCACCCTTCCTCTTCATGGGCCGCTTCTTCGACGGTTGATGGCCAGCTTCTTCGTTCAAATTCTTGAAAGTAGTTGTTGATTGTCCGATATTTTATCTTTCTGTTCATAGATAGGTGAGGTTTTTAGGTTTTCTATCTGGGACACACGCGACAAAAATTGTCTGATCGACTGAGCTCTTGACTGTTGGTTGGGTCTTTTACCAGACCGGAGGAAAAGATTTGATGAATCTCCCGTCTCTCCTCTGCCCTCTCTAATCTCTCCCATTGAAAGGTCACCTTTCTCTGCCACCGTTCATGAAAAAAATTTTCCTTTGAGAGGTAAAATATCAAAATGGTAATACCCACTTAAAATTTATTTTCAATTACGATAATTTGACCTTACATAGAAACAAAAAAATTAAAAGAAAAGAAAAGAACTGAACTGAACAAATTTGTCTCCCATCATTTTAAATTTAATTAGATGATTAACGCTTTGTTGGTTGAATGATGCACCCTAAGTGCCTTAATCATATTATGGGACGAAAATAGCCTCCATTTCCTTTTAGCCATTGATCGCCTTCATTCACTTGTCGTTATACATCCCAGACAGTAAAGGTGCGCATGGAATGCATTCCAAAATAAAAATTTTGTTTCAAAATGCATTCCGGAACAAAATGACATTTGTTAAAAAATTTCTGAAATGCATTCTGGAGAGATTTTTGCATTATGGAATAAAAATGCATTTGTTAAAAATACTTGATTCCAGAATGAGTTTTTGACAAGAAAAAGAGAAGCTACTTTTTGTAACTTCTTGATTTCGGAATGCATTCTCCCTATTTTCTCATAATTTTTTTTCAGAAAATGCATAAAAATTGAAAAATTCTAGAAATATTCATAAAAATTTCCAGAAGAAATGGCTTAAAAAGAGTCAGATTTCGGAAAAATATGAAATTTGATAATTTTTTTAAATAAAAAAAATTAAAAATTTCAAAACTTCACATAGTAGCTTAAAACACATGTGGTCATCTACTTTGAGTGAAATTTAAATTTTTTGAGGTGCCCAAAAAAATAAAAAATTTTAAACTTCATAAAATGGCTTAAAATACCTATGACCATATACTTTTAGTGAAATTTAAATTTTTTGAGGTGCCCAAAAAAAGAAAAATAAATAAATAATAAAAAATTTCAAAACTACGCAAAATGGCTTAAAATACCTATGACCACCCACTTTAAGTGAAATTTAAATTTTTTGAGATGCCCAAAAAAAATAAAAATAAATAAATAATTTCAAAACTTCACATAATGGCTAGAATACCTGTAGCCACCCACTTTGAGTAAAGTTTAAATTTGTTGAGGTGCCCAAAAAAATAAAAAAAAATTCAAAACTTCACAAAATGGCTTAGAATACTTGTGGCCACCCACTTTGAGTGAAATTTAAATTTTTTTTAGGTGTCCAAAAAAATTAAAAATTTCAAAACTTTACGTAATGGCTTATAATACCTGTGGCCACCCACTTTGAGTAAAATTTTAATTTTTTTAGATATAAAAAAAATCCACAAATTTACTTTACCAAAAAAAAATCAACAAATCAAAACAGATTTCTGTTCCAGAAATCAATTTCTGAAGCAAAATTAGTCATGTTTTACTAAATAAATTTCTCATATAGAAATCAATTTCTGGCAAGAATTCGATTTCTTGAGCAGAATGACTACTATCCGCACCTTAATTGTACATCCATGCCTAATAATGCTCATCTATTATTTCTCGATTCTTTCATGTCTTAAGCACTTATTTATGACTGACTAATTTTAAAAACTTCGAGTACACCAAGCGAAGGGATTTTGCACTTGATAATAGTCCTCCTTTCCCTGCAAATTCTTGAGCTGTGTGAATGGATTCATTCATTAACACATTCATCTTCTCTTTTCCGAGAGAGAGAGAGAGAGAGAGTGGATGCAAGGAGATCGAGCACCTTGTCAATCAGAGACATCGTCGACTCGATGTGAAACTCTTGTGGCTAAAGCAACCCACTTTACTCAAACAGTTGGGTCTCGTCAATTTTATCAATTGCGAAAGCCAAATGATCAAATAATAAAATCGATAAAATAAAAAAATAAATCGGATATCAAATTTACATAATTCGATCATAATAATTTATGTTCATGGGAAGATCAGTAGCGAGATCAAGTGATATAACGGAAATTACAACTATACTCGAGTCACTAAAACACTCTAAGTATTTTTCAAAACTCAATTATACCCAATAATTCACGTTGTGTTTAGCTCCACAATTTTTCGCAAAATAATATCTTATTCTCACGAAAGAATTAACACAAATTCTTATCATAAGATTTAATCGGCTATAATACACTCGGATATCCTTATGGTGTAATTCACTAACAAAAGCTCATCTTTAATGAGTTTCATAAATAACATCTCTTTTTTATTTATAAATAAGAAGTAGATTCAAATTAAGAAAACTCATTTTAGAAAAACCTTCTCCAATTAAAAATATTTTTAATTAAAAAACTATTCAATTAGGTAACTTACTTAAAATAGAAAAAATTTATTTAAAATAGGAAATTTTTCTATTTGAACATAAAATCGAAATGTATTTTAACATTACCCTTGTAATTAACGAAGAGACAGGGAGAAGACGGAGAGAGGAGTAATTAACGGAGAGAAAAAGAGGACAGAACCGCGGTTCCAGTTTCCCGAAGAAAGCAAGCACGTTGCAGGCTTTTGTTTTGGTTTTTTGCGAGAGGGGATTAAAGATCTTCACCAAGTTGGACGGACGAGAGCGATAGGGACGTTTCAGCATCTCTGTCCCCTCTCTCTCATCATTAATTGCTCTCTCTCCCTCTCTCTGTCCCTTCTTTTCAAAATTATTACCAGAACCTCATCGCATTCTTCAGTATGTTGTTGTTTACTCGAGGCGACTGAAGAATATACTAGTTGTTCTACAATATGTAAAGCATGTTTGTACTCAAGGCGGAATAGCACCGGAATATCTCCTTTGTTTTCTACTTTGCAAAAACATGTTCTGCAATATATGTAAGCAAGCATTACAGTGCTACGGTATAAATGGTTTAAGCATGCTGCTTTACATTGGATATGCTTGTTCTAGGAGCATTTATTGTAGCCCAAATTTCTTGGGCTAAGTGAGGCGTACGTGCTTACTTAAGTCCTTGCCAACTTTCTTCAAAAAAATTTCTGGCCAAATTAAAATGGAAAAAAAAAAGAATGTACAGTAGTATAATTCAGTTGCTCTTGAATATGTATAATTCCACTATCAATTTCTATGAAAATCTATTTTAAATTCACCAAAATTAAGAAATTGCAAAATAAAATCAACACTTTTTCAAAATGGTTAAACCAAAAGAGAATCCAACCAAACTAAAACTCCCTCCCTCCTTCTGTTATACATACATCCAAATATCTTCATTCACTCCGTTTGTCATTCCTTTGTTTTATTAGAAGTAAGAGCGACGGCTTTTCCATTTTCCAGAGCAATTAATGAAAACGCCTGACCATCAATGGATTCCTTTTTATCCCAAGAATTTGGAAAAACTGCTGTTTTGGACTTTTCGTTATTAAAATATTTAAATTATATAGTTTTAGGAAAATCGGTCTGGTGGATGAGACTTTGGTACGACTTATTTCCTACGCTACTGCTGGTGTCGTCTCCTTTCCTGTCAGACCGTCGGTGTCTCGTCCCTCTTTTCTGTTCACGCATGGAAAAGAGACGCTTTCTGTGCTTTCGCCAGCTTTTTGCTTGCTTGACGTTTCAATTGATCTTTTCCTTGGAATTCTGTTCGATTTCGATACTCGAATTTCAAGAATTTCAAAAAAAAACATTTCGATGTAAAAAATGGTGGAAAGTAATATACACCAGGACAAGGTTGTGACAAATTTTAAACCTCCCGCCTCTCTATCATTAGACTAACCAAAATTGTTTTTATTTTTTTATGTTTTTATCAAGAAAATTGCTTTATTTATTTATTTTTTGGTGGAGTAATATTAAGGGTTGATGTGCAAGTCGGACGATTGGCCCAGACCGGTTTTTCCCTAAAACTATCAATTTAAATATTTTTATAATGAAAAATCCAAAAAAGAAATCACAAATAATAAAAATAATAAAAAAATTAATTGAGGAAATTTATTTGATGGTCAGACGTTTTCAATATTTTTTGCTTCCGAATGACCATTGAATTGGTCAAACCATAAATTATATGTTCTCCTAATGCTCACCTATTTCTCGATTCTTGTATGTTCAAGCACTACTTACTTATTCATGACTAAACTAATTAAAGGCTGATAGTATACCAAGCAAAGGAATTTTTCACTTTTCACGATCACCGTTGTTTTTTATAGCAAATGTGTCCTGGTAAAGCTCGATATATAAATATTCTTTCTGACCATCAAGAAACTGAATAATTCATTCTCATCTCGATAGCATTCGTAAATCCCTCTTTTCACGTAAGTTCTTGAGCATTTGTTGCCTTATTAGTTGGAAAAAATATTAGATAATATGAAAAAAAACAATTGTAAAAAATTTATTATAAAAGATGAGAAAATAAGATTAATTGTTTGAGGCGTGCAAGCACTATCTTTAAGGATAATTCCATCCCTCGAAGTATGAAACTCGATGTGTAATGTTTTAGCAGTTATCTTCTCAAGATACAATAGATCTTCTTCAGTATTCCGCATTGAATGTTAGAAGTAACAGAAATGATGTTATGTGTATAACACAATAAGGAAAGGAAAAACACGTAATGAGATAAGAAAAGAGAAATAAGGATATTCTAGTGTTGATATATCAATATCACTCTCCAATTATGTTCAAAGTAACTATTTATAAATCATTTCTGTTATAAATTGGTAATTAAAGAAGAACATGACCGTTATATAGCCATTATAAAATAATGAAGAGTTTATAAAGAAATAAATTAAACATTACAAAACATTATAAAGCTATTAGGTGGGATGGCGGAAGGACCAATTCATATTGCTATTGCAAAACCATTACAAATTTACGACGATAAAAACCGTTACAAAAAAAATCTCTTTCAATATTTTAAAACTATCGAAATATCCAACAATTCCCCACATATTTCAAGAGGTTTTGAAAGAAAAATATAAATAAAATAATGTTGGATTATTAGAGCATAATGCTTCAGAACCGGTGCTTATTAGATTATGAACCACCGCTAGAAAGAATGAAATATAATTCACAAAGGTATTGGTAAAGTTTGAAACTTTTATGAATCAACAATTTCTTTTGTGAATCATAATTTTCACTACTCACATTACACCCCCCACAAGGTTTGTCCTTCAATGTGGTTTTGCTCAATAGGTCATCCGTGTGTTTGGTTTATTCATAAGTGCTCTAAAGATTATCGCTCATAATTCTCATAGAAGTAACCTCACTCCACACTTATATAGGTGATTTCATCAAGTGTAATATGTAGTTTAATACATCACTAACAATGACTATGAAATTCATTAAGAGCTTAGCTTAACCTCTTTTTCATTGCAGTGTTGCACTATTCTCACCTTAGGGGAATACCAATTTTACCAGATCATCACTATACGAACGAGTGACTTATTATTACCCAGATAAATCTAATTTATGGAATTGTCAATCATATAGGTTGGGTTATCATAACTGTTGATTTTCTTCAACTATCTTGTTAGTCAGAGAATTGGCCAAAATCACTTATGACTTTATGTAATTGATGGATATAATTTCATCTTTAAGTAATTGTTTTACTACATCATATCTCAACTGGATGTATCTCTTTTTACCATGAAAAGTTTCATTCTTTGTGATGGCTGTTGCCTCTTGGCAATCACAATGTCTGGATAAAAAAGGTGTCGTTTCATTCCCAAAGGAACATTTGCTAAGAAGTTTCTCAACTACTCAACCTCATTTTAAACGTAATTCTGAGAAGAATTTTCTCTTTTCCAAGAACTTGAGTAAGCCTTGAATCACCAAGAAAAATATTTTCTTCTCATTCCCTTATTATCATGTAGGAGGATAAAGAATTATGTTTTTACATACATGCTTTGTAGAACCTCATCATACCACTCATTCTTTCATGTTAACCACAATATTAGCTTGGGAAATGATCGTGGTAATTACATCACCAAATCATTTGCTTCAAGCAAGTCGACTTTTGGTTTAATAGGATTATCATTTCCTCCACAATTTTATTTGGATGATTTCCACAATTCTCCATCAAGGTGAACACATATCCATTATCAAATTTTGTCTCGTTCGAATCTATGCTTTCATGACCACAAGAAGATCAAAGCAACCTATGGACACAATATGCGGTACAAAAAATATCAGACCTAGTAACATAGTCCATCAATTTGTCCACAAAGTAGCCAACCGTTGCCATTGGCATGTATATTGGCTAAAATTGTCCTACCCTAACAGACACAGATGCAACTTGTTATGAACACTGCACTGGAATGACCAGAACGTGGACATCGCTTTACAAACAAATTGCTCATTGAATTCAAGTGTTCTTACAAGTTACAAGCAACAACATGTTGAGCAAGCTGCTTGAAGATGGCATATTCTTCTTTAGCCAGCTCAAGTGACACATTTCTCATAACTTCCCGAAGTTCCTCAAAGTTTTTCACTATCTTTTAATTAGTGAAATTACCTTACTTAATATCTCAATGCTCATTTTATCACAGTAGAAATTTGCGTTGCACATATGTAATTCACAAACTACGTGATGAGTATGCACGCATTTTTCTACAAGAGAAAGTGACCTTGAGCTCATATAAGCCCGAATTCTTTGAATAAACAGTGAAAAAAAGTGCAATTCTCGAGAAACTTTCATATGTAAAGAAACTTGACATTGAAAATACATATACCGTGAGTTTATATATTTGCGAGGCTTTTCGTTCAGCCTTTAATGCTAGGTTTTCTGCACGTGCACACACTCATGAACATAGATACCATCAAGGAGCGCGGTAATCAAGGCAATAACGTAGTGACATCACACAAGTGGATGTTGCCTGTACTTGAGCGGAGATAACACTGTGGACTCTTTAATAAATCAAAGAGTTGAGACTCAAGCTTGCCTTCATTAGCAAATCTATGATGGACGCCGATTAATTTTGCCCACCTCAGGATCATTGCCGCCACTCACCAGCCACCACACATAGAGAGGGTTCTGCAAGGGATTGGGCGCTGGCCATAACGGAACATCCATGCTGGAGGCAAATTAGCGATCGAAGAAGTGAGGAATTCAATATGCGCTTGAATTGAAGCCAACATGAAATTTGCGAGTTTTTGGGTGAGTAAAAATAAAGGTGGAGAGCAATGTGCCGCATGTGCTCTTCTTCATCAATGTGGCGTTGGGAAATTGTTGGCCGACGTGTGTGACTGACGCATGGGGACTCTCAATCCACACAGTGATAGCGCTATTCAGAAGCTCTTTAGTGAAATTTGTTGACCCATTTTCAGTAGTGCGTGGGTGTTTCGTCTAATATATATGGTTCGACTAGAATTAGTGTTGAATGTCAAAACTTCAAGTTAATGGGTTTTTTTTTTCTTTTTACAGTGATCATATTGATAGGAATTAGGTGTTTATCGATGTGATGCACAAGTATATAGTAGTCGACCGTACTGTAAATCTTTCGAATAAAAAGAATCTTCGAGGGGACTTTTGATATTTATTTCACATTCATGGGTGGACTTCTCTACATACACACATCTAAACTCTACAAAATTCGAAATCTTTCACGACCTATTTACTACTGTCTCCAAAATTGAATCGTTAAAAATGCATGTTGTTGCAATCCGAGAAATATGTACCTCTGAGTTCAATTGGACGAAGCTTAATCCTTGCAAGTTTCGATTTCTTCCCATTTGGATTGGCCTTGAAACAGGTAATGTCAACTAGAGAGGATCTTTTCTTTTCCCCACTTAATACTGAGCCTAGCAGCACACATGCGATTCATGTGTGGATTTAGACGGTTTCCCAAAAGAACTTTTCTTGAAAATATTTAAGTGTCTCACGGATCTCACTAAATGTCTTTTATCTAAAAAATGGGTTCACGCTTTTTAAAGGGGGATACGAAAATATTATACAAATGAGATTAGATTGAACAGGAGATGAATTAGGTAAGATCATGCAAAGCTTGGGTTTTTGGTTTCTGTCTTGCATTGTTTTGAAATGGTCCTTTGGTGGTAATGGATACTAGACTGGCTAAAGGTTACTTTGCTCTCGTTGTTTAAAGGTGTAAGTGCATTGGACCACCACTAGATTCGTAATCGATTTAGCTTGAGAAAAGCCATGGACATACAGTGCAACAAGGACACAAAAACTTGCTAATGTATGTTAGTATGAGTTGGAAGATGTCTTTTAATATCAGAATTCGAAACAAATGCTAGTTACTTTATTGAGGTTGAGGTTGCTTAACCACTGCTAGATTCGTAGTTTTACAGGTATAAGTAACGACAAAAAAAAAAAGAAGAAATCATATATATACAAGTAAGTTCCATTTTCCATGCACATGTACTCTGGTCTGTGTAATTATAACATCCTCAATTTCAGTCCCTGGGAAATGACTATGGTTTAAGTTTAGTAGTTTTTCAATTGGAACCAATTTTTACTCTTTTTCGGAAAATCCAGTTTCATATTCTTTATACTCTTTCGTTTTGTTATTTTTGTGGAGACTTTTATGATCCAAATTTCCAAATACTTCCTTCATTAAAGTTTCTCCAAACATCTTAAAGTTTTACATACTTTAATTTTAGAATTTTTGAACTTGATAAGAATAGTATGACAACCTAATTTCTGGACCGTGTAAAACTGTCCAGAATGGATATTTCGGTGATGTTCACACTTTCTTTATTTTCTACAAGCTCTTTTTAGCAAATTTTGGAAAAGTTTCTTTCATAAAAGTTGTTGAGAACTTCTTTTTCTATAACATATATAAATTTGGGAATTTTTCGAGATGATTTGGATTCTGGAAAGAGCTTGCTTTGAGAAACAAGAATTCTGTTCCAGCGAACTGTTTTTAGTCTGTCTTTGAGCTACTGAAAATTGTGTTTACAGAAAGATTCAGATTTTGTGTTCTCAATGAAAAATGTTTTTTAAAACTTTGTTTATAACATATTCAAATTTGAAAATTTTTGGATTCCATTTACTATATTTTCAAATCCGATTTCGTGAACAGTGCAAAGCTGTCCGGTTTTGTCAGATTTCAAAGATTTATCATTTTCTATATAAGAACGATGGAATCTCGACTTGATGTCTTTTGGTGATATTTGAGGACATTCCCGCGTCGAACGTTGGATTGAACGAGATTATTATACGTGTTTTATCGCGGAAAACCCTCAGAAAATCTTGAGAACTAAGCATGATGCATATTGTGATTTTAGTGCCAATGAGTCTATTTTGTGTGACTCAATTGGTCCGAATCAATTACGCAAGAAACTAACAAATTCAGAAGGCTCTAGGAAGTCCACGGTCTGGAAAAGTTTAGAAGAGGCTAGAAGATAAAGTTTTGATATGATCAAATCTTCTCCTTCAAGCTTCCATTATTAAGGTTCATCATGTCTCATTAAATCGCCCTTGACTTAGAAGCCCCCTTCAGGATGGTAGGCCTTAAATGAAGTTGGACTTTGAAGACCCCTTCATCATGGCTTTCGTCCATTCTTTATTAAATTCTTGAGTGATGACCAAGGAAAGACTTCTACACAGAGAGAGAGAGAGAGAGAGAGAGAGAGAGAGAGAGAGAGAGAGAGAGAGAGAGAGAGAGAGAGAGAGAGAGAGAGAGAGAGAGAGAGAGAGCCTCACATGAAGCCCTTCTCCCTTAGGCCAATTCCTCTCTTGAGCTCTCACGCCATTTCCTCTTCATTCCTATGCCATCACCATCTCATTTTGTGTTTCCTTGCTTCTTGTTCACGCCAAATAGAAAGAGGGGCAGAGGAAGAACTGCACCGACCCGCCATACCTCTCTAGTGTTCGGCCACATAAAGTCCACGTTCAAGGGCCGTGTGATAGTATTCAAGCCACACACCAAGAACCACCCGAGACTCGCCAAGGCCCTAGTGTCCATCACACGCCTTTCATTTTCTAGTTCTTGTTTTATATCGTCGTGTAAGTAAACTTCTTAATATCGGGAAAGGAAGTTGTGATGCGTTGTGAAATGGTTTGCTTGGATTGTTTCTCGATCGTTTGGTTGGTCATAGTTGGTTCAATCCCTTAAATTGATCATGTTTCATGTTTGATGCTTGTCTTGAGCTAGAACCGAGATTTGGCTGGTAAAGTGCACACGTTATAGCCATGCGTGGTGTTCTCTTGTATGAATTTTGCTATTGATCTTCCATTAATGTGGGTGCGGTAAGAGCCGACTTATGTTAACGGCGATCCTTTCGTCCTCACTTGAAATTAGTAGGTTTACTTGCCGAGTCTTTCTGACTCATCCCCCGTTATTTTCTTTTCAGGTCCAAAGAATGGTATCTTCCCTAACCCGGTTTAGTAACCTCGTGGAAATGAGAGTCGTAGTGCTCATCGTGATAGATGCTTGAGAAGGTCGAGCCTACCGTCGGATCACGATGTATGTGATGGTCAATGAGGATCTAACGGACTTGGTGCCTCACCTGTACGTAGCATGGCATGGCTACATTGACAAAGAATGGGTTGGACCCCTACATGGGTTCAATGGACCTCTTTATGGCGCGAGCAGTCCGGCTCTGGGGCATGCCATGGGTGGGGTGTAGATCGGCCATGTGGACGGGGAGCGGTGAGGAGATGTGGATGGAGTTAGAAGCGAGAAGATAGGATCACCCAAGCCGAGTTTTGCTATTCATAGTTGGCTAGGAACGGATGAGCTTCTAGAATATGCATGTGAAATATGTGATGTTTGCCATGGTCTGAAGGGCTTGTTAAAATATGTTTACATAAGGTTTGCCCATGATATTGCTTGTCTAAATTCCGTTGTTGTTCTAAATGCGATTGTCCTGAAATTATGTTTCTGCTTATGTGTAAAGAAAGATAACAATGAACGGACGTCACGTTAATGACCCCAAGGTGGGGACGTTACAATAATCATTAAATCAACGCAAACCAGAGTGCATCTAGCTCTTCGACTTTCCCACAAGAAAGGGACTTGAAATTACATGTGTGATTTGAATGAGGTTCATGGCTGAGTGGTGCATCGTGCCCGTGCATCGACTTGCTGCACCATGCATTGTGTTGCGCCTTGCCTCGTGCTCGTGGATCGAGTCCCTATGCCTTGCATTGTGTCCATGCATCGAGATTGTGCGCCTTGTGTTGTGCCTATGCATTGTCATATCGCGCTTTTCCCACCCTGAATGCGCGAGGAGGTATTCACGTTCATTTTTTAAATGATTAGGTGTTTGATTATTAAACGAACGAATATCTCTTTCTGACCATACCTTACGAGACAGCGAGTACTTATTATTTTGTTTTCTATTTAGCTTATGTTTGTTTTGGAGTCGCCACTAATCCTTATCGATCCACTAGAAACCTATTCGAGGTAGGAAGAATTACCTCGATTTCTACAAACCAGAGATTATATCGGTAAGGGGACTTGGTTATGTTAAAGATCTCGATATCGAGATCCCTACTGCCCCTTCGGTACCTAAAACGATGCAAAGTGTCTAAATGTGTCATACGATTTCTCAAGGCTTATCCACTAATTCTAACCATTCTAATTGGAGAGGAATCAATCAATAAAGAAATGCACAACCAATTCAAATCACAAATAACAATCCTAATATCATCCCTAAAATAAAAATCAATCAAAATAACCAAATGTTGACACCTAATTTGTAGCTCATTTTTTTAAATTTTTCAAAAATTTCAAAATTAGGTCTAGGAATTTTGGTCAAGCCTAGAAACCTATTTCTAAACCAAAAAAAATAATTTTTTAGCATTTTTCTGCTTTTTTCCTTAATTTCTTTTAGTCAAAATAGGTGAGAAAATCGATAAAAATAGCAAATGGAATAAAAAAATTCCATAAAAATAGTCATTAGTCTTATTTTACATCTAATTTCATGAATACATCATCAATTTTGAAAAATCTCAATTGAGTATATGTTTTTGCCAAAATTGGGCAAAATTAAATCCAAATTGAACAAAAAATGCAATTAAATTTTTTCTAGTCATTTTTAAATCATAGTGTCTTCACAACAATTGATTCTGGGACCTTGAATTGCATAATGGTCAGTCCAATTACACAATTAGACATAAAAAGAAAAAATCCCCAAAATTTGATTGAAAATTAAGAATTTTGAACCCAAATTGGGAATTGTGCCCAATAAGAAATTGTCAAAATATGATACCATCATTTCTAGAGTTAATCAGGTGTAGGTAATTCAATTTTGACATCAATTTTGCCTAATCAGGTCATTAGGATATTAAATTAAACAAAACCCTATTAACCCCGGATATAAAAATGAGAAAATCTTGGACACAATTATAATAAAAAATGGGGCAAATTATATATTTGGATTTGGAATATAATGGGGAAGTCAATTTTGGGGTTAAATTTGAAAAATTGGGTCAAAATTGGGTTTAATTGACGAATTTGTACAAACTCGGGTCCGCCGGGTTGGCCGGGTCAACTCGACCTGACCTGGGTGGGTTGTCTTTTTCGCCCCACTCAGCCCGAAGTGCACTAAACCCAGAAATACCAAATCAAACCCGCGACTTAACCGATCATTCTTGATCAAACTAACACGTGTTAACTGGTGTGGCCAGCTGGAAAATATCCAGCTGGCACCAGTTAATCATCTCAACCGATTGGAATTCGATTCCAACAAGTTTTGAGTGCGAAATAGATTAACAATAAACGAAGAAAAAATTGAAGAAGAGGACGAACCTGTTTGACGAAATTCCAGAGAGGGAAATAGAGAGAAACCGAGCCAAACAAAAGAGAGAAAATTAGAGAGAAAGGGTTGTAGGTCCTCCCACTAGTGTTCGACGTCGCCCTAGACGGTGGAGTGCTGGCAAATCGGGAGTTGATCGTGACCTCTCCTCTCTGTTCCAGTAAACTCGGCTAGTCTTGAAGGTCTAAAATTAGGCATTTTTCTGCCAATTCAGACCTTTTCTGGTGAAGCTACGACCACCACGCTGAAGACCAAGTGTCAAGGAATAACTCTCGTGACGCAGATCACTTCAACAATTTCATTTAGTCATCGAACGAAGTAGGTAAACATCGCTCGCGATCATTTCTTTTTTTAGATTTCTAGAAAACCATTTTTACCTTAAAATGCATATTCGTGCGATTTTCTTGGAGATTTTGATTTTTTGGAAGTTTGTAATACATTTCTGAGCATGTTTTTGTTGTTTGCTTGCATTTTGTGTTACTGAATCAACAAAACCAGATCGGTCATCATTGGTTGAATCTCACCGAAGCATTTTCCACTTGCCGGAGCATCACCGATGGCCCATGGTTGAACAAGTTAGTGTCTTTGATTTCTTGTGAATGTTTGAATGACGAATGAACGCTAGAAATGGCTAAGATGTTCTGTGTGATGGTTTGAAATCTAAAAATGCTAGGTTAGAGCAGTGTTAGGTCCGATTTTTTTAACCGGTGTTTCACCGGTCGGCGAAGGTCCGACGATGTTTTGATTGGACTAAATTGCTACTAGAACATGTGAACTTGATAATGGTGTAATCAAAATAGCGAGATAGTTGCTAGAATGTTGTTAGTGGTGAGCTTAAAGTCGCGACTTTGAGAACGTTGAAATAGAAACAGTGCATACTAGGTGTTTGCAAAAATGCTTCAATGAAAAACACCCAATATGATGGCATTTCGGCATTGGGTTCGCCCGAGGGGGTGATCGGCGCTGGTGCTGGCAGAGTTGCCTAGTTCGGTTCGTTTCCTTGGTGGGAAAATTTTAAAAAAAATTTTGTAAAAAAAATAAAAAATCAGAAAATTCTAAAAAAAATAAAAAAAATTAGAATTTTTTTAGAAAATCAGAAAATTAGAAAATTTCATGAAAATTTGAAACAATTTCAGAAAATTAAAAAACTTATACAAAATTCATAAAAATTCAAAAATTTTTCAAAAAATTCATAAAAATTAAGAAAATTCGGAAAATACAAATGAAAAATAAAAAATTTTCGAAAAATCCATAAAAAATTAAAAAATTCACAAAAATTTTAGGAAAACCGTAAAAAATTAATTCTCGATTTAAAAATTTTTTCGAAAAAAAATAAAAAAATTCGAAAATTCACAGAATGATTCAAAATCATCGTAGCCAATAATAAAAAGTGAAATTTGAATTTTAAGAAGTGCCCAAGTAGCATTTTTAGAAAATTCCAAATTCAGGGCTTATAACCCCTGAAAAACCCTAAAAATGTGTAAATCATGAAATGAACAAGCCATTAGAGATTCATTAGGGTTTGGGTGTTTTGATTGATTTTTGCTTTAGAGACCACTTAGAATTGATTGATTTGATTGACTTTGATGGTGCATTTAATATTTGTTTGGTCTTTTATGCGATTAGAACGGATATGAATAATGGGTAAGCCTCGGAAATTCGCATGACACGTTAGACATCATATTGTTCTTAGGTATTGAAAGGGCGTAAGGGATCTCGATTCGAGATCAATAACGTAACCAAATTTCTGTACTCAGAATCTCTAGTTTGTAGAATCATGGTATTTCTCCTATACCTCGATTAGGTTTTTTAGTCTACCTACCAATAATAACTAGTGATGACTTTAAAATCACAAACCTAGTCGGACGGGCGGTAACAATCACGCTGGAACAGCAAGTCCTCTTCGGCGGGCGCGGCTTCACAGCAGAAACGGGCAGCTGGGCGACGGCGATCTAGGCATTGGTAGTGGCAAAAGCGACGTATGGCTGTGGGGTCGAGGCCCCGGGGTGGTGCCGAGGTCGCCGGTGCCGGATGAGGAAGACAGAGAGGGATGTTCGCGGTTCATTTGCGGGACAAGTGGATAGGGAGCAGTGGTAGTTGGATGGGTGAATGGCGGTTCCCAGGCGGCGGACGACCACGGCGGGTTGGGGGTGGCGATGTACCAGGTGGCCGGTGGCGTCGGTGGCTAGTGGTGGCTTCGGGGCTGATTGGAGAAAAGGGAGAACGGGAGAGAGAGAGTTCGATGGTGGGGGAAAGAAGGCGAGGCAGTAGCAACGGCGGTTGATCGCTGGATTGCTGGGCGGTGACGGTAACGGTTGTCACGCCCCGCGCCCTCCGCGACGCGCCACATCCCTCCTTCTTGGTCGATATGAGTGCGACGTCCTAGGAACCGTCGCCGACCCATCACCCAGCATAGAGATTCATACACAAGCGGAAGCAAAACAAGTAATAATAATACCCGGACAGAAAACAATATGAGAACAAGGATAGCACGACAGAAATTACTGAATATGAAATATACACTTATATATATATATATATTCAAAAGCTTTTACAATATCCATTTACAAACAAAATACACAAATCTAAATACATACAACAAAAGCAGACCACAACCACTACACTAGTCAAAAAGAGAGAGGTGGCTAAGGAGGACTAAATCTCAAAAAGTGCCAGTCCTCACTCTATTAGGAAGGGGATCTATCCTAGGGCTCCCAGTCGGGATCTGAGCTCGACGCTTCCGACGAACTCTCTGATATCTCCTGGTCCTCATCGGAACTGACTGCCTCGGACTCGGTCTCCATCTTTGGGTCCTCGTCAACCTCCATGGGCTCTTCTACCTCCACATCCATCGGCTCTGGGACTGGATCGATGATCTCGGGCTTAAAATCCACTCCTCCTAGCTCCTCGTCCTCCTCTCCTAACTCGGGTCCCTCATCTATCTCCCAACTCACCTTCATATCTGAATCGGGATCGACTATGTCTCCATTAGGGCACTGCGGATCTAGCTCGCCCTCCCCGTTGAACGGGATATCCATAGAACGGAGGGGTCCGTACTCCTCTCCAAAACGATCCTTGAAGCACTAGGCTACGTACTCATGGGTCTCAAAATGTGCGGTCCCTACGTCTACCAAGACTAAGGTATAGTGTCTAAGAAACATTTCCCCATTCCCTATGGGATGAACCGACATGGTGTGCTCAAGATGCTGCGGAATCCCATGTCGCACCGGTGCGTCTGGCACCGTCAGGGTCTGGAGTCTGAAAAGTTGGGTTATACAACCGTGAGACGAATCTCAGCAAGTAAAACCCACTAAACCTAAACTAGGCTAACATGCACCTCCTGACGGGAACAAAACTAAATCAAACAACAACCACTGACCTAGGCCCTCGGGCCTAGATCGTACTTACCAATGACTCTGCAGGTTAGGCAATTTAAAATAATAATCAAGCATATCCTCGGGCATGCATGGTCACACGTGCGTCATACGCATGCTCAAGCTCATAAATGTCTGGTTCACATTCTCATCATCGAGTTACACACGTATTCATACTCGTCCACGCATTCTTATGTATGCCAATGTATCAATGTGGTACAAGCGCGCGTATTTGGATTATAAGATGGAATCGCTTGGGCACGTCCCATACCATGCCTAACAATTCCACCACATAATCTAATACTCTACAGATTTACTCATTATCTGATCTTTCGTGGCCAGCATAAAAAAGCCCCCGGCCCAGTGTCTCTAGCCTGCTACAAAGTGCATGAGGCCCAACACCGATCTCCTTATGAACCAAGTCTGCTACAAAGTGCATGAGACTGGTCGTCTTCCGGACACACCGGGCATCGTCTTGCTACAAAGTGCATGAAGACGGAATCGACCCGAAGGCCACGACCCGAAGGCCTTAAGTGATCACATGGCACACTGCCCAAATTTTATCTGAACCCGGCGTCAAGCGCATCGGGCAATTATAGGTGATTACATGCTCATGGCAGACTCGCATTCTCGCACAATTTTCATTACATGCTTCACACTCGGTACATACATAATGCGCAGCCATGAATGCTTATGCTCGGGCAATATGTAGTACTCATGAGCAATCATCATTACAATCCACTGAATTCAAACTTATCGCATCATAACATGCTTGATCGCCCAATTCACATTCCACACAAAGTCGATCACACAATCACGCGACATGGCAAGGTCCAATTAAACCTCATAACATGCAATTCAATTAATTTAAGCACTACAACCAACCAATCAATTACCCGGGCCATCCTAATGTCTCAATCGAGTTAATCCGACAACAAGTCAACACTTAGTCCCTTGATTACTCACATGGACAACCACTACTAAACCTCGTTTTGGCCTCCAATCCACTTCGAATACTCCTCAATCAACCGATAACGTCATCCCGACACTTTCCGATCAAACAATATTTCATAATCCACCTTAATCATACTAATTAATAACTAACTACAACTAATCTCGATCTAAAGGGTATTATCGTCCTAATTAGGGTTTAGAGGGTATTACTCACTTAAACTCGGGTCTAGACTACGGGGAACGGCGGCCAACTACTAGTGAACGGCAAGTCGGTAGCGGATTCCCGAGGAACGGCGGCTCACGGACGGCGGTGGTTCACGGCTCACGGCCTCCAAATGGCCAAGGGGAGAGAGGAAGGGTCGGTGAGGGTGGCGGTTGAGGTGGTCGGTGGCGGAAACAGCGGAACGGCGGCAACAGCGATGGCACAACTGGTACGGGCGGTCTCGGCTCCAATGACCACGCGGTCGCGGGGAAGAGAGAGAGCATAGGACGAGAGAGAGACGGCGAGAGGGAGAGAAGTGGCGGTGGTGGTGATGGAACGACGGTGGAGCGGCGGCGATTGGCGTGAGGGTGGCCGGTGTGAACGGCGAAGTGGATGGCAAGGGGAAGTGGTCGGCGAAGAGAGGAAGGGAGAGTGGAAGAAGAGGAAGTGGCTTGATGAAGAAGATAGAATGAGGAGAGAGAGAGAAGAGATGGGTTTAAAGTGGGGTTTGGTGGGAGTTGGTTCCACTTGTCAACCATCCAAAGCACAAGACAAACTCACCCTTGATCCAATGGTCCACACTCTTCTAGATCCAATAATTGAAGGGCTCAAATGTCATTTCTCCCTCCACTAACTCTTGTCCCTTAATCCATAAAAACCAATAAATAATCTTCCACTAAAACTCAAAATTCGGAACACTATTCTAGGCTTAGGGGTAAAGTCGTCATTTGTCCTATTCCGGGCCGAAATTCCATTTTTCGACCAGACTAACCCCCTATATAAATGGCCAACCCAAATTGACGTCGT
Source organism: Syzygium aromaticum (assembly GCA_024500025.1). Taxonomy (NCBI): domain Eukaryota; kingdom Viridiplantae; phylum Streptophyta; class Magnoliopsida; order Myrtales; family Myrtaceae; genus Syzygium; species Syzygium aromaticum. Next base: position 12,817,511 of record CM044886.1, read on the forward strand.
CCTTGCGAAACTAGACCAGTAAACCCTCGAAAATCTACTTTGAAGTCAGGATCAAATTCCACGATCAAACTAGTTAAATTTCAATTCTCGAACCTCTTGTTAACGGACGGTTGTTTAGGGGTTACGTGTATCGACCTAAAGTTATCTGAGTCGTGACGGCCTCGATTACCGGGAGAACGATAGGAATTATCGCTAGTTCCGGAGATAACGATCGTTCGGTTTAAGTTCGGGACCGGTCGGCCACGTGTACCTTCGGTCTTACAGAATCACCTGCTATCCGAGTGTACATCGTTGGCCTCGGCCAAACTGAGTTCGTTACCTTCCGAAGATCAACCTACTTTGGCCCAAAATATTTCATAGTCGTTTCTCGAAATCGGTGTCCAGTTCACGATTGGGTCCTTGGTTCACGTACCGTTATCCTAGTTAGCCATTCCCATCTGGTCAGTATCCTAGGAGTGATCAGCTCCGGGCGAGACTTACGAAAATGAAATAATAGATAAGACTCGTTTTATTGATTTCCGGAAATTGAGTCGAAATTCGGGATGTTATAATTCTTCCCCCCTTACAAAAATTTCGTCCTCGAAATTTGCACTCTACACTATTCTACTCGAACAACTAGGGGTGCAGACGTCGCATGGCCTCTTCACTTTCCCAAGTTGCTCCTTCTGTACCATGATGCTCCCAAACGACCTTTAACCATCGGAATTGTCTTATTCCTCAGCACTCGATCCTTTCTATCTTCAATTATGACTGGCCTTTCCACATACGACACCTTGTCGTCCACGTCTATCTCTTCATATCCCAAAACATGAGTCGGGTCCGGTTCATACTTCCTTAACATCGACACATGGAACACGTTGTGCACTTACGACAGATTGGGAGGCAAAGCAAGTCGGTAGGCCACATCGCCAATCTTCTCCAATATCTCGAATAGCCCGACATATCTTGGACTGAGCTTACCTTTCTTACCAAACCGGGACAATCCTTTCATCGGCGATACCTTGAGAAACACATGATCTCCAACTTGAAACTCCAAGGGTCTTCTCCTCCGATCGGCATAATTCTTTTGGCGACTCTAGGCTGTTTTCAGTCTATCCCGAATAATCTCTATAGCTTCCATAGTCCGTTGTACTAACTCTGGGCCAGTAATACTTCTCTCACTAACTTCGTCCCAACACAATGGCGTCCTACACGCCCTACCATATAAGGCCTCAAACGGTGCCATCTGAATGCTCTGCTGATAACTGTTATTATAGGCAAACTCCACAAAATGTAACTGCTCTTTCCATTTGCCTTGGAAGTCCAACACACAGGCTCTTAGCATATCTTCTAAAGTTTGGATTGTCCTTTCTGACTGGCCATCTGTTTGCGGATGATAGGCCGTGCTGAACTACAATCTCGTTCCTAATGCCTCTTGTAGACTTTTCCAAAATTTGGTTGTAAACCTGGGATCACGGTCCGAAGTGATTGTCACTGGCACTCTATGAAGTCGAACAATCTACTGAACATACAGCTTCGCGTACCTTTCCAGTTCCAAGTCCTTTCGCATTGCCAGAAAATGCGCTGACTTAGTCAAGCGATCCACTATCACCCAAATTGAGTCATGTCCTCTTTGACTGCGCGGCAATCCTGTTACAAAATCCATCGTAATATGCTCCCATTTCCATTCTGGGATCTCCAACGGTCACAACAATCCACCTGGCTTACAGTGCTGTGCCTTTACTTGTTGGCACGTCAAACACTTGGCCACATGCTTGGCCACGTCCTTCTTCATACCATTCCACCAATAGTGCTGCCTCAGATTCTGATACATCTTAGTACTTCTCGGGTGGATGCTATACTGACTTCGATGAGTTTCACTCAAGATCTCCTCTTTCAGTCCTTCGTCATCTGGCACACATAACCGTCCTCAAAATTTCAAAATCCCATCCTCTAACACTTGAAAATCTAACTTCCTCTTTATTGTGCCCGTCTCAACTATCTTCTGGATCTCTGGGTCCGTAGACTGCAATGCCTTAATCTTGTCCTTAATTTCCGATTCAATCCTTAGGGCAGCTAGTAAATTCGATACTTGGCTCACTTCGAACTTGAACTCTGAGTCTCTGAGCCTTTCCAACAACGTCCACTCTTTAACCATCAAATGCGCCACGCTAGACTTGTGACTCAAGGCATTGGCGACCTTATTTGCTTTCCCCGGATGATACAAAATATCGCAGTCGTAGTCCTTTAAAAGTTCCATCCACCTACGCTGTCTCATATTCAACTCTTTCTGCGAAAACAGGTACTTCAGGCTTTGATGATCCGTATAGATCTGAAACTTCTCTCCACACAAGTAGTGCATCCAAATCTTAAGCGCAAACACTATTGCAATTAACTCGAGGTCATGCTTCGGGTAATTCCTTTCATGGGGCCTCAACTGACGCGACGCATAAGCTACCACTTTACTATGCTGCATCAACACACAACCAAGTCCTCTTAGCGAAGCATCGCTATAAATCTCAAATCCACCAGGTCCTGACGGAATAGTCATTACTGGAGCGGTCATCAACTTATACTTCAACTCCTGGAAATTCCTTTCACACTTATCTTCCCATTCAAACTTGGTCTCCTTCTTCAATAGTCGTGTCAAGGGCATGGCTATAGATGAGAATCTTTCCACAAACCGTCTATAATAGCCAGCCAGTCCTAAAAAGCTCCGAACCTTCGTTACCGATATCGGCCTTGGCCATTTAGTCACTGCTTCTACCTTTATCGGATCCACAGAAATTCCATCTCCCGACACGATATGTCCTAGAAATGCCACTTTACTGAGCCAAAACTCGCACTTGCTGAACTTAGCATACAACGCATGTTCTCTTAACGTCCGTAGTACTTCAGCCAAGTGTATTTCATGTTCCTCAGGACTCTTTGAATACACCAATATATCATCTATGAAGACTATGACGAATTGGTCTAGAAATTCCGTAAATACTCTATTCATCAGATCTATGAAAGTGGCTGGGGCATTTGTCAATCCAAAGGGCATTACAGTGAACTCATAGTGCCCATACCTTATCGAAGGCAGTCTTAGGGGTATCCTCCTTCTTGATTCTCAACTGATGGTATTCGGTCCTCAAATCTATCTTGGAGAACACTGCAGCTCCTTGAAGTTGATCGAACAAGTCATTGATCCTTGGCAGTGGGTACTTATTCTTCACTGTTACCTGATTCAACTGACGATAATCTATACACAACCTCAACGTTCCATCCTTCTTCCTCACAAACAGAACTGGCGCTCCCCATGGGGATGCATTAGGGCGAATGAAACCCTTGTCTAACAACTCTTGCATCTGAATCTTCAACTCCTTCAATTCCGCTAAGGACATCCGATACGGCACTTTCGAAATTGGCTTTGTTCCTGGCACCAACTTGATCGCGAACTACACTTCTCGCTCGGGTGGCAAACCTGGCAATTCCTTAGGAAAAACTTCAGGGAAATTGCACACTATAGGTATATCTTCCAACTTAGGTTCCACCATTGTTGGGTCCACAACATTCACCAAGTATCCTTCACATCCTTCATCTAACAATTTATTCACTTTGAGCGAGGAAATCCAAATGGTTGAGACTCCTACTCGATTTCCCTGAAATTCAAAACTAGAACACCTATCTGGATTAAACCGAATCATACGACTGCTGCAATCCATCACAGCCTTCTGCCGGACTAACCAGTCCATCCCAACGATCACATCAAAGTCAAACATAGGTAACACGGCCAAATCAATACTCTCTTCCTTATCCCCAATAACTATCTTACACTTGGGACACCCAAACAAAACTAACAGGCTATCATTCATCGGCGTCGACACACTAAGCCTAGTCTCTAGCAACACGGGTTCTATACCGACCAACTTAACAAACTGCTCTGAAACAAACGAGTGGGTTGCCCCCGGATCAAATAATGCATACGTGGCATGACCACAGAGAGAGACCGTACCTGTGATCACGCCTGGCGCATTCTCCACTTCCTAGCGTGCCATAGCATAGATCCTTCCTTGAGCAGGCGGTCGACCTTGATTGGCTGGCGGGGGATTCCCTGTCCGATTCTCGATACGTGGTTGTGGCGGGGGTCCTTGGGGTCCTGAGGGACGCATCTGAGGACAACTGCGAATTTGATGTTCCCTGCTGCCGCACCTAAAACACGCTCCAAATCTATTCGGCTGGGGATTTGGCTTTCCAATAGCCCTTCTCGCAGGTGGGGTAAAACGTTTATTGTTCACCGGCGGCCTCCTCACAAAACGACGATTATTTCTGCCCTGGGCAAACTGTGATCCTGAGGCGGCTGCCCTTTCCTGCTGGTCTCGCTCAATAATCTGGGCTCGCCTATACATCTCTCCATAGTCCTTTATATCATGCGACAGAATCTGACTCCGGAGATCCGGCTTCATCCCGTCCCGGAATCTCCGAGCTTTGTCCCGTGGGTTCTCTACCATGGTCGGCGCGAACTTCGCTAGCCTTGCGAATTCCGCCTCATACTGATCAATCGTCATCTGCCCTTGGCGTAGTCGCATAAACTCCGTCAACTTCCTTTTTTGAGCGGCTTCCGAAAAGTACTTTTCATAGAAACTCTCCACGAACACTGCCCAAACCAACTGCGTTCCTTCCGGAAACACTCTTTCCTTAGTAGCTCTCCACCAATCATTCGCACTCTCTTGAAGTTGATACACCACTAACGTAACTCTCTCCGCATCGGTGCACCCTAAAACATCAAACGCCTTCTCTAACTCCTCTATCCAACGTGGAGCGGCTTCAGGGTCACCTTTACCATTGAATCTAAGCGGCTTCAACTTCAGGAACTGTTCCACTAACTGAGGCATCAGTCTAGCCCCTACCGACTGAGCTTGTCCTTGCTGAGCCTGATTCCCTCCATTGCCAGCAATCGCTGCGACCTCAGCAGCCTGAGCATGGGCTGCGGCTCTTTCCTGCGCTTGCAAACCCATGATATGCCCTATCTCTCTCAGGGTCTCCATGACTACCTCAAACCTCGGATCCCTAGCTTCACGATACCCCGTGCTAGGCTGCCCCTGGGGTTCCTTGCCCCTCCTTCTACTCATCCTTCAGCCCTCGCTAAACACCTACCTGCTATAAGTCCACTCGGGAATTAGAGACCTAACTCAAGCTATACCAATCTAAGGCCCTAAGCAGGTATGAATCAACAACCAACAACCAGCACGCGACTTAATACTAGCAACCTCAACACATCACCCAAGAGGATCTACGTACTTACCTCTGGTCCTGCCGCACCTGCACTTACGGGTCAGTTAATCAAAGAATCACTCAACCATGCACAAACAGTCAGGAGGTACACTTAGCACACGAGGTCACCCTACTGTCTACCCTTGGTTTCATCGCTCCTTATCACTCCAGGCTTCGACCGGATTGGATCGAGCTAACATTGCTTTGCTACCAAAATCGAACGGGGGATGTCACGCCCCGCGCCCTTTGCGACGCGCCACATCCCTTCTTCTTGGTTGATATGAGTGCGACGTCCCAGGAACCGTCGCCGACCCATCACCCAGCACAGAGATTCATACACAAGCGGAAGCAAAATAAGTAATAATAATACCCGGACAGAAAACAATATGAGAACAAGGATAGCACGACAGAAATTACTGAATATGAAATATACACTTTTATATATATATATCAAAAAGCTTTTACAATATCCATTTACAAACAAAATACACAAACCTAAATACATACAACAAAAGCGGACCACAGCCACTTCACTAGTCAAAAAGGGAGAGATGGCTAAGGAGGACTAAATCTCAAAAAGTGCCAGTCCTCACTCTACCAGGAAGGGGATCTATCTTAGGGCTCCCAGTCGGGATCTGAGCTCGACGCTTCCGATGAACTCTCTGATATCTCCTGGTCCTCATCGAAATTGACTGCCTCGGACTCGATCTCCATCTTCGGGTCCTCGTCAACCTCCATGGGCTCCTTTGCCTCCACATCCATCGACTCTAGGGCTGGATCGATGATCTCGGGCTCAAAATCCACTCCTTCTAGCTCCTCGTCCTCCTCTCCTAACTCGGGTCCCTCATCTATCTCCTAACTCACCTCTATATTTGAATCGGGATCGACTATGTCTCCATTAGGGCACTGCGGATCTAGCTCGCCCTCCCCATTGAACGGGATATCCATAGAACGGAGGGGTCCGTACTCCTCTCCAAAACGATCCTTGAAGCACCAGGCTACGTACTCATGGGTCTCAAAATGTGCGGTCCCTACGTCTACCTAGACTAAGGTATAGTGTCTAAGAAACATTTCCCTATTCCCTATGGGGTGAACCGACATGGTGTGCTCAACATGCTGCGGAATCCCATGTCGCACCGGTGCATTTGGCACCTCTGGCATCGTCAGGGTCTGGGGTCTGAAAAGTTGGGTTATACAACCGTGAGACGAATCTCAGCAGGTAAAACCCACTAAACCTAAACTAGGCTAACATGCACCTCCTGACGAGAACAAAACTAAATCAAACAACAACCACTAACCTAGGCCCTCGGGCCCAGATTGTACTTACCAATGACCCTGCAGGTTAGACAATTTAAAATAATAATCAAGCACATCCTCGGGCATGCACGGTCGCACGTGCGTCATACGCATGCTCAAGCTCATAAATGTCTGGTTCACATTCTCATCACCGAGTTACACACGTATCCATGCATTCTTATGTATACCAATGTATCAATGTGGTACAAGTGTACGTATTTGGATTATAAGATGGAACCGCTTGGGCACGTCCCATATCATGCCTAGCAATTCCACCACATAATCTAATACTCTCCAGATTTTCTCATTATCTGATCTTTCCACGACCCACTGGCCCAATACATAAACAACTCTTCGTGGCCAGCGTAAAAACGCCCCCGGTCCAGTGTCTCTAGCTTGCTACAAAGTGCATGAGGCGCAACACCGATCTCTTTACGAACCAAGTCTGCTACAAAGTGCATGAGACTGGTCATCTTTCGGACACACCGGGCATCGTTTTGCTATAATGTGTATGAAGACGGAATCGACCCGAAGGCCACGACCCGAAGGCCTTAAGTCATCACACGGCACATTGCCCAAATTTCATCTGAACCCGGCGTCAAGCGCATCGGGCAATTATAGGTGATCACATGCTCATGGCAGACTCGCATTCTCGCACAATTTTCATCACATGGCTCACACTCGGCACACACATAATGCGCAGCCATGAATGCTCATGCTCGAGCAATTTGTAATACTCATGAGCAATCATCATTACAATCCACTGAATTCAAACTTATTGCATCATAACATGCTTGATCGCCCAATTCACATTCCACACAAAGTCAATCACACAATCACGCGACATGGCAAGGTCCAATTAAACCTCATAACATGCAATTCAATTAATTTAAGCACTACAACCAACCAATCAATTACCCGGGCCATCCTAACGTCTCAATCGAGTTAATCCGACAACAAGTCAACACTTAGTCCCTTGATTACTCACATGGACAGCCACTACTAAACCTCGTTTCGGCCTCCAATCCACTTCGAATACTCCTCAATCAACCGATAACGTCATCCTGGCACTTTCTGATCAAACAATATTTCATAATCCACCTTAATCATACTAATTAATCACTAACTACAACTAATCCCGATCTAAAGGCATTATCGTCCTAATTAGGGTTTATAGGGTATTACTCACTTAAACTCGGGTCTAGACGACGGGGAACGGCGGCCAACTACCGGTGAACGGCAAGTCGGCGGCGGATTCCCGAGGAACGGCGGCTCACAGATGGCGGTGGTTCACGGCTCACGGCCTCCAAACGGCCAAGGGGAGAGAGGAAGGGTCGGTGAGGGTGGCGGCTGAGGTGGTCGGTGGCTGCTCTCCGGCGAGCGGAACAGCGGCGGAACGGCGGCAACGGCGATGGCACAACCGGCACGGGCGGTCTCGGCTCTGATGACCACGCGGCTGCGGGGAAGAGAGAGAGCACGGGACGAGAGAGAGACAGCGAGAGGGAGAGAAGTGGCGGTGGTGGTGATGGAACGACGGTGGAGTGGCGGTGATCGGCGTGAGGGGCGGCCGGCGTGAACAGCGAAGCGGACGGCAAGGGGAAGTGGTCAGCGAAGAGAGGAAGGGAGATTGGAAGAAGAGGAAGTGGCTTGATGAAGAAGATAGAATGAGGAGAGAGAGAGAAGAGATGGGTTTAAAGTGGGGTTTGGTGGGAGTTGGTGTCACTTGTTAACCATCCAAAGCATAAGACAAACTCACCCTTGATCCAATGGTCCACACTCTTCTAGATCCAATAATTGAAGGGCTTAAATGTCATTTCTCCCTCCACTAACTCTTGTCCCTTAATCCATAAAAACCAATAAATAATCTTCCACTAAAACTCAAAATTCGGAACACTATTCTAGGCTTAGGGGTAAAGTCGTCATTTGTCCGATTCCGGGCCGAAATTCCATTTTTCGACCAAACTAACCCCCTATATAAATGGCCAACCCAAATTGACATCGTCTTTGCGAAACTAGACCAGTAAACCCTCGAAAATCAATCTCGAAGTCCGGATCAAATTCTATGATCAAACTAGTTAAATTTCAATTCTCGAACCTCTTACTAACGGGCGGCTGTTTAGGGGCTACGCATATCGACCTAAGGTTATCTGAGTCGTGACGGCCTCAATTACCGAGAGAACGAGAGGAATTATCGCTAGTTCCGGAGATAACGATCGTTCGGTTTAAGTTCGGGACCGGTTGGCCACGTGTACTTTCGGTCTTACAGAATCACATGCTATCCGAGTGTACATCGTTGGCCTCAGCCAAACCGAGTCCGTTACCTTCTGAAGATCGACCTACTTTGGCCCAAAATATTTCCTCGTCGTTTCTCGAAATCGGTGTTCAGTTCACAATCGGGTCCTTGGTCCACGTACCGTTATCCTAGTTAGCCATTCTCATCTGGTTAGTATCCCAGGAGTGATCAGCTCCGGGCGAGACTTACGAAAATGAAATAATAGATAAGACTCGTTTTATTGATTTCCGGAAATTGAGTCGAAATTCGGGATGTTACAACGGTGCTGTAATGGCGGCTGGCGGAGTTGGGTGCCGAGCAAGGGGGAGAGGGGAAGGCTTGGCCGGTGGGAGAAAGAGAGAGAGAATATGTGTGTGAGAGTGAGAATGAGAGTGAGAGAGTGTGAGTGAGTTGGAGTTGGTCAACTAACCCATTAAAATTACTAGTCTACCCATTCCACTATCACACTAATCTAATGGCCAACATTCAATCACCCATCAAATCCTATTTGATCCAAGGGCCACAATTGGTCAACTCTACTAACTACAAGGGCAAAATGGGGAAAGAGGGTGAGAGGGAGAGGGGCACTTTGGTCCTTGATTTTCGGCCACTATGGGGTTTTCCCATTGTCCAGAATGCCCTTCTTGATTCCAAATGAGTCCAATTAATCATAGGGGCAAAATGGTCATTTTTCACACCCGAACCAAATTGTACTATTCTGACAAATCCGAGCGGTACCGAGGTTGGCCACGAGTCTTGCATCGTCGTCCAATAATTAGTCGTATAGTTCCGTGAAATTCGACACTCACGTTTGGAATCAACTCAACGATCCATTTTGCTCAAATGCGATTTTAGTATCCTCTATTAACGGGTAGCTTTTTAGGGGTTATGCGTGTCGACCCAGGGTCACTCGAGTTATGGTGGCCTTGATTTCTAAGAGAACGTGAAGGTCCATCACTAGTTCCGGAGGTCGTGATTGTTCGGAATAATTTTTGAGATCGTTCATCACTTACACAATCGGTTATGCAGAATCACCCGCAATTTGATTGTACATTATTGGCAAATCGATCGCAACCCTTATATCGGCCCACATTAGCCCAAAATATTCCCTCATCGTTCCCCGGAATCGAAGTTCAATTCATGATCGAGTTCTTGGGTCCACGTGCCATTTTTCTAGTTAGCCATTCCCCATTGATTAGTATATTGAGAGTGATCAATTTCGGGTGAGGCTTAATAAAATGAAATGAGAGATACACATCCATTCTACTGATCACGGAAATGGGTTGAATTCAGGACGTCACAACTCCTCCCCCCTTATAAAAATTTCATTCTCGAAATTTACTATCCAAACTTGTCTACTCAAATAACTGTAACATCCTGAATTCGACTCATTCCCGGGATCAATGAAATAGATATTATTTCTCATTTAATTTTTGTGAGTCTTGCTTGGAATTGATCACTCTTGGGATACTAACTGATGAGGAATGACTAACTAGGAAAATGGTATGCGGACCGGGAACTCGACTGTAATCGAACTTTGATTCAGAGAAACGACGAGGAAATATTTTGGGCCAATGTGGGCTGATCCTAGGAAGGTGACGGACTTGATTTGGCCAACAATGGACGATCGGATTGCAAGTGATTCCGCACGATTGAGAGTACGCGTGGCGAACAATCCCAAACTTAAATCCAAACGATCGCGACCTCTGGAATTAGCGATAAATCCTCGCGTTCTCTTGGTAATCGAGACCGTCACGACTCGAGTAACCCCAGGTCAATACGCATAACCCCCTAAATAGCCGCTCGTTAGTGAGAGACTCTAAAATTGATATTGAGCGATTTTGATTGTGAAATTGGATCCGAACTTGGACGTCGAATTTCGTGAATGTACGCGCCTTTTTTGCGAGGACGACATCGTATTAGTGTGGCCAACCATATTAGGGATTGGTATGGTCGAAAAATAGAAAGTCGGCCCGAAAACAGAAAATTACCAGTTTGCCCTTGAATCCTACTCTTGTATTCCTAATTTTGGGAGTTTATTGGAGGGCATTTTGGGGATTAGAGTGGGCATGTTCAGCCCCCTCTTTGGTCAAAAATTTTGGTCCATTATGCCCCTAGATATTTCTTCAAGGCTTGATCATGATCATTGGATTGGAGGACAAGATGGGAATTTGGGAAGTTAGGCCAACCACCCCACTAAACCCAATAATTCACTTAAACCCCTCATCTCTCACTCTCTCTCCCTTACTTCACTCTTCAACCGGCCACTCTCCCCCACGCCAACACTCCCCTCTCCTCTCTTCCTTCTTGTTCGGCCATGAGCTACCCGCTGGAGAGGCTGCTGTCGCTTTGCGCCGCCGCACGTCGAGTGCCGCTTGTCCATGCCCCACCTAGCGTCACCATCCCCATCCTGTCTTGTTACTCTCTCTCCTCCTGGCTGCGCATTATGTGTGTGCCGAGTGTGAGGCATGTGATGAAAATTGTGCGAGAATGCGAGTCTGCTATGAGCATGTGATCGCTTATAATTGCCCGATGCGCTTGATGTCGGGTTCAGATAAAAATTGAGCAGTGTGCCGTGTGATCACCAAAGGCCTTCGGGTCGTGGCCTTCGGGTTGATTCCGTCTTCATGCACTTTGTAGCAAGACGATGCCCGGTGTGTCCGGAAGACGACCAGTCTCATGCACTTTGTAGCAGACTTGGTTCGTAAGGAGATCGGTGTTGCACCTCATGCACTTTGTAGCAGGCTAGAGACACTGGACCGTTTTTACGCTGGCCACAAAGAGTTGTTTATGTATTGGGCTAGAGGGCTGGGCCAGTGGACCGTGGAAAGATCAGATAATGAGTAAATCTGTTGAGTATTAGATTATGTGGTGGAATTGCTAGGCATGGTATGGGACGTGTCCAAGCGGTTCCATCTTATAATCCAAATACGCGCGCGTGTACCACATTGATGCATTGGCATGCATAAGAGTGCATGGACAGTTGTGAACGTTTGTGAGACTCGGTGATGAGTATGTGATCCAGACATCTATGAGCTTAAGCATGCGCATGACGTACGTGTGATCGTGTATGCCCGAGGATGTGCTTGATCATTATTTGAATTGCCTAACCTGCAGGGTCATCGGTAAGTATGATCTGGGCCCATGGGCATAGGTTAGTGATTGTTGATTGATTTAGTTTTGTTCCCATCAGGAGGTGCATGTTAGCCTAGTTTAGGTTTAGTGGGTTTTACTTGCTGAGATTCGTTTCACGGTTGTATAACCCAACTTTTCAGACCCCAGACCCTGACGATGCCAGAGGTGCTAGATGCACCGGTGTGACATGGAATCCCCCAGCACTTAGAGCATACCATGTCGGTTCACCCCACAGGGAATGGGGAAATGTTCCTTAGACATTATACATTAGTCTGGGTAGACGTAGAGACCACTCATTTTGAGACCCATGAGTACGTAGCCTGGTGCTTCAGGGATCGCTTTGGAGAGGAGTACGGACCCCTTCGTTTTATGGACATCCTGTTCAACGGGGAGGGTGAGTTAGACCCGCAGTGCCCTAACAGAGATATAGTCGATCCCGATTCAGAGATGAAGGTGAGCTGGGAGATGGATGAGGGACCCAAGCTAGGAGAGGAGGACGAGGAGCTGGGAGGAGTGGATTTTGAGCCCGAGATCGTCGATCCGGACCTGGAGTCGATGGATGTGGAGGCCGAGGAGCCCATGGAGGTGGACGAGGACCTAGAGTTGGAGACCGAGTCCGATGCAGTCAGTTCTGACGAGGACCAGGAGATATCCGAGAGTTCGTCGGAGGCGTCGAGCTCAGACCCCGACTAGGAGCCCTAGGGTAGATTCCCACTCCGGTGTAGCGAGGACTGACACTTTTTGGGATTTAGTCCTCCTTGGCCACCTCTCCCTTTTTGCCTAGCATAGTGGCTGTGGTTCGCTTTTGCTGTATGTATTTAGGTTCGTGTCTTTTGTTTGTAAATGGATATTGTAAAGGCTTTCGCACATGTATAAAGGTGTATATTTTGTATTCAGTAATTTCTGTTGTATTACCCTTGTTCTCATATTGTTTTATGTCCGGGTATTATTATTATTTGTTCTGCTTTCGCTTGTGTATGAATCTCTGTGTTAGGTGTTGGGTCGGCGACGGTTTCCTAGGACGTCGCACTCATATTGACCAAGAAGGAGGGATGTGGCGCGTCGCGGAGGGCGTGGGGCGTGACATCCCCCTCGATTTTGGTATCAGAGCAAGGTTAGCTCGATCCAATACGGTCGAAGCCTGGAGTGATAAGGAGCGATGAGACCAAGGGTAGACAATAGGGTGACCTCGTGTGCTAATTGTACCTCCTGACTGTTTGTGCATTGCTTGAGTGATTCTTTGATAAACTTACCCGTAAGTGCAGGTGTGGAAGGACCAAAGGTAAGTATATAGATCATCCTGGGTGATGTATTGAGATTGCTAGTAGTAAGTCGCATGCTGGTTGTTGGTTGTTGTTTCATACCTGTTTAGGGCCTTAGATTGGTATAGCTTGAGTTAGGTCTCTAATTCCCGAGTGGAATTATAGTAGGTAAGTGTTTAGTGAGGGCCGAAAGATGAGTAGAAGATGGGGCAAGGAACCCCAAGGGCAGCCTAGCACGGGGTATCGTGAAGCTAGGGATCCAAGGTTTGAGGAAGTGATGGAGACCCTAAGAGAGATAGGACATATCATGGGTTTGCAAGCGCAGGAAAGAGCCGCAGCCCATGCTCAGGCTGCTGAAGCCGTAGAGATTGCTGGAAATGGAGGGAATCAGGCTCAGCAAGGACAAGCTCAGCCTGTAAGGGCTAGACTTTAGCCTCAATTAGTGGAACAGTTGCTGAAGTTAAAGCCGCCTAAATTCAATGGTAAAAGTGACCCTGAAGCCGCTCCACATTGGATAGAGGAGTTAGAGTAGGCGTTTGATGTCTTAGGGTGCATCGATGCGGAGAGAGTTACGTTAGCCATGTATCAGCTTCAAGAGGGTGCGAACGATTGGTGGAGAGCTACTTAGGAAAGAGTGTTTCCAGAAGGAACGGAGTTGGTTTGGGTAATGTTTGTGGAGAGTTTCTATGAAAAGTACTTTTCGGAGGTCGCTCAAGAAAGGAAGTTGATGGAGTTTATGCGACTATGTCAAGGACAGATGACGATTGATCAGTATGAGGCGAAATTCGCAAGACTAGCGAAGTTCGCGCCGACCATGGTAGAGAACCCACGGGACAAAGCTCGGAGATTCCGGGACGGGATGAAGCCGGATCTCCGAAGTCAGATTCTGTCGCATGATATAAAGGACTATGGATGTATAGGCGGGCCTAGATTATTGAGCGAAACCAGCAGGAAAGGGTAGCCTAGATTGTTGGCCTCGGCCAAATCGAGTCCGTTACCTTTCAAAGATCGACCTACTTTGGCCCAAAATATTTTCTTGTCGTTTCTCGGAATCAGTGTCCAATTCACGATCGGGTCCTTGATCCACGTACCGTTATCCTAATTATTCCCATCTAGTCAGTATCCTGGGAGTGATCAGCTCCGGACGAGACTTACGAAAATGAAATAATAGAATAGACTCGTTTTATTGATTTCCGGAAATTGAGTCGAAATTCGAGATGTTACAATTCTTCCCCCCTTACAAAAATTTCGTCCTCGAAATTTGCACTCCACACTACTCTACTCAAATAAATGGGGGTGTAGACGTCGAATGGCCTCTTCGCTTTCCCAAGTGGCTCCTTTTGTACCGTGATGCTCCCAAACAACCTCAACCATCAGAATTGTCTTATTCCTCAGCACTCGATCCTTTCTATCCTCGATTCTGACTGGCCTCTCCACATACGACACCCTGTCGTCCACGTCTATTTCTTCATATCTCAAAACGTGAGTCGGATCCAGTTCATATTTCCTCAACATCGACACGTGGAACACGTTGTGCACTTGCGACAGATTGGGAGGCAAAGCAAGTTGGTAGGTCGCGTCACCAATCTTCTCCAATATCTCGAATGGCCCGACATATCTTGGACTGAGCTTACCTTTCTTACCAAATCGGGACAATCCTTTCATCGGCGACACCTTGAGAAACACATGATCTCCGACTTGAAACTCCAAAGGTCTTCTCCTCCGATCGGCATAACTCTTTTGGCGACTCTGGGCTGTTCTCAGTCTATCCCGAATAATCTCAATGGCTTTCATAGTGCCCATACCGTAACATCCTAAATTTTGACTCAATTTTCGGAAATCAATAAAATGAGTCTTATTTGTTATTTCATTTTCGTAAGTCTCGCCCGGAGCTGATCACTCCTGGGATACTGACCAGATGGGAAAGGCTAACTAGGATAACGGTACGTGAACCAAGGACCCGATCGTGAACTGGACACCGATTTCGAGAAACGACGAGGAAATATTTTGGGCCAAGTAGATCAATCTTCGGAAGGTAACAGACTCGGTTCAGCCGAGGCCAACGATGTACGATCGGATAGCAGGTGATTCTGTAAGACCGAAAGTGCACGTGGCTGACCAGTCCCGAACTTAAACCGAACGATCGATATCTCTGGAACTAGCGATAATTCCTCTCATTCACCCGTAATCGAGACCGTCACGACACAGATAACCTTAGGTCGATACGCGTAACCCCTAAACAGCCGCCCGTTAGTAAGAGATTCGAGAAATGAAATTTAACTAGTTTGATCGTGGAATTTGATTCGGACTTCGAGGTTGATTTTCGAGGGTTTACTGGTCTAGTTTCGCAAGGACGACGTCAATTTGGGTTGGCCATTTATATAGGGGGTTAGTCTGGTCGAAAAATGGAATTTCGGCCCAGAATTGGACAAACGACGACTTTGCCCCTAAGCCTAGAATAGTGTTCCGAATTTTGGGGTTTTTAGTGGATGGTTATTTATTGGTTTTAATGGATAATGAGACATGAATTAGCTCGATTGAGATATTAGGATGGCCCGGGTGTTTGATTGATTGATTGTAGTGTTTATATTAATTAAATTCATGTGTTATGTAACATCCCGAATTTCGACTCAATTTCCGGAAATCAATAAAACGAGTCTATTCTGTTATTTCATTTTCGTAAGTGTCGCTCGGAGCTGATCACTCCTGGGATACTGATCAAATGGGAATGGCTAACTAGGATAACGGTACGTGGACCAAGGACCCGATCGTGACCTGGACATCAATTTCGAGAAACGACAAGGAAATATTTTGGGCAAAGTAGATCGATCTTCGAAAGGTAACGGACTCGGTTCGGCTGAGGCCAACGATGTATGATTGGATAGCAGGTGATTCTGCATGACCGAAAGTGTACGTGGTCAACCAGTCCCGAACTTAACCCGAACGATCGTTATCTTCGGAACTAGCGATAATTCCTCTCGTTCTCCCGGTAATCGAGGCCATCACGACTCAGATAACCTTAGGTCGATACGCGTAACCCCTAAACAGCCGCCCGTTAGTATGAGATTCAAAAATTGAAATAAAACTAGTTTGATCGTGGGATTTGATCCGAACTTCGAGATTGATTTTCGAGGGTTTACTGGTTTAGTTTCGCAAGGACGACGTCAATTTGTGTTGGCCATTTATATAGGGGTTTAGTCTAGTCGAAAAATGGAATTTCGGCCCGGAATCGGACAAAAGACGACTTTGCCCCTAAGCCTAGAATAGTGTTCCGAATTTGGGGTTTTTAGTGGAGGTTTATTAATTAGTTTTTTTTGTGGATAATGGGACTTGAGTTAGTGGGGTTAGTAATTACTTTGTTGCCCTTCAATTATTGGTGGAGAGTGATTTGGAGCCATTAGATTTAGGGGTAGTTTGTCTTGAACCTTGGATGTGTGACACTTGTCACCAACTCCCAACCACTCCACTTAAACCCATCATCTCCTCTCTCTCTCCTCACTTTTCTTTCTCACCAAGCCAAAGCCTCTCTCTCTTCTCTCCTTCTCTCCCTCTCCATACGCCGGTCACTCCCTCCTCCGCCGTTCGCCCTTCACGCCGCCGCCCACCGTGGCCGTTTCCGCCGGAGCCAAGCCATCCCGCCATCACCATCACCACTTCCTCTCTCCCTCTCACCGTCTCTCTCTCCCGTGAAACCACCGCCCGCCGAGCCGTCCGCCGTCCCCGTCGCTCGCTCGGAGAGCCGCTGTCCGCCGTCCACGCCTAGCCGCCACCCTCACCGACCGTTTCTCTCTCTCTTTGGCCGTTTGGAGGCCGATCAGCCGTGAGTCGCCGCTTGGAGGCCGCCACCGTCCGTAAGCCGCCATTCCTTGGGAATTCCGCCGCCGGCTTACCTTTCACCGGTAGTTGGCCGCCGTTCCCCGTTGTCGTAGACCCAAGTATAAGTGAGTATTACCCCTAAACCCTAATTAGGACGATTATGCCCTCTAGATCGGGATTAGTTGTAGTTAGTAATTAATTAGTATGATTAAGGTGGATTATGGAATATTGCTTGATTGGAAATGTGTCGGGATAATGTTATTGGATGTTTGAGGTGAAATAGATGAGGATTGGAGGCCGAGACGAGGATGTTTGAGGGCTGTTCATGGTGACAAATGATGGACCGAGTGATGATTTGTTGTCGAATTAACTTAATTGAGGTGTTAGAAGGGCCCGAGTGATGGATTGATTGGTTGAAATGCTTGAATTGGTTGATTTATATACTACGAGGAATCAATGAGACCTTGCCATGTCGCTTGATTGTGTGATCGAAATGTGCGGATTGTAACTTGAGCAATAAGCACGTTGGATGATGAATTACCGAGCATGTTGATTTGGTTTGATTTGAAATGTGATCATGAATTGATTGGTGCTCATGTATACCACATATTGCCCGAGCATGAGCATTCATGGCTGCGCATTATGTGTGTGCCGAGTGTGAGGCATGTGATGAAACTTGTGCGAGAATGCGGGTCTGCCATGAGCATGTGATTACGTGTAATTGCTCGTTGCGTTCGTCGCCGGGTTCAGATAAAAATTGGGCAAGTGTGCCGTATGATCACTTAAGGCCTTCGGGTTGTGGCCTTCGGGTCGATTTCGTCTTCATGCACTTTGTAGCAAGATGATGCCCGGTGTGTCCGGATGACAACCAGTCTCATGCACTTTGTAGCAGGCTTGGTTCGTAGGAGATCGGTGTTGCGCCTGATGCATTTAACGCGGGCTAGAGACACTGGGCCGGGGGCGTTTTTACGCTGGCCACGAAGTGTTGTTATTGGGCCAAAGGCCGGGCTAGTGAGCCGTGGAAAGATAAGATAATGAGTAAATTGTTAAGCATTAGATTATGTGGTGGAATTGCTGGGTATGGTATGGGATGTGTTTGAGCGGTTCCATCTTATAATCCAAATACACGCGCATGTACTACATCGATGCATTGGCACGCATAATAGTGCATGGACAGTTGTGATCGCTTGTGATACTCGGTGATGAGCGTGAGATCTAGCATTTGAGAGCCTGAGCATGCGTATGACACAAGTGTGATGGTGTTTGCCGAGGATGTGTTTGATCATTATATGAAATTGTCTAACCTGCAGGGTTGACGGTAAGTACGATCTGGGCCGGAGGGCCTAGGTCTATGATTGTTTATTTGGGTGTGTTGTATTCCCGTCAGGAGGTGCATGTTAGCCTAGTTTAGGTTTAGTGGGTTTTTACTTGCTGAGATTCGTCTCACGGTTGAAAAACCCAACCTTTCAGACCCCCGACCTTGACGATGCCGTAGGAGCCGGAGGCGCCGGTGCGACATGGGATCCCTCAGCACCTGGAGCATACCATGTCGGTTCACCCCATAGGGATTGGGGAGATGTTTTTGAGACATTATACCTTAGTCTGGGTAGATGTAGGGACCACCAATTATGAGACGCACGAGTATGTAGCTTGGTGCTTTCGAGACCGGTTCGGGGAGGAGTATGGACCCCTCGTTCCATGGACATTCCGTTTACCGGAGAGGGTCAGTTAGACCCGCAGTGTCCCAACGGGGACATAGTCGATCCCGATTTAGATATGGAGGCGAGTTGGGAGATTGACGAGGGACCGGAGTTAGGAGAGGAGGACGAGGAGCTGGGAGGAGTGGACTTTGAGCCTGAGATCGTTGATCTGGCCCCGGAGCCAATGGATGTGGAGGTCGAGGAGCCGATGGAGGTTGATGAGGACCCGGAGATGGAGACCGAGTCCGAGGCAGCCAGTTCTGACGAGGACCAAGAGTTTTCCGAGAGTTCGTCGGAGGCGTCGAGTTCAGACCCCAACTGGGACCGAGGACTGACACTTTTTGGGATTTAGTCCTCCTTAGCCACTTCTCCCTTTTTGACCAGTGTGGTGGCCGTGGCCCGCTTTTGTTGTATGTATCTTGGGTCTGTGTATTTGGTTTGTAAATGGATATTGTAAAAGCTTTTGCGTATATATGAAAATGTATATTTTATATTCAGTAATTTCTGTCATGCTATCCATGTTCTCATAATGTTTTATTGTCCGGGTATTATTATTATTTCTTTTGCTTCCGCTTGTGTATGATCTCTGTGTTGGGTGTTGGGTCGGCGACGGTTCCTGAGACGTCGCACTCGTATCGACCAAGAGGAGGGATGTGGCGCGTTGCGGAGGGCGCGGGGCGTGACATTATGAGGTTTAATTAGACCTTGCCACGTCGCTTGATCGTGTGATCGAAATGTGCGGATTGTGACTTGAGTAATGAGCACGTTGAATGATGGATTATCGAGCACGTTATTTGGTTTTGATTTGAAATGTGTTTATGGATTGATTGGCGCTCATGTGCATTCCACATTGCTCAAGTATGAACATTCATGGCTGCGCATTATGTGCGCCGGGTGTGAGGCATGTGATAAATTTTGTGCGAGAATGCGAGTCTGCCATGAATATGTGATCACTTGTAATTGCCTGATGCGTTTGACGCCGGGTTCAGATAAAAATTGGGCAAGTGTGCCGTGTGATCACTTAAGGCCTTCGGGTCGTGGCCTTCGGGTTGATTCCGTCTTCATGCACTTTGTAGCAAGACGATGCCCGATGTATCCGGAAGACGACCAGTCTCATGCACTTTGTAGCAGGCTTGGTTCGTAGGAGATCGGTGTTGCGCCTGATGCGTTTAACGCGGGCTAGAGACACTGGGCTGGGGGCGTTTTTACGCTAGCCACGAAGTGTTGTTATTGGGCCAGTGGGCCGTGGAAAGATCAGATAATAAGTAAATATGTTGAGTATTAGATTATGTGGTGGAATTGCTGGGCATGGTATGGGACGTGTCCGAGCGGTTCCATCTTATAATCCAAATACGTGCGCTTGTACCACATTAATGCATTGGCATGTATAAGAGCGCATGGACAGTTGTGAACACTTGTGAGACTCGGTGATGAGTGTGTGAACTAAACATTTATGAGCCTGAGCATACGTATGACGCAAGTGTGACTGTGTATGCCCGAGGATGTGTTTGATCATTATATTGAATTGTCTAACCTGCAAGGTCATGGTAAGTACGATCTGGGCCCGAGGGCCTAGGTTTATGGCTGTTTATTTGGGTGCGTCTTATTCATGTCGGGAGGTGCATGTTAGCCTAGTTTAGGTTTAGTGGGTTTTTACTTGCTGAGATTCGTCTCACGGTTGAAAAACCCAACCTTTCAGAGCCTCGACCTTGACGATGCCGCAGGAGCCGGATACGCCGGTGCGACATGGGATCCCTCAGCATCTCGAGCATACCATGTCGGTTCACCCCATAGGGAATGGGGAGATATTTTTGAGACATTATACCTTAGTCTTGGTAGATGTAGGGACCACCCATTACGAGATGCACGAGTATGTTGCTTGGTGCTTCCGAGATCGGTTCGGGGAGGAGTACGAACCCCTTCGTTCCATGGACATTCTATTTACCGGGGAGGGCCAGTTAGACCCGCAATGTCCCAACGGGGACATAATCGATCCCAATTCAGATATGGAGGTGAGTTTGGAGATTGAGGAGGGACCAGAGTTATGGTGGACTTTGAGCCTGAGATCGTCGATCTGGCCCCAAAGCCGATGGATGTGGAGGCCGAAAAGTACTTTTCATAGAAACTCTCCACGAACACTGCCCAAACTAACTCCGTTCCTTCTGGGAACACTCTTTCCTTAGTGGCCCTCCACCAATCGTTCGAACCCTCTTGAAGCTGATACACGGCTAACGTAACTCTCTCCGCATCGGTACACCCTAAAACATCAAACGCCTTCTCTAACTCCTCTATCCAACGTGGAGCGGCTTCGGGGTCACCTTTACCATTAAACCTAGGCGTGTCACGCCCTGCGCCCTTTGCGACGCGTCATGTCACGCCCCGCGTCTTCCGCTGCGCGCCACATCCGTCCAACAAGTCGATATGAGTGCGATGTCCTAGGAACCGTTGCCGACCCAACACCCAACACAGAGATCATACATAAGCGGAAGCAAAACAAATAATAACAATACCCAGACATAAAACAACATGAGAACAAGGATAGTACGATAGAAACTATTGAACATAAAATAGACATTTTATACATAGGCAAAGCTTTTACAATATCCATTTACAAACGAAATACACGAACCCAAGATACATACAACAAAAGCGGACCACAGCCACTACACTAGGCAAAAAGGAAGAGGTGGCTAAGGAGGACTAAATCTCAAAAAGTGTCAGTCCTCGGTCTACTAGGAGAGGGAATCTATCCTAGGGCTCCCAGTCGGGATCTGAGCTCGACGCCTCCGACGAATTCTCGGATATCTCCTGGTCCTCGTCAGAACTGGCTGCCTCGGACTCGGTCTCCATCTCCGGGTCCTCATCAACCTCCATCGGCTCCTCGACCTCGACATCCATCGGCTCTGAGGTCGGATCGATGATCTCAGGCTCAAAGTCCACTCCTCGCAGCTCCTCATCCTCTTCTCCTAATTCCGGTCCCTCGTCAATCTCCCAACTCACCTCCATATCTGAATTGGGATCGACTATGTCCCCGTTGGGACATTGCGGGTCTAGTTGACCCTCCGCGGTAAACAGAATGTCCATGGAACGAAGGGGTCCGTACTCCTCCCCGAATCGATCTCGGAAGCACCAAGCGACGTACTCGTGCGTCTCATAGTGGGAGGTCCCTACATCAACCCAGACTAAGGTGTAATGTCTCAAAAACATCTCCCCATTCCTTATGGGGTGAACTGACACGGTATGCTCGAGATGCTGAGGGATCCCATGTCGCACCGGCGCATCCGACTCCTGCTGCATCGTCAAGATCGGGGGTCTGAAAGGTTGGGTTTTTCAACCGTGAGACGAATCTCAGCAAGTAAAAACCCACTAAACCTAAACTAGGCTAACATGCATCTCCTGACAGGATTGAAACACATTCGAATAAACAACCATGGACCTAGGCCCGACTTACCGTCGACCTTGTAGGTTAGGCAATTCAATATAATGATCAAACACATCCTCGGGCATACACGGTCTCACGTGCGTCATACGCATGCTCAGGCTCTCAAATGTTAGATCACACGTTCATCACCGAGTATCACGAACGATCACAACTGTCCATGCACTATTATGCGTGCCAATGCATCAATGTAGTACAAGCGTGCGTATTTGGATTATAAGATGGAACCGCTCGGACACGTCCCATACCATGCCTAGCAATTCCACCACATAATCTAATACTTAACAAGTTTACTCATTGTCTTATCTTTCCACGGTTCACTAGCCTGGCCCTCTGGCCCAATAAACAACACTTCGTGGCCAGCGTAAAAACGCCCCCGACCTAGTGTCTCTAGCCCGTGTTAAACGCATCAGGCACAACACCGATCTCCTATGAACAAGCTTGCTACAAAGTGCATGAGACTGGTCGTCTTCCAGACACACCGGGCATCATCTTGCTACAAAGTGCATGAAGACGGAATCGACCCGAAGGCCACGACCCGAAGGCCTTAAGTGATCACACAGCACACTTGGCCAATTTTTATCTGAACCCGGCGGCGAATGCAATGGGCAATTACAAGTGATCACATGCTCATGGTAGACTCGCATTCTCGCACAAATTTCATCACATGCCTCACACTCGGCACACACGTAATGTGCAGCCATGAATGCTCATGCTCGGGCAATGTAGAATGCACATGAGCGCCAATCAATCCATGGACACATTTCAAATCAAAGCCAAATCAACGTGCTCGATAATTCATCATTCAATGTGCTCATTGCTCAAGTCACAATCCGCACATTTCGACCACACGATCAAGCGACGTGGCAAGGTCTAGTTAAACCTCATAACATACAAATCAATCAATTTAAGCATTTCAACCAATCGATCAATCGCCCGGGCCATTCTAACGCCTCAATCGAGTTAATCCAACAACAAGTCATCACTCGGTCCATCATTTGTCACCATAGACAGCCCTCAAGTATCCTCGTCTCGGCCTCCAATCCTCATCTATTTCTCCTCAAACATCCAATAACATTCTCCCGGCACTTTCCGATCAATAACATTTCATAACTAACCATAATTACACTAATCAATCACTAACTACAACTAATCCCGATCTAAAGGGCATTATCGTCCTAATTAGGGTTTAGGGGGTATTATTCACATATACTCGGGTCTAGACGATGGGGAATGGTGGCCAACTACCGGTGAATGGCAAGTCGGCGGCGGATTCCCGAGGGACGGCGGTGGATGGCGGGTCACGGACGACGGCCTCCAAGCGGCAGCTCACGGCTTGATCAGCCTCCAAACGGCCAAGGAGAGAGGGGAAAGGTCGGTGAGGTGGCGGCTAGGGGTGGATGGGCGGACGACGGTGTTTCCGGGCGGACGACACGGCGGCGGTGCAACTGGCACAGGCGGACGACGGTGGTGGATGGCTCGGCGATTCCACGGCCGAGAGGGGAGAGAAAGAGAACACGGGAAGAGAGTGAGACGGTGAGAGGGAGAGAAGAGGTGGTGATGGTGATGGAACGGCGGTGGAGCTGCGGCTGGCGTGAGGGACGACCGGCGGGCGGCGGCGAAGTGGACGGCGGTAGAGAGAAGAGTGGCCGGCGAAAATGGAGAGGGAGAGAGAGAAGAGAGAGACTTGGCTTGCTCAAGAAGATAGAATTAAGAGAGAGAGAAGAAATGATGGGTTTATAGTGGGGTTGGTGGGAGTTGGTGACAAGTGTCAACAATCTAAAGGCTTGGACTAAACACCCCTAGATTTAATGGTTGTCATTCTCTCAAGACCAATAATTGAAGGGGTAAAAATGACTTTGCTAACTCCACTAACTCATGTCCCATTATCCACTAAAAACTAATTAATAAACAACCACTAAAACCCCAAATTCGGAGCACTATGCTAGGCTTAGGGGCAAAGTCATCTTTTGTCCGATTCCGGGCCGAAATTCCATTTTTCGACCAGAGTAACCCCCTATATAAATGGCCAACACAAATTGACGTCGTCCTTGCGAAACTAAACCAGCAAACCTTCGAAAATCAACCTCGAAGTTCGGATCAAATTCCACGATCCAACTAGTTAAATTTCAATTTCTGAATCTCATACTAACGGGCGACTGTTTAGGGGTTACGCGTATCGACCTAAGGTTATCTGAGTCGTGACGGCCTCGATTACCGGGAGAACGACAGGAATTATCGCTAGTTCCGGAGATAACGATCGTTCGGGTTAAGTTCGGGACTGGTCGGCCATGTGCACTTTCGGTCTTATAGAATCACTTGCTATCAGATCGTACATCGTTGGCCTTGGCCAAACCGAGTCCGTTACCTTCCGAAGATCGATCTACTTGGCCCAAAATATTTCCTCGTCGTTTCTCGAAATTGATGTCCAGTTCACGATCGTGTCCTTGGTCCACGTACCGTTATCCTAGTTAGCCATTCCCATCCGGTCAATATCCCAGGAGTGATTAGCTCCGGGCGAGACTTACAAAAATAAAATAACGAATAAGACTTGTTTTATTGATTTCCGGAAATTGAGTCGAAATTCGGGATGTTACAAGGCGGCTTCAACTTCAGGAACTGCTCTACTAACTGAGGCATCGGTCTAGCCCCTACCGGCTGAGCTTGTCCTTGCTGAGCCTGATTCCCTCCATTGCTAGCAATCGCTACGGCCTTAGCAGCCTAAGCGTAGGCTGCGGCTCTTTCCTGCGCTTGCAAACCCATGATACCCCGTACTAGGCTGCCCTTGGGGTTCCTTTCCCCTCCTTCTACTCATCCTTCAGCCCTTGCTAAACACCTACCTACTATAATTCCACTCGGGAATTAGAGACCTAACACAAGCTACACCAATCTAAGGCCCCAAGCAGGTATGAAACAACAACCAACAACCAGCATGCGACTTAACTCTAGCAATCTCAATACATCACCCGGGAGGATTTATGTACTTTCCTCTGGTCCTGCCGCACCTGCACTTACGGGTAAGTTAATCAAAGAACCACTCAACAAAACATAAACAGTCAGGAGGTACACTTAGCATACAAGGTCACCCTATTATCTACCCTTGGTCTCATCGCTCCTTATCACTCCAGGCTTCGACCGGATTGGATCGAGCTAACCTTGCTCTGATACTAAATCGAACTAGGATGTCACGCCCCGCGCCCTCTGCGACGCGCCACATCCCTCCTACTGGTCGATATGAGTGCAACGTCCCAGGAACCGTCGCCGACCCAACACCCAACACAATGATTCATACACAAGTGGAAGCAGAACAATGATAATAATTATGGCTTGATCGGTAAGTGTCGGGATGGCATTATTGGTTGTTTGAGGAGTACTTGCAGTGAATTTGAGGATGAAACAAGGTTTAGTGGTGGCTGTCCATGTGGTCGTTCAAGGGATTAAGGATTGATTCGTTGTCGGATTAACTTGATTGAGGTGTTAGGATGGCCCGGGTGATTGATCAATTGGTTAGCATGCTTGAATCGGTTGATTTATATGCTATGGGAGTCAATTAGACCTTGCCACGTCGCTTGATCGTGTGATCGAAATGTGCGGAGTGTGACTTGGGCAAATGAGCATGTTTTAATGTGATGAGCTTGAACTTATTGAATTGAAATGATTGTGCTCATGAGTATTACATATTGCCCGAGCATGGACATACATGGCTGCGCATTACGTGTGTGCCGAGTGTGAGGCATGTGATGAAATTGTGCGAGAATGCGGGTCTGCCATGAGCATGTGATCACGTGTAATTGCCCGTTGCGTTCGTCGCCGGGTTCAGATAAAAATTGGGCAAGTGTGCCGTGTGATCACTTAAGGCCTTCGGGTCGTGGCCTTCGAGTCGATTCCGTCTTCATGCACTTTGTAGCAAGATGATGCCCGGTGTGTCTGGAAGACGACCAGTCTCATGCACTTTGTAGCAAGCTTGTTCATAGGAGATCGGGTCGTGGCCTTCGGATGTGGCGCGTCGCGGAGGGTGCGGGGCGTGACACATTTTCAATCAAGCAATATTCCACAATCTATCATAATCACCCTAATCATTTGCTAACTACAACCAATCCCGATCTAAAGGGCATTATCGTCCTAATTAGGGTTTAGAGGGTATTACTGTCACGCCCCGCGCCCTCCGCGACGCGCCACATCCCTCCTTCTTGGTCAATATGAGTGCGACGTCCCAGGAAGCGTCGCCGACCCAACACCCAACACAGAGATCATACACAAGCGGAAGCAAAACAGTAATACTAATACCCAGACATAATACAATATGAGAACAAGGATAGCATCATAGAAATTACTGTATACAAAATATACACTTTCATATATGCAAAAGCTTTTACAATATCCATTTACAAGCCAATTACACAGACCCAAGATACATACAACAAAAGCGGGCTACGGCCACCACACTGGTCAAAATGGGAGAGGTGGCTAAGGAGGACTAAATCCTAAAAAGTGTCAGTCCTCGGTCTACTAGGAGAGGGAATCTATCCTAGGGCTTCCAGTCGGGGTCCGAACTCGACGCCTCCGACGAACTCTCGGAAAACTCCTGGTCATCGTCTGAACTGGCTGCCTCGAACTCGGTCTCCATCTCCGGGTCCTCATCAACCTCCATCGGCTCCTCGACCTCCACATCCATTGGCTCCGGGGCCGGATCGACGATCTCAGGCTCATAGTCGACTCCTCCTAGCTCCTCATCCTCCTCTCCTAACTCCGGTCCCTCGTCAATCTCCCAACTCACCTCCATGTCTGAATCGGGATCGACTATGTCCCTATTGGGACACTGAGGGTCTAACTGACCCTCTCCGGTAAACTGAACGTCCATGGAACGAAGGGGTCCATACTCCTCCCCGAGCCGGTCTCGAAAGCACCAAGCTACATACTCGTGCGTCTCATAATGGGTGGTCCCTACATCTACTACAACTAGGGTATAGTGTCTCAAATACATCTCCCCATTCCCTATGGGGTGAATCGACATGGTATGGTCCAAATGCTGAGGGATCCCATATCGCACCGGCACCTCCGGCTCTTGCGGCATCGTCAAGGTCTGGGGTCTGAAAGGTTGGGTTTTTCAACAGTGAGACGAATCTCAGCAAGTAAAAAGCCCACTAAACCTAAACTAGGCTAACATGCACCTCCTGACGAGAACAAAACTAAATCAAGCAACAATCATTGACCTAGGCCCTCGGGCCCAGATCGTACTTACCGTCGACCCTGCAGGTTAGGCAATTTAATATAATGATCAAACACATCCTCGGCATGCACAGCCACACTTGCGTCATACGCATGCTCAGGCTCTCAAATGCTAGATCACACGCTCATCACCGAGTATCACAAGCGATCACAACTGTCCATGCACTATTATGCGTGCCAATGCATCAATGTAGTACATGCGCGCGTATTTGGATTATAAGATGGAACCGCTCAAAAACGTCCCATGCCATGCCCAGCAATTCCACCACATAATCTAATACTTAACAATTTACTCATTATCTTATCTCTCCACGGCTCAATAGCCCGGCCTCTGGCCCAATAACAACACTTCGTGGCCAGCGTAAAAACGCCCCCGGCCCAGTGTCTCTAGCCCGCGTTAAACGCTTCAGGCGCCACACCGATCTCCTACGAACCAAGCCTTCATGAGACTGGTCGTCATCCGGACACACCGGGGCATCGTCTTGCTCCAAAGTGCATGAAGACGGAATCGACTCGAAGGCCACGACCCGAAGGCCTTAAGTGATCACACGGCACACTTGCCCAATTTTTATCTGAACCCGGCGACAAACGCAACGGGCAATTACACGTGATCACATGCTCATGGCAGACCCGCATTCTCGCACAATTTCATCACATGCCTCACACTCGGCACACACGTAATGCGCAGCCATGAATGCTCATGCTCGGGCGATATGTGATATACATGAGCACTAAACAATTCATGAACAAATTTCAAGCCAAAACCAATCAACGTGCCCGATATATCATCATCCAACGTGTTCATAGCTCAAGTCATAATCCGCACATTTCAATCACACGATCAAGCGACGTGACAAGGTTTAATTGAATCCTCATTGCATATAGATCAACCAATTCAAGCTTGCCAACCAATCGATCAATCACCCGGGAAATTCTAACGCCTTGATCAAGTTAATCCGGCAACAAATCGACACTTGATCCCTTGATTTCTCCTATGGACAGCCACTACTAGACCTCTTTTCATCCTCCAATTCACTCCAATTAATCCTCAAACAACCAATAACATGATCCCCACACATTTCCAATCAAGCAATATTCCATAATCCATCATGATCACTCTAATCAATTGCTAACTACAACTAATCCCGATCTAAAGGGCATAATCGTCCTAATTAGGGTTTAGGGGGTAATACTCACTTAAATTTGGTTCTACGACGACGGGGAACGGCGGCCAACTACCGGTGAACGGTGAGCCGGCGGCGGTATTCCCAAGGAATGGCGGCTCACGGCAATGGCGACTCACGGCTCACGGGCGGGAGGACGGACGAACGACGGTGAGGCGGTCGACGGTGGCTCCACGGCGGCGCAAGGGACAACCGGCGGTGGACGGTTCGGCGGACGGCAAAAAGGGGAAGTGGTCGGCGAAGAGAGGGTGGTCGGCGTGAGGAGAGGAAACACGGTCAAGGAAGAGTGAGAGAGAGAGAGAAACGGTGAGAGGGAGAGAGGAAATGGTGATGGTGATGGCGGGACGGCGAAGTGGCGGTGGTGGAACGGCCACGGCGGGCGGCGACGAGCGGCCTTGGTGGCGGCCGGTGTGAGGGACGGCGGAAGAGGGAAGGGTGGTCGGCGCAAAAATGGAGAGGGAGAGAGGGAGAAGAGAGAGAAATGATCTTGGCTTGAAGAGAAAGAAAAGTGAGGAGAGAGAGAAGAGATGATGGGTTTAAGTGGAGTGGTTGGTAGTTGGTGGGGATTAGGTGACAAGTGTCAACAATCTAAGGCTTAGGACAACTCACCCTTAGATCTAATGGCTAAAAACCACTCTCCACCAATAATTGAAGGGCACCAAGGTAATTACTAACCCCACTAACTCAAGACCCATTATCCACTTAAAAACTAATTAATAAACCACCACTAAAAACCTCAAATTCGGAACACTATTCTAGGCTTAGGGGCAAAGTCGTCTTTTGTCCAATTCCGGGCCGAATTTCCATTTTTCGACCAGACTAAACCCCTATATAAATGGCCAACCCAAATTGACGTCGTCCTTGCGAAACTAAACCAATAAACCCTCGAAAATCAACCTCGAAGTCCGGATCAAATTCCACGATCAAACTAGTTAAATTTCAATTTCTGAATCTCATACTAACAGGCGGCTGTTTAGAGGTTACGCGTATCGACCTAAAGTTATCTGAGTCGTGACGGCCTCGATTACCGGGAGAACGAGAGGAATTATCGCTAGCTCCGGAGATAATGATCATTCGGGTTAAGTTCGGAATTGGTCGACCACGTGTACTTTCGGTCATGCAGAATCACCTGCTATCCGATCGTACATCGTTGGCCTCGGTCGCACCAAGTCCGTTACCTTCCGAAGATCGATCTACTTGGCCCAAAATATTTCCTCGTCGTTTCTCGAAATTGATGTCCCATTCACGATCGGGTCCTTGGTCCACGTACCGTTATCCTAGTTAGCCATTCCCATCTGGTCAGTATCCCAGGAGTGATCAGCTCCGGGCGAGACTTACGAAAATGAAATAATAGAATAGACTTGTTTTATTGATTTCCGGAAATTGTGTCGAAATTCGGGATGTTACAGAGAGAGAGACAGGTCGGTGAGGGTGGCTGAGGTGTGGACGGACGAACGGCAGAGCTCACGGGCAGATGGCACGGCAGCAACGGCAACGGGGCGACGGCGCAACCGGCACGGGCGATCTCGGCTCCAACAACCGCACGGTCGAGGGAAGAGAGAGAGAGAGCACGGGAGGGAGACGGTGCTGGTGGTGGTGTCACGGCGGCGAGAACAACGGTGGCTAGGCGTGACGCGACGGCGACGGAGCGGCGGTGGCGCGGTCGGCGGCGGCAAGCGGCGAACCGGCGGAGGGGAGTGGCCGGCGTGAGGAGAGAGCAAGGGGAGAGAGAGAAGAGAGAGTGTCTTGGCTTGATGGAGAAGAAATGAAGAGAGAGAGAAGGAGGTGATGGCTTATAGTGGGGTTGGTGGGAGTTAGTGCCACTTGTCATCATCCTAGGCTCTTGGACTAACCTATCCTTGATCCAAAGGCCACCATTCCTTCAAGTCCAATAATTGATGGGCAAAGTGGTCATTGCTCACTTCACTGAACCTTGTCTCTTTGTCCTTAATTTGCATTAAATAATCCCCATGAATCACTTGAAAATTCGGAACACTAAATAGGCTTGGGGGGCAAAGTCGTTTTGTCCGATTCTGGGCCGAAATTCCATTTTTCGACCAGACTAACCCCCTATATAAATGGCCAACTCAAATTGACGTCGTCCTTGTGAAACTAGACCAGTAAACCCTCGAAAATCAACCTTAAAGTCCGGATCAAATTCCACTATCAAACTAGTCAAATTTCAATTCTCGAGTCTCTTACTAACGGGCGACTGTTTAGGGGTTACGCATATCGACTTAAGGTTATCTGAGTCGTGACGGCCTCGGTTATCGGGAGAATGAGAGGAATTATCGCTTGTTCTGGAGATAACGATCTTTCGGTTTAAGTTCGGGACTGGTCGGCCACGTATACGCTCGGTCTTACAGAATCACCTGCTATCCGAGTGTACATCGTTGGCCTTGGCCGAACCGAGTTCGTTACTTTCCGAAGATCGACCTACTTTGGCCCAAAATATTTCATCGTTGTTTCTCGAAATCGGTGTCCAATTCACGATCGGGTCCTTGGTCCACATACCGTTATCCTAGTTAGCCTTTTCTATTTGGTCAGTATCCCAGGAGTGTCACGAGTGCTCATTGATAATGGTTCTGCACTTAACTTGTGTCATTTATGTAACATCCCGAACTTCGAATCAATTTCCGGAAATCAATAAAACGAGTCTTATTTGTTATTTCATTTTCGCAAGTCTCGCCCGGAGTTGATCACTCTAGGGATACTGACCAAATGGGAATGGCTAACTAGGATAACGGTACGTGGACCAAAGACCCGATCGTGAACTGGACACCAATTCCGAGGAACGACGAGGAAATATTTCGGGCCAAAGTAGGTCGATCTTCGGAAGGTAACAGACTTGGTTTGGCCGAGGCCAACGATGTACACTCGGATAGCAAGTGATTCTGTAAGACCGAAAGTGCACGTAGCCGACCAGTCCCGAACTTAAACCGAACGATTGTTATCTCTGGAATTAGCGATAATTCATCTCGTTCCCCCGGTAATCGAGGTCGTCACAACTCAGATAACCTTAGGTCGATACGCGTAAACCCCTAAGCAGCCGCCTGTTAGTAAGAGACTCGAGAATTGAAATTTGACTAGTTTGATCATGGAATTGAATCCGGACTTTGAGGGCGATTTTCGAGGGTTTATTGGACTAGTTTCGCCTGGACGACGTCAAAATATGTTGGCCATGTACATAGGGGGTTAGTCCGGTTGAAAAGTGGAATTTCGGCCCGGAATCGGACAAATAACGACATCGCCCCTAAGCCTTGAGTAGTGTTCCGAATTTTGAGGTTTAATTGGAGGATTATTTATTGGTTTTAATGGATAAGGAGACAAGGTTTAGTGGAGTGAGCAATGACTACTTTGCCCATCAATTATTAGACTTGGATGAAGGCTAGCCATTGGATCAAAGGGTAGGTTGGTCTAGTTGCTTAGGATGGTGACAAATGGCACCTAACCCCACCAAACCCCACTATAAGCTCTCTCTTCTCTCTCTCTCCTCATTCTTCCTTCTTCACCAAGCCAACACCACCCACTCTCTCTCACTCCCCCTTCCTCTCTTTCGCCGACCACTTCCCCTTTGCTGTTCACGCCGGCCGCCCCTCACGCTGGTTCGTTTCCGCCGCCGTGACGCCACCACCACGCCAAGCCACCACCACCTCACCCTCTCGCCGTCACTCTCTCTCTCTCGTCCCGTGTTCTCTTTCCTTTTGGCTGTGAGATCACCGGAGCCGAGCCGTTCGCCGTCGTCGTCCGCCCGTCGCCACACTGCTTGCCCGAAGCTGTCCCCGTCGTCCGCCGTTTCCGCCGCCGTTCCGCTCGCCCGGAGAGCAGCCGTCAACCACCTCAGCCGCCACCTTCTCCGACCACCTTCCTCTCTTCCTCTTGGCTGTTTGGAGACCGTGCGCACCGTGAGCCGCCGCCATCGCCTGAAACGCCGCTGCCGATTTACCGTCGTTTTCCCGTCGTTGTAAACCGAGTTTAGGTGAGTAATGCCCTCTAAACCCTAATTAGGACAATAATGCCCTTTAGATCGGGTTTAGGTGTCGTTAGTGATTAATTAGTGTGATTAAGGTTGGTTATGAAATATTGTTTGATTGGAAAGTGCCGGGATGACGTTATTGGCTTATCAAGGAGAAATTAAAGTGGATTAGGGGCCGGGACAAGACAAAAGGTGGCTGTTCATATTGGCAAATCATGGATTAAGTGTTAGTGAGTAGATGGAATAAGTCAATTGAAGTGTCGGGATGGCCCGAATAATTGATTAGATCGTTGTGGTATTCGATTTGAGTGATTAGTATGCTTGAATGTCTATTTGTGCCTTGCCATGCCGCGTGTTCGCGTGATCGACGTGGTGTGGAGTGTGATTGGGGCAATTGAGCACGTTGTAGTGTGATGAGCTTAAATTCATTGAATTGTAATGATTAGTGCTCATGTGTATTCCATATTGCCCGAGCATAAACATTCATGGCTGCGCATTATGTGTGTACCGAGTGTGAGGCATGTGATGAAAATTGTGCGAGAATGCGAGTCTGCCATGAGCATGTGATCACCTATAATTGCCCGATGCGCTCGACGCCGGGTTCAGATAAAATTTGGGCAGTGTGCCGTGTGATCACTTAAGGCCTTCGGGTCGTGGCCTTCAAGTCGATTCCATCTTCATGCACTTTGTAGCAAGACGATGCCCGGTGTGTCCGGCAGACGACCAATCTCATGCACTTTGTAGCAGGCTTGGTTCGTAAGGAAATCGGTGTTGCGCCTCATGCACTTTGTAGCAGGATAGAGACACTGGGCCGGGGGCATTTTTACGCTGGCCACGAAGAGTTGTTTATGTGTTTGGGCCAGTCGGCCGTGGAAAGATCAGATAATGAGTAAATTTGTAGAGTATTAGATTATGTGGTGGAATTGCTAGGCATGGTATGGGACGTGCCCAAGCGGTTCCATCTTATAATCCAAATATGCGCGCTTATACCACATTGATGCATTGGCATACATAAGAATGCATGGATGAGTATGAATACGTGTGAAACTCGGTGATGAGAATGTGAACCAGACATTTATGAACTTGAGCATGCGTATGACGCACGTGTGACCGTGTATGCCCGAGGATGTACTTGATTATTATTTTAAATTGCCTAACCTGCTGGGTCATCCGTAAGTGCGATCTGGGCCCGAGGGTCTGGATCAGTGGTTGTTGTTTGATTTAGTTTTGTTCCCGTCAGGAGGTGCATGCAGCCTAGTTTAGGTTTAGTGGGTTTTACTTGCTGAGATTCGTTTCATGGTTGTACAACCCAACTTTTCAAACCCCAGACTTTGAAGATGTCGGAGGTGCCAGACGCGCTAATGCGACATGGGATTCCGCACCATCTTGAGCACACCATGTCGGTTCACCCCATAGGGAATGGGGAAATGTTTCTTAGACACTATACGTTAGTTTGGGTAGACATAGGGACCACACATTTTGAGACCCATGAGTATGTGGCCTGGTGCTTCAGGGACCATTTTGGAGAGGAGTACGGACCCCTCCGTTCTATGGGTATCCCGTTCAACGGGGAGGGCGAGCTAGATCCGCAATGCCCTAATGGAGATATAGTCAATCCCGATATGGATATGGAGGTGAGTTGGGAGATTGATGAGGGACCCGAGCTTGGTGAGGAGGACAAGGAGTTGGGAGGCGTGGATTTTGAGCCGGAGATTGTCGATCCGGCCCCGGAGCCGATGGATGTGGAGGCAGAGGAGCCCATGGAGGTGGACGAGGATCCGGAGATGGAGACCGAGTCCGAGGCAGTCAGTTCTGATGAGGACCAAGAGATATCCGAGAGTTCTTCGGAGACGTTGAGTTCAGACCCCGACTGGGAGCCCTAGGATAGATCCCCCTTTTAGCGTAGTGAGGACTGACACTTTTTGGGATCGAGTCCTCCGTTTCCTCTCTTGTCGGTAATTCTCCCTAGCCGCCTTTCCTTTTTGCCTAGTGTGGTGGCTGTGATCCGCTTTTGCTGTTGTGTTGGGATCATTTATTTTGATTGTAAATGGATATTGTAAAGGCTTTTGTATATGTATAAAAGTGTATATTTTGTAATCAGTAATTTCTGTCGTGCTATCCTTGCTCTCATATTGTTTGCTATCCGGGTATTATTATTTGTTCTGCTTCCGCTTGTGTATGATTCTATGTGTTGGGTGTTGGGTCGACGACGTTTCCTGGGACGTTGCACTCGAATTGACCAAGAGGAGGGATGTGGCGCGCCGCAGAGGGCGTGGGGCATGACAATTTAAGCACGCTGCATTGCTTGGGGATTAGTGAAGAACTTATCAAAACTTCAAAAGTAACCGTACGTTCATTTGACGGAATGAAGAAAGATGTTATTGGGGACATCGAATTGGAAGTAAACATAGGCCTTATTCCTTTTTTGATTAATTTTCAAGTGGTCGACATTCCAAGGACCTTCAACCTGCTGCTAGGAAGGCTTTGGATTCATATGGCTGGCGCCATCCCTTCTAGTCTTCATCAGAAGGTGCGATTTATTGTTAACGGTAAATGATTACCGTACACGGTGAGATAGACTTTATCACTTACAAGGAAAGTGCCATACCTTATGTCGAGCTAGAAATAAAAGAAGAGCCCAGTTATCATTCTTTTGAGATGATTTCCATGATACAAATTCCTGCTGGAAGTATCATGAAGACTCCAGAATTTTCAACATCATCTATTATGACTAGAAGAATATTGTGCCGATATGGATTTAACTATGAAGGTGGGTTAATAATGAAAGCTCAAGGGATTAAAGAACCTATTATCCCATATGGTACCAAAAGGAGGTATGGAGTGGGATATGAAGCCATCAATAATCACCATGAAGGCCGAGGCCAGAGTCGAGAAAATCATAAAGGCCGTGGAAGCCAAGGTGATCGAATTATTAATTCGTCAACATGGAAGGGTAAGGCTAAGGAGTTACCCTATCATCAGGTTCATATTAGAGAAAATTTTCCTAGGCCTCCCAAGTTGCTCTCAGAAGAAAGTTTACATGCAGAGACTGAGCCTGACATGCTGAGTTTATTCAAAGAGGACATTATCAATGTCATATTAGTTGAAGATGAAGATACCTACACACTGGAGTAGGGAGTTTCTTTTAAACCATTTCCTCATTGTTGTCTTTACAATTTGCTTGTTTCATGATAATGTTGTTTCAATTCAACGGCAATTTACGTTTCTTTCAATATAGATGTAATTGCACTTTTCAGATTCAATAAAAGTGTTCAATGTTTTGTTAAGGACATATGGAAACAAAACCAAATCTATGATGAATATTGCTCTCACATGTGAGGCTTGAGGCTTTGGGTTTCCGTATGAATCCTCATTGCAAAAATGATTTTAAAAGCAAGGATGTCCGGAGATACAAGGACTAGCTTTATCTTCTTGATTTTTTTTTCAAAACAAACTTCAAAAATAGCTTTCCAGAAGGAATTATCATTAAAACTCATGCATCAATCCATTTCATATGTACATATTAATCATGTTTGCTGCATGTCAGGCATGAGCATTCGCACACCTACAATAGCTTCATAAATGATTTAAATCTCTCCAAGGAGATCGTTTATGATAGTGAGGAGAATAATGAAGATGCGGAATGGATAAAAAGAGAATGGATCCGTCATGAAGAATCAAAGCCACTTACATCGGAGAAAACAATTACTGTTAATCTGGGTGATAAGGAGAATCCTAAAGAAATCAAGATTGGGGAAAGTCTACCCTCAGCAGAATCAGAAAGAATAACGGATTTGCTCAAAGAATATCAAGATATATTCGCATGATCTTATGCTGACATGCCAGGCCTTGATCCAAGCATCCCACCGAAGAAGCAAAAATTGAGGCGAACAAAGCTAGGGTTGGCTAAGAAAATAGAAGAGGAAGTGATGAAATTACTCAAGGTTGGTTTCATCGAAGTAGTGCCATATCCAGAATGGGTTGCCAATATAGTACCCGTAATGAAAAAAGATGGACGGGTACGAGCATGCGTTGATTACCATGACCTAAACAAGGCAAGCCCAAAGGATGACTTCCCACTTTCACATATTGATGTATTAGTGGATAGCACTGCTGGGTTCGAAACATTCTCATTCATGGATGGTTTCTTAGGGTACAATCAAATCCTTATGAAGAAGGAAGATAAGGCAAAAACGTCCTTCATAACACCATAGGGGACATTCTGTTATAAGGTAATGCCTTTCGGTCTCAAAAATGCTGGCACCACATATCAGAGAGCAATGGTAACTCTGTTCCATGATATGATGCACAAAGAAATCGAGGTATATGTGGATGACATGATTGCAAAATCCAAACAAGGAGAAGACCATGTTGAGGTACTTCGCAAATTGTTCAAAAGACTCAGAAAGTACAAGTTGTAACTGAGCCCCAATAAGTGCGTATTTGGGGCAAAATCTGGAAAATTGCTAGGATTTATGGTCAGCAACAGGGGAATCGAAATTGATCCTTCCAAGATTAAAGCAATACATGAATTAAAGGCCCCTTCTACGGTAAAAGAGGTAAGAAACTTATTGGGACAATTAAATTACATTGCCCGTTTAATCTACCAGCTTTCTAAGACTGCGAAACCATTTTTCAAACTATTGAGGAAGAATGCCAAGGTAAGGTGGGATAAAGAATGTCAACAAGCCTTTGATAAAATCAAAGAATATCTGGTATGCCCGCCAGTATTAGTACCACCAATTCCTGGAATTTCGTTGATCCTATATTTGACGATTTATCATGAATCATTAGGAGTAGTATTGGTACAAAGAAGACCGAATGACGGTAAAGAGCAAGCCGTTTATTATTTGAGCAAGAAATTCACAATATCAGAAATGAACTATCTAATGGTCGAGAAAACATGCGTTGCATTAGTTTGGGTGTTACACAAATTAAGGCATTACACCTACCCTTCATCACCAAATTTAGTTAGTAACTGAGAATGATTCGATCAAATACCTTCTTGAGAAATCCTCCTTAGTCGGAATATTAGCCAAATGGCAAGTTTTATTGTATGAATTTGATGTCAGGAGTTCATCCCAAAAGTCAGTCAAAGGG
The DNA here is from genome assembly GCA_024500025.1 of Syzygium aromaticum. Classification (NCBI taxonomy): domain Eukaryota; kingdom Viridiplantae; phylum Streptophyta; class Magnoliopsida; order Myrtales; family Myrtaceae; genus Syzygium; species Syzygium aromaticum. The sequence goes on from CM044886.1 coordinate 12,855,155, forward strand.
CAAGCAATAGTAGACATGCTGGCAGAGAATTCGCAGAATATCGCTAAGTCTGAAGAGCAACTGGATGACCACATATTTACATTAGTCGATGACAAATGGATCATGTATTTTGATGGCGCAACCAACTTATTTGGATCAGGTACCGGAGCAGTATTGATCTCTCCAGAAGGCCAACAATATCCGGTATCCGCAAAACTGGTATTCCCATGCACCAATAACATCGCTGAGCACGAGGCATGTATTCTTGGTCTACATTTAGCTCTTTCAATGAGGGTGAAAAGTTGCATGTAACATCCCGAATTTCGACTCAATTTCCGGAAATCAATAAAACGAATCTTATTTGTTATTTCCTTTCGTAAGTCTCGCCCGGAGCCGATCACTCCTGGGATACTGACCAGATGGGAATGGCTAACTAGGATAACGGTACGTGGACCAAGGACCCGATCGTGAATGGGACATCAATTTCGAGAAACGACGAGGAAATATTTTGAGCCAAGTAGATCGATCTTCGGAAGGCAACGGACTCGGTCCGACCGAGGCCAACGATGTACGATCGGATAACAGATGATTCTGCATGACCGAAAGTGCACGTGGTCGACCAGTCCCGAACTTAACCCGAACGATCGTTATCTTCGGAACTAGCGATAATTCCTCTCGTTCTCCCGGTAATATGTCTGGGTATTATGTCTGGGTATTAGTATTACTGTTTTGCTTACGCTTGTGTATGATCTCTGTGTTGGGTGTTGGGTCGGCGACGCTTCCTGAGACGTCGCACTCATATCGACCAAGAAGGAGGGATGTGGCGCGTCGCGGAGGGCGCGGGGCGTGACATTGCAAATATACGGAGATTCTATGCTCATCATATTGCAAACAACTGGAGAATGGCAAACTCAGGATCAAAGCTGATTTCTTATCACAAACACTTAGAAGGAATGATTGAGGAATTTGAAGAGATAACATTTGATTATCTTTCAAGAGCTCATAATCATTTTGCAGATGCTCTTGCAACTTTATCATCTCTACTCTAAGCCGAGGATGGTATGGACATAAAGCCATTGAGAATCAATATTCTCGAACAACCAGCACATTGCATGGTAGTTCAGGCAGAATTTGACAATGAACCGTGGTTTCATGATATCAAGAAATACTTACAAGAAGGAGAATTTCCTAAAGGAAGCAAATCAGGCAACAGGAAATTTATCAGAAAAATAGCCAACAAATTTTTCCTCAGTGGACAAGTTCTCTATAAGAAATCGTTCAATTTGATCCTGTTAAGATGTGTTGACAGTAAAGAAGCTGAACAAATCATGAGGGAAATTCATGAAGGCGAGTATGGCCCGCATATGAATGGCCATCTCTTAGTTCACAAAATCATGAGGTTGGGATATTATTGGATGACGATGGAAACGGATTGCATTCAACATGTGAGGTGTTGTCGTCAATGTCAGGTCTATGGAGATAGGATTAATGCACTGCCTAATGAGCTGCATCAAATGTCAGAGCCATGGCCATTTTCAATGTGGGGAATTGATATGATTGGCCCAATTAACCCAAAGGCCTCAAATGGACATCGCTTTATCCTGGTGGCAATTGATTATTTCACCAAGTGGATTGAAGCAAATTCATATACAAATGTCACTGCCAAGAATGTAGCAAAGTTCATTAGGCGAGACATCGTTACCAGGTACGGAGTTCCAGAAGCAATCATTACTGACAATGGTTCAAATTTGAACAACAAAATTGTAAATGATTTGCTTGAACATTTCCACATTCGGCATTTGAATTCTTCTCCATATTGCCCGCAAATGAATGGAGTAGTGGAAGTGGCGAACAAGAATATCAAGAAGATATTGTCCAAGACAGCCGAGAATTATCGTGATTGGCATGAAAGATTGCCATATGCCCTGATGGCGTATCGAACTTCAATTCGAATATCAACTGGAGCAACTCCAGTCTCCTTAGTTTATGGGATGGAAGCAGTGTTACCCGTTGAGGTGGAAATTCCTTCATTAAGGATATTATCTCAAATACAACTCTCAGAAGCCAAATGGAGCCAACAAAGATATGAACAGCTCAATATGATCGACGAGAGAAGATTACAGGCTATATGTCATGGACAAGCTTACCAGAAAAGAGTTGTTAAATCCGTCAACAAAAAGGTAAAACCAAGACGTTTCAAGACGAATGATTTAGTTGTGAAGAAGGTTATTCCCAACAATTCAGACCTACGTGGAAAGTTCACTCCGAACTACGAGGGTCTATACATTGTCAAAAAGGTTCTTCCTAGTGGAGCACTAATTCTTGTAGACATGACAGGAACAAAACTAGCCTATCTTGTAAATGCAGATGCTATCAAGATTTTCTACCCATGAAATGATGACAGACATTTAAGAAAATCGGTACTAGTTATAACATGCACACATCATGCATTTCATGGAACATGTTCGTTCATGTTGCAGGATATGACAAAAGGAAATTTGAGGTGATTCAAGACCTCTAAAATCTTTCAACAAAAGAAGACTCATCAAGTCAATCAGGTAAGCATCCTTAACTCATAAATTTGCAAACCAAATTTGAGCCTAGACAGTGGAGAAATTTCCCAAAAATAAAGCAACCCTATTGAGAACCACCCTACATTGGGGCAAATTAGGAGGTTCATGGTTGACATTTATGGAGAATAGGATCAAGAAGGATTTTATGGCATGCACTTGCATCAATCTTTCTATGATAACTTCATATGGAAGCTCATAACATCCCAAGAGGAAGAAGAGCATTTTGTTTCCATATCCCAAACACATTTACTTTTGGCAAAGCCTAATTGAGACTGAATATTCATTTCAGAACCCCAAGATTGGTGATCATCTCTTTGCATTGGAGCATGAGCATATGACCGACCTTGATAAATTGAAAGCAAAAAGGGTAGAACACAGAGTCCTTATAATGCAAAAAGATCAAAGGCAAAGGAATTTGGGGCATGAAAAAGCAGTCTGCCTGGTAAAAACAAGGCCAATGCCCAGAATAAGGAGCAAAAGAAAAAGAAAGAAAAGCATTCAAAAAGAATGGCAAAGGTCATGCAAAAATTGTGAAAAATAAAAGGTCACAACAAATCAGCAATTGAAATTTCCAATGGAAGTCTAGGGGACTCTTGTGTTCATGCTCATAAAAGATCAAGATCCCTAGTGAAAAAAAAGGGAGTGGTGATGCCAAGAAGATCACCAATTTTATGAAAACCCAGAATTCAAAACAAAACAATTGAGCCTTTTGAGCCTGCCCAATACCAACATTACAACTTTTCCCCAAAGACTCTTCAGATTGGGATGTTGAGAGTGAAAATATGATTTCATGACAAAAAGTCATCGCTCAAAGAATGCGTGCAATATTATCTTATCTTATCCTCCTGGTTCTTAACTTGAAGACCCGAAGTGAGTTGAAAGATGATAAGATCTTTTTCTTGGCCTCTGAATGCCTATCCTTTGAATAGCTATTGACCAAGCCAATATTACAACAATTTGAAAGACCTTACCGGATCAATTGGATTGTATACATTGCGAATATCTCCGAATACCTAAGGATAGGTTAGGAGAGATAAAATTTGGGGATATCAGATTAATCCCCTTTCAATCAAATGAAAGAAAGACCAAATTCATAGATCGAGATAAATCCTTTCTAATGAAGGTCTTTTAAATGATCATTCAAAACATTTCTTGAAAGATTTCGAGTCATTTGCTCAAGTACTTCCTTTAAAGGGGAATTTGATCTCCTGAAATGCATCCAACATAAAGAATGCATATTTCAAAATCAGGTTTTAAATAGTTTTTGGTCAACTAGAAACCAAGTTTTCAAAAAGTTTGTGATAATAAAAAAAACCACGTTTCAAAATAGTTTTTGGTTAGCTAAAAAAACATGCAAAGGTTTCTTGGGATTATCCTTTTTTAAAAAAAAAAAAAATCACATTTTCAAAATAGATATTTCAAAGCAAATTGCATCTTCGTAGCCTCTGAATGATGATTCTCATGAGTGAACGCGGTTTTGTAGCTTTGAATAGGGTAATTTTTATAGTCTTACCAAGTGTTCGCAGGTTTGTAGCTTTAGAACCATCACCCTCCGAGTGTTCGCAACCTATAGCTTTGGATGACTTTCTTTAGCCTTTAGAATGGCCTTTTCATGGTGATTTTTATCGTCTTACTAGGTGTTCGCAGGTTTGTAGCTTCGGAGCTATCACCCTCCGAGTGTTCGCAACCTGTAGCTTTGGATGACTTTTTTTTTTTAGGCCTAAAACATGGCCTTGTTATGATTCTCCTGATTGATCGTGGATTTGTAGCCTCAGAGAATTGACCCTTTGTAAGTGATCACAAAACCATAGCTTTAGAAAACTATTACACAAGTCCTATTTGACGAGGAGTCACTAGGCAATTCCAAAGTCCTTTTGACAAGGAGTCACTAGGCAAATTTCAAAGTCCTATTTGACGAGGAGTCACTAAGCAAATTTTAAAGTCCTATTTGACGAGGAGTCACTAGGCAAATTCTAAAGTCCTATTTGACGATGAGCCACTAGGCAGTTTCAAAGTCCTATTTGGCGAGGAGTTACTAGGTACTTTCAAGGTCCTATTTGACAAGAAGTTACTAGGCAAACTCTAAAGTCCTATTTGACGAGGAGCCACTAGGTAGTTTTAAAGTCTTATTTGACGAGGAGTCACTAGGCAAATTTCAAATCTTATTTGATAAGGAGTCACTAGGCAAACTTAAGTCCTAAGGCAAGAAGCCGCAGGCATTCAAGATGTGTGGATTCATCCCTAAATCAAGAAATCAGAACAACCATTCATTCATATCCTTAGAGGAACAATAAAAACTCTCACAAACAAGTAAGTTTCTCTCTCCCTCTCTCTCAAATCATTTACAGACACTTTAAAAATATGTTCCAAAAAGAACCTTTGAGATTGGATCATGAATTTCAAAAGAAAAGACCCCAATCAGTTGTTGTGAAACTTCCATTTTCATTAGTGAGTCGACTAAAAATTTAAAGTGTAACCTTGTCTTTGAGATCAACCTCTAACGAGCTCAATCTCAAAGAGGGGTAGCTGTTAACACATAATTTTTAGCTCATTTTTGTCATATTTTCAAAAATTTCAAAATTAGGTCTAGGAATCTTGGCCAAGCCTAGAAACCTATTTTGAAACAAAAAAATATAGCATTTTTCTGTATTTTTCCCGAATTTCTTTTAGTCAAAATAAGCAAGAAAATCAAGAAAAATAGTAAATGAAATCAGAAAATTCCATAAAAATAGTCAATAATTTTCTTTGAAATCCAATTTCATAAATACACTTTCAATTTTAGAAAATTTCAATCGGATGTATATTTTTCCCAAACTTGGGCAAAATTAAACCTAAATTGAACCAAAAATAAAATTAATTTTTTTCTATACATTTTTAGATCTTAGTGTCTTTACAACAATTGATCCTGGGGCCTTTAATTGTACAATGGTCAGTCCAATTGCACAATTTGGTGCAAAAAAAATCAAAAATCTCCAAAAATTGAGAATTTTGGACCTAAATTGGGAATTGTGCCCGAAATGAAATTTCTAAAACGTGAGACCAACATTTTTAGGGTTAATCATGAGTGGGTAATTCAATTTTGGCACCAGTTTTGCCTAATTAGGTCATTAGAATGTCAAATTAAGGAAAATCCGATTAACCCGAATATAAAAATAGGAAAATCTTGGATTCAATTATAAGGAAAATTGGGGAAAATTACATTTTTGGATTCGGAATATGATGGGTAATTCGATTTTGTGATTGAATTTCGAAGATTTGACAAAAATCTGATTTAATTTGCAAATTTGTGCAAAACCGGAACTACCGGGTCAGACGGATCAACCTGACCCGACCCAAACAGTGCATCTTCGTCGCCCGGCTTGAATGGCCTAAAACTCGGAACAAAAAAAAAACTGTTAAAACCTGCAAGTTTGTTGATCAATTCTAGAAAACATACACGTTTTTAATAAAATTTTCTAGTTAGATATTGTCCAACTGGCATCAATTAACAAAAAAATGGATTCACATTCAGTTCCAACGGATTTTTGCGCGGGAATTTGAAGAACAAAAAAAAGAGGAAAAACGGGGGGGAAGAACAGAAGCTACTCGAGAAAATTCGAGAGAGAGAGAGAGAGCGTTAGAGATGTGTTGAGGATCCTAGAGTCGAGCGATTGGCGTCTTCTCCAGTGAGAAAACACTGGCAAATTGACTCCTTTGATGATCCTCCACGACCGGCGACCCTGTGACGAAGTCATCCGCGAAAGTCTGAAGTTGCTTCTCGACCGGAGCTTCCAGAGCACCCTGGCGATTCCAAGACCACTGTTGTGAAGTAGAGGTGTCAAGGAAGAAACTTAAGCCGATCATTCAACTTGGAAGCTTAGTTTGATCCACTTCCGAAGAAGGTAAAATTCGCTCGTCATCATGATTTTCCAGAAATTCTAGAAAATGTGATTTGATTCGGTTTTGCTATTATTGCGATTTTTGTTGCAATGCTGTGTCTTCAGTTGTTCAAAAATCATTTCTGATCGTGTTCCATGTTTCTTGATTGCATTTTGTCCATTAAAATTGCATAAAACCCTTTCAGTCACCATTGCCAAACTTTGCCGGAGCTCGCGAAGTGCTCGCCGGAGTGTCTTCACGGCCAATGGCCGTTCAAGTAGGCCTTCTTTGACCTTGTGTGTTAATTTTTATGTTGATTAGAGCCGGTTTAGACTGCTAGGGCGACTAGTTTTAGGATTCAAGTTCTAATAAAAATGAAAATTCGAACAGCATAAGTTTGGCTTTTTGGATTGATTTTTCGCCGTCCGGTAAAGGTCCAATAGCGACCAAATCAAACTAAAATGATAATAGAACATGTGGTCATATTTATAGTGCAAGAGGAACGGGGGAATAGTCATCGGAGGGTCGCCGACGGTGAGCCTAAAGTTGCGGCCCCGAGAATGCAAAATACAAAACCATGCCCACCAACTGTTCGGGAAAATGCCTAAATGAAAAATGCCAAAAACAGCGCCGTTTTGATACCTTGCCCACTGGAAAAGGTGACCGGCGCTGGCACCGGCACCGGCAATGGCCGGCCGGTCCTAGCGCGCGAAAAAAAAAATATATAAAATAAAAACTAAAAACTAAAATTTCGGGAATAAAAAAAATTCATAAAAAATTTCAAAAAATCACAAAAATTCTAAAAGTCATAAAAATTAGATTTTTTTTAGAAAATTCGGAAATTTTGTAGGAAATTCACAAAAATTAAAGAAATTACAGAAAATTCATAAAAATTAGAAAAATTAGAGAAAATTCATAAAAATCCTAGAAAATTCATAAAAATATAAAAAAAATTCAGAAAATATAAATAAACATTTCCCACCCCTGGTTACCCTTAGAAATGATGGTCTTATATTTCAGAAATTTCATTTCGGGCACAATTATCAATTTAGGTTCAAAATTCTCAATTTTTAATCAATTTTTGGGGATTTTTGATTTTTGCACCAAATTATGCAATTAGACTGACCATTATGTAATTAAAGGTCCTAGGATCAATTGTTGTGAAGACACTATGACCTAAAAATGTCTAGAAAAAATTTTATTTTATTTTTGGTTCAATTTGGGTTTAATTTTGCCCAATTTTGGGAAAAACATACACCCGATTGAAATTTTCTAAAATTGAAAGTGTATTTATGAAATTGGATTCTAAATAAAATTATTGACTATTTTTATGGAATTTTCTGATTCCATTTACTATTTTTCTTTATTTTCTTGCTTATTTTGCCTAAAAGAAATTCGGGAAAAATACAGAAAAATGATAAAAAAATTATTATTTTTATTTCAAAATAGGTTTCTAGGCTTGGCCAAGATTCCTAGACCTAATTTTGAAAATTTTGAAAATATGACAAAAATGAGGTAAAAATTAGGTGTCAATAGCACTTTCACCACATAATCAAATACTATACAATTTAATCTGATTTCCACGGCCCACTGGCCCAACGCTCAATTAGAGCTCGACCTACGTATAACGCTTCAGGTCTCTTTCTCAAATACAACACTTCGTGGCCAGCGTAAAAACGCCCTCGGCCCAATGTTTTTAGCCTACTACAAAATGCATGAGGCGCAACATCGATTTCCTTACGAACCAAACCTGCTACAAAGTGCATAAGACTGGTCGTCTTCCGGACACATAGGGGCATCGTTTTGCTACAAAATGCATGAAGACGGAATCGACCCGAAGGCCACAACCCGAAGGCCGTTAGGTGATCACACAGCTAGTTATTATCTGAACCCCGTGTAAAACACTTCAAGGCATTTTAGGTGATCACATATTCATGGCAGGCATGCATTCTCGCACAGATTTCACCACATACCTCACACTCAGCATGCACAATGCGCAACCATGAATGTCCACACATGGGCAGTATACAATATACAAGGGCACCAATCATGACATAAACATAGAACCGGTCAATATCAATTAATGAGCCCAAAATCAAACCACATCGTACGTGCTCAATTGCCCAATCACACTCCGCACATTTCGTTCATGCGATCACGCGACATGGCAATATACGTTTAAATATCACAGCATTCAAATCACCACAATTGAGTACCATGACTAACCAATCGAACACCCGAGCAATCCCAGCACCTTAATCAAGTTAATCCACCAACTTGCCGATATAACGCCATTAAAATCCAATGTGAACAGCCACTAATTGGCCATGTCCCGGCCTCTAATCCACTTCAATCTCCCCTTGATCATCCATCGATGTTATCCCGGCTCTTGCCTATCAAGCGATATTCCTTAATCATCCTTGATTCCGCTAATTACTCACTAACGACACCCTAAACCCGATCTAAAGGGCATTATCATCCTAATTAGGGTTTAGTAGGTTTTATTCACCTAAACTCGGGTCGAGACGACGAGGAACGGTGGCCAATTACCTGTAAACAGTAAATCGGCTGCGGTGAGCGGTGGCTCACGGCGGTGGCGGCACTCACGGCGTGGATGGCGAGATAGTGAGGAGAGGGAGTCGGTGAGGGTGGCGGCGATGTGAGACAGAGAAACAACGGCGGCGTTGCCCTTCCCGGCGGGCGGCGGTGAGGCGGCGGCGCTCCGGGCGAACGATGGCGGTGGTCGGCTCCGGTGATCACACGGCCGAGAGAGAGAGAGAGAGAGAGAGAGAGAGAGAGAGAGAGAGAGAGAGAGAGAGAGAGAGAGAGAGAGAGAGAGAGAGAGAGAGAGAGAGAGAGAGAGAGAGAGAGAGAGAGAGAGAGAGAGCACGGAACAAGACAGAGTGGCGGTGATGGAGTGAGGCGATAGTGGTGGTGATGTCACAGCGGCGGCAAACTGGCAGTGATGGGCGGCCGGCGTGAGGGAGAACCGGCGGTGAGAGGGGCGGCCGGCGAGAGAGAGAGAGAGTATGTTGGCTTGGTGAAGAAGAAAATGAGGAGAGAGAGAGGTGATGGCTTATAATGAAAGTGGTTGGTAGTGGGTGCCATATGTCACTCATCCAAGGCCTAAACAAACCTATCCCTTGATCCAATAGTTGACATCTCTTCTTGTCCAATAATTGATGGGGCTAAATGGTCATTTCTCCATTCCACTAATGGCTTGTCTCTTGTCCATAAAATCCATTAATTAATCCTCCAAAAACTCTAAAATTCGGAACACTAAATAGGGCTTAAGGGCAAAGTCGTCATTTGTCTGATTTGGGGCCGAAATTCCATTTTTCGACCGGACTAACCCCCTACATAAATGGCCAACACATTTTGATGTCGTCCTAACAAAACTAGTCCAATAAACCCTCGAAAATTAACCTCAAAGTCTGGATCAAATTTCACGATCAAACTAATTAAATCTCAATTTTCGAATCTCTCACTAACGGGCGGCTTTTTAGGAGTTACGTGTATTGACTTAGGGTTATCTAAGTCATGACGGCCTTGATTACCGGGAGAACGAGAGGAATTATCACTAGTTCCGGAGATCACGATCGTTCGGTTTAAGTTTAGGGCTGGTTGGCCACGTGCACTTTCGGTCTTACAGAATCACCTACTAACCGATCGTACATCGTTGGCCTCGGCCAAATCAAGTCCATTACTTTCCGAAGATCGGCCTACGTTGGCCCAAAATATTTCCTCGTCGTTTCTCGGGATTGGTGTCCAATTCATGAACGGGTCCCTGGTCCACGTACCGGTATCCTAGTTAGCCATTCCCATTTGGTCAGTATCCCGGGAGTGATCAGCTCCGAGCGAGACTTACGAAAATGAAATAATAGATAATACTCGTTGTATTAACTTCCGGGAATTTGGTTGAAATTCAGGATGTTACAGTAATTTCTTGTTATGCTATCCTTATTCTCATATTGTTTTCTGTACGGGTGTTATTCATTTACTGCTTCCGCTTGTGCTTGATTCTCTGCTTGGGTGTTGGGTCGGCGACGCATCCTGGGACGTCGCACTAGAATCGACTTTTGCATGGGATGTAGCGTGCCGTAAGGTGCGGGGCGTGACATCATTAATGGTTTCCGGGATATGCACCTCATTTAGAAGCTTCATGAGTACCATTTTATGGCTTTCTGAAATCTTGAAAAGATCCAGTAAGGAAATCTGTGCCGGCATCTTTCTCAATTGTTCAATTACCTCGTATTCACTTATTCTCATGACTGACAGTAACTGCTTAACATCCTCCTCAGTTACTTCTTTCTTTTCATGCTCGTTTTCTCTCGGAACGTAATATCTTCCTGATCTGGTTAGTGCGTCAATATCTTTAGGTGCGTAATCCCATGGCACACATTTGGTGTCAAATTTCTCCTTTAAAGGCAAAGTGATAATCACAGGATGCACCTCCTTGTCTTCAATTTTTAGTTGACCAATTGGGAGTTTGATGGTAATTTGCTCATCAAGATGCTTTTCTTCTCCCAATCTATCCACTTTATCGAGATTGATCAATAGTGGTGTGATCATGGACACCATGCTTTTGTTAGCTTCAATAATATCCATTCCACCCCAACCGTCAAGCACGATAATTTCTTCTCTAGATGCCCATGAAGGTGGTGTGTATTTAATACAGTGGTTATAACGGCCACTGTCTTGACCCAGATAATTTACGACTTCACCTCGTCTTCGTGCTTTGAGAATAAATCTTCTGTCTCCTTGGCGAGTCTTTTCCTTCATCCTCTCATCTTGATTTTCTTGCTCCTCAAGACTTCATTTGCTAATTGGGACTTCATCCATGCCTCCCCATCCATCAGGCACAATAGTTTCATTCTTGAAAACCCAGGGCGGAGGTGTGTATTTAACCCGGAAATTATACTTTCCACTGTCTTGACCAAGGAAGTCTATAGTGTCACTTTGCTCAAATGAAGTTTGGGTAAATCGCCTTTCACCCTGCCAAATCGTTTCTTTTTGTTTTTCAAATTGATCCTCCTCATCACAAGATGGATTCTCATTTTGCTCGATGAGCTCGTCATCCATACCACCCCATCCATCAGGCACAACTACTTCACTTTTAAAAGCGATTGGTGGTGGAGTATATTTTACTTGGAAGTTGTATTTGCCAGAATCTTCTCCCAAGTTGTCTATGATTTCCCCTTTCAAGAGTGCTTTATGACAGAAGCGAGCATCTCCTTGATGGGCTGACTTTAATTTGGCCTCATGTTCGTCTTCTATAAAGACCATATTTACCACATTATGCTCAGGAAGAGGGTTTTGATGTACATTTGGCTCTGGTTCTCGAAAGCTTAGTAACTTCTTGTCTATGAGTTGCTGGACTTTGTATTTTAAAATCATACAGTTGTCCACATCGTGTCCTTTTTCCCCCATATGGTATGTGCAAGTCTTCGACTCATCGTACTAGGGGAACTTTGTAGGATTATCTCTTGGCACTTCCTTGGCCACCAGATGCCTTTCTAATAGCATTGGTAGTAGTTTTGATAAGGGTTGGGGTAACGGAGTGAATTGCCTTACGGATCTTTTCCTTGGCTCAAAATGGTTTTGGATTTTTCCAAGGAATATTGGATTGCTTTTGGAATGGAGCTTGATTAACATTAGGGCTGGATATCATAGCCACATCGCGTATAGGCTCCTTATCCTTTCTTTCGGGATACGGTCTTCGTACTATCGTTTTTTGAGACTTCTTCTCCTTCAATGTCCATTTGATCCTTTCGCCAACCTTCACCAGCATGGTAAATGTTTGGCAACCTGAGATATGCAACTTGTCGTAATATTCTGTTGGTAACGACTTCAAGAAGAGTTCAATCAGCTCGTCCTCACTTATTACCGGTTTAACTTGCGAGGCTATAGCTTTCCATCTCTGAGCGTAAGCTCTGAATCCCTCATTACTTCTCTTCTAGGTTCTGACTAGATCTTCCCGAGTTGGAATTACTAAGACATTGAATTTGTATTGGCGAGGGAACTCTCCTGCTAAATGGTCCCATTCGATAAAATCCTCTATATCAAGAGCGGTATACCACGTCAAAGCTGCTCCCTTTAAGCTATCTTGAAATGTACTGATAAGGAGTGGCATATTGTCTAAATATCTCGCCATTTTGCGAAGATAATATTTCAAGTGGCTTTTAGGACAGCCGGTACCATCGTATTTGCTCATGAACTCCGGTTCTTTGTAATTCTCTGGCACAACCACCTTCATGTAGGGTGAGAATTTATCGAATCTCTGAAGCTCATAACCTTGGCTTGCCAAGCACTCTTCAATTTTGACCAATCGTTTGGCCTCCTTTTCATCTTTGGATGTCTTTATAACCCGAACATCCTCTTCTAGATTCACTATTTCCGGTGCAGATTTTGGAGGATCCTCTTGAATTGGTTCTTTACTTCTCATGGTATCTTCAATAGGTACCTCAGTGGCATTTGCATTCCCTGGATTGACAACTGTAGGATAAGATCCTTTTGCAACTATAATGAAAGTTTTCATTTCCGCCATCATGGCAGCTATTTGTGTTAACTGGTTTTCTACTTCAGCCAGCCGAGTGTAAGTCTCTTCCTCAGCCATTTTCATTTGTAAATGAGTTCGAGGTATTCTACCTTCCGTTGCTAAACAACCTGTTTTCATGAAAATCATCAAGATATTAGAATTGATGAAGTAGATATGAAGACTTACATTCTTTCAATTGTATGTTTTCTTGTAGATAACAAGGATAAGAATTTTTACACAAGCCTTAACCTTGCAGAAATCTTCTCATCAATGTTTTTTTCAAGAAATCATACCATTCAAAGAATTACAATCCATGGTGACTCTTTCTTTTATGTGAAATGTGCTTTATTCATTAAATAATCATGCATGAAGTAATTGTTTTGATTTTGAAGATCCATACTACAGCGATTTACATCAAAATGGGGGAATACTAGCTTAAATAAGTCTAGGCTTCTTGCTAGCTAAGGTAGCTTCAACTTCTTTATATTCCTTGACTCGTATCTCCCATTCTTCCACGTTAATTGTGACCTTCTCGGAAATGTATGGCTCAACACCTGGCGTGTTCGACACAATGTACTTTGGAATGTATGGCTCGTTAACATGAGTAATAATACTCAAAGGTACATATAGTTCGACATCGATCGGTCGTTTAGCCTTCAACCATTTTATGTACTCTTTGGATGCCAAGAAAAGCTTCATCTCTCATTGTAGATCCTCAGGCCATTGTACTATTTGCTTGGTCGATTTCTTCAAGGAATGCATGATATTCTGAACCTTTATTTGCAACTCCTTATTTTCCTTTTCCGATTGGGATTTTTGTGGTATATCAAATGTGAACTCCTTGGGATGCCAACTAGGTGGAACTTGTTGGATCATTCCGAACTGTCATACCACTCTTAATGGGCAATAAAGCAGCTCTACCGCTCAATCCAAGCAACGGTACTAAATTGCCTTCGTGACAAGTAATTTGAGCTGCCATGATGTTTGGCCATTGAATTCTCCATTGGAATTGGTTAGGAGTCAATGCTCTAATGAAGTTTGCTCACTCATGAAAAGAGTATTTCAGTAATTTGTCTTGAAGCCTCAAATACTTCTCAATGGGGTTGGTAGATGAGTCAATCTCCTTAATGCGCATATGACGTTCCCAAGATTGGATATGGGAGATGAACCATATAGAAAGCAACCAGGCAGAAGCGTGAAGTACACCCTTTTGATGGTGCTGATATTTGTTCAAAGAGATGATGGTTTCTGCTAAAAGCATGTTGGAAAAATCCCACTTTTGGCAAGCTTGCCTAGCAATCACTGCAACAAGAGGATTTAATCCGGTCCTTGATGTAGGGAATAAAGACGAACTCGAAGAAAGCAAGGATGAAGACTCTCGCGAAAGTATTCCCGGTTTCCTTTGGCAATTTGGAGTAATTAGCCACCAAATAGAATAAAGGAAAATTCCCAGTGTTCGACTTGATCAACTTTTCCACTTAAGGAGTCTTCAAGTTCAAAAATTCGGCTATGACACTTGTAGGTTTCAATCCAATTGGAGGCTCAACGATTTTTGATTCGAAATCAACCCCGATTGTTGCCTTATACTCTTCTAATATAGGTACCATTTCATGCTCGCCCAATTGGAATGTGGCGGTAGTGACTTCCCAAAAATGGGATAGTGCTTGAATCAAACTCACTTGATACTCAAGATTGATGAGCTTGAACAAATATCCCAATCTTTCCCTCACGTAGGCTTTATTGTCTTTAGTCATGTTTACCCACCATGCCAACAGCTCTTTCCTTGGAACCGGGATGACTTGTATATCTAGTTTCCCCATTTTGATCTAATCATGCAAAAAGTTCATTATTAGTCATCATGGATTAATTTTAAATGCCCCCATTTTAATTATATGTCCTTTTATGGACAAAATGGAGGTAAAACACATTTGCATTATTATGACATAATACAAATGCTACTTCTAATCCATTTATGCTTTAAAAGAGCATATACTTGAAAATGTGAATGAAACTAATGTCTAAAACAAATACCTTTTGATATGCTCCATTTTGACCCTGAAGTACTACCCTATGGTTTACAAGTTCGAATACATCAAAAATTGACTTTTGGCAAATGGGATTGTACATGTCACATCTTGAGCATCCAATCTATTTGAATTACATTGAAAACATCATGGACCTATACATTTTATCTAGAAATGTAAAATGTGACCAAATGGAGCGTATCATCATAACCATTCATTCTAGTATGAAAAGGCATCTTGTCCAAACTTTGATTGTCATTTGGGCATTTTTTTGACAAAGTGAATCAATTAATTTTGCATGATTGAAAAAATGAGAAAAGTGGAACGACACTTACTTACCAACACCTTTTGCTTGATTTTAGGTATACCAACTATAAAGACAAGCATATGCAACAAGTGAGGTTTTGACACCTAAAAGGGTGGGATATACTAAAGGCTCAAGGTCACCACCTTAATGGACAAGAGATTCCATTCCACTAGGCAATCGGCCTAAAGTGATGAAATATTATTCCATCTCGATGGTCGGTATTGTATTTAAACGATCCCATGAGCAATCGGCTCATAGTTTCGCCTAAACACATACCTCCTGCAACTTCCCGAATTTTGACTCAATTTTCGGAAATCAATAAAACGAATATTATCTATTATTTCATTTTCGTAAGTCTCGCCGGGAACTGATCACTCCTGAGATACTGACCAATTAGGAATGGCTAACTAGGATAACGGTACGTGGACCAGGGACCCGATCATAAATTGGACATCGATCCTGAGAAAATACGAGGAAATATTTTGGGCCAACATAGGCTGATCTTCGGAAAGTAACGGACTCGGTTTGGCCGAGGCTAACGATGTACGATCGGATAGCAGGTGATTCTGTAAGACCGAAAGTGCACTTGGCCAACCAACCCCAAACTTAAACAGAATGATTGTGATCTCCAGAACTAGTGATAATTCCTCTCGTTCTCCCGGTAATCGAGGCCATCATGACTTAGATAACCCTAGGTCGATACGCGTAACCTCTAAACAGCCACTTGTTAGTGAGAGATTCAAAAATTGATATTTAATTAGCTTGATCGTGAAATTTGATCCGGACTTCGAGGTTGATTTTTGAGGGTTTACTAGACTAGTTTCGTTAGGACAACGTTAAAATGTGTTGGCCATTTACGTAGGGGGTTAGTCCGGTCGAAAAATGAAATTTCGGCCCGAAATCAAACAAATGACGACTTTGCCCCTAAGCATTATTTAGTGTTCCAAATTTTGGAGTTTTTGGTGGATTAATTAATTGGTTTTTATGGACATGAGACAAGCCACTAGTGGAATGGAGAAATGACCTTTTAGCCCTTCAATTATTGGACAAGTAGAGATGTCAACCATTGGATCAAGGGTAGGTTTGTCTAGTGCCTTGGATGATTGACATGTGGCACCCACTACCAACCACTCCCACTATTGAGCCATCACCTCACTCCCTCTCTCTCTTCATTTCTTCTCCACCAAGCCAAGCCAATCTCTCTCTCTCTCTCTCTCTCTCCCACGCTGGACACCCCGCCGGTTCGCCTGCGCCCTCACGCCGGCTGTAACATCCCGAATTTCGACTCAAATTCCGGAAATCAATAAAACGAGTCTTATTTGTTATTTCATTTCGTAAGTCTCGCCCGGAGCTGATCACTCCTGGCATACTGACCAGATGGGAATGGCTAACTAGGATAATGGTACGTGGACCAAGGACCCGATCGTGAACTAGACATCAATTTCGAGAAATGACAAGGAAATATTTTGGGCCAAGTAGATCGATCTTCGGAAGGCAACGGACTCGGTTCGACCGAGGCCAACGATGTACGATCGGATAGCAGGTGATTCTGCATGACCGAAAGTGCACGTGGTCGACCAGTCCCGAACTTAACCCGAATGATCGTTATCTTCGGAACTAGCGATAATTCCTCTCGTTCTCCCGGTAATCGAGGCCGTCACGACTCGGATAACCTTAGGTCGATACGCGTAACCCCTAAACAGTCGCCCGTTAGTATGAGATTCAGAAATTGAAATTTAACTAGTTTGATCGTGAAATTTGATCCGGACTTCGAGGTTGATTTTCGAGGGTTTACTGGTCTAATTTCGCAAGGACGACGTCAATTTGGGTTGGCCATTTATATAGGGGTTTAGTCTGGTCGAAAAATGGAAATTCGGCCCGGAATCGGACAAAAGACGACTTTGCCCCTAAGCCTAGTAGAGAGTTCCGAATTTGGGGATTTTAGTGGAGGTTTATTAATTGGTTTTTAAGTGGATAATGAGTCAAGAGTTAGTGGAGGGAGAAATGACATTTGAGCCCATCAATTATTGGATCTAGAAGAGTGTGAGCCATTAGATCTAAGGGTAGGTTGTCCAAACCTTTAGATGAGTGACACTTGCACCTAATCCCCACCAACTACCAACCACTCCACTATAAACTCATTATCACTTCTCTCTCTCCTCACTTGTCTTCCTCTTCAAGCCAAGATCACTTCTCTCTCTCTCTTCTCCCTCTCTTCCTCTCCATTTCGCCGGTCACTCCCCCTCCTCGCCGTCCACGCCGGTCGCCGCCAAGGCCGCCCGCCGCCGCTTCACCGCCGTTCCGCCACCACCACCTTGCCGTCCCGCTATCACCATCACCATTTCCTCACTCCCTCTCACCGTCTCTCTCTCTCTCTTGGCCGTGGGGTTGCCGTTCACCTCACCGCCCGTCCGCCGTTCGCCCTTCACGCCGCCGCCCGCCGTGGCCATTTCTGTCGGAGCCAAGCCATCCCGCCGTCCACCGCCGTTCCATCATCACCTCACCGACCGTTCCTCTCTTCCCCTTGGCCGTTTGGAGGTCGATCCGCCCGTGAGCCGCCGCTTGGAGGCCGCCCGAGCCGTAGCCGCCGTCCCTTGGGAATACCGCCGCCGGCTCACCGTTCACCGGTAGTTGGCCGCCATTCCCCGTCGTCGTAAAACCCGAGTTTAAGTGAGTATTACCCCTTAAACCCTAATTAGGACGATTATGCCCTCTAGATCGGGATTAGGAGTTTTAGTGATTAATTAGTATATTTGATGTTGGTGATAGATTATGGTTTGATCGGAAATTATTGGGAGATTGTTAATCGGTTGTTTGAGGAATAATGGAAGTGAATTTGAGGATGAAACAAGGTTTAATTGTGGCTGTCCGTGAGGCCAATCAAGGGATTAAGTATTGATTTGTTGTCGGTTTAACTTAATCGAGGCGTTAGAATTTCCCGGGTAATTGATTGGATGGTTGTAATGCTCGAATTGAACGAAACATATGTTGTGATGTCCATTTGATCCTCGCCATGTCGTGTGATCGTGTGATTAACTTTATGCTGAGTGTGACTTGGGCAGATGAGCATGTTTAAATGTGATGAGCTTGAACTTATTGAATTGTGTTGATTGGTGCTCATATTTATACCACATATTGCCCGAGCATGAGCATTCATGGCTACGCATTACGTGTGTGCCGAGTGTGAGGCATGTGATGAAATTTGTGCGAGAATGCGGGTCTGCCATGAGCATGTGATCACGTGTAATTGCCCGTTGCGTTTGTCGCCGGGTTCAGATAAAATTTGGGGCATGTGTGCCGTGTGATCACTTAAGGCCTTCGGGTCGGTTGCCGTCTTCATGCACTTTGTAGCAAGACGATGCCCGGTGTGTCCGGATGACGACCAGTCCTTTGGGTCGTGGCCTTCGAGTCGATTCCGTCTTCATGCACTTTGGAGCAAGACGATGCCCGGTGTGTCCGGATGACGACCAGTCTCATGTAGGCTTGGATCGTAGGAGATCGGTGTTGCGCCTGATGCGTTTAACGCGGGCTAGAGACACTGGGCCGGGGGCGTTTTTACGCTGGCCACGAAGTGTTGTGATTGGGCCAGAGGCCGGGCTAGTGAGCCGTGGAAAGATAAGGTGTTGAGTAAACTTGATAAGTATTAGATTATGTGGTGGAATTGCTGGGCATGGTATGGGACGTGTCCGAGCGGTTCCATCTTATAATCCAAATACGCGCGCATGTACTACATCGATGCATTGGCACGCATAAGAGCGCATGGACAATTGTGATCGTTTGTGATACTTGGTGATGAGTGCGTGACCTAGCATTTGAGAGCCTGAGCATGCGTATGACGCAAGTGTGGATTTGCATGCCAAGGATGTGATTGATCATTATATGAAATTGCCTAACCTGCAAGGTCGACGGTAAGTACGATCTGGGCCCGAGAGCCTAGGTCAGTGATTGTTGCTTGATTTAGTTTTGTTCTCGTCGGGAGGTGCATGTTAGCCTAGTTTAGGTTTAGTGGGTTTTTACTTGCTGAGATTCGTCTCACGGTTGAAAAACCCAACCTTTCAGACCCCAGACCTTGACGATGCCGCAGGAGCCGGAGGTGCCGGTGCGATATGGGATTCCTCAGCATTTGGAGCATACCATGTCAGTCCACCCCAAAGGGAATGGGGAGATGTATTTAAGGCACTATACCCTAGTTGTAGTAGATGTAGGGACCACCCATTATGAGACGCACGAGTACATAGCTTGGTGCTTTCGAGACCGGGACGGGGAGGAGTATGACCCCTTCGTTCCATGGACGTTCCGTTTACCGGTGAGGGTCAGTTCGACCCGCAGTGTCCCAATGGAGACGTAGTCGATCCCGATTCAGATATGGAGGTGAGTTGGGAGATTGACGAGGGACCGGACTTAGAAGAGGAGGATGTGGAGTTGGGAGGAGTGGATTTTGAGCCCGAGATCGTTGATCCGGCCCCGGAGCCGATGGATGTGGAGTTCGAGGAGCCGATGGAGGTTGATGAGGACCCGGAGATGGAGACCGAGTCCGAGGCAGCCAGTTCAGACGATGACCAGGAGTTTTCCGAGAGTTCGTCGGAGGCGTCGGGTTCCGATCCCGACTGGGAGCCTTAGGATAGATTCCCTCTCCTAGTAGACCGAGGACTGACACTTTTTGGGATTTAGTCCTCCTTAGCCACCTCTCCCTTTTTGACCAGTGTGGTGGCCGTGGCCCGTTTTTGGTTGTATGTATCTTGGGTCTGTATATTTGGTTTGTAAATGGATATTGTAAAAGCTTTTGCGTATATATGAAAATGTATATTTTGTATTCAGTAATTTCTGCAATGCTATCCTTGTTCTCATATTGTTTTATGTCTGGGTATTACTATTACTGTTTTGCTTCCGCTTGTGTATGATCTCTGTGTTGGGTGTTGGGTCGGCGACGCTTCCTGAGACGTCGCACTCATAACGACCTAGGAGGAGGGATGTGGCGCGTCGCGGAGGGCACGGGGCGTGACACCGGCTGCGCCTCACCACTGCTCGCCGCCACCAAGACACCACCACCGTTGCCACCTCACCCCATCACCGCCACTTTCCCTCTCGTCTCGTGCTCTCTCTCCCTCTATCCTCTCGGTCGTGTGACCGCCAGAGCCGTTCACCGCCATCGTCCACCCACGCCGCCGAGCCGTTCGCCCGGAGCCCACCGCCATGACGCCGCCATTCTGTCCGCACCACCACCCTCACCAACCATTCTCTCTCACTCTTGGCCTCTTGGAGGCCGCCGTTCGCCGAGACCGCTTGCCGCCGCCGCTCATTGGGAATGCCGCCGCCAGTTTACCGTTCACCAGTAATTGGCCACTGTTTCTCGTTGTCTCGACTCGAGTTTAGGTGGGTAAAAACCTACTAAATCCTAATTAGGACAATAATGCCCTTTAGATTGGGTTTAGTGTGTTGTTATTGGATGATTAGTGTGATTAAGGTGGTTTATGGATTATCACTTGATTGGCAAGAACCGAGATGACATTGATGGATGATCAAGGGGAAATTGAAGTGGATTAGAGGTCGAGACAAGGCCAATTGGTGGCTATCCATATCGGAAATTAATGGTTTAAGTGTCGACAAGTGGATGGATTAACTCGATTAAGTTGTCGGGATTGCCTGAGTGTTCAATTGGATAGTTGTGGTACTCAATTTGGGTGATTTGTGTGCTATGATGTTTATTCGTACATTGCCATGTCGTATGACCGTATGATCGAATTGCGCGGAGTGTGATTGGGCAGTTAAGCACGTTATGGTATGATTATTTTGAGCTCATTGATTGACATTGATTGGATTCGTGCTTAAGCTATAATTGATGCTCTTGTGCATTGCATCTTGCCCAAGTGTATACATTTATGGCTACGCATTGTGTATGTTGAGTGTGAGGCATGTGATGAAATTTGTGCGAAAATGCGTGTCTGCCATGAGCATGTGATCACCTAATTGCCTAATGCGTTTTATGCCGGGTTCAGATAAAAATTGGCAGTATGTCGTGTGATCACCTAAGGCCTTTGGATCGTGGCCTTCGGGTCGATTCCGTCTTCATGCACTTTGTAGCAAAACGATGACCGGTGTGTCCGGAAGACGACCAGTCTTATGCATTTTGTAGCAGGCTGGGTTCGTAAGGAGATCAGTGTTGCGCCTCATGCACTTTATAGCAGGCTAGAGACACTAGGCCGAGGGCGTTTTTACACTGGCCACGAAGTGTTATATTGAGATATAACCTGAAGCGTTATACGCCGGTCGAGCTCTAAATGAGCGTTGGGCCAGTGGGCTGTGGAAACCAGATTAATTATATAGTATTTGATTATGTGGTGGAATTGCTAGGCATGGTATGGGACGTGCCCAAGCGATTCCATCTTATAATCAAGATACGAGCGCTTGTGCGTATGAGTGTATGGACAGGTATGAGTGTATGTGTGACTCGGTAATTGGCATGTGGTACAGACAATTATGAACGTGAGCATGCGTATGGCGTACGTGTGATAATGTATGCCCAAGTATGTGCTTGGATTATTATCTTAAATTGCTTAACCTGCAGGGTCTTTGGTATTATCGATCTAGGCCCTTGGGCCTAGGTCAGTGTTTGCTTTGCTTGAGTGCGTTACGTTCCCATCAAGAGGTGTATGTTAGCCTAGTTTAGGTTTAATGGGTTTTTACTCGCTGAGATTCATCTCACAGTTGAATAACCCAACTTTTCAGACTCCCGACCCTAACGATGCCAGAGGTGCCGGTACGACATGGGATTCCGCAACACATCGATCATACCATGTTGGTTCACCCCGTAGGGAATGGGGAAATGTATTTTAGACACTATACTTTAGTTTGGGTAGACGTAGATGCCATGCATTTTGAGACCCATGAGTACGTGGCCTAGTGTTTCAGAGACCGATTCGGGGAGGAGTACGGGCCCCTCCGTTCTGTGGATATCCCGTTTAACAGGGAGGGCGAGTTGGACCCACAGTGTCTCGATGGGGATATAGTAGACCCTGACTCTAGCATGGATGTGAGCTGGGAGGTAGATGAGGGACCCGAGCTAGCAGAGGAGCATGAGGAGCTAGGGGGTGTAGATTTTGAGCTCGAGATAATGGATCCGGCCCCAAAGCCAATGGATGTGGAGGTGGTCAAGCCAATGGAGGTGGATGAGGACCAGGAGACGAAGTCTGAGATGATGAGTTCAGACGAGGACCGGGAGCTGTCAGGGAGTTCTTCTAAAGCGTCGAGCTTAGACCCCGATTAGGAGCCTTAGGATGGACCCTCTCCCTTTGATGCGAGGACTGACACTTTTTGGATTGTAGTCCTCCATCTCTTTTTGAGTAGTTGTTCACCCTAGCCGCCTCTCCTTTTTGACCATGTGGTGGCCATTGTCTGCTTATGATGTTATATCTTTGTATGTATATCTTGGGTAAACGAATATTGTAAAAGCTTCTCTATATATGAAAAAGTGTATATTCGTAATCAGTAATTTCTTGCTATGCTATCCTTGCTCTCTCATATTGTTTTCTGTATGGGTGTTATTTATTTACCATTTCCGCTTGTGCTTGATTCTCTGCTTAGGCGTTAGGTTGATGACGCGTCCTGGGACATCGCATTCAAATCGACCTTTCCGAGAGATGTGGGGTGCTGTTGGGTGCGGGGCGTGACACCTCCTAAGGGTGATCCTATGTCACGCCCCGTACCCCATGAAGCGCAAGCATCCCACGTGAAGGGCGAATTTGTTAAGACGTCCTAGGACGCATCCGACTCGAAACCCAACACGCAGAGTTCGAATCACAAGCGAAAACAGCGTGCATATATATACACCTGTACAACAAGTAAGATAACCATGTGCAGCACTGAATAGGAAATCCATCAGCTAAAAAAAACATATACATTTCATTACTATTAAGCGTAGATACAATATCCTCACAGGGAGTACTACAAACCACCAAAAGATCAACAGCCACCAAAGTCAAAAAGGGTTAGTGGCAAGGGTTACTGGGTTAAGGTGGACTTCAGTCAAAAAAGTGCAGTCCGCTCTATCTGCCAACAAAGTCAACCTATGGGGCCCAGTCCAGGTCAGAACCGGAAGACTCTAACGATGAAGAACTATCAGGCAACTCCTCAACAGAACCTAGCGAGTCTAACTCGGACTTTGCATCCTCCTCTGCGTCCATCTCTTCAGGCTCATCATTCTCTTCCATAAACTGGTCAAGCTCATCATCATCCGGCTCCATGTCCATTGGCTCAGCCTCATCAAACTCGTACACCACAAGTGTACCTTTGGAGCTCGAGCTCTCCTCTTTTGAAGTACCGGGATCTACCACCTGTCCATCGGGGCATTACGGGTCCACCTGACTCTGCCCGTTAAACGGGACATCAAAAGTTCGAAGGGGCCCGGTCTCTTCTTCATTATGCATCTTATAGCACCACGCTAAATATTCATGGGTCTCCGATACTAACTCCCCAACATCTACCCATACTAAGATATAATATCTAATGTACATATTCCCGTCCCCCACTGGATGCACGGACATAGTCTTCTCGATAAAGTGGGGAATCCCAAAACAGATCGGCGCATCTGCCATCCTCACTGCCGGGGTTCTGAAATGTCGGTTTGCCAACAACCGTGAGATAAAACTCAACAAGTAACAACCTCTAAACCGAAACTAGGCTAATATGCACCTCCTAACAGGCGAACATACAAACCATGCAACAGTACAAACAATTGACCCGTGCCCTTAGGCCTAGATTGAGCATACAACTGACCCTACAGGTTAGGCAATTATCCACAATAATCACGTACGAATTATCAAATATGCACAATTATTCCGACCCGAAGGCCACTTTCAGCAATAAATCGACCCGTAGGCCCGATCCGAAGGCCACAGTTTATTCCGACCCGAAGGCCCGACCCGAAGGCCAATAACTTAGTCACATCAGGTACGTGCATCTTTTAGCACTCGCAATTTCAATCATATTGAAACACTAATAACGAAATCACGAGAAATAGAATCCAAGCCAATTATCAATGCCAATATGCCAAGTACAATTATTCATAAATTCGACAAATTCAATGCATTATCGGCACGTACAATTCATTCCATTTTAGTCCACTTAAACCCGGCACTTATTCCACGCATTCATATCAATGCAATTCATAGCGTCTACGGCCTGCCATGGACGAACCAATCTCAGTTGTCATCCTCATAGACATGGCGTCACCCAATAGGAATTGAACAAGTCCTTATTAGTCACTAAATTGCCTAAATTCAAGCCATTACTCACAAACCCATTTAATTCTCAACTTAGGCAATTTAGTGCATTTTCGGTTCTGTGTGAACAGTACCAGGGCAGCACCCATTTTTGACACTAAACCACGCCTAAATCACTCCATTAGGCTCTAATTACAACCCCTAATCATCCGACACATAATCAAACCTATTTAGACCATAATTAAGCCTAATTAACCCCTAATTTACCCCTAAATTGCACAATTAAACTAGTTTGGGGTTTAGGGATTTATACTCGCCTAAATTGATTCGAGTCGACAGAAACGAGCGGTCAATCACCGACAAGCGGTGGAATCGGCGGCGGTGTCCCGGTGGCGTCTACGGCGACGGCGCTCCACCGTGCACGGCCTC
The DNA here is from genome assembly GCA_024500025.1 of Syzygium aromaticum. Classification (NCBI taxonomy): domain Eukaryota; kingdom Viridiplantae; phylum Streptophyta; class Magnoliopsida; order Myrtales; family Myrtaceae; genus Syzygium; species Syzygium aromaticum. Next base: position 12,880,081 of record CM044886.1, read on the forward strand.
CCGGCGGTGTACGGCAATGGGGACGGCGATTCAGTCCAAAAGAGAAGAGAGAGAGAAGTGGGATGGTTGGCTGAGGATGATGGTGGTCACGATCGGACGATCGGACAAGGCAGCAGCAGTGTCCTGGCGGCATGCGGTGGCACATAACTCCGGCGGGCGTGCCTCAAGCGGCCGAGCGGTGGACGAAACGGAGGAAAAAGGGACGATCGTGGAAGGGAAAGAAAATGGCCGGGTGAGAGTGTAAGGAGAGAGAGATACTAGTCCAAGTTGGTCAAAGGAATTGGGGAAGTGGAATCCATGTGTCCTTATGTAACATCCTGAATTTCGACTCAATTTCCGGAAATCAATAAAACGAGTCTTATTTGTTATTTCATTTCTTAAGTCTCGCCCGGAGCTGATCACTCCTGGGATACTGACCAAATGGGAATGGCTAACTAGGATAACGGTACGTGGACCAAGGACCCGATCGCGAACTGGACATCAATTTCGAGAAACGACGAGGAAATATTTTGGGCCAAGTAGATCGATCTTCGGAAGGCAACGGACTCGGTCCGACCGAGGCCAACGATGTACGATCGGATAGCAGGTGATTCTGCATGACCGAAAGTGCACGTGGTCGACCAGTCCCGAACTTAACTCGAACGATCATTATCTTCGGAACTAGCGATAATTCCTCTCGTTCTCCCGGTAATCGAGGCCGTCACGACTCGGATAACCTTAGGTCGATATGCGTAACCCCTAAACAGTCGCCCGTTAGTATGAGATTCAGAAATTGAAATTTAACTAGTTGAATCGTGAAATTTGATCCGGACTTCGAGGTTGATTTTTGAGAGTTTACTGGTTTAGTTTCGCAAGGACGACATCAATTTGGGTTGGCCATTTATATAGGGGTTTAGTCTGGTCGAAAAATGGAAATTCGGCCCGGAATTGGACAAAAGACGACTTTGCCCCTAAGCCTAGAATAGTGTTCCGAATTTGAGGTTTTTAGTGGTGGTTTATTAATTAGTTTTTAAGTGGATAATGGGTCTTGAGTTAGTGGGGTTAGTAATTACCTTGGTGCCCTTCAATTATTGGTGGAGAGTGGTTTTTAGCCATTAGATCTAAGGGTGAGTTGTCCTAGGCCTTGGATGAGTGACACTTGTCACCTAATCCCCAACCACTCCACTATAAACCCATTATCTCTTATCTCTCTCCTCACTTTTCTTTCTCTTCAAGCCAAGATCATTTCCTTCTCTCTTCTTTCTCTCTCCCTCTCCATTTGCGCCGGCCACCCTCTTCTTCCTCATGCCGCCCACGTCGCCGCCACCAAGGCCGCCCGTCGCCGCCCGCCGTGGCCGTTCCGCCACCGCCACTTCATCATCCCGCCATCACCCTCACCACTTCCTCTCTCCCTTTCGTCGTCTCTCTCTCTCTTCCCGTGCTCCCTCTTCCCTCTCGGCCGTGGGGTTGCCGGACCACCCACCGCCGCCGTCCGCCGTTCCAACGCACGGGGAGCCACCGTCGACCACCTCGCCGACCTTTCCTCTCTCTCTCCTTGGCCGTTTGGAGGCCGATCAGCTGTGAACCGCCGCTTGGAGGCCGCCGCCGTTAGCCACCGATCCTCGGGAATCCGCCGCCGATTTACCGTTCACCGGTAGTTGGCCGCCGTTCCCCGTCGTCCCGAACCAAGTTTAAGTGAGTATTATCCCCTAAGCCCTAATTAGGACGATTATGCCCTCTAGATCGGGATTAGGAGTTGTTAGTGGTTAATTAGTATGTTTGATGTTGATTATAATTCATGGTTTGATCGGTAAGTGTCGGGATAATGTTATTGGTTGTTTGAGGAATAATTGAAGTGAATTGGAGGATCATACAAGGTTTAGTGGTGGCTGTCCATGTGGCCAATCAAGGGATTAAGAATCGATTTGTTGCCGGATTAACTTGATTGAGGCGTTAGAATGGCCCGGGTGATTGATCAATCGGTTAGCATACTTGAATTGGTTGATTTATATGCTATGGGAGTCAATTAGACCTTGCCACATCGCTTGACCGTGTGATCGAAATGTGCGGAGTGTGACTTGGGCAAATGAGCATGTTTAAATGTGATGAGCTTGAACTTATTGAATTGTGTTAATTGGTGCTCATATTTATACCACATATTGCCCGAGCATGAGCATTCATGGCTGCACATTACGTGTGTGCCGAGTGTGAGGCATGTGATGAAATTGTGCGAGAATGCGGGTCTGCCATGATCATGTGATCACGTGTAATTGCCCGTTGCATTCGTCGCCGGGTTCAGATAAAAATTGGGCAAGTGTGCCGTGTGATCACTTAAGTCCTTCGGGTCGATTCCGTCTTTATGCACTTTGGAGCAAGACGATGCCCGGTGTGTCCGGATGACGACCAGTCTCATGTAGGCTTGGATCGTAGGAGATCGGTGTTGCGCCTGATGCGTTTAACGCGGGCTAGAGACACTGGGCCGGGGGCGTTTTTACGCTGGCCACGAAGTGTTGTTATTGGGCCAGAGGCCAGGCTATTGAGCCGTGGAAAGATAAGATAATGAGTAAATTGTTAAGTATTAGATTATGTGGTAGAATTGCTAGGCATGGTATGGGACGTGTCTGAGCGGTTCCATCTTATAATCCAAATACGCGCGCATGTATTACATCGAAGCATTGGCACGCATAAGAGCGCATGGACAGTTGTGATCGTTTGTAATACTCGGTGATGAGTGTGTGATCTAGCATTCGAGAGCCTGAGCATGCGTATGACGCAAGTGTGGATGTGCATGCCGAGGATGTGATTGATCATTATATTAAATTGCCTAACCTGCAGGGTCGACGGTAAGTACGATCTGGGCCCGAGGGCCTAGGTCAGTGATTGTTGCTTGATTTAGTTTTGTTCTCGTCGGGAGGTGCATGTTAGCCTAGTTTAGGTTTAGTGGGTTTTTACTTGCTGAGATTCGTCTCACGGTTGAAAAACCCAACCATTCAGACCCCAGACCTTGACGATGCCGCAGGAGCCGGAGGTGCCGGTGCGTTATGGGATCCCTCAGCATTTGGAGCATACCATGTCGGTTCACCCCATAGGGAATGGGGAGATGTATTTGAGACACTATACCCTAGTTGTAGTAGATGTAGGGACCACCCATTATGAGACGCACGAGTATGTAGCTTGGTGCTTTCGAGACCGGTTTGGGGAGGAGTATGGACCCCTTCGTTCCATGGACGTTCCGTTTACCGAAGAGGGTCAGTTAGACCCTCAGTGTCCCGATGGGGACATAGTCGATCCCGATTCGGACATGGAGGTGAGTTGGGAGATTGACGAGGGACCGGAGTTAGGAGAGGAGGATGAGGAGCTAGGAGGAGTTGACTATGAGCCTGAGATCGTTGATCCGGCCCCGGAGCCGATGGATGTGGAGTTCGAGGAGCCGATGGAGGTTGATGAGGACCCGGAGATGGAGACCGAGTCCGAGGCAGCCAGTTCAGACGATGACCAGGAGTTTTCCGAGAGTTCGTCGGAGGCGTCGGGTTCCGATCCCGACTGGGAGCCCTAGGATAGATTCCCTCTCCTAGTAGACCGAGGACTGACACTTTTTGAGACCTAGTCCCCCTTAGCCACCTCTCCCTTTTTGACCAGTGTGGTGGCCGTGGCCCGCTTTTGTTGTATGTATCTTGGGTCTGTGTATTTGGTTTGTAAATGGATATTGTAAAAGCTTTTGCATATATAAAAGTGTATGTTTTGTAATCAGTAGTTTCTGTCGTGCTACTCTTGTTCTCATATTGTTTTATGTCTGGGTATTATTTTTATCCGTTCTGCTTCCGCTTGTGTATGATCTCTGTGTTGGGTGTTGGGTCGGCGACGCTTCCTGGGACGTCGCACTCTTATCGACCAAGAAGGAGGGATGTGGCGCGTCGCGGAGGGCGCGGAGCGTGACACCTTAATCCAAGGAGTTGGACCTTTTTACCCTTGATCTAAAGGTCCCCATTTGTTCTCATCCAATAATGCAAGGATAATTTGGTAATTCAATGAATCCTAACAATTATCCACTTACTTAATCCTCAATTATTGCCCAAAATTGATCCAAAATTCGGAATAGTGAAAATTGGGCATGGGGGCATTTTTGTAATTTTCCGGTCCCGGAGCAAAATTCCATTTTTCACCCGTACCTACCCCAAATGTGTGTGGCCAACATAATATGGCATCAGAATCGCGAAATTTATTGCGTAAGTCCTTGAAAATCGCCATTGAAGTCCGGGGACAAAAACGTCAATTTTTCCATTTTCGACCGAAATTCCATTTTCGACCACACCCACTCCAAACATACGTGGCCACTCTAAAATGACATCGGCCTAGCAAAATAATCGTAAATGTCCCCGAAATTTCGATGTCGAGATTCGGGTCCAATTACGCGATTTAATTTGCTCATTTTAAAATTTTAGGGCCTCTCACTAACGGGCGGCTGTTTAGGGGTTACACGTATCGACTTAGGATTGTTCGTGTCGCAATGGCCTCAATTCTCGAGAGAACGCGAGGAATTATCATTAGTTCTAAAGGTTGCGATCGTTCGGTTTTAGTTCGGGATTTGTTCGCTACGTGCACTCTCAGTCATGCGGAATCACCGGCGATCCAATCGTGTATCGTTGGCCAAATCAAATCCGTCACCCACCTAAGATCGACCCATATTAGCTCAAAATACTTCCTTGGAGTTTCCCGAAATCTGTGCCAATCCACAATCGGGTTCTCGGTCTGCGTACAATTTCCTAGTTAGCCATTCCCATTGGGTTAGTATCCCGTGATTGATCAAGTCCGGGCGAGACTCACTAAAATTAAACGAGAATTAATATGCACTTTATTGGTCCCGGAAATAAGTCGAAATTCAGGATGTTACAATTCTTCCCTCTTTACAAAAATTTCGTCCTCGAAATTTGTAATCTACTCTTACTCCTCAAACAAGTGGGGGTATTGACGTCGCATGGCCTCTTCACTTTCCCACATGGCACCTTCTGTTCCATGGTGCTCCCATACGACGTTGACCATCGGGATCGTCTTGTTCCTCAGCACGCGGTCCTTTCTGTCTTCGATCTTTATCGGTCTCTCCACATATGACACCCTGTCATCCACATCTATTTCCTCGTACCTTAGAACGTGGGTTGGGTTTGGTTCATACTTCCTTAACATAGACACGTGGAAAACGTTGTGTACCTAAGACAGGTTAGGAGGCAATGCTAACCGATAGGCCATATCGCCAACCTTCTCCAAAATCTCAAACAGTCTGATAAACCTCGGACTCAGCTTCCTTTTCTTACCGAATTGAGATAACCCTTTCATTGGCGACACCTTGAGAAATACGTGATCTCCAACTTGGAAATCTAAAGGTCGTCGTCTCCGATTGGCATAGCTTTTATGGCTACTTTGTGCTGTCTTTAGCCTTTCTCGAATGATTTCAACAGCATCTATTGTCTGTTGCACCAACTCTGGGCCAGTAATACTCCTCTCACCTACTTCGTCCCGGCACATTGGCATCCTGCATGCCTTGCCATACAAGGCCTCAAACGGCGCCATCTGGATACTCTGATGGTAGCTGTTATTATAAGCGAACTCTACCAGATGTAGTTGTTCCTTCCACTTGCCTTGAAAATCTAGTACACAAGCTCTTAACATATCTTCAAGTGTGAGGATTGTCCTTTCCGACTAACCATCTGTTTGCGGGTGGTAGGCTGTATTGAATTGTTTCTTTGTTCCCAAGGCTGTCTGCATGCTCTTCCAAAAGTTAGCCGTAAATATCGGGTCACAATCCGAAGTGATAGTTACCAGCACTCCATACAGACGAACGATCTGTTGCACATATAGCTCGGCATACCTTTCCAATTCGAAGTTCTTTCACATTGCCAGGAAGTGCACTGACTTAGTAAGTCGATCCACTATCACCCATATGGAATCATGCCCTCTCTGGTTTCTCGGTAATCCGGTTACAAAATCCATAGTGATGTGCTCCCATTTCCACTCTGGAATCATGCCCTCACTTGGTTACATTAACAATCCCAAATTGAAACCATTAATGCCCTTTCGGTACCTAAGAATGATTATGGCATGTCTAGTACGTCACACGGATCCCTAATTTCAATTTTTTAATCTAACCATGGACAATCAATGAAGCATTCACAAATCAATTGCACATCAAATGACAAATCAATCACAACAACCCTAATTTTAGTCACTAGAAATGAAAAATTATCAAAACCCTAACCCTAGCTCTAATAGCTTGTTCATTTTGTTTTTTTTAGGGTTTTTCAGGATTTCGGCTCAAAATTTAGAATTTTCCAAATTATGCCACTTAGGCATTTTAGAAAATTCAAATTTCACTTTTTATGACTGGCCACAATGATTTCTAATCATTCTGTGAATTTTCAGAATTTTTGATTTTTTTTTTCAGAAAATTTTTAAAACCGAGAAAATGATTTTTTAGTGTTTTATGGGAATTTTCGTGAATTTTTTTCAGTTTTTTTTTAGAATTTTCAAATTTTTATTTATATTTTCTGAATTTTTCAAATTTTTATGAATTTTCTAGGATTTATTTTGTTTTTCTGAATTTCCTGTAATTTTTTTAATATTTGTGAATTTTCCGCAAAATTTTCGAATTTTCTAAAAAAATCTAACTTTTTATGGCTTTTAAAATTTTTGTGATTTGATATTTTTTTTGAATTTTTGAGAATTTTTGAAATTTTTATGAAATTTTTTTTATTCTTGAAATTTTAGTTTTCTAAAAGAAAATCTAATTTTTTTTTTTTTGCTTTGGTTTTGTTTTCTTTTTTTTTTTCAATTTTTTTTTCCTGTCGAAATAGACCGGCGGTTGGCATCGTCACCGGCGCCAGCGCCGGTCGTCTTCCTCCGACGAGCACCACCGAAACAGCGCCGTTTAGGGCGTTTTTCATTTAAGCATTTCATTAAGCAACTTGTGTGCATGAGCCTAATATTGAGTCATCGAGGCCGCGACTTCAGGCCTGTCACCGGTGACCCTCTGGTGACCACATTGCCATTCTACTTACACCATTGTCATGCCCGCATATTCTACTTTCCATCTAACCTACTCCGATCACTGTTGAACCTTTTCTGGCCAGTGAAAATCCGGTAAAAAATGCTAACCTAAACTGAATTCTAAACTTGTTTTTTTTTAAAAAACTGTGAACCAACAACCAATCGCCTTAGCCATCTAGATCGAGTCTTACAACTAAACAAAACAACAAACAAGGATCGAAGAGACTGACTTGAATAGCCTGAAGCCATGGTGATGGTCCGACTAAGACCTCCGAACTCCGACGAGGTTGTTTCTGTGCATTACCGACTCAGTTTATGCAAGTCATATCATTCAAAATGCAAATAAACATTTAAGATGAAATCGGGACATGTTTTGAGCATCAAACATCGTAAAATACCAAAGAAATGCACAATTTTGAATCAAAACATGTTTTGGAAATTTTGGGAATTTGTGACCACGAATGAGATTTACCTGCTTCGTTCTTTGTTCTAACGAAATTTTCGAAGTGAAATGAGCCTCGGATATTATTCCCTGACACCTTCTCTGCCACCCAGTGACTTTAACTTTGCCGGAACAGGTCTAGACACGCTGGAACGTACCTAGTTTTAGACCTTCCTGATCAGCCTTTCCGGCTTGGCACAACGTGGGGAGGTTACGGCCGACTCGTGATTTGCCGACACTCTGCCGTCTAGGGTGGAACCGAATGCTCACGGGGGAACCTCTAACCCTCTCTCTCTAAATTTCTACACGATTCGCACTTTTTCTCTCTCTAAACTCTCTCAAAAATTTCGTCGAATGGGTTTCGTTCCTCTCGGTCAGTTTTTTTTTTTTTTTTTTTTTGTTCTTCAATTTCGCGCTCGAATTCGATTAAAATCGATTACCAATTGGTTAGGGTTGTTGGCTAGTAACAGTTAGGCATTTTTCCAGCTGGCATGATCGCTTAAAACATGCTAAAATAATTGGAAATGGCTGGTGATGTTATGGGTTTGAGTCGGTTTTTTCTGGATTTATTGTGCTTTGTGCGATGGCTGGGCGAAGGAGACAACACTGTTTGGGTCGGGTCGGGTTGACCCATCCGACTCGGCAGTGCCGGTTTTACTCAAAAATGCAAATTGGACCTTATTTTAACCGAATTTTCCAAATTGTCCCCAAAAATTGCATTCCCCAGCATATTCCGAACCTAAACATATAATTTTCCCCAATTTTTATTATAGTTGTGCCCAAAATTTCCTCAATTTTATATTTAGATTAATGGGGTTTTGTTCAATTTGAGGTCTTAATGACCCGATCAGGCAAAATTGATGCCAAAATTGCATTGTCCACCCCTGATTACCCTTAGAAATGATGGTCTTATATTACGGAAATTTCATTTCGAGCACAATTATCAATTTAGGTTCAAAATTCTCAATTTTTAATCAATTTTTGGGGATTTTTGATTTTTGCACCAAATTATGCCATTGGACTGACCATTATGTAATTAAAGGTCCTAGGATCAATTGTCGTGAAGACACTATGACCTAAAAATGTCTAGAAAAAATTTAATTTAATTTTTGGTTCAATTTGGGTTTAATTTTGCCCAATTTTGGGAAAAACCTACACCCAATTGAAATTTTCTGAAATTGAAATTGTATTTATGAAATTGGATTTTAAAGAAAATTATTAACTATTTTTATGGAATTTATGATTCCATTTACTATTTTTCTTGATTTTCTTGCTTATTTTGACTAAAAAATTTCATGGAAAATATAGAAAAATGATAAAAAATTATTTTTTGGTTTCAAAATAGGTTTCTAGGCTTGGCCAAGATTCCTAGACCTAATTTTGAAATTTTTGAAAATACTACAAAAATGAGCTAAAATTTAAGTGTCAACAGCCGCCCCTCTTTGAGATTGAGCTCGTTAGAGATTGATCTCAAAGACAAGGTGACACCTAAAATTTTTAATTGACTCACTAATGAAAATGGAAGTTTCACAACAACTGATTGGGGTCTTTACTTTTGAAATTCATGATCTAATCCCAAAGGTTCTTTTTGGAACATATTTTGAAAGTGTTTGTTAATGATTCAAGAGAGAGAGGGAAAGAGAAACTTACTTTTTTGTGAGAGTTTTTATTGCTCCTCCAAGGATATGAATGAATGTTTGTTCTGATTTATTGATTTAAGAATGAATCCACGCATCTTGAATGCCTGCGACTCCTTGCCTTAGGACTTAAGAATTTGCCTAGTGACTCCTCGTCAAATAGGATTTGAAATTTATCTAGTGACTCTTTGTCAAATAGGACTTTGAAACTGCCTAGTGGCTCCTCGCCAAATAGGACTTTAGAATTTGCCTAGTGATTTCTCGTCAAAAGGACTTTGAAACTGTCTAGTGGCTCCTTGCCAAATAGGACTTTGAAACTGCCTAGTAGCTCCTCGCCAAATAGGACTTTAGAATTTGCCTAGTGACTTCTCGTCAAATAGGACTTTGAAACTGCCTAGTGGCTCATCGCCAAATAGGACTTTTAGAATTTGCCTAGTGACTCCTCGTCAAATAGGACTTTGAAACTGCTTAGTGGCTTCTCGCCAAATAGGACTTTGAAACTGCCTAGTGGCTCCTCGCCAAGCAGGATTTTAGAATTTGTTTAGTGACTCCTTATCAAATAGGACTTGTGTAATAGTTTTCTGAAGCTACGTTTTTGTGATCACTCACAGGGGGTCAATTCTCTGAGGCTACAAATCCGCGATCAATCAGGAGAACCATAACAAGGCCATGTTTTAGGCCTAAAAAGTCATTCAAAGCTACAGGCTGAGAACACTCGGAGAATGATAGCTCTAAGTCTACAAACCTGCGAACACTTGGTAAGACCATGAAAATGCCATTCTTCGGGCCAGAGAAAGTCATCCAAAGCTACAGGTTGCGAACACTCAGAGGGTGATAATTCCGAACCTACAAACTTGCGAGCACTGGGTAAGACTATAAAAATCACCCTATTCAAAGCTACAAAACCACGATCACTCATGAGAATCATCATTCAGAGGCTACAAAGATGCAATTTACTTTGAAATATCTATTTTGAAAATGTGATTTTTTTTTAAAAGGATAATCCCAAGAAACCTTTCCATGGTTTTTAGCTAACCAAAAACTATTTTGAAACGTGGTTTTTTTTTAGATTACCACAAACTTTTTTGAAAACTTGGTTTCTAGTTGACCAAAAACTATTTAAAACCTGATTTTGAAATATGCATTCTTTATGTTGAATGCATTTCAGGAGATCAAATTCCCTTTTAAAGGAAGTACTTGAGTAAATGACTCGAAATCTTTCAAGAAATGTTTTGAATGATCATTTAAAAGACCTTCATTAGAAAGGATTTATCTCGATCTATGAATTTGGTCTTTCTTTCATTTGATTGAAAGGGGATTAATCTGATATCCCTCAATTTTATCTCTCCTAACCCATCCTTAGGTATTCGGAGATATTCGCAATGTATACAATCCAATTGATCCGATAAGGTCTTTCAAATGGTTGTAATGTTGGCTTGGCCAATGGCTATTCAAAGGATAGACATTTAGAGGCCAAGAAAAAGATCTTATCATCTTTCAACTCACTTCGGGTCTTCAAGTTAAAAACCTAGAGGATAAGATAAGATAATATTGCATGCACTTCTTTGAGCGATGACTTTTTATTATGAAATCATATTTTCACTCTCAACATCCCAATCTAAAGAGTCTTTGGGGAGAGGTTGTAATGTTAGTATTTGGCAGGCTCAAAAGGCTCAATTGTTTTGTTTTAAATTCTGGGTTTTCATAAAATTGGTAATCTTCTTGGCATTACCACCCCTTTTTTTCACTAGGGATCTTGATCTTTTCTGAGCATGAACACAAGAGTCCCCTAGACTTTCATTGGAAATTTCAATCGCTGATTTGTTGCGACCTTTGATTTTTCACAACTTTTGCTTGGCCTTTGCCATTCTTTTTGAATGCTTTTCTTTCTTTTCTTTTGCTCCTTATTCTGGGCATTGGCCTTGCTTTTACCAGGCACACTGCTTTTTCATGCCCCAGATTCGTTTGCCTTTGATCTTTTTGCATTATATGGATTTTGTGTTCTGCCCTTTTTGCTTTCTATTTATCAAGGTAGGTCATATGCTCATGCTCCAATGCAAAGAGATGATCACCAATCTTAGGGTTCTGAAATGAATATTCAGGCTCAATTGGGCTTTGCCAAAAGTAAATGTGTTTGGGATATGGAACAAAATGCTCTTCTTCCTCTTGGGATATTATGAGCTTCCATATGAATTCATATGAAGTTATCACAGAAAGATTGATGCAAGTGCATGCCATAAAATCTTTTTTGATCATATTTTCCATAAATGTCAACCATGAACCTCCTAATTTGCCCCAATATAGGGTGGTTCTTAACAGGGTTGTTTTTTTTTGGGAAATTTCTCTACTGTCTAGGCTCAAATTTGGTTTGCAAAGGATAATCATGTGTTTGGGGTAGTGAAATGATATGCCTTTCATCATTTCAATTCATGTAAGTATTGCGAATACCCCCTATTTCCTACAGATAAAGTATTCTCTCATTCTGATACTCATCCTTTCATTCACTCGAGTGTATAAGGGACGTGTTTGGATATGGTTCACCTTTCATCATTTGAAGTCTTTTCATTTGATTTGATCCAAACTTTTCTTTAAAATTTTTCATGACTTTCATCAAAACTTCCTTTTTAAGGAATTCTGATGCATAATACATGCTTAAAGATTGTGTATTTCAAAACCTTTTTAAAATAACTTTTCATGTCAATCCGCTTGGGGAAAAGAAGTTTTATTTTCTGGAAACTTAACTTCTTCAAGACTCAAATTTACGAGTTAAGGATACTTACTTGATTGACTTGATGAGTCTCCTTTTGTTTTCTAACTTTGTTGAAAGATTTTAGAGGTCTTGAATCAACTCAAATTTCCTTTCGTCATATCCTGCAACATGAACAAACATGTTCTATGGAATGAATGATATGCATGATGTGCGCATGTTATAACTAGTACTGATTTTCTTGAATGTCTGTTTTCATTTCATGGGTAGAAAATCTTAATAGCATCTGCATTTACAGCATAGGTTAATTCTGTTCCTGTCATGTTTACAAGAATTAGTACTCCACGAGGAAGAACCTTCTTGACAATGTATGGACCCTCGTAGTTTGGAGTGAACTTTCCACGTAGGTCTGAATTGTTGGGAATAACCTTCTTTACAACTAAATCATTCGTTTCGAAACGTCTTGGTTTTACCTTTTTGTTGAAGGATTTAGCAACTCTTTTCTGGTAAGCTTGTCCATGACATATAGCCCGTAATCTTCTCTCACCGATCATATTGAGCTGTTTATATCTTTGTTGGCTCCATTCGGCTTCTGAGAGCTTTACTTGAGATAATATCCTTAATGAAGGAATTTCTATCTCAACGGGTAACACTGCTTCCATCCCATAAACTAAGGAGAATGGAGTTGCCCCAGTTGATGTTTGAATTGAAGTTCGATATGCCATCAGAGTATATGGCAATCTTTCATGCCAATCACGATAATTCTCGGCTGTCTTGGACAATATTTTCTTGATATTCTTGTTTGCCGCTTCTATTGCTCCATTCACTTGTGAGCGATATGAAGATGAATTCAAGTGCCGAATGTGGAAATGTTCAAGTAAATCATTTACGATTTTGTTGTTCAAATTTGAACCATTGTCAGTAATGATTGCTTCTGGAACTTTGTACCTGGTAGCAATGTCTCGCCTAATGAACTTTGCTACATTCTTGGCGGTGACATTTATATATGAATTTGCTTCAATCCACTTGGTGAAATAATCAATTGCCACTAGGATAAAGTGATGTCCATTTGAGGCCTTTGGGTTAATCAGGCCAATCATGTCAATTCCCCACATTGAAAATGGTCATGGCTCTGACATTTGATGCAACTCATTAGGTGGTGCATTAATTCTATCTCCATAGACCTGACATTGATGACAACACCTTACATGTTGAATGCAATCTGTTTCCATCGTCATCCAATAATATCCCAACCTCATGATTTTGCGAGCTAAGAGATGGCCATTCATATGCGGGCCACACTCGCCTTCATGAATTTCCCTCATGATTTGTTCAGCTTCTTTACTATCAACACATCTTAACAGGATCAAATTGAACGATTTCTTATAGAGAACTTGTCCATTGAGGAAAAATTTGTTGGCTATTTTTCTGATAAATTTCTTATCGCCTGATTGGCTTCCTTCAGAAAATTCCCCTTCTTGTAAGTATTTCTTGATATCATGAAACCACAATTCATTGTCAAATTCTGCCTGAACTACCATGCAATGTGCCGGTTGTTCAAGAATATTGATTATCAATGGCTTTATATAACATCCCGAACTTCGACTTAATTTCCGGAAATCAATAAAACGAGTCTATTCTATTATTTCATTTTCGTAAGTCTCGCCCGAAGCTGATCACTCTTGGGATACTGACCAAATGGGAATGCCTAACTAGGATAACAGTACGTGGACCAAGGACCCGATCGTGAATTAGATACCGATCCCGAGAAACGACGAGGAACTATTTTGGGCCAAGTAGATCGATCTTCAGAAGGTAACAGACTTGGTTCGGCCAAGGCCAATGATGTACTATCGGATAGCAAGTGATTCTGTGTGACCAAAAGTGCACGTGGTCGACCAGTCCCGAGCTTAAACCGAACAATCGTTATCTCCGGAACTAGCGATAATTCCTCTCGTTCTCCTAGTAATCGAGGCCGTCACGACTCAGATAACCTTAGGTCGATACGCGTAACCCCTAAACAGCCGCCCGTTAGTAAGAGATTCGAGAATTGAAATTTAACTAGTTTGATCGTGGAATTTGATCCGGACTTCGAGGTTGATTTTCGAGACTTTACTGGTCTAGTTTCGCAAGGACGACGTCAATTTAGGTTGGCCATTTATATAGGGGGATGGTCTGGTCGAAAAATGGAATTTCGAATCGAAATTGGACAAAAGACGACTTTGCCCCTAAGCCTAGCATAGTGTTCCAAATTTTGGGATTTTTAGTGGAGATTATTTATTAGTTTTTATGGATTAGGGGACAAGAGTTAGTGAAGTGAGTAAAGACATAATTGCCCTTCAATTATTGGTCTTGAGTGATTGCTAGCCATTAGATCTAGGGGTGAAGAGTCCAAGCCTTAGGATTGTGACAAGTGTCACCTAACCCCACCAAACCTCACTTAAACCCATCTCTTCTCTCTCTCTCCTCATTCTAACTTCCTCACCAAGCCAAGACACTTCCTCTTCTCTCCCTTTTCTCTCTCCCTCCTCACGCCGGCCACCCCCTCTTCCGCCGTCCACTTCGCCGTCCGAAGCCGTGCCGCCGTTGGTCCATTCCCGCCATTCCGCCACTGCCACTCCTCACCCTCTTGCGGTCCCACTTTCTCTCTCTTCCCGTCCCACTCTCTCTTCCTGCGACCGTGGGATCGTTGGAGTCGAGACCGCCATGCTGTCCGCCCGAGCTGTTGCCGCCGTCCGTCGTTCCACTCGCCAGGGAGTAACCGCCGACCACCTCAGCCGCCACCCTCTCCAACCTTTCCTCTTCCTCTAGGCCGTTTGGAGGCTGTGAGCCGCGACCACCGCCGTTGTCCGTGAGCCGCCGTTCCTCGGGAATCCACCGCCGACTTGTCGTTCACCGGTAGTTGGCTGCCATTCCCCGTCGTCTAGATCCGAGTTTAAGTGAGTAATACCCTCTAAACCCTAATTAGGACGATAATGCCCTTTAGATCGGGATTAGTTGTAGTTAGTGATTAATTAGTGTGATTAAGGTGGATTATGAAATATTGTTTGATCGGATAGTGCCGGGATGACGTTATCGGCTGATTAAGGAGTATTTGAAGTGGATTGGAGGCCGAAACGAGGTTTAGTAGTGGCTGTCCATGTGAGTAATCAAGGGATTAAGTGTTGACTTGTTGTCGGATTAGCTCGATTGAGACGTTAGGATGGCCCGGGTAATTGATTGGTTGGTTGTAGTGCTTAAAATGATTGAATTGTATGCTATGATGTTTAATTGGACCTTGCCATGTCGCGTGATCGTGTGATCGACATTGTGTGGAATGTGATTTGGGCAATCAAGCATGTTATGATGTGATAAGCTTGAATTCAGTGAATTGAAATGATGATTGCTCATGAGTATTACATATTGCCCGAGCATTAGCATTCATGGCTGTGCATTACGCGTGTGCCGAGTGTGAGGCATGTGATGAAATTGTGCGAGAATGAGAGTCTGCCATGAGCATGTGATCACCTATAATTGCCCGATGCGCTTAACGCCGGGTTCAGATAAAATTTGGACAGTGTGCCTGTGATCACTTAAGGCCTTCGGGTCGTGGCCTTCGGGTCGATTCCGTTTTCATGCACTTTGTAGCAAGATGATGCCCGGTGTGTCCGGAAGACGACCAGTCTCATGCACTTTGTAGCAGACTTGGTTCGTAAAGAGATCGGTGTTGCGCCTCATGCACTTTGTAGCAGGCTAGAGACACTGGGCCGGGGGCGTTTTTACGCTGGCCACGAAGAGTTGTTTATTGGGCCAGTGGGCCGTGGAAAGATCAGATAATGAGTAAATCTGTTGAGTATTAGATTATGTGGTGGAATTGCTGGGCATGGTATGGTACGTGTCCAAGCAGTTCCATCTTATAATCCAAATACGCGCTCTTGTACCACATTGTTGCATTGGCATGCATAAGAGTGCGTGGACAGTTGTGAACGTTTGTGAGACTCGGTGATGAGTATGTGATCCAGACATTTATGAGCTTGAGCATGCGTATGACGCACGTGTGATCGTGTACGCCTGAGGATGTGCTTGATTATTATCATGAATTACCTAACCTGCAGGGTCACCGGTAAGTACGATCTGGGCCCATGAGCCTAGGTCAGTGACTGTTGTTTGATTTAGCTTTGTTCCTGTCAGAAGGTGCATGTTAGCCTAGTTTAGGTTTAGTGGGTTTTACTTGCTAAGATTCGTCTCATGGTTGTATAACTCAACTTTTCAGACCCCAGACCCTGACGATACCAGAGGTGCCGGATGCACCGGTGCAACATGGGATTCCACAGCACCTAGAGCATACCATGTCTGTTCACCCCATAGGGAATGGGGAGATGTTTTTGAGACACTACACCTTAGTTTGGGTAGACGTGGGGACCACACATGTTGAGACCCACGAGTATGTGGCGTGGTGCTTTAGGGACCGTTTTGGAGAGGAGTACGAACCCCTCCGTTCTATGGACATCCCGTTCAACAGGAGGGTGAGTTAGACCCGCAGTGTCCTAACAGAGACATAGTCGATCCCGATTCAGATATGGAGGTGAGTTGGGAGATAGATGAGGGACCAGAGTTAGGAGAGGAGGACGAGGAGCTGGGAGGAGTGGATTATGAGCCCGAGATCGTCGATCCGGCCCCGGAGCCTGTGGATGTGGAGGTCGAGGAGCCGATGGAGGTTGACGAGGACCCGGAGATGGAGACCGAGTCCGAGGTAGGCAGTTCTGACGAGGACCAGGAGATATCCGAGAGTTCGTCGGAGGCATCGAGCTCAGACCCCGACTAGGAGCCCTATGATAGATTCCCTCTCCAGTGTAGTGAGGACTGACACTTTTTGATATTTAGTCCTCCTTAGCCACCTCTCCCTTTTTGCCTAGTGTGGTGGCCGTGGTCCGCTTTTGTTGTTATATTTGGGTTTGAGTAAAGTCTGTAAATGGATATTGTAAAAGCTTTTACATATGTATAAAAGTGTATATTTTACATTCAGTAATTTCTGTGGTGCTATCCTTGTTCTCATATTGTTTTCTGTCCGGGCATTATTATTATTTATTTTGCTTCCGCTTGTGTATGAATCTCTGTGCTGGGTGTTGGGTCGGCGACGATTCCTAGGACGTCGCACTCATATCGACTAGTTGGAGGGATGTGGTGCGTCGTGGAAGGCGCGGGGTGTGACCTTCCCTGTTGATTTTGGTATCAGAGCAAGGTTAGCTCGATCCAATTCGGTTGAAGCCTGGGGTGATAAGGAGCGATGAGACTAAGGGGAGACAGTAGGGTGACCTCGTGTGCTAAGTGTACCTCTTGACTGTTTGTGCATTGCTTGAGTGATTCTTTGATTAACTGACCCGTAAGTACAGGTGCGGCAGGACCAGAGGTAAGTACATAAATCCTCCTGGGTGATGTATTGAGGTTGCTAGAGTTAAGTCGCATGCTAGTTGTTGGTTGTTCTTTCATACCTGCTTAGGGCCTTAGATTGGTATAGCTTAAGTTAGGTCTCTAATTCCCGAGTGGAATTATAGCAGGTAGGTGTTTAGCAAAGGCTGAAGGATGAGAAGAAGAAGGGGCAAGGAACTCGAAGGGCAGCCTAGCACTGGGAATCGTGAAGCTAGGGATCCGAGGTTTGAGGAAGTGATGGAGACCTTGAGAGAGATAGGACATATTATGGATTTGCAAGCGCAGGAAAGAGCCGCAACCCACGCTGAGGCGGCAGCAATTGCTGGCAATGGAGGGAATTAGGCTCAGTAAGGACAAGCTCAGCCGGTAGGGGCTAGACTGATGCCTCAGTTAGTGGAACAGTTCCTAAAGTTAAAGCCGCCTAGGTTCAATGGTAAAGGTGACCCTGAAGTCGCTCCGCGATGGATAGAGGAACTAGAGAAGGCATTTGATGTTTTAGGGTGCATCGATGCAGAGAGAGTTACGCTAGCCGTGTATCAGCTTCAAGAGGGTGCGAATGATTGGTGGAGAGCTACTAAGGAAAGAGTGTTTCCGGAAGGAACAGAGTTAGTTTGGGCAGTGTTCGTGGAAAGTTTTTATGAAATTGTGATGCCCTTTGGATTGACGAATGCCTCAGCCGCTTTCATGGATCTAATGAATAGAGTGTTCAAGGAATTTCTAGATCAGTTTGTTATAGTCTTCATAGATGATATACTGGTGTATTCGAAGAGCCCTGAGGAACATGAAATACACTTGGCTGAAGTACTACAGACGTTAAGGAAACACACCTTGTATGCTAAGTTCAACAAATGTGAGTTTTGGCTCAGCAAAGTGGCATTTCTTGGACATATCGTGTCGGGAGATGGAATTTTTGTCGATTTGACAAAGGTCGAAGCGATGACTAAGTGGGGAAGGCCGACATCGGTAACGGCGGTTCGGAGCTTTTTTGGACTGGCTGGCTATTATAAACGATTTGTGGAAAGGTTCTCATCTATAGCCATGCCTTTGACACGACTATTGAAGAAGGAGACCAAGTTCGAATGGGACGATAGGTGTGAGAGGAGTTTCCAAGAGTTGAAGTATAAGTTGACGACTGCTCCAGTATTGACTATTCTATCAGGACCTAGTGGATTTGAGATTTATAGCGATGCTTCGCTAAGAGGACCTGGTTGTGTGTTAATGCAGCATGGTAAAGTGGTAGTTTATGCATCGCGTCAGTTGAGGCCCCATGAAAGGAATTACCCGATGCATGATTTGGAGTTAGCTGCAATAGTGTTCGCGCTTAAGATTTGGAGACACTACTTGTGTGGAGAGAAGTTTCAGATCTATACGGATCATCAGAGCCTAAAGTATCTGTTTTCGCAGAAGGAGTTGAATATGAGATAGCGTAGGTGGATGGAACTTTTAAAGGACTACGACTGCGATATTTTGTATCATCCGGGGAATGCAAATAAGGTCGCCGATGCCTTGAGTCGCAAGTCTAGCGTGGCGCATTTGATGGTCAAAGAGTGGACGTTGTTGGAAGGATTCAGGGATTCAGAATTCAAGTTTGAAGTGAGCCAAGCATCGAATTTGCTAGCTACTTTAAGGATTGAACCGGAAATTAAAGTCAGGATTAAGGCATTGCAGTCTACGGACCTCGAGATCCAAAAGATAGTTGAGATGGACACAGTAAAGAGGAAGTCAGATTTTCAAGTGTTGGAAGATAGGATTTTGAAGTTTCAAGGACGGTTATGTGTGCCAGATGACGAAGGGCTGGAAGAGGAGATCTTGAGTGAAGCTCATCGAAGTCAGTATAGCATCCACCCGGGGAATACTAAGATGTATCAGAATCTGAGGCAGCATTATTGGTGGAATGGTATGAAGAGGGACGTGGCCAAGCATATGGCCAGGTGTTTGACGTGCCAACAAGTGAAGGCACAGCACTGCAAGCCAGGTGGATTGTTGCGACTGTTGGAGATCCTAGAATGGAAATTGGAGCATATTACGATGGATTTTGTAACAGGATTGCCATGCAGTCAAAGAGGACATGACTCTATTTGGGTGATAGTGGACCGCTTGACTAAGTCAGCGCATTTTCTAGCAGTGCAAAAGGACTTGGAACTAGAGAAGTATGCAGAGTTGTATGTTAGGCAAATCGTTCGACTTCATGGAGTATCAGTGACGATCACTTCGGACCGTGATCCCAGGTTTACTGCCAAATTTTGGAAAAGTCTACAAGAGGCATTAGGAACGAGATTGCAGTTCAGCACGGCCTATCATCTGCAAACAGATGGCCAGTCAGAAAGGACGATCTAGACTTTAGAAGATATGCTGAGAGCCTGTGTGTTGGCCTTCCAAGGCAAATGGGAAGAACAATTACATTTGGTGGAGTTCGCCTACAATAATAGTTATCAGCAGAGTATTCAAATGGCACCGTTTGAGGCCTTATATGGTAGAGCATGTAGGACGCCATTGTGTTGGGACGAAGTTGGTGAGAGAAGTATTACTAGCCTAGAGTTGGTACAACGGACTATGGAAGCCGTTGAGATTATTCGGGATAGACTGAAAACAGCCCAGAGTCGCCAAAAGAGTTATGCCGAATGGAGAAGAAGACCCTTGGAGTTTCAAGTTGGAGATCATGTGTTTCTCAAGGTGTCGCCGATGAAAGGATTGTCCAGGTTTGGTAAGAAATGTAACATCCCCGATTTCGGGCCTAGGAAGCCGAAGGTTGATAGTGGCGGCATAGTGGGTAAGTCGAGTTGAGAGTCGGTATTGGAAGGGACAATATGATCGGAACGAGTGTACTGAGGGTTAGTCGTGGTTCGATCGAAAGATCGTTCACAAGTTGGCCTAGGATTCGACAGTGGAATAACCCTGACTACACAAATGATTAGAGTGTCGTGACCATGGAATAACCTTTCGACCATAAGGGCCATTAGTGGAACAGTCCGGGATAAATACGGATCAGTCCGGTGTCGGCATGTGTCGGTCGCAGGTGATACTGCACGGCCATGCAATAGCCCGGGTGACCATGAGTTAATCCCGGGGTACTGGCTTTCACAAGGTTACATGACAACCGAGGGTCGACCATGGGTCGCTAATACTCGAACGTGGCCCGGTCACGAATCGGCCACGGATCATTGTGTCAAGTCGGGAAGGCCATGGACGAGACGTGTACCAAGCCATGCACCTAGTGGCTTAGTCGGGGCCCGGGCAAAATTGCCGATCGCGACGGCCAAGGCCATGTGCCCGGTCACGACTGGCCATTGAGCCCGTTAGCCAAGCCACGGACCGGCCTTGTGTCCGGTCGTGTGCTGGCCATTGTACCTGACCCTTGTGCCGAGAGTTGTGCCCGTGAAGTCCGGTCCCGATCTTGTTCCGTGTCCAAGAAATAAGGCCCTGAGCCGTGTGTCGTGCCATTCCCGGGCCGATACGCGTGTTTGGTCGTAAACCGACTCTTCACCCGAATGACCGGCACGATACCCATGTGGCCGGCGATGCACTAGGCCCACCACTCGTGCTGCCCGGCGAACCACTCGGCGCATTGCCCGTGCAGCCCGGCGCGACGCTCGTTCGGCCCAGCCCTGTGCCCGTACGGTCGGCCACGCACCCGGCCACTGGCCCGGCCCTGACCGGCCACTGCGCCCGACAGCCCGTCCGTGCGCCTGTAGCACCCGAGAAGACCATTTTGGGTTCAATTGGACTTAAATGATTGTGGAACCAATTTTAGTCATTATTTTGGGCTATTTCACACTTAGACTAATATTGAGGGGTATTATGGGAAGTATTTTTATGAGAAAACCCTCGGGAATGGTTTGTGGAATAGTATGATGCGGGGTTCGTTTTAGGCGTTAATTATGTATTTCTCGAGTCCGTTGGATCCGAATGGTTCGGGATTGGAAATTAGCTGCATTTTTTAGAAAACCCTAGAAGTTTGACCTAGTCAAATCTTATCCACACCATTATTACATTCATTTATGGCTTGGTCTTCTTTTTCCACCCATCATGATGGCCATTTATGAAGCCATAATTCGTCTTGCCCTTCAAGATTGGACCAAGGGGATAAGAGAGGAAGACTCACGTGCACCAAGGGGAGAGAGAGAGAGGGCATTCGGCCATTGGGAGGAGAGAGAGAGAGGAAGACATAACGGCCATTAATGATTTTCTTGACTTTGGGGTTTGGCTCATAATTGAAGGGTGACACGCGCGCTTACCTCATCGCCCCAAATGACACGCGCACTTACCTTGTTCAACCCATGACACGTGCGCACGCATCATCCCAAAACCCTAGCTTGTTCTCTCTATAAATAGCATCCCTTCCTTTGGCTTATATTTCTTTACTTGCAAAACCAACCAAGAGATAGAGAGAGAGAGAGAGAGAGAGAGAGGCTGAAATATAGAGAAAGAAAGAGAGGTTGCCGAGAATAGAGAGAGAGAGGGAGAGACCGTGAAAGAGAGAAAAAAAGCCAACATCTCGCCTCTCCGCCCGTTCTACTCTTTAGTTCTTGTTTTATCAAGAGTAAGTGGGATTTTACTACCGGGAAATGACGTTGAAATACGTTATGTCATGAGCCTTCCCCGTTCCCGGTTCTTGGTGTTCTGATATGGTGTTTCTCTTTGACGGTTTGCCTTGTTTTGTGTTTGCATGTTGTGTAACACAAATTAGAAACCCGAGGCGCAACTTGTGAGGTAAACCGTGACTTAGCCATGCTTGAACTCCTTGTTTCATTTTGCATGCCATGGTTGATCGGCCACGAGGCCGATACGGTAAGATTGTTTGTGTAATGGCGATTGATATGTCATCGCTTGTTAGTAACGTTTTACTTACTGGGTCACCTCAACTCACTCCCCGTTGTTTTCTCTTTCAGGTCCGTGAGATGGCGTCCCCTCCAACCTGCTTCGGAAACCCCGTCGAGATGCGAGCCGAGCTTTTGACAGTGATAGATGCCTGGGAGAATCGAGCTTACCTGCGGATTACGACCTACGTGATGGTCGACGAGGGCTGCAGTGAACTGGTCGCTCACCTGTACGAGGCATGGTATCGCCTGGCGGACGGGGAGTGGATCGGGCCCCTTGGCAGCTTTCGCGGGCCGTTCACAGGACAGGACGGGTCGTTTCCGGGGCAAGCCGGGGGTGGAGCGTGAGTACGGCCATACGGATGAGGACGGTGAGGAGCGAGTGAGGACGAGAAGCTAGCAACCGTAGAAGGAGCTAAGAACCCAAGCCAAAATTTTGTTGTCTATATGTGGCTTGTTTGTTTGACCATCGGAAGTGCCTTTGAAATAGGCATGTGAAAAATATGGTGAAAAGCCGACTAACCCGAGTTAGGGTTTGTAAGGATAAGCACGAACTTATCATGTAAATACAACGTGCGAGGTTTGCTTTTATTGCTTGGTTGTCTCGTTGAATTGCTTCCGCATGCTTTTATATCATTAATCAACGGGACGTTTTAATAATGGCTTTCACTTCACGTGCTTGTTTCAATCATGATGATGGACAAGTATCGTTCATGATTGGTTCGGGACGTGATAGTGGGGCGGGTGTTTTGGTATCAGAGCAGGTTTTCCCTTCAGTAGGTGCAGTTCGCGATGACTTGCAAATTGGACGTTTCGAAGAGGGCGGGGAGTTACGCTAACGCCATACGACCTGATCATTTTGCGGCCTCTTAGGAGGTGGCGCCAGGGTCATGAGTTACGCTAACTCCTGGAAACTCCTTTCACGCGTATCATCCCATTCAAATTTGGTCTCCTTCTTTAGTAATCGTGTCAAAGGCATGGCTATGGATGAGAACCTTTCCACAAATCGTCTATAACAGCCAGCCAGTCCTAAAAAGCTCCGAACCTCCGTTACTGATGTCGGTCTTGGCCACTTAGTCACCGCTTCGACCTTTGTCGGATCCACAGAAATTCCATCTCCCGACACGATATGTCCTAGAAATGCCACTTTGCTGAGTCAAAACTCGCACTTGCTGAACTTAGCATACAACGTGTGTTCTCTCAACGTCCGTAGTACTTCAGCCAAGTGTATTTCATGTTCCTCAAGGCTCTTCGAGTATACCAATATATCATCTATGAAGACTATGACGAACTGATCCAGGAATTCCTTGAATACTCTATTCATCAGATCCATGAAAGCAGCTAGGGCATTCGTCAATCCAAAAGGCATCACTGTGAACTCATAGTGCCCATACCTTGTCCTGAAGGCAGTCTTAGGTATATCCTCCTTTCTGATCCTTAACTGATGGTATCCGGTCCTCAAATCTATCTTGGAGAACACTGCGGCTCCTTGTAGCTGATCGAACAAGTCATCGATCCTTGGCAGTGGGTACTTATTCTTCACTGTCACCTGATTCAACTGACGATAATCTATGCACAGCCTTAACGTCCCATCTTTCTTCCTTACAAACACAACTGGCGCTCCCCATGGGGATACACTAGGGCGAATAAAACCTTTGTCTAACAACTCTTGCATTTGAACTTTCAACTCCTTCAACTCCGTTAAGGACATCCGATACGGCGCTTTCGAAATCGGCTCTGTTCCTGGCGCCAACTCAATCACAAACTCCACTTCTCGCTCGGGTGGCAAACCTGGCAGTTCCTTAGGAAAAACTTCGGGGAAATTGCGCACTACAGGTATATCTTCCAATTTAGGTTCCACCACTATTGGGTCCACAACGTTCACCAAGTATCCTTCACACCCTTCGTCCAACAACCTATTCACTTCGAACGAAGAAATCCAAGGGATCGAGACTCCTCCTCGACTTCCCTGAAACTCAAAACTAGCACACCCCTCCGGACTAAACCGAATCGTACGACCACTACAATCCATCACAGCCTTCTGCCGGACTAACCAGTCCATTCCAACGATCACATCGAAGTCAAACATGGGTAACACAACTAGATCGATATTCTCTTCCTTACCCCCAATAACTATTCTACACTTAGGACACCCAAACAAGACTAACAGGCTATCATTCATCGGCGTCGACACACAAAGCCTAGTCTCAAGCAACACGGGTTCTATACCCCCTAAACTCTCCATGATTGGTGGAGAGCCACTAAGGAGAGAGTGTTTCCAAAAGGAACAGAGTTAGTTTGGGCAGTATTCGTGGAGAGTTTCTGTGAGAAGTACTTTTCGGAAGTCGCTCAGGAAAGGAAGTTGATGGAGTTTATGCGACTACGCCAAGGGCAGATGACGATTGATCAGTATGAGGCGGAATTTGCAAGGCTGGCAAAGTTTGCGCCGACCATGGTAGAGAACCCATGGGACAAAACTTGGAGATTTCGAGATGGGATGAAGCCAGATCTCCAGAGTCAGATTTTGTCGCATGATATAAGGGATTATGGAGAGATGTATAGGCGAGCCCAGATTATTGAGCGAGATCAGCTGGAGAGGGCAGCCGCCTCAGGATCGCGGTTTGCCCAGGGTAGAGATAATCGTCGTTTCGCGAAGAGGCCGCCAGTGAACAATAGACGTTTTACCCCACTTGTGAGAAGGGCTATTGAAAAGCCAAATCCCCAGCCGTATAGATTTGGAGCGTGTTTTAGATGTGATAGCAGGGAGCATCAGATCCGTAGTTGTCCTCAGATGCGTCCTTCAGGACCCTCGCAGCAGCCGCGTATCGAGAATAGGACCGGGAATCCCCCACCAGCTAACCAAGGTCGACTGCCTGTTCAAGGAAGGATTTATGCTATGGCGCGCCAGGAAGCGGAGAATGCGCCGGGCGTGATCACAGGTACGATCTCTCTTTGTGGTCATGCCGCGTATGCATTGTTTGATTCGGGGGCAACCCACTCGTTTGTTTCGGAGCAGTTTGTTAAGTTGGTTGGTATCGAACCTATGTTGCTTGAGACTAGGCTTTGTGTGTCGACGCCGATGAATGATAGCCTGTTAGTCTTGTTTGGGTGTCCTAGGTGTAAGATAGTTATTTGGGGTAAGGAAGAGAATATTGATCTGGTTGTGTTGCCCATGTTCGACTTCGATGTGATCGTTGGAATGGATTGGTTAGTTCGGCAGAAGGCTGTGATGGATTGCAGCAGTCGTGTGATTCGGTTTAGTCCGGAGGGGTGTGCTAGTTTTGAGTTTCAGGGAAGTCAAGGAGGAGTCTCGATCCCTTGGATTTCCTCGCTCGAAGTGAATAGATTATTGGACGAAGGATGTGAAGGATACTTGGTGAATGTTGTGGACCCAACAGTGGTGGAACCTAAGTTGGAAGATATACCTGTAGTGTGCAATTTCCCCGAAGTTTTTCCTAAGGAATTACCAGTGTAACATCCCGAATTTCGACTCAATTTCCGGAAATCAATAAGACGAATCTTATTTGTTATTTCATTTCGTAAGTCTCGCCCGGAGCTGATCACTCCTGGGATACTGACCAAATGGGAATGGCTAACTAGGATAACGGTACGTGGACTAAGGACCCGATCGTGAATGGGACATCAATTTCGAGAAACGACGAGGAAATATTTTGGGCCAAGTAGATCGATCTTCGGAAGGCAACGGACTCGGTCCGACCGAGGCCAACGATGTACGATCGGATAGCAGGTGATTCTGCATGACCGAAAGTGCACGTGGTCGACCGGTCCCGAACTTAACCCGAACGATCGTTATCTCCGGAACTAGCGATAATTCCTCTCGTTCTCCCGTTAATCGAGGCCGTCACGACTCGGATAACCTTAGGTCGATACGCGTAACCCCTAAACAGTCGCCCGTTAGTGTGAGATTCAGAAATTGAAATTTAACTAGTTGAATCGTGAAATTTGATCCGGACTTCGAGGTTGAATTTCGAGGGTTTACTGGTTTAGTTTCGCAAGGACGACGTCAATTTGGGTTGGCCATTTATATAGGGGTTTAGTCTGGTCAAAAAATGGAAATTCGGCCCGGAATCGGACAAAAGACGACTTTGCCCCTAAGCTTAACATAGTGTTCCGAATTTGGGGTTTTAATGGAGATTTATTAATTAGTTTTTTTTAGTGGATAATGGACTTGAGTTAGTGGAGTTAGTAAGGTCATTCTTGCCCTTCAATTATTGGTCTTGAGAGAATGACAACCATTAGATCTAGGGGTGTTTAGTCCAAGCCTTTAGATTGTTGACACTTGGCACTATCCCACCAACCACTCCACTATAAACCCATCATCTCTTCTCTCTCCCCTCATTCTAGCTTTCTCTTCAAGCCAAGTCTCTCTTCTCTCTCTCTCTTCTCCCTCTCTTCCTCTCCATTTCGCCGGCCACTCCCCCTCCTTGCCGTCCACTTCGCCGCCCGCCAAGACCACTCGCCGCCGCCCGCCGTGGCCGTTCCGCCGCCGCCTCACCATCCCGTCACCGCCACTTCCTCTCTCTCCCTCTCACCGTTTCGCCGTCTCTCTCTCCCTTCCCGTGCTCCCTCTTTCCTCTCGGTCGTGGGGTTGCCGGACCACCCACCGCCGCCGTCCATCGTTCCACCGCACGGGGAGCCACCGTCGACCACCTCGCCAACCGTTTCCTCTCTCTCTCCTTGGCCGTTTAGAGGCCGATCAGCCGTGAGCCGCCGCTTGGAGGCCACCACCGTCCGTGAACTGTCCAAGCCGTAGCCGCCGTCCACCGCCGTTCCTCGGGAATCCGCCGCCGGCTTACCGTTCACCGGTAGTTGGCTGCCTTTCCCCGTCGTCGAAAAACCCGAGTTTAAGTGAGTATTACCCCCTAAACCCTAATTAGGACGATTATGCCCTTTAGATCGGGATTAGGAGTTTTAGTGGTTAATTAGTATATTTGATGTTGGTGATAAATTATGGTTTGATCGGAAATTATTGGGAGAATGTTATTGGTTGTTTGAGGACTAATGAAAATGAATTTGAGGATGAAACAAGGATTAGTGGTGGCTGTCCAAGTGGCCAATCAAGGGATCAAGTGTCGATTTGTTGCCGGATTATCTTGATTGAGGTGTTAGGATGGCCCGGGTAATTGATTGAATGGTTGTAATGCTCGAATTGAACGAAACATATGTTATGATGTCCATTTGATCCTCGCCATGTCGTGTGATCGTGTGATTGACTTTATGCGGAGTGTGACTTGGGCAAATGAGCATGTTTTAATGTGATAAGCTTGAACTTATTGCATTGTAATGATTGGTGCTCATATATATACCACATATTGCCGGAGCATGAGCATTCATGGCTGCACATTACGTGTGTGCCGAGTGTGAGGCATTTGATGAAATTGTGCGAGAATGCGGGTCTGCCATGAGCAAGTGATCACGTGTAATTGCCCGTTGCGTTTGTCGCCGGGTTCAGATAAAAATTTGGGGCATGTGTGCCATGTGATCACTTAAGGCCTTCGGGTCGGTTCCGTCTTCATGCACTTTGGAGCAAGACGATGCCCGGTGTGTCCGGATGACGACCAGTCCTTTGGGTCGTGGCCTTCGGGTCGATTCCGTCTTCAAGCACTTTGGAGCAAGACGATGCCCGGTGTGTCCGGAGGACGACCAGTCTCATGTAGGCTTGGATCGTAGGAGATCGGTGTTGCGCCTGATGCGTTTAACGCGGGCTAGAGACACTGGGCCGGGGGCGTTTTTACGCTGGCCACGGAGTGTTGTGATTGGGCCAGAGGCCGGGCTAGTGAGCCGTGGAAAGATAAGATAATGAGTAAATTGTTAAGTATTAGATTATGTGGTGGAATTGCTGGGCATGGTATGGGACATGTCTGAGCGGTTCCATCTTATAATCCAAATACGCGTGCATGTACTACATCGATGCATTGGCACGCATAAGAGCGCATGGACAGTTGTGATCGCTTGTGATACTCGGTGATGAGCGTGTGATCTAACATTTGAGAGCCTGAGCATGCGTATGACGCAAGTGTGGATGTGCATGCCGAGGATGTGATTGATCATTATATTAAATTGCCTAACCTGCAGGGTCGACGGTAAGTACGATCTGGGCCCGAGGGCCTAGGTCAATGATTGTTGCTTGATTTAGTTTTGTTCTCGTCGGGAGGTGCATGTTAGCCTAGTTTAGGTTTAGTGGGTTTTTACTTGCTGAGATTCGTCTCACGGTTGAAAAACCCAACATTTCAGACCCCAGACCTTGACGATGCCGCAGGAGCCGGAGGTGCCGGTGCGATATGGGATCCCTCAGCATTTGGAGCATTCCATGTCGGTTCACCCCATAGGGAATGGGGAGATGTATTTGAGACACTATACCCTAGTTGTAGTAGATGTAGGGACCACCCACTACGAGATGCACGAGTATGTAGCTTGGTGCTTTCGAGACCGGTTCGGGGAGGAGTATGGACCCCTTCGTTCCAAGGACGTTCCGTTTACCGGGGAGGGTCAGTTAGACCCTCAGTGTCCCGATGGGGACATAGTCGATCCCGATTCCGACATGGAGGTGAGTTGGGAGATTGACGAGGGACCGGAGTTAGGAGAGGACGATGAGGAGCTAGGAGGAGTCGACTATGAGCCTGAGATCGTTGATCCGGCTCCGGAGCCGATGGATATGGAGGTCGAGGAGCCGATGGAGGTTGATGAGGACCCGGAGATGGAGACCGAGTCCGAGGCAGCCAGTTCGGACGATGACCAGGAGTTTTCCGAGAGTTCGTCGGAGGCGTCGGGTTCCGATCCCGACTGGGAACCCTAGGATAGATTCCCTCTCCTAGTAGACCGAGGACTGACACTTTTTGAGACCTAGTCCTCCTTAGCCACCTCTCCCTTTTTGACCAGTGTGGTGGCCGTGGCCCGCTTTTGTTGTATGTATCTTGGGTATGTGTATTTGGTTTGTAAATGGATATTGTAAAAGCTTTTGCGTATATATGAAAGTGTATATTTTGTAATCAGTAGTTTCTGTCGTGCTACTCTTGTTCTCATATTGTTTTATGTCTGGGCATTATTATTATTCGTTCTGCTTCCGCTTGTGTATGATCTCTGCGTTGGGTGTTGGGTCGGCAATGCTTCCTGGGACGTCGCACTCATAACGACCAAGAGGAGGGATGTGGCGCGTCGTGGAGGGCGCGGGGCGTGACAACCAGGTTTGCCACCCGAGCGAGAAGTGGAGTTTGTGATTGAGTTGGCGCCAGGAACAGAGCCGATTTCGAAAGCGCCGTATCGGATGTCCTTAACGGAACTGAAGGAGTTGAAAGTTCAGATGCAAGAGTTGTTAGACAAAGGTTTCATTCGCCCTAGTGTATCCCCTTGGGGAGCGCCAGTTCTGTTTGTGAGGAGAAAGATGGGACGATGAGATTGTGCATAGATTACCGTCAGTTAAATCAGGTGATAGTGAAAAATAAGTACCCACTGCCAAGGATCGATGACTTGTTCGATCAGCTACAAGGAGCTGCAGTGTTCTCCAAGATAGACTTGAGGACCAGATACCATCAGTTGAGGATCAAAAAAGAGGATATACCTAAGATTGCCTTCAGGACAAGGTATGGGCACTATGAGTTCACGGTGATGCCCTTTGGATTGACGAATGCCCCAGCCGCTTTCATGGATCTGATGAATAGAGTATTCAAGGAATTTCTGGATCAGTTCGTCATAGTCTTCATAGATGATATATTGGTGTATTCGAAGAGCCCTGAGGAACATGAAATACACTTGGCTGAAGTACTACGGACGTTAAGGGAGCACGTGTTGTATGCTAAGTTTAGCAAGTGCAAGTTTTGGCTCAGTAAAGTGGCATTCCTTAGACATATCGTGTCGGGAGATGGAATTTCTGTGGATCCGACGAAGGTTGAAGCAGCAACTAAGTGGCCAAGACCGACATCAGTAACGGAGGTTCGGAGCTTTTTAGGACTGGCTGGCTATTATAGACGGTTTGTGGAAAGGTTCTCATCTATAGCCATGCCTTTGACACGATTATTGAAGAAGGAGACCAAGTTTGAATGGGACGATAAGTGTGAAAGGAGTTTGCAGGAGTTGAAGTATAAGTTAACGACCACTCCAGTGTTGACTATTCCGTCAGGACCTGGTGGATTTGAGATTTATAGCGATGCTTCGCTAAGAGGACTCGGTTGTGTGTTAATGCAGCATGGTAAAGTGGTAGCTTATGCGTCGCGTCAATTGAGATCCCATGAAAGGAATTACCCGACGCATGATTTGGAATTAGCAGCGATAGTGTTCGCGCTTAAGATTTGGAGGCATTACTTGTGTGGAGAGAAGTTTCAGATCTATACGGATCATCAGAGCCTGAAGTACTTATTTTTGCAGAAGGAGCTGAATATGAGACCGCGTAGGTGGATGGAACTTCTAAAGGACTATGACTGCGATATTTTGTATCATCCGGGTAAAGCAAATAAGGTTGCCGATGCCTTGAGTCGCAAGTCTAGTGTGGCGCACTTGATGGTCAAAGAGCGGGCGTTGTTGGAAGGACTCAGGGATTCATAATTCAATTTTGAAGTGAGCCAAGCGTTGAAATTGCTAGCTGCTCTAAGGATTGAGCTGGAGATTAAGGACAAGATTAAGGCATTGCAGTCTACGGACCCCGAGATCCAGAAGATAGTTGGGATGGACACCGTGAAAAGGAAGTCAGATTTTCAAGTGTTAGAGGATGGGATTTTGAAGTTTAGAGGACGATTGTGTGTGCCAGATGACGCAAGACTGAAAGAGGAGATCTTGAGCGAGGCTCATCGAAGTCAGTATAGCATCCATCCAGGGAGTACTAAGATGTATCAGAATCTGAGGCAGCACTATTGGTGGAATGGTATGAAGAAGGACGTGGCCAAGTGTTTGATGTGCCAACAAGTGAAGGCACAGCACTACAAGCCAAGTGGATTGTTGCGATCGTTGGAGATCCCAGAATGGAAATAGGAGCATATTACGATGGACATTGTAACGGGATTGTGGCGCTGTCAAAGAGGACATGATTCTATTTGGGTTATAGTGGATCGCTTGACTAAGTCAGCACATTTCCTAGCAGTGCGAAAGGACTTGGAATTGGAGAAGTACACAGAGTTGTATGTTCGGCAGATTGTTCGACTTCATGGAGTGGCAGTGACAATCACTTCGGACCGTGATCCCAGGTTTACTGCCAAGTTTTGGAAAAGTTTGCAAGAGGCATTATGAATGAGATTGCAATTCAGCACGGCCTATCATCCGCAAACAGATGGTCAGTCGGAAAGGACGATTCAGACTTTGGAAGATATGCTGAGAGCCTGTGTGTTAGATTTCCAAGGCAAATGGGAAGAACAGTTGCATTTGGTAGAGTTTGCCTACAATAACAGCTATCAGCAGAGTATTCAGATGGCACCGTTTGAGGCCTTGTATGGTAGAGCGTGTAGGACGCCATTTTGTTGGGATGAAGTTGGTGAGAGAAGTATTACTGGTCCAGAGTTAGTGCAACGGACTATGGAAGCTGTAGAGATCATTCGGGATAGACTGAGAACAGCCCAGAGTAGCCAAAAGAGTTACGCCGATCGGAGGAGAAGACCCTTGGAGTTTCAAGTGGGAGATCATGTGTTTCTCAAGGAGTCACCGATGAAAGGATTGTCCCAGTTTGGTAAGAAAGGTAAGCTCAGTCCAAGGTATGTCGGGCCATTCAAGATATTGGAGAAGATTGGTGACATGGCTTACCGACTTGCTTTGCCTCCTAATCTGTCGCAAGTACGAACCAGACCCGACTCATGTTTTGAGATATGAAGAAATAGATGTTGACGACAGGGTGTCGTATGAGGAAAAACCAATCAGGATTGAGGATTGAAAGGATTGAGTGCTAAGAAATAAGACGATTCCAATGGTTAAGGTTGTTTGGGAACATCATAGTACAGAAGGAGCTACTTGGGAAAGTGAAGAGGCCATGCGACGTCTGCACCCCCAGTTGTTTGAGTAGAGCAGTGTAGAGTGCAAATTTCGAGGATGAAATTTTTGTAAGGGGGGAAGAATTGTAACATCCCGAATTTCGACTCAATTTCTGGAAATCAATAAAACGAGTCTTATTTGTTATTTCACTTCGTAAGACTCGCCCGGAGCTGATCACTCCTGGGATACAGACCAGATCGGAATGGCTAACTAGGATAACGGTACGTGGACCAAGGACCCGATCGTGAACGGGGCATCTGTCACGCCCCGCGCCGTCCGCGACGTGCCACATCCCTCCTCCTTGGTCGTTATGAGTGCGACGTCCCAGGAAGCGTCGCCGACCCAACACCCAACACAGAGATCATACACAAGCGGAAGCAAAACAGTAATAGTAATACCCAGACATAAAACAATATGAGAACAAGGATAACATTGCAGAAATTACTGAATACAAAATATACATTTTCATATATACGCAAAAGCTTTTACAATATCCATTTACAAACCAAAATACACAGACCCAAGATACATACAACAAAAACGGGCCACGGCCACCACACTGGTCAAAAAGGGAGAGGTGGCTAAGGAGGACTAAATCTCAAAAAGTGTCGGTCCTCGGTCTACTAGGAGAGGGAATCTATCCTAAGGCTCCCAGTCGGGATCGGAACCCGACGCCTCCGACGAACTCTCGGAAAACTCCTGGTCATCGTCTGAACTGGCTGCCTCGGACTCGGTCTCCATCTCCGGGTCCTCATCAACCTCCATCGGCTCCTCGAACTCCACATCCATCGGCTCCGGGGCCGGATCAACGATCTCCGGCTCAAAATCCACTCCTCCCAACTCCACATCCTCCTCTTCTAAGTCCGATCCCTTGTCAATCTCCCAACTCACCTCCATATCTGAATCGGGATCGACTACGTCTCCATTGGGACACTGCGGGTCGAACTGACCCTCCCCTATAAACGGAACATCCATGGAACGAAGGGATCCATACTCCTCCCCGTCCCGGTCTCGAAAGCACCAAGCTATGTACTCTTGCGTCTCATAATGGGTGGTCCTTACATCTACTACAACTAGGGTATAGTGCCTCAAATACATCTCCCTATTCCTTATGGGGTGGACTGACATGGTATGCTCCAAATGCTGAGGAATCCCATATTGCACCGGCACCTCCGGCTCCTGCGGCATCGTCAAGGTCTGGGGTCTGAAAGGTTGGGTTTTTCAACCGTGAGACGAATCTCAGCAAGTAAAAATCCATTAAACCTAAACTAGGCTAACATGCACCTCCTAACGAGAACAAAACTAAATCAAGCAACAATCA
Source organism: Syzygium aromaticum (assembly GCA_024500025.1). Classification (NCBI taxonomy): domain Eukaryota; kingdom Viridiplantae; phylum Streptophyta; class Magnoliopsida; order Myrtales; family Myrtaceae; genus Syzygium; species Syzygium aromaticum. Next base: position 12,913,400 of record CM044886.1, read on the forward strand.
CTGACCTAGGCTCTTGGGCCCAGATCGTACTTACCGTCGACCCTGCAGGTTAGGCAATTTCATATAATGATCAATCACATCCTCGGCATGCAAATCCACACTTGCATCATACGCATGCTCAGGCTCTCAAATGCTAGGTCACGCACTCATCACCGAGTATCACAAACGATCACAATTGTCCATGCGCTTTTATGCGTGCCAATGCATCGATGTAGTACATGCGCGCGTATTTGGATTATAAGATGGAACCGCTCGGACACGTCCCATACCATGCCCAGCAATTCCACCACATAATCTAATACTTATCAAGTTTACTCAACACCTTATCTTTCCACGGCTCACTAGCCCGGCCTCTGGCCCAATCACAACACTCCGTGGCCAGCGTAAAAACGCCCCCGGCCTAGTGTCTCTAGCCCGCGTCAAACACATCAGGCGCAACACCGATCTCCTACGATCCAAGGCTACATGAGACTAGTCGTCATCCGGACACACCGGGCATCGTCTTGCTCCAAAGTGCATGAAGACGGAATCGACCCGAAGGCTACGACCCAAAGGACTGGTCGTCATCCGGACACACCGGGCATCGTCTTGCTACAAAGTGCATGAAGACGGCAACCGACCCGAAGGCCTTAAGTGATCACACGGCACACATGCCCCAAATTTTATCTGAACCCGGCGACAAACGCAACGGGCAATTACACGTGATCACATGCTCATGGCAGACCCGCATTCTCGCACATATTTCATCACATGCCTCACACTCGGCACACACGTAATGCGCAGCCATGAATGCTCATGCTCGGGCAATATGTGGTATAAATATGAGCACCAATCAACACAATTCAATAAGTTCAAGCTCATCACATTTAAACATGCTCATCTGCCCAAGTCACACTCCGCATAAAGTCAATCACACGATCACACGACATGGCGAGGATCAAATGGACATCACAACATATGTTTCGTTCAATTCGAGCATTACAACCATCCAATCAATTACCCGGGAAATTCTAACGCCTCGATTAAGTTAAACCGACAACAAATCAATACTTAATCCCTTGATTGGCCTCACGGACAGCCACAATTAAACCTTGTTTCATCCTCAAATTCACTTCCATTATTCCTCAAACAACCGATTAACAATCTCCCAATAATTTCCGATCAAACCATAATCTATCACCAACATCAAATATACTAATTAATCACTAAAACTCCTAATCCCGATCTAGAGGGCATAATCGTCCTAATTAGGGTTTAGGGGGTAATACTCACTTAAACTCGGGTTTTACGACGACGGGGAACGGCGGCCAACTACCGGTGAACGGTGAGCCGGCGGCGGTATTCCCAAGGGACGGCGGCTACGGCTCGGGCGGCCTCCAAGCGGCGGCTCACGGGCGGATCGACCTCCAAACGGCCAAGGGGAAGAGAGGAACGGTCGGTGAGGTGATGATGGAACGGCGGTGGATAGCGGGATGGCTTGGCTCCGGCGGAAATGGCCACGACGGGCGGCGGCGTGAAGGGCGAACGGCGGACGGGCGGTGAGGTGAATGGAAACCCCACGGCCAAGAGAGAGAGAGAGACGGTGAGAGGGAGTGAGGAAATGGTGATGGTGATGGCGGGACGGCAAGGTGGTGGTGGCGGAACGGCGGTGAAGCGGCGGCGGGCGGCCTTGGCGGCGGCCGGCGTGGACGGCGAGGAGGGGGAGTGGCCGGCGAAATGGAGAGGAAGAGAGGGAGAAGAGAGAGAGAGAAGTGATCTTGGCTTGAAGAGGAAGACAAGTGAGGAGAGAGAGAAGTGATAATGAGTTTATAGTGGAGTGGTTGGTAGTTGGTGGGGATTAGGTGACAAGTGTCACTCATCTAAAGGTTTGGACAACCTACCCTTAGATCTAATGGCTCACACTCTTCTAGATCCAATAATTGATGGGCTCAAATGTCATTTCTCCCTCCACTAACTCTTGACTCATTATCCACTTAAAAACCAATAATAAACCTCCACTAAAATCCCCAAATTCGGAACTCTCTACTAGGCTTAGGGGCAAAGTCGTCTTTTGTCCGATTCCGGGCCGAATTTCCATTTTTCGACCAGACTAAACCCCTATATAAATGGCCAACCCAAATTGACGTCGTCCTTGCGAAATTAGACCAGTAAACCCTCGAAAATCAACCTCGAAGTCCGGATCAAATTTCACGATCAAACTAGTTAAATTTCAATTTCTGAATCTCATACTAACGGGCGACTGTTTAGGGGATACGCGTATCGACCTAAGGTTATCCGAGTCGTGACTGCCTCGATTACCGGGAGAACGAGAGGAATTATCGCTAGTTCCGAAGATAACGATCATTCGGGTTAAGTTCAGGACTGGTCGACCACGTGCACTTTCGGTCACGCAGAATCACCTGCTACCCGATCGTACATCGTTGGCCTCGGTCGAACCGAGTCCGTTGCCTTCCGAAGATCGATCTACTTGGCCCAAAATATTTCCTTGTCGTTTCTCGAAATTGATGTCTAGTTCACGATCGGGTCCTTGGTCCACGTACCATTATCCTAGTTAGCCATTCCCATCTGGTCAGTATCCCAGGAGTGATCAGCTCCGGGCGAGACTTACGAAATGAAATAACAAATAAGACTCGTTTTATTGATTTACGAAAATTGAGTCGAAATTCGGGATGTTACAGCATCAATTTCGAGAAACGACGAGGAAATATTTTGGGCCAAGTAGATCGATCTTCGGAAGGTAACGGACTCGATTCGACCTAGGCCAACGAAGTACTATCGGATAGCAGGTGATTCTGCATGACCGAAAGTGCACGTGGTCGACCAGTCCCGAACTTAACCCGAACGATCGTTATCTCCGGAACTAGCGATAATTCCTCTCGTTCATCCGTAATCGAGGCCATCACAACTTAGATAACCTCAGGTCGATACGCATAATTCCTAAACAGCCGCCCGTTAGTATGAGATTCGAGAATTGAAATTTAACTAGTTTGATCGTGGAATTTGATCCGGACTTCGAGGTTGATTTTCGAGGGTTTACTGGTTTAGTTTCGCAAGGACGACGTCAATTTGGGTTGGCCATTTATATAGGGGTTTAGTCTGGTCGAAAAATGGAATTTCGGCCCGGAATCGGACAAGAGACGACTTTGCCCCTAAGCCTAGATTAGTGTTCCGAATTTGGGATTTTTAGTGGTGGATTATTATTTAGTTTTTAAGTGGATAATGGGTCTAGAGTTAGTGGAGTTAGCAATTACCTTTTTGCCCTTCAATTATTAGTGGAAAGTGATTTGGAGCCATTAGATTTAGGGGTAGTTTGTCTTGAACCTTGGATGAGTGACACTTGTCACCAACTCCCACCAACTCCACTTAAACCCATAATTTCTTCTCTCTCTCTTCATTCTAGCTGTTTCTTCAAGCCAAGTCTCTCTTCTCTCTCTCTCTTCTCCCTCTCTCCCTCTCCATTTCGCCGACCACCCTTCCTCCTTGCCGTCCACTTCGCCGCCCGCCTAGACCACTCGCCGCCGCCCGCCGTGGCCGTCCCCGCCGAAGCCGGACCGTCCCGCCATCACCATCGCCACTTCCTCTCTCCCTCTCACCGTCTCACTCTCTTCCCGTGCTCTTTTTCCTTCTCTCTTGGCCGTGTTCTCTCCTCTCTCTCCCGTGAAACTGCCGCCAAGCCATCCGCCGTTCCACCGCTCGGAGAGCCGCCGTCCACCGTCCACGCCTAGCCGCCACCCTCACCGGCCGTCCCTCTCTCTCCTTGGCCGTTTGGAGGCCGACCAAGCCGTGAGTCGTCGTTGCCGTGGACCGCCCGAGCCGTAGCCGCCATTAGCCGCCATTCCTTGGGAATACCGCTGCTGGCTTACCGTTCACCGGTAGTTGGCCGCCATTCCCCATCGTCGTAGAACTAAGTTTAAGTGAGTAATACCCCCTAAACCCTAATTAGGACGATTATGCCCTCTAGATCGGGATTAGTTGTAGTTAGTAATTAATTAGTATGATTAAGGTGGATTATGGAATATTGCTTGACTGGAAATGTGTCGGGATAATGTTATTGGATGTTTGAGGTGAAATAGATGAGGATTGGAGGCCGAGACGAGGATGTTTGAGGGCTGTCCATGGTGACAAATGATGGATCGAGTGATGATTTGTTGTTGGATTAACTTGATTGAGGCGTTAGAATGGCCCGGGTGATTGATCGATTGGTTGGCATGCTTAAATTGATTGATTTGTATGCTATGAGGATTCAATGAGACCTTGCCATGTCGCTTGATTGTGTGATCGAAATGTGCGGATTGTGACTTGAGCAATGAGCACGTTGGATGATGAATTATCAAGTATGTTGATTTGGTTTGATTTGAAATGTGATCATGAATTGATTGGTGCTCATGTGCATTCTACATTGCCCGAGCATGAGCATTCATAGCTGCGCATTACGTGTGTACCGAGTGTGAGGCATGTGATGAAATTTGTGCGAGAATGCGGGTCTGCCATGAGCATGTGATCACGTGTAATTGCCCGTTGCGTTCGTCGCCGGGTTCAGATAAAAATTGGGCAAGTGTGCCTTGTGATCACTTAAGGCCTTCGGGTCGATTCCGTCTTCATGCACTTTGGAGCAAGACGATGCCCGGTGTGTCCGGATGACGACCAGACTCATGTAGGCTTGGTTCATAGGAGATTGGTGTTGCGCCTGATGCGTTTAATGCGGGCTAGAGACACTGGGCCTGGGGCGTTTTTACGCTGGCCACGAAGTGTTGTTATTGGGCCAGAGGCCGAGCTAGTGAGCCGTGGAAAGATAAGTTAATGAGTAAATTGTTAAGTATTAGAATAAGTGGTGGAATTGCTGGGCATGGTATGGGAAGTGTCTGAACGGTTCCATCTTATAATCTATATACGCGCGCATGTACTACATCGATGCATTGGCACACATAAGAGCGCATGGACAGTTGTGATCGTTTGTGGTACTCAGTGATGAGCGTGTGATCTAACATTTGAAAGCCTGAGCATGCGTATGACGCAAGTGTGGCTGTGCATGCCGAGGATGTGTTTGATCATTATATTAAATTGCCTAACCTGCAGGGTCGACGGTAAGTACGATCTGGGCCCGAGGGCCTAGGTCTATGATTGTTTATTTGGGTGTGTTGTATTCCTGTCGGGAGGTGCATGTTAGCCTAGTTTAGGTTTAGTGGGTTTTTACTTGCTGAGATTCGTCTCACGGTGGAAAAACCCAACCTTTCAGACCCCAGACCTTGACGATGCTGCAGGAGCTGGAGGCGCCGGTGCGATATGGGATTCCTCAGCACCTGGAGCATACCATGTCGGTTCACCCCATAGGGAATGGGGAGATGTATTTGAGACACTATACCTTAGTTGTAGTAGATGTAGGGACCACCCATTATGAGACGCACGAGTATGTAGTTGGTGCTTTCGAGACCGGTTCGGGGAGGAGTATGGACCCCTTCGTTCTATGGACATTCCGCTTACCGGAGAGGGTTAGTTAGACCCGCAGTGTCCCAATGGGGACATAGTCGATCCCGATTCAGATATGGAGGTGAGTTGGGAGATTGACGAGCGACCAGAGTTAGGAGAGGAGGACGAGGAGCTGGGAGGAGTGGACTTTGAGCCTGAGATCATCGATTCGGCCCCGGAGCCGATGGATGTGGAGGTTGAGGAGCCGATGGAGGTTGATGAGGACCCGGAGATGGAGACCGAGTCCGAGGTAGCCAGTTCAGACGAGGACCAGGAGTTTTCCGAGAGTTCGTCGGAGGCGTCGAGTTCAGACCCCGACTGGGAGCCCTAGGATAGATTCCCTCTCCTAGTAGACCGAGGACTGACACTTTTTGGGATTTAGTCCTCCTTAACCACTTCTCCCTCTTTGACCAGTGTGGTGGCTGTAGTCCGCTTTTGTTGTATGTATTCTTGGGTCTGTGTATTTGGTTTGTAAATGGATATTGTAAAAGCTTTTGCGTATATATGAAAATGTATATTTTGTATTATGTAATTTCTATGATGCTATCCTTGTTTTCATATTGTTTTATGTCCGGGTATTATTATTATTTGTTTTCCTTCCGCTTGTGTATGATCTCTGTGTTGGGTCGGCGACGCTTCCTGGGACGTCGCACTCATATCGACCAAGAAGGAGGGATGTGGCACGACGCGGAGGGCGCTGGGCGTGACAACAGGTACAGTCTCTCTCTGTGGTCATGCCGCGTATGCATTGTTTGATCCGGGAGCAACCCACTCGTTTGTTTCGGAGCAGTTTGTTAAGTTGGTTGGTATAGAACCCGTGTTGCTTGAGACTATGCTTAGTGTGTCGACGCCGATGAACAATAGCCTGTTAGTCTTGTTTGGGTGTCCCAAGTGTAGGATAGTCATTTGGGGCAAGGAAGAGAGTATTGATTTGGCTGTGTTACCTATGTTTGACTTTGATATGATCATTGGGATGGACTGGTTAGTCTGGCAGAAGGTTGTAATGGATTGCAGCAGTCGTGTAATTCGGTTTAATCCAGATGAGTATTCTAATTTTGAGTTTCAGGGAAATCGAGTAGGAGTCTCGACCCCTTGGATTTCCTCGCTTGAAGAGAATAGATTATTGGACGAAGGATGTGAAGGATACTTGGTGAATGTTGGGGAACCCAAGTTGGAAGATATACCTGTAGTGTGCAATTTCCCCGAAGATTTTCCTAAGGAATTGCCAAGTTTATCGCCCGAGCGAGAAGTGGAGTTTGTGATTGAGTTGGCGCCAGGAACAGAGCCAATTTCGAAAGCGCCGTATCGGATGTCCTTAGCGGAACTAAAGGAGTTGAAGGTCCAAAATGCAAGAGTTACTGGACAAGGGTTTCATTCGCCCTAGTGCATCCCCATGGGGAGCACCAGTTCTGTTTATGAGAAAGAACGATGGAACACTGAGGTTGTGTATAGATTATCGACAGTTGAATCAGGTGACGGTGAAGAATAAGTACCCACTGCCAAGGATCGATGACTTGTTCGATCAGCTACAAGGAGCTGCAGTGTTTTCCAAGATAGATTTGAGAACCGGATACCATCAGTTGAGAATCAAGAAGGAGGATATACCCAAGACTGCCTTCAAGACAAGGTATGGGCACTATGAGTTCACTGTGATGCCCTTTGGATTGACGAATGCCCCAGCCTCTTTCATGGATCTAATGAATAGAGTATTCAAGGAATTTTTGGACCAGTTCGTCATAGTCTTCATAGATGATATACTGGTGTATTCGAAGAGCCCTGAGGAACATGAAATACACTTGGCTGAAGTACTACGGACGTTAAGGGAACACACGTTGTATGCTAAGTTCAGCAAGTGCGAGTTTTGGCTCAGTAAAGTGGCATTTCTTGGACATATTGTTTCGGGAGATGGAATTTCTGTGGAACCGACAAAGCTCGAAGCAGTAACTAAGTGGCCAAGGCCGACATCGGTTACAGAGGTTCAGAGCTTTCTAGGATTGGCTAGCTATTATAGACGATTTATGGAAAGATTCTCATCTATAGCCATACCCTTGACACAACTATTGAAGAAGGAAACCAAATTCGAATGGGACGATAAGTGTGAGAGGAGTTTCCAGGAGTTGAAGTATAAGTTGACGACCGCTCTAGTATTGACTATTCCGTTAGGACCTGGTGAATTTGAGATTTATAGAGATGCTTCACTAAGAGGACTTGGTTGTGTGTTAATGCAGCATGGTAAAGTGGTAGCTTATGTGTCGCGTCAGTTGAGACCCCATGAAAGGAATTACCCAACGCATGACCTCGAGTTAGTTGCAATAGTGTTCGTGCTTAATAAATGGAGGCACTACTTGTGTGGAGAGAAGTTTCAGATCTATACGGATCATCAGAGCCTGAAGTATCTGTTTTTGCAGAAGGAGTTGAATAAGAGACAGAGTAGGTGGATGGAACTTTTAAAGGACTACGACAGCGACATTTTGTATCATCCGGGGAAAGCAAATAAGGTCGCCAATGCCCTGAGTTGCAAGTCTGGCGTGGCGCACTTGGTGGTCAAAGAGTGGACGTCATTGGAAAGGCTCAGAGACTCGGAGTTTATGTCACGCCCCGTGCCCTCCGCATCGCGCCTCATCCCTGCTACTTGGTCGATATGAGTGCAACGTCCCAGGAACCATCGCCGACCCAACACCCAACACAGAGATTCATACACAAGCGGAAGCAAAATAAATAATAATAATACCCAGACAAAAAACAATATGAAAACAAGGATAGCACGACAGAAATTACTGTTTACAAAATAAACACTTTTATACATATACAAAAGCCTTTACTGTAACATCCCGAATTTCGACTCAATTTCCGGAAATCAATAAAACGAGTCTTATTTGTTATTTCATTTCGTAAGTCTCGTCCGGAGCTGATCACTCCCGGGATACTGACCAGATGGGAATGGCTAACTAGGATAATGGTACGTGGACCAAGGACCCGATCGTGAACTAGACATCAATTTCGAGAAACGACAAGGAAATATTTTGGGCCAAGTAGATCGATCTTCGGAAGGTAACGGACTCGGTCCGACCGAGGCCAACGATGTACGATCGGGTAGCAGGTGATTCTGCATGACCGAAAGTGCACGTGGTCGACCAGTCCCGAACTTAACCCGAATGATCGTTATCTTCGGAACTAGCGATAATTCCTCTCGTTCTCCCGGTAATCGAGGCAGTCACGACTCGGATAACCTTAGGTCGATACGTGTATCCCCTAAACAGTCGCCCGTTAGTATGAGATTCAGAAATTGAAATTTAACTAGTTTGATCGTGAAATTTGATCCGGACTTCGAGGTTGATTTTCGAGGGTTTACTGGTCTAATTTCACAAGGACGACGTCAATTTGGGTTGGCCATTTATATAGGGGTTTAGTCTGGTCGAAAAATGGAAATTCGGCCCGGAATCGGACAAAAGACGACTTTGCCCCTAAGCCTAGTAGAGAGTTCCGAATTTGGGGATTTTAGTGGAGGTTTATTAATTGGATTTTAAGTGGATAATGAGTCAAGAGTTAGTGGAGGGAGAAATGACATTTGAGCCCATCAATTATTGGATCTAGAAGAGTGTGAGCCATTAGATCTAAGGGTAGGTTGTCCAAACCTTTAGATGAGTGACACTTGTTACCTAATCCCCACCAACTACCAACCACTCCACTATAAACTCATTATCACTTCTCTCTCTCCTCACTTGTCTTCCTCTTCAAGCCAAGATCACTTCTCTCTCTCTCTTCTCCCTCTCTTCCTCTCCATTTCGCCGGTCACTCCCCCTCCTCGCCGTCCACGCCGGTCGCCGCCAAGGTCGCCCGCCGCCGCTTCACCGCCGTTCCGCCACCACCACCTTGCCGTCCCGCCATCACCATCACCATTTCCTCACTCCCTCTCACCGTCTCTCTCTCTCTTGGCCGTGGGGTTGCCGTTCACCTCACCGCCCATCCGCCGTTCGCCCTTCACGCCGCCGCCCGCCGTGGCCATTTCCGCCGGAGCCAAGCCATCCCGCCGTCCACCGCCATTCCATCATCACCTCACCGACCGTTCCTCTCTTCCCCTTGGCCGTTTGGAGGTCGATCCGCCCGTGAGCCGCCGCTTGGAGGCCGCCCGAGCCGTAGCCGCCGTCCCTTGGGAATACCGCCGCCGGCTCACCGTTCACCGGTAGTTGGCCGCCGTTCCCCGTCGTCGTAAAACCCGAGTTTAAGTGAGTATTACCCCCTAAACCCTAATTAGGACGATTATGCCCTCTAGATCGGGATTAGGAGTTTTAGTGATTAATTAGTATATTTGATGTTGGTGATAGATTATGGTTTGATCGGAAATTATTGGGAGATTGTTAATCGGTTGTTTGAGGAATAATGGAAGTGAATTTGAGGATGAAACAAGGTTTAATTGTGGCTGTCCTTGAGGCCAATCAAGGGATTAAGTATTGATTTGTTGTCGGTTTAACTTAATCGAGGCGTTAGAATTTCCCGGGTAATTGATTGGATGGTTGTAATGCTCGAATTGAACGAAACATATGTTGTGATGTCCATTTGATCCTCGCCATGTCGTGTGATCGTGTGATTGACTTTATGCGGAGTGTGACTTGGGCAGATGAGCATGTTTAAATGTGATGAGCTTGAACTTATTGAATTGTGTTGATTGGTGCTCATATTTATACCACATATTGCCCGAGCATGAGCATTCATGGCTGCGCATTACGTGTGTGCCGAGTGTGAGGCATGTGATGAAATTTGTGCGAGAATGCGGGTCTGCTATGAGCATGTGATCACGTGTAATTGCCCGTTGCGTTTGTCGCCGGGTTCAGATAAAATTTGGGGCATGTGTGCCGTGTGATCACTTAAGGCCTTCGGGTCGGTTGCCGTCTTCATGCACTTTGTAGCAAGACGATGCCCGGTGTGTCCGGATGACGACCAGTCCTTTGGGTCGTGGCCTTCGGGTCGATTCCGTCTTCATGCACTTTGGAGCAAGACGATGCCCGGTGTGTCCGGATGACGACCAGTCTCATGTAGGCTTGGATCGTAGGAGATCGGTGTTGCGCCTGATGCGTTTAACGCGGGCTAGAGACACTGGGCCGGGGGCGTTTTTACGGTGGCCACGAAGTGTTGTGATTGGGCCAGAGGCCGGGCTAGTGAGCCGTGGAAAGATAAGGTGTTGAGTAAACTTGATAAGTATTAGATTATGTGGTGGAATTGCTGGGCATGGTATGGGACGTGTCCGAGCGGTTCCATCTTATAATCCAAATACGCGCGCATGTACTACATCGATGCATTGGCACGCATAAGAGCGCATGGACAATTGTGATCGTTTGTGATACTCGGTGATGAGTGCGTGACCTAGCATTTGAGAGCCTGAGCATGCGTATGACGCAAGTGTGGATTTGCATGCCAAGGATGTGATTGATCATTATATGAAATTGCCTAACCTGCAGGGTCGACGGTAAGTACGATCTGGGCCCGAGAGCCTAGGTCAGTGATTGTTGCTTGATTTAGTTTTGTTCTCGTCAGGAGGTGCATGTTAGCCTAGTTTAGGTCTAGTGGGTTTTTACTTGCTGAGATTCGTCTCACGGTTGAAAAACCCAACCTTTCAGACCCCAGACCTTGACGATGCCGCAGGAGCCGGAGGTGCCGGTGCGATATGGGATTCCTCAGCATTTGGAGCATACCATGTCAGTCCACCCCATAGGGAATGGGGAGATGTATTTGAGGCACTATACCCTAGTTGTAGAAGATGTAGGGACCACCCATTATGAGACGCACGAGTACATAGCTTGGTGCTTTCGAGACCGGGACGGGGAGGAGTATGGACCCCTTCGTTCCATGGTGTGAAAGGAGTATGGACCAAATTTGAATGGGACGATAAGTGTGAAAGGAGCTTTCAGGAGTTGAAGTATAAGTTGAGGACCGCTCCAGTGTTGACTATTCCATCAGGACCAGGTGGATTTGAGATTTATAGTGATGCTTCGCTAAGAGGACTTGGTTGTGTGTTAATGCAGTATGGTAAAGTGGTAGCTTATGCGTCGCGTCAGTTGAGGCCCCATGAAAGGAATTACCCGACGCATGATTTGGTGTTAGCAGCAATAGTGTTCGCACTTAAGATTTGGAGGCATTACTTGTGTGGAAAGCACCAAGCTACATACTCGTGCGTCTCATAATGGGTGGTCCCTACATCTACTACAACTAGGGTATAGTGTCTCAAATACATCTCCCCATTCCCTATGGGGTGAACCGACATGGTATGCTCCAAATGCTGAGGGATCCCATAACGCACCGGCGCCTCCGGCTCCTGCGGCATCGTCAAGGTCTGGGGTCTGAAGAGGGAGCACGGGAAGAGAGAGAGAGATGGCGAAAGGGAGAGAGGAAGTGGTGAGGGTGATGGCGGGATGATGATGTGGCGGTGGCGGAACGGCCACGGCGGGCGGCGACGGGCGGCCTTGGCGGCGGCGACGTGGGCGGCGTGAGGAAGAAGAGGGTGGCCGGCGCAAATGGAGAGGGAGAGAGAAAGAAGAGAGAAGGAAATGATCTTGGCTTGAAGAGAAAGAAAAGTGAGGAGAGAGAGAAGAGATAATGGGTTTATAGTGGAGTGGTTGGGGATTAGGTGACAAGTGTCACTCATCTAAGGCTTAGGACAATTCACCCTTAGATCTAATGGCTAAAAACCACTCTCCACCAATAATTGAAGGGCACCAAGGTAATTACTAACCCCACTAACTCAAGACCCATTATCCACTTAAAAACTAATTAATAAACCACCACTAAAAACCTCAAATTCGGAAAACTATTCTAGGCTTAGGGGCAAAGTCGTCTTTTGTCCAATTCCGGGCCGAATTTCTATTTTTCGACCAGACTAAACCCCTATATAAATGGCCAACCCAAATTGACGTCGCCCTTGCGAAACTAAACCAGTAAACCCTCGAAAATCAACCTCGAAGTCCGGATCAATTTCACGATTCAACTAGTTAAATTTCAATTTCTGAATCTCATACTAACGAGCGACTGTTTAGGGGTTACGCGTATCGACCTAAGGTTATCCGAGTCGTGACGGCCTCGATTACCGGGAGAACAAGAGGAATTATCGCTAGTTCCGAAGATAACGATCGTTCGGGTTAAGTTCGGGACTGGTCGACCACGTGCACTTTCGGTCATGCAGAATCACCTGCTATTCGATCGTACATCGTTGGCCTCGGTCGGACCGAGTCCGTTTCCTTCCGAAGATCGATCTACTTGGCCCAAAATATTTCCTCGTCGTTTCTCGAAATTGATGTCCAGTTCGCGATCGGGTCCTCGGTCCACGTACCGTTATCCTAGTTAGCCATTCCCATTTGGTCGGTATCCCAGGAGTGATCAGCTCCGGGCGAGACTTACGAAATGAAATAACAAATAAGACTCGTTTTATTGATTTCCGGAAATTGAGTCGAAATTCGGGATGTTACAAGTGAGCTTGGCTTGATGAAGAAGTTAGAATGAGGAGAGAGAGAGGGAGAGATGGGCTTAAGTGGGGTTTGATGGGGTTAGGTGACACTTGTCACAATCCAAAGGCTTAAGATAACCTACCCTTAGATCTAATGGTCCACAACATTCTAAGTCCAATAATTGAAGGGTAAAGGGGTCTTTACTTACTCCACTAACTCTTGTCTCCTTGTCCATAAAAACCAATAAATAATTCTCCACTAAAACCCCAAAATTCGGAACACCATATAGGCTTGAGGGGCAAAGTCGTCTTTTGTCCGATTCCGGGCCGAAATTCCATTTTTCGACCAGACGAACCCCCTATATAAATGGCTAACCCAAATTGACGTCGTCTTTGTGAAACTAGACCAGTAAACCCTTGAAAATCAACCTCAAAGTCCTGGGATACTGATTGTCACGCCCCGCGCCTTCCGCGACGCGCCACATCTCTCCTCTTGGCCGATATAAGTGCGACGTCCCAGGAACCGTCACTGACCCATCACCCAGCACAGAGATTCATACACAAGCGGAAGCAAAACAAATAATAATAATACCGAAACAGAAAACAATATGAGAACAAGGATAGCACGACAGAAATTACTGAATATAAAATATACACTTTATACATATGCAAAAGCTTTTACGATATCCATTTACAACCAAAATACACATACCCAAATACATACAGCAAAAGCGGACCACAGCCACTACACTAGGCAAAAAGGGAGAGGTGGCTAAGGAGGACTAAATCTCAAAAAGTGCCTGTCCTCGCTACACTGGAGAGGGAATCTATCCTAAGGCTCCCAGTCGGGATCTGAGCTCGACGCCTCCGACGAACTCTCGAATATCTCTTGGTCCTCGTCGGAACTGACTGCCTCGGACTCGGTCTCCATCTCCGGGTCCTCGTCTACCTCCATCGGCTCCTCTGCCTCTACATCCAAGGGCTCCGGGGCCGGATCGATAATCTCGGGCTCAAAATCCACTCCTCCCAGCTTCTCGTCCTCCTCTCCTAACTCGGGTCCCTCATCTATCTCCCAACTCACCTCCATATCTGAATCGGGATCGATTATGTTTCCATTAGGGCACTGCGAATCTAGCTCGCCCTCCCCGTTGAACGGGATATCCATAGAACGGAGGGGTCCGTACTCCTCTCCAAAATGGTCCCTAAAGCACCATGCCACATACTCGTGGGTCTCAAAATGTGTGTTCCCTACATCTACCCAGACTAATGTATAATATCTAAGGAACATCTCCCTATTCCCTATGGGGTGAACCGACATGGTATGCTCAAGATGCTGTGGGATCCCATGTCGCACTGGTGCGTTTGGCACCTCTGGCATCATCAGGGTCTGGGGTCTGAAAAGTTGGGTTTATACAACCATGAGACGAATCTCATCAAGTAAAACCCACTAAACCTAAACTAGGCTAACATCCACCTCCTAACGGGAACAAAACTAAATCAAACAACAACTACGGACCTAGGCCCTCGGGCCCAGATCGTACATACCAATGACCCTATAGGTTAGGCAATTTAAAATAATAATCAAGCACATCCTCAGGCATACACGGTCACACGTGCATCATACGCATGCTCAAGCTTATAGATGTCTGGTTCACATTTCCATTACCGAGTTTCACACATATTCATACTCGTCCATACATTCTCATGTATGCTAATGCATCAATGTGGTACAAGCGCGTGTATTTGGATTATAAGATGGAACCGCTTGGACACGTCCCATACCATGCCCAGCAATTCCACCACATAATCTAATACTCAACAGATTTACTCATTATCTGATCTTTCCACAGCCCACTGGCCCGGCCCTCTGGCCCAATACATAAACAACTCTTCGTGGCCAGCGTAAAAATGCCCCCGGCCCAGTGTCTCTAGCTTGCTACAAAGTGCATGAGGCGCAACACCGATCTCCTTACGAACCAAGTCTGCTACAAAGTGCATGAGACTGATCGTCTTCCAGACATATCGGGCATCGTCTTGCTACAAAGTGCATGAAGACGGAATCGACCCGAAGGCCACGACCCAAAGGCCTTAAGTGATCACACGGCACACTGCTCAATTTTTATCTAAACCCGGCGTCAAGTGCATCAGGCAATTATAAGTGATCACATGCTTATCGCAAACTCGCATTCTCGCACAATTTTCATCACATGCCTCACACTCAGCACACACATAATGCGCAGCCATGAATGCTCATGCGCGAGCAATATGTAATATACATGAGCACTAATCATTACAATTCAAGGAATTCAAGCTCATCACATTATAACATGCTCAATTGTCTAAGTCACACTCCGCACCAAGTCGATCACGCAATCACGCGACATGGCAAGGACCAAATAAGCATTATAAGATACAATTCAATCAATTTGAGCATTAAAACCATCCCGTCAAACATCCGGGCTATCCCGACACTTTAATCGAGTTAATCCAACAACTAGTCAACACTTAATCCCTTGATTACTCACATGGACAACCACTACTAAACCTCGTCTCGGCCTCCAATCCACTTCAATTTCTCCTCAATAAACCAATGATGTCACCCCGGCACTTTCCAATCAAACAATATTTCATAATCCACCTTAATCACATTAATTAATCACTAACTACAACTAATCCCGATCTAAAGGGCATTATTGTCCTAGTTAGGGTTTAGAGGGCTTTACTCACTTAAACTCAGGTCTAGATGATGGGGAACGGCGGCCAACTACCGGTGACCGACAAGTCGGCGACAGGATTCCCGAGGAACGGCGGCGGTGGTTCACGGCTCACGGCCTCCAAACGGCTAAGGGGGAGAGAGGAAGGGTCGGTGAGGGTGGCGGCTGAGGTGTGAACAGACGGACGGCGGCGTCCCCGAGCGGACGGCACCGCGGCAACGGCGATGGCGCAACCGACACGGGCGATCTCGGCTCCAATGACCACGCGACCGTGGGAAGAGAGAGAGCATGGGACGAGAGAGAGACGGCGAGAGGAAGAGAAGTGGCGGTGGTGGTGATGGAACGGCAGTGGAGCGGTGGCGATCGGCGTGAGGGGCGGCCCGCGTGAACAGCGAAGTGGACGGCAAGGGGAAGTGGTCAGCGAAGAGAGGAAGGGAGAAAGGAAGAAGAGGAAGTGGCTTAATGAAGAAGATAGAATGAAGAGAGAGAGAGAGAAGAGACGGGCTTAATAGTGGGAGTTGGTGCCACTTGTCAACCATCCAAGGCACAAGACAAACTCACCCTTGATCCAATGGTCCACACTCTTCTAGATCCAATAATTGAAGGGCTCAAATGTCATTTCTCCCTCCACTAACTCTCGTCCCTTAATCCATTAAAAACCAATAAATAATCCTCCACTTAAACCTCAAAATTCGGAACACTATTCTAGGCTTAGGGGCAAAGTCGTCAATTGACCGATTTCGGGCCGAAATTCCATTTTTTGACCAGACTAACCCCTATATAAATGGCCAACCCAAATTGACATCATCTTTGCGAAACTAGACCAGTAAATCCTCGAAAATCAACCTCAAAGTCCAGATCAAATTCCACGATCAAACTAGTTAAATTTCAATTCTCGAATCCCTTATTAACGGGCGGCTGTTTAGGGGCTACGTGTATCGTCCTAAGGTTATCTGAGTCGTGACGGCCTCGATTACCGGGAGAACGAGAGAAATTATTGCTAGTTCCGGAGATAACGATCGTTCGGTTTTAAGTTCGGGACCGGTCGGCCACGTGTACTTCCGGTCTTACAGAATCACCTGCTATCCGAGTGTACATCGTTGGCCTCAGCCAAACCGAGTTCATTACCTTCCGAAGATCGACCTACTTTGGCCTAAAATATTTCCTCGTCGTTTCTTGAAATCGGTGTCCAATTCACGATCGGGTCCTTGGTCCACGTACTGTTATCCTAGTAAGCCATTCCCATCTGGTCAGTATCCTAGGAGTGATCAGTTTCGGGTGAGACTTACGAAAATGAAATAATAGAATAGACTCGTTTTATTGATTTCCGGAAATTGAGTCGAAGTTCGGGATGTTACACTGACCAAATGGGAATGGCTAACTAGGATAACGGTACGTGAACCAAGGACCTGATCATGAACTGGACATCGATTCCGATAAACGACAAGGAAATATTTTGGGCCAAAGTAGGTCGATTTTTGGAAGGTAACGGACTTGGTTTGGCCGAGGTCAACGATGCACACTCGGATGGCAGGTGATTCTGTAAGACCGAAAGTGCATGTGGCCGACCAGTGCCGAACTTAAACCGAACGATCGTTATCTCCGGAACTAGCGATAATTCCTCTCGTTCTCTTGATAATCGAGGCCGTTATGACTCAGATAACCTTAGGTCGATACATGTAGCCCCTAAACAGCCGCCCGTTAGTAAGAGATTCGAGAATTGAAATTTGACTAATTTAACCGTGGAAATTGATCCGGACTTTGAGGTTGATTTTCGAGGGTTTACTGGACTAGTTTCACCTGGACGACGTCAAAATATGTTGGCCATTTATATAGGGGGGTTAGTCTGATCGAAAAATGGAATTTCAGCCCGGAATCGGACAAATGACGACTTTGCCCCTAAGCCTTGTGTAGTGCTCCGAATTTTGAGGTTTAATTAGAGGATTATTTATTGGTTTTAATGGACTTGAGACAAGAGTTAGTGGACAGGAGTAAAGACCTCTTTGGCCATCAATTATTGGACTTGGACGAAGACTAGCCATTGGATCAAATGGTAAGTTGGTCTTGGTGCTTAGGATGGTGACAAGTGGCACCTAACCCCACAAACGCCACTATAAGCTCTCTCTTCTCTCTCTCTCCTCATTCTTTCTTCTTCACCAAGCCAACACCATCCTCTCCCTCACTCCCCCTTCCTCTCTTTCGCCAACCATTTCCTTTTGCCACCAGCGCCAGTTGTGCCGTCGCCGTCCGTCGGTCCGTCGTCGCCATGACGCCACCGCCACCTCACCCTCTCGCCATCACTCCCTCTCTCTCGTCCCATGTTCTCCTTCCCCTCGGACATGCAATTACCAGAGCCGAGCCGTCCGCCGCCATCGTCCGCCCGTCGCCACACCGCTCGCCCGAAGCCGTCACCGTCGTCTACCGCCGTTCCGTCTCACGCCGACCACTTTAGCCGCCACCCTCACTGACCTCTTTCCTCTCTACCTCTTGGCCGCTAGGAGGCCATGCACCGTGAACCACCGCCGCCGCTTGCCGCTGCCACCGCCGGAAACGCCACCGCCGATTTACCATTCACCGGTAATTGGCCGCCGTTTTCACATCGTCGTAGACCGAGTTTAAGTGAGTAATGCCCTCTAAACCCTAATTAGGACAATAATGCCCTTTAGATCGGGTTTAGGTGTCATTAGTGATTAATTAGTGTGATTAAGGTTGTTTGTGAAATATTGTTTGATTGGAAAGTGCCGGGATGACGTTATTGGTTTATTGAGGAGAAATTGAAGAGGATTGGAGGCCGAAACATGGTCAAGTAGTGGCTGTCCATAGTGGCAAGTAATGGATTAAGAGTTGACTAGTCGATGGATTAACTCGATTAAGGTATCGGGATGGCCGGGGTGTTTAACGGGATAGTTGTAGTACTCAAATTGATTGATTTGTGTGATGTGATGTTTATTTGCACCTTGCCATGTCGCGTGATCGTGTGATCGACTTTGTGCGGAATGTGATTTGGGCAATTAAGCATGTTGTTGGGTGATGTGTTCGAGGTCACTGTTCGATGATTGATTGGGTTTATGCTAATGTAATGATTAGTGGTGTTGTGTATGCCATATTGCCTGAGCATAAACATTCATAGTTGCGCATTATGTGTGTACCGAGTGTGAGGCATGTGATGAAAATTATGCGAGAATGCGAGTTTGCCATGAGCATGTGATCACCTATAATTGCCCGATACGCTCGACGCCGGGTTCAGATAAAATTTGGGCAGTGTGCCGTGTGATCACTTATGGCCTTCGGGTCGTGGCCTTCATGCACTTTGTAGCAAGACAATGCCCGGTGTGTCCAAAAGAAGACCAGTCTCATGCACTTTGTAGCAGGCTTGGTTCGTAAGGAGATCGGTGTTGCGCCTCATGCACTTTGTAGTAGGCTAGAGACACTAGGCCGAGAGCGTTTTTACGCTGGCCACGAAGAATTGTTTATGTGTTTGGGCCAGTGGGCCGTGGAAAGATTAAATAATCGGTTAATCTGACGAGTATTAGATTATGTGGTGGAATTGCTAGGCAAGGTATGGGATGTGCCCAAGTGATTCCATCTTATAATCCGAATACACTCGCTTGTGCCACATTGATACATTGGCATACATAAGAATGCATGGATGAGTATGAATATGTAACATCCCGAATTTCGACTCAATTTCCGGAAATCAATAAAACGAGTCTTATTTGTTATTTCATTTTCTAAGTCTCGCCCGGAGCTGATCACTCGTGGGATACTGACCAAATGGGAATGGCTAACTAGGATAACGGTACGTGGACCAAGGACCCGATCGTGAACTGGACATCAATTTCGAGAAACGACGAGGAAATATTTTGGGCCAAGTAGATCGATCTTCGGAAGGCAACGGACTCGGTCCGACCGAGGCCAACGATGTACAATCGGATAGCAAGTGATTCTGCATGACCGAAAGTGCATGTGGTTAACTGGTCCCGAACTTAACCTGAACGATCGCTATCTCGGAACTAGCGATAATTCCTCTCGTTCTCCCGTTAATCGAGGCCGTCACGACTTGGATAACCTTAGGTCGATACGCGTAACCCCTAAACAGTCGCCCGTTAGTATGAGATTCAGAAATTGAAATTTAACTAGTTGAATCGTGAAATTTGATCCGGACTTCGAGGTTGATTTTCGAGGGTTTACTGGTTAGTTTCGCAAGGACGACGTCAATTTGGGTTGGCCATTTATATAGGGGTTTAGTCTGGTCGAAAAATGGAAATTCAGCCCGGAATTGGACAAAAGACGACTTTGCCCCTAAGCCTAGCATAGTGTTCCGAATTTGGGGATTTTAGTGGAGATTTATTAATTAGTTTTTAAGTGGATAATGGACTTGAGTTAGTGGAGTTAGTAAGGTCATTCTTGCCCTTCAATTATTGGTCTTGAGTGGTTTTTAGCCATTAGATCTAGGGGTGTTTAGTCCAAGCCTTTAGATTTGTTGACACTTGGCACTACCCCACCAACCACTCCACTATAAACTCATTATCACTTCTCTCTCTCTTCATTCTAGCATTCTCTTCAAGCCAAGTCTCTCTTCTCTCTCTCTCTTCTCCCTCTCTTCCTCTCCATTTCGCCGGCCACTCCCCCTCCTTGCCGTCCACTTCGCCGCCGCCAAGGCCGCCCGTCGCCGCCCGCCGTGGCCGTTCCGCCACCGCCACTTCGCCGTCCCGCCATCACCATCACCGTTTCCTCTCTCCCTTTCACCGTCTCTCTCTCTTTCCGTGCTCTCTCTCCCGTGAAACCACCGCCCGCCGAGCCGTCCGCCTATCCACCGTCGGCTGTTCCTTGTACCGCCTTGGAGCCACCGTCGACCACCTCGCCGACCGTTTCCTCTCTCTCTCCTTGGCCGTTTGGAGGCCGATCAGCCGTGAGCCGCCGCTTGGAGGCCGCCACCGTCCGTGAACCGTCCAAGCCGTAGCCGTCGCCGTTAGCCGCCGATCCTCGGGAATCCGCCGCCGGCTTACCATTCACCGGTAGTTGGCCGCCGTTCCCCGTCGTCCCGAACCAAGTTTAAGTGAGTATTACCCCCCAAAGCCCTAATTAGGACGATTATGCCCTCTAGATCGGGATTAGGAGTTTTAGTGGTTAATTAGTATATTTGATGTTGGTGATAAATTATGGTTTGATCAGAAATTATTGGAAGAATGTTAATTGGTTGCTTGAGGAATAATGGAAGTGAATTTGAGGATGAAACAAGGTTTAGTAGTGGCTGTCCGTGAGGCCAATCAAGGGATTAAGTATTGATTTGTTGTCGGTTTAACTTAATCGAGGTGTTAGAATTTCCCGGGTAATTGATTGGATGGTTGTAATGCTCGAATTGAATGAAACACATGTTGTGATGTCCATTTGATCCTCGCCATGTCGTGTGATCGTGTGATTGACTTTATGCGGAGTGTGACTTGGGCATATGAGCATGTTTGAATGTGATGAGCTTGAACTTATTAAATTATGTTGATTGGTGCTCATATTTATACCACATATTGCCCGAGCATAAGCATTCATGGCTGCGCATTACGTGTGTGCCGAGTGTGAGGCATGTGATGAAAATTGTGCGAGAATGCGGGTTTGCCATGAGCATGTGATCACGTGTAATTGCCCGTTGCGTTCGTCGCCGGGTTCAGATAAAATTTGGGGCATGTGTGCCGTGTGATCACTTAAGGCCTTCGGGTCGGTTCCGTCTTCATGCACTTTGGAGCAAGACGATGCCCGGTGTGTCCGGATGACGACCAGTCCTTTGGGTCGTGGCCTTCGGGTCGATTCCGTCTTCATGCACTTTGGAGCAAGACGATGCCCGGTGTGTCCGGATGACGACCAGTCTCATGTAGGCTTGGATCGTAGGAGATCGGTGTTGCGCCTGATGCGTTTAACGCGGGCTAGAGACACTGGGCCGGGGGCGTTTTTACGCTGGCCACGGAGTGTTGTGATTGGGCTAGAGGCCGGGCTAGTGAGCCGTGGAAAAATAAGATAAGGTGTTGAGTAAACTTGATAAGTATTAGATTATGTGGTGGAATTGCTGGGCATGGTATGGGACGTGTCTGAGCGGTTCCATCTTATAATCCAAATACGTGCATATGTTCTACATCGATGCATTGGCACGCATAAGAGCGCATGGACAATTGTGATCGTTTGTGATACTCGGTGATGAGTGTGTGATCTAACATTCGAGAGCCTGAGCATGCGTATGACGCAAGTGTGGATTTGCATGCCGAGGATGTGATTGATCATTATATTAAATTGCCTAACCTGCAGGGTCGACGGTAGGTACAATCTGGGCCCGAGGGCCTAGGTCAGTGATTGTTGCTTGATTTAGTTTTGTTCTCGTCGGGAGGTGCATGTTAGCCTAGTTTAGGTTTAGTGGGTTTTTACTTGCTGAGATTCGTCTCACGGTTGAAAAACCCAACCTTTCAGACCCCAGACCTTGACGATGCCGCAGGAGCCGGAGGTGCCGATGCGATATGGGATCCCTTAGCATTTGGAGCATACCATGTCAGTGCACACCATAGGGAATGGGGAGATGTATTTGAGACATTATACCCTAGTTGTAGTAGATGTAGGGACCACCCATTACGAGATGCACGAGTATGTAGCTTGGTGCTTTGGTGCTTTCGAGACCGGTTCGAGGAGGAGTATGGACCCCTTCGTTCCATGGACGTTCCGTTTACTGGAGAGGGTCAGTTAGACCCTCAGTGTCCCGATGGGGACATAGTCGATCCCGATTCAGACATGGAGGTGAGTTGGGAGATCGACGAGGGACCGGAGTTAGGAGAGGAGAATGAAGAGCTAGGAGGAGTCGACTATGAGCCTGAGATCGTTGATCCGGCCCCGGAGCCGATGGATGTGGAGTTCGAGGAGCCGATGGAGGTTGATGAGGACCCGGAGATGGAGATCGAGTCCGAGGCAGCCAGTTCAAATGATGACCAGGAGTTTTCCGAGAGTTCGTCGGAGTCGTCGGGTTCCGATCTCGACTGGGAGCCCTAGGATAGATTCCCTCTCCTAGTAGACCGAGGACTGACACTTTTTGAGACCTAGTCCTCCTTAGCCACCTCTCCCTTTTTGACCAGTGTGGTGGCCATGGCCCGCTTTTGTTGTATGTATCTTGGGTCTGTATATTTGGTTTGTAAATGGATATTGTAAAAGCTTTTGCATATATGAAAGTGTATATTTTGTAATCAGTAGTTTCTGTCGTGCTACTCTTGTTCTCATATTGTTTTATGTCTGGGTATTATTATTATTCGATCTGCTTCCGCTTGTGTATGATCTCTGTGTTGGGTGTTGGGTCGGCGACGCTTCCTGGGACGTCGCACTCATATCGATCAAGAAGAAGGGATGTGGCGCGTCGTGGAGGGCGCGGGGCGTGACATCCCCCGTTGTTTTGGTATCAGAGCAAGGTCAGCTCGATCTAATATGGTCGAAGTTTGGAGTGATAAGGAGCGATGAGACCAAGGGTAGACATTAGGGTGACCTCGTGTGCTAAGTGTACCTCCTGACTGTTTGTGCTTGATTGAGTGGTTCTTTGATTAATTGACCCGTAAACGCAGGTGCGGCAGGACCAGAGGTGAGTACATGATCCTCTTGGGTGATGTGTTGAGCTTACTAGTATCAAGTCGCATGTTGGTTGTTGGTTGTTGTTTCGTACCTGCTTAGGGCCTTAGCTTGTTAGAGCTTGAGTTAGGTCTCTAATTCCCGAGTGGAATTATAGCAGGTAGGTGTTTAGCAAGGACTGAAGGATGAGTAGAAGGAGGGGCAAGGAACCCCAGGGGCAGCCTAGTACGGGGTATCGTGAAGCTAGAGATCCAAGGTTTGAGGAAGTAATGGAAACTCTGAGAGAGATAGGACATATCATGGGTATGCAAGCGCAAGAAAGAGCCGCAGCCCATGCTCAAGCTGCCAAGGCCGCAGCAATTGCTGGTAACGGAGGGAATCAGGCGCAGCAAGGACAAGCTCAGCCGATAGGGGCTAGACAGATGCCTCAGTTAGTAGAGCAGTTCCTGAAGTTAAAGCCGCCTTGGTTTAATGGTAAGAGTGATCTCGAAGCCGCTCCACATTGGATAGAGGAGTTAGAGAAAGCACTTGATGTTCTAGAGTGCACCGATGCGGAGAGAGTTGCTTTAGCCGTATATCAGCTTCAAAAGGGTGCGAACGATTGGTGGAGAGCTACTAAGGAGAGAGTGTTCCCGGAAGAAACTGAATTGGTTTGGGCAGTGTTCGTAGAAAGTTTCTATGAGAAGTACTTTTCGGAAGTCGCTCAAGAAAGGAAGTTAATGGAGTTTATGCGACTACGCCAAGGACAAATGACGATTGATCAGTATGAGACGGAGTTTGCAAGGTTGGCAAAGTTTGCGCCGACCATGGTAGAGAACCCACGGGACAAAGCTAGGAGATTCCGAGATGGGATGAAGCCGGATCTTCGGAGTCAGATTCTGTCGCATGATATAAGGGACTATGGAGAGATGTATAGGCGAGCCCAGATTATTGAGCGAGATCAGCAGGAGAGGGCAGCCGCCTCATGATCGCGGTTTGCCGAAGGTAAAAATAATCGTCGTTTTGCAAAGAGGCCGCCAGTGAATAATAGACGTTTTACCCCACCTGTGAGCAGGGAGCATCAGATTCGTAGTTGTCCTCAGATGCATCCCTCAGGACCCCCACAGCAGTCGCGTATTGAGAATAGGATCGGGAATCCCCCACCAGCTAACCAAGGTCGACCGCCCGCTCAAGGAATGGTTTATGCTATGGCACGCCAAGAAGCGGAGAATGCGCCGGGCGTGATCACAGGGACGGTCTCTCTCTGTGGACATGCCGCGTATGCATTGTTTGATCCGGGGGCAACCCACTCGTTCATTTCGGAGCGATTTGTTAAGTTGATTGGTATAGAACCCATGTTGCTTGAGACTAGGCTTTGTGTGTCGACGCCGATGAATGATAGCCTGTTAGTCTTGTTTGGGTGTCCTAGGTGTAAGATAGTCATTGGGGGTAAGGAAGAGAATATCGATTTGGTCGTGCTACCCATGTTTGACTTTGACGTGATCGTTGGAATGGACTGGTTAGTCCGGCAGAAGGCTGTGATGGATTGTAGTAGTCGTACGATACGGTTTAGTCCGAAGGGGTGTGCCAGTTTTAAGTTTCAGGGAAGTCGAGGAGGAGTCTCGATCCCTTGGATTTCTTCGCTCGAAGTGAATAGATTGTTGGACGAAGGGTGTGAAGGATACTTGGTGAACGTTGTGGACCCAGTAGTGGTGGAACCTAAATTGGAAGATATACCTCTAGTGTGCAATTTCCCCGAAGTTTTTCTTAAGGAATTACCAGGTTTGCCACCCGAGCGAGAAGTGGAGTTTGTGATTGAGTTGGCGCCAGGAACAGAGCCGATTTCGAAAGCGCCGTATCGGATGTCCTTAACGGAGTTGAAGGAGTTGAAAGTTCAGATGCAAGAGTTGTTAGACAAAGGTTTCATTCGCCCTAGTGTATCTCCTTAGGGAGCGCCAGTTCTGTTTGTGAGGAAGAAAGATGGAACGTTGAGGCTATGCATAGATTATCGTCAGTTGAATCAGGTGACAGTGAAGAATAAGTACCCACTGCCAAGGATCGATGACTTGTTCGATCAGCTACAAGGAGCCGCAGTGTTCTCCAAGATAGACTTGAGGACCGGATACCATCAGTTAAGGATCAGAAAGGAGGATATACCTAAGACTGCCTTCAGGACAAGGTATGGGCACTATGAGTTCACGGTGATGCCCTTTGGATTGACGAATGCCCCAGCCGCTTTCATGGATCTGATGAATAGAGTATTCAAGGAATTCCTGGATCAGTTCGTCATAGTCTTCATAGATGATATATTGGTGTACTCGAAGAGCCCTGAGGAACATGAAATACACTTGGCTGAAGTACTACGGACGTTGAGAGAACACGCGTTGTATGCTAAGTTCAGCAAGTGTGAGTTTTGGCTCAGTAAAGTGGCATTTCTAGGACATATCGTGTCGGGAGATGGAATTTCTGTGGATCCGACAAAGGTCGAAGCGGTGACTAAGTGGCCAAGACCGACATCAGTAACGGAGGTTCGGAGCTTTTTAGGACTGGCTGGCTATTATAGACGATTTGTGGAAAGGTTCTCATCTATAGCCATGCCTTTGACACGATTACTGAAGAAGGAGACCAAATTTGAATGGGACGATAAGTGCGAAAGGAGTTTTCAGGAGTTGAAGTATAAGTTGACGACCGCTCCAGTGTTGACTATTCCGTCAGGACCAGGTGGATTCGAGATTTATAGCGATGCTTCGCTAAAAGGACTTGGTTGTGTGTTGATGCAGCATGGTAAAGTGGTAGCTTATGCGTCGCGTCAGTTGAGGCCCCATGAAAGGAATTACCCGACGCATGATTTGGAGTTAGCAGCAATAGTGTTCGCACTTAAGATTTGGAGGCATTACTTGTGTGGAGAGAAGTTTCAGATCTATACGGATCATCAGAGCTTAAAGTACTTGTTTTCGCAGAAGGAGTTGAATATGAGACAGCGTAGGTGGATGGAACTTCTGAAGGACTACGATTGCAATATTTTGTATCATCCGGGGAAAGCAAATAAGGTCGCCGATGCCTTGAGTCGCAAGTCTAGTATGGCACACTTGATGGTCAAAGAGTGGACATTGTTGGAAAGGCTCAGAGACTCGGAGTTTAAGTTCGAAGTGAGCCAAGCATCAAATTTGCTAGCTGCTCTAAGGATTGAGCCGGAGATTAAGGATAAGATTAAGGCATTGCAGTCTACGGACCCAGAGATCCAGAAGATAGTTGAAATGGACACAGTGAAAAGGAAGTCAGATTTTCAAGTGTTGGAGGATGGGATTTTGAAGTTTAGAGGACGATTGTGTGTGCCAGATGACGAAGGACTGAAAGAGGAAATTTTGAGTGAAGCTCATCGGAGTCAGTATAGCATCCACCCAGGGAGTACTAAGATGTATCAGAATTTGAGGCAACACTATTGGTGGAATGGTATGAAGAAGGACGTGGCTAAGCATGTGGCCAAGTGTTTGACGTGCCAACAAGTGAAGGCACAGCACTGCAAGCCAGGTGGATTATTGCGACCGTTGGAGATCCCAGAATGGAAATGGGAGCATATCACGATGGACTTTGTAACGGGATTGCCGCGTAGTCAAAGAGGACATGATTCTATTTGGGTGATAGTGGATCGCTTGACTAAGTCAGCGCATTTTCTAGCAGTGCGAAAGGACTTGGAACTGGAAAAGTATGCAGAGTTGTATGTTCGGCAGATTGTTCGACTTCATGGAGTGCCAGTGACGATTACTTCGGACCGTGATCCTAGATTTACTGCCAAGTTTTGGAAAAGTCTACAAGAGGCATTAGGAACGAGATTACAGTTCAGTACGGCCTATCATCCGCAAACAGATGGTCAGTCGGAAAGGACGATTCAGACTTTGGAGGATATGTTGAGAGCCTGTGTGTTGGATTTCCAAGGCAAGTGGGAAGAATAGTTGCATTTGGTAGAGTTTGCTTACAATAACAGTTATCAGCAGAGTATTCAGATGGCACCGTTTGAGGCCTTGTATGGCAGAGCGTGTAGGACGCCGTTGTGTTGGGACGAAGTTGGTGAGAAAAGTATTATTGGCCCAGAGTTGGTACAACGGACTATGGAAGCTGTAGAGATTATTCGTAATAGACTTAAAACAGCCCAGAGTCGCCAAAAGAGTTACGCCGATCGGAGGAGAAGGCCCTTGGAGTTTCAAGTGGGAGATCATGTGTTTCTCAAGGTGTCATCGATGAAAGGATTGTCCCGATTTGGTAAGAAAGGTAAGCTCAGTCCAAGGTATGTAGGACCATTCGAGATATTGGAGAAGATTGGTGATATGGCTTACCGAATTGCTTTGCCTCATAATCTGTCGCAAGTGCACAATGTGTTTTATGTGTCGATGTTAAGGAAGTATGAACCAGACACGACTCATGTTTTGAGATACGAAGAGATAGATGTTCACGACAAGGTGTCGTATGTGGAAAGACCAGTCAGAATCGAAGACAAAAAGGATCGAGTGCTGAGGAACAAGACGATTTCAATGGTTAAGGTCGTTTGGGAGCATCATGGTACAGAAGGAGCTACTTGGGAAAGTGAAGAGGCCATGCGATGTCTACACCCCCAGTTGTTTGAGTAGAGTAGTGTGGAGTGCAAATTTCAAGGATGAAATTTTTTGTAAGGGGGGAAGAATTGTAACATCCCGAATTTCGACTTAATTTTCGGAAATCAATAAAACGAGTCTTATTTGTTATTTCATTTCGTAAGTCTCGCCCGGAGCTGATCACTCCTGGGATACTGACCAAATGGGAATGGCTAACTAGGATAACGGTACGTGGACCGAGGACCCGATCGAGAACTGGACATCAATTTCGAGAAACGACGAGGAAATATTTTGGGCCAAGTAGATCGATCTTCGGAAGGCAACGGACTCGGTCCGACCGAGGCCAACGATGTACGATCGGATAGCAGGTGATTCTGCATGACCGAAAGTGCACGTGGTTAACCGGTCCCGAACTTAACCTGAACGATCGCTATCTCCGGAACTAGCAATAATTCCTCTCGTTCTCCCGTTAATTGAGGCCGTCACGACTTGGATAACCTTAGGTCGATACGCGTAACCCCTAAACAGTCGCCCGTTAGTATGAGATTCAGAAATTGAAATTTAACTAGTTGAATCGTGAAATTTGATCCGGACTTCGAGGTTGATTTTCGAGGGTTTACTGGTTAGTTCCGCAAGGACGACGTCAATTTTGGTTGGCCATTTATATAGGGGTTTAGTCTGGTCGAAAAATGGAAATTCGGCTCGGAATTGGACAAAAGACGACTTTGCCCCTAAGCCTAGCATAGTGTTCCGAATTTGGGGATTTTAGCGGAGATTTATTAATTAGTTTTTAAGTGGATAATGGACTTGAGTTAGTGGAGTTAGTAAGGTCATTCTTGCCCTTCAATTATTGGTCTTGAGTGGTTTTTAGCCATTAGATCTAGGGGTGTTTAGTCCAAGCCTTTAGATTGTTGACACTTGGCACTACCCCACCAACCACTCCACTATAAACTCATTATCACTTCTCTCTCTCTTCATTCTAGCTTTCTCTTCAAGCCAAGTCTCTCTTCTCTCTCTTTCTTCTCCCTCTCTTCCTCTCCATTTCGCCGGCCACTCCCCCTCCTTGCCGTCCACTTCGCCGTCGCCAAGGCCGCCCGTCGCCGCCCGCCGTGGCCGTTCCGCCACCGCCACTTCGCCGTCCCGCCATCACCATCACCGTTTCCTCTCTCCCTTTCACCGTCTCTCTCTCTTTCCGTGCTCTCTCTCCCGTGAAACCACCGCCCGTCGAGCCGTCCGCCTATCCACCGCCGGCTGTTCCTTGCACTGCCGTGGAGCCACCGTCGACCACCTCGCCGACCTCCACTGCCGTGAAGGTCGATCAGCCGTGAGCCGCCGCTTGGAGGCCGCCACCGTCCGTGAACCGTCCAAGCCATAGCCGCCGCCGTTAGTCGCCAATCCTCGGGAATCCGCCGCCGGCTTACCGTTCACCGGTAGTTGGCCGCCGTTCCCCGTCGTCCCGAACCAAGTTTAAGTGAGTATTACCCCCTAAGCCCTAATTAGGACGATTATGCCCTCTAGATCGGGATTAGGAGTTTTAGTGGTTAATTAGTATATTTGATGTTGGTGATAAATTATGGTTTGATCAGAAATTATTGGGAGAATGTTAATTGGTTGTTTGAGGAATAATGGAAGTGAATTTGAGGATGAAACAAGGTTTAGTAGTGGCTGTCCGTGAGGCCAATCAAGGGATTAAGTATTGATTTGTTGTTGGTTTAACTTAATCGAGGTGTTAGAATTTCCCGGGTAATTGATTGGATGGTTGTAATGCTCGAATTGAATGAAACACATGTTGTGATGTCCATTTGATCCTCGCCATATCGTGTGATCGTGTGATTGACTTTATGCGGAGTGTGACTTGGGCATATGAGCATGTTTAAATGTGATGAGCTTGAACTTATTGAATTGTGTTGATTGGTGCTCATATTTATACCACATATTGCCCGAGCATAAGCATTCATGGCTGCGCATTACGTGTGTGCCGAGTGTGAGGCATGTGATGAAAATTGTGCGAGAATGCGGGTTTGCCATGAGCATGTGATCACGTGTAATTGCCCGTTGCGTTCGTAGCCGGGTTCAAATAAAATTTGGGGCATGTGTGCCGTGTGATCACTAAAGGCCTTCGGGTCGGTTCCGTCTTCATGCACTTTGGAGCAAGACGATGCCCGGTGTGTCCGGATGACGACTAGTCCTTTGGGTCGTGGCCTTCGGGTCGATTCCATCTTCATGCACTTTGGAGCAAGACGATGCCCGGTGTGTCCGGATGACGACCAGTCTCATGTAGGCTTGGATCGTCGGAGATCGGTGTTGCGCCTGATGCGTTTAACGAGGGCTAGAGACACTCGGCCGGGGGCGTTTTTACGCTGGCCACGGAGTGTTGTGATTGGGCCAGAGGCCGGGCTAGTGAGCCGTGGAAAAATAAGATAAGGTGTTGAGTAAACTTGATAAGTATTAGATTATGTGGTGGAATTGCTGGGCATGGTATGGGATGTGTCTGAGCGGTTCCATCTTATAATCCAAATACGCGCGTATGTTCTACATCGATGCATTGGCACGCATAAGAGCGCATGGACAATTGTGATCGTTTGTGATACTCGGTGATGAGTGTGTAATCTAACATTCGAGAGCCTGAGTATGCGTATGACGCAAGTGTGGATTTGCATGCCGAGGATGTGATTGATCATTATATTAAATTACCTAACCTGCAGGGTCGACGGTAGGTACAATCTGGGCCCGAGGGCCTAGGTCAGTGATTGTTGCTTGATTTAGTTTTGTTCTCGTCAAGAGGTGCATGTTAGCCTAGTTTAGGTTTAGTGGGTTTTTACTTGCTGAGATTCATCTCACGGTTGAAAAACCCAACCTTTCAGACCCCAGACCTTGACGATGCCGCAGGAGCCGGAGGTGCCGGTGCGATATGGGATCCCTCAGCATTTGGAGCATACCATGTCGGTGCACCCCATAGGGAATGGGGAGATGTATTTGAGACATTATACCCTAGTTGTAGTAGATGTAGGGACCACCCATTACGAGATGCACGAGTATGTAGCTTGGTGCTTTCGAGACCGGTTCGGGGAGGAGTATGGACCCCTTCGTTCCATGGACGTTCCGTTTACTGGAGAGGGTCAGTTAGACCCTCAGTGTCCCGATGGGGACATAGTCAATCCCGATTCAGACATGGAGGTGAGTTGGGAGATCGACGAGGGACCGGAGTTAGGAGAGGAGAATGAAGAGCTAGGAGGAGTCGACTATGAGCTTGAGATCGTTGATCCGGCCCTGGAGCCGATGGATGTGGAGTTCGAGGAGTCGATGGAGGTTGATGAGGACTCGGAGATGGAGATCGAGTCCGAGGCAGCCAGTTCAGACGATGACCAGGAGTTTTCCGAGAGTTCGTCGGAGGTGTCGGGTTCCGATCCCGACTGGGAGCCCTAGGATAGATTCCCTCTCCTAGTAGACCGAGGACTGACACTTTTTGAGACCTAGTCCTCCTTAGCCACCTCTCCCTTTTTGACCAGTGTGGTGGCCGTGGCCCGCTTTTGTTGTATGTATCTTGGGTCTGTATATTTGGTTTGTAAATGGATATTGTAAAAGCTTTTGCATATATGAAAGTGTATATTTTGTAATCAGTAGTTTCTGTCGTGCTACTCTTGTTCTCATATTGTTTTACGTCTGGGTATTATTATTATTCGATCTGCTTCCGCTTGTGTATGATCTCTGTGTTGGGTGTTGGGTCGGCGACGTTTCCTGGGACGTCGCACTCATATCGATCAAGAAGGAGGGATGTGGCGCGTCGCGGAGGGCGCGGGGCGTGACAGAATATGCATGAAACTCGGTGATGGGAATGTGATCCAGACATTTACGAGCATGAGCATGCGTATGACGCACGTGTGACCGTGTGTGCCCGAGTTTGTGTTTGATTATTATCTTTAATCTGCCTAACCTACAGGGTCATCGGTAAGTGCGATCTGGACTCGGGGGCCTAGGTCAATGGTTGTTGTTTGATTTAGTTTTGTTCCCGTCAAGAGGTGCATGTTAGCCTAGTTTAGGTTTAGTGGGTTCTTACTCGCTGAGATTCGTCTCACGGTTGTATAACCCAACTTTTCAAACTCCAGACCCTGAAGATGTCGGAGGTGCCGGACGCGCTAGTGCGACATGGGATTCCGCATTATCTCGAGCATACCATGTCGGTTCACCCCATAGGGAATGGGGAGATGTTTCTTAGACATTATACGTTAGTTTGGGTAGACGTAGGGACCACACATTTTGAGACCCACGAGTATGTGGCCTGGTGCTTTAGGGATCGTTTTGGAGAGGAGTACAGACCCCTCCATTCTATGAATATTCCGTTCAACGGGGAGGGCGAGCTAGATCTGCAATGCCCTAATGGAGATATAGTCGATCCTGATACGGAGATAGAGGTGAGTTGGGAGATAGATGAGGGACCCGAGCTAGGAGAGGAGGACGAGGAGTTGGGAGGTGTGGATGTTGAGCCTGAGATTGTCGATCTGGCCCCAGAGCCGATGGATGTAGAGACAGAGGAGCCTATGGAGGTGGACGAGGATCCGGAGATGGAGACCGAGTCCGAGGTAGTCAGTTCTGATGAGGACTAGGAGATATTCGAGAGTTCTTCGGAGGCGTTGAGCTCAGACCCTGACTGGGAGCCCTAGGATAGATCTCCTTTTTAGTGTAGTGAGGATTAACACTTTTTGGGATTGAGTCCTCCGTTTCCCTTTTGTCGATAGTTCTCCCCAGCCGCCTCACCTTTTTGCCTAGCGTGGTGGCTGTAATCTGCTTTTGCTGTTGTATTTAGGATCATTTATTTTGGTTTTAAGTGGATATTGGAAAGGCTTTTGTATATGTATAAAAGTGTATATTTTGTAATCAGTACTTTCTGTTGTGCTATCCTTGTTCTGCCTCCGCTTGTGTATGAATCTCTGTATTGGGTGTTTGGTCGGCGATGCTTCCTGGGATGTCGCACTCAAATCGACCAAGAGGAGGGATGTGGCGCGCCGCAGAGGGCACGGGGCGTGACAAGCGGTGTATCATCTTCAAGAGGGTGCGAACGATTGGTGGAGAGCTACTAAGGAAAGAGTGTTTCTAGAAGGAACAGAGTTGGTTTGGGCAGTGTTCGTGGAGAGTTTCTATGAAAAGTACTTTTCAGTAGTCCCTTAGGAAAGAAAGTTGATGGAGTTTATGCGATTACGCCAAGGACAGATAATGATTAATCAGTATGAGGCGGAATTCGCAAGGCTAGCGAAGTTTGCGCTGACCATGATGGAGAACCCATGGGACAAAGCTCAAAGATTCCGGGACGGGATGAAACCGGATCTCTGGTGTCAGATTCTATCGCATGACATAAAGGACTATGGAGAGATGTATAGGCGAGCCAAGATTATTGAGCGATACCAACAGGAAAGGGCAGCCGCCTCAGGATCGCAGTTTGCCCAGGGCAGAGATAATCGTCGTTTTATGAGGAGGCCGCCAGTGAACAATAGGCGTTTTACCCCACTTGTGAGAAGAGCTATTGGAAAGCCAAATCCCCAACCGAATAGATTTGGAGCATGTTTTAGTTGCGGCAGCAGGGAGCATCAAATTCGCAGTTGTCCTCAGATGCGTCCCTCAGGACCCCAAGGACCTTCACAGCAGCCACGTATTGAGAATCGGACAAGGAACCCCCTACTAGCCAATCAAGGTCGACCGCCTGCTCAAGGAAGGATCTATGCTATGGCACGCCAGGAAGTGGAGAATGCACCAGGCGTGATCACAGGTACGGTCTCTCTCTGTGGTCATGCCGTGTATGCATTATTTGATCCGGGGGCAACCACTCATTTGTTTCGGAGCAGTTTGTTAAGTTGGTTAGTATAGAACCCGTGTTGCTTGAGACTAGGCTTAGTGTGTCGACGCCGATGAATAATAGCCTGTTGTTAGTCTTGTTTGGGTGTCCCAAGTGTAGGATAGTCGTTGGGGGCAAGGAAGAGAGTACTGATTTGGCTGTGTTATCTATGTTTGACTTTGATGTGATCAATGGGATGGACTGGTTAGTCCGGCAGAAGGATGTAATGGATTGCAGCAGTCGTGTAATTCGGTTTAATCCGGATGAGTGTTCTAATTTTGAGTTTCAAGGAAATCGAGTAGGAGTCTCGACCCCTTAGATTTCCTCTCTCGAAGTGAATAGATTATTGGACGAAAGATATGAAGGATACTTGGTGAATGTTGTGGACCCAACAGCGGTGGAACCCAAGTTGGAAGATATACCTGCAGTGTGCAATTTCCCCGAAGTTTTTCCTAAGGAATTGCCAGGTTTGCCACCCGAGCGAGAAGTGGAGTTTGTCATTGAGTTAGCGCCAGGAACAGAGCTAATTTCAAAAGCACCGTATCGAATGTCCTTAGCGGAACTGAAGGAGTTGAAGGTCCAAATGCAAGAGTTACTGGACAAAGGTTTCATTCTCCCTAGTGCATCCCCATGTGGAGCACCAGTTCTGTTTGTGAGAAAGAAAGATGGAACACTAAGGTTGTGTATAGATTATCAACAGTTGAATCAGGTGACGGTGAAGAATAAGTACCTACTACTAAGGATCGATAACTTGTTTGATCAGCTACAAGGAGTCACAGTGTTCTCCAAGATAGATTTGAGGGCTGGATATCATCCGTTGAGAATCAAGAAGGAGGATATACCCAAGACTGCCTTCAGGACAAGGTATGGGCACTATGAGTTCACTGTGATGCCCTTTGGATTGACGAATGCCTCAGACATGGCAAGGTCTCATTGATTCCTCATAGTATATAAATCAACCAATTCAAGCATTTCAACCAATCAATCCATCACTCGGGCCCTTCTAACACCTCAATCAAGTTAATTCGACAACAAATCATCACTCGGTCCATCATTTGTCACCATGGACAGCCCTCAAACATCCTCGTCTCGGCCTCCAATCCTCATCTATTTCACCTCAAACATCCAATAACATTATCCCGACACATTTCCAATCAAGCAATATTCCATAATCCACCTTAATCATACTAATTAATTACTAACTACAACTAATCCCGATCTAGAGGGCATAATCGTCCTAATTAGGGTTTAGGGGGTAATAATCACTTATACTTGGGTCTACGACGACGGGGAACGGCGGCCAACTACCGGTGAACGGTAAGCCGGCGGCGGTATTCCCAAGGAATGGCGGCTCACGGACGGTGGCGGCCTCCAAGCGGCGGCTCACGGCTGATCGGCCTCCAAACGGCCAAAGAGAGAGAGAAACGGTCGGTGAGGGTGGCGGCTAGGCGTGGACGGCGGACGGCGGCTCTCCGAGCGAGCAGAACGGCGGACGGCTCGACAGGCGACGGCGGTGGGTGGTCCGGCAACCCCATGGCCAAGAGGGTAAAGAGAGCACGGGAAGAGAGTGAGACGGTGAGAGGGAGAGAGGAAGTGGTGATGGTGATGGCGGGATGGCTTGGCTCCAGCGAAAACGGCCACGGCGGGCGGCGGCGTGAAGGGCGAACAGCGGAGGAGGGAGTGGCCGGCGTATGGAGAGGGAGAGAGGGAGAGAAGAGAGAGAGGCTTTGGCTTGGTGAGAAAGAAAAGTGAGGAGAGAGAGAGGAGATGATGGGTTTAAGTGGAGTGGTTGGGAGTTGGTGACAAGTGTCACACATCCAAGGTTCAAGACAAACTACCCCCAAATGTAATGGCTCCAAATCACTCTCCACCAATAATTGAAGGGCAACAAAGTAATTACTAACCCCACTAACTCAAGTCCCATTATCCACAAAAAAAAACTAATTAATAAACCTCCACTAAAAACCCCAAATTCGGAACACTATTCTAGGCTTAGGGGCAAAGTCGTCTTTTGTCCGATTCCGGGCCGAAATTACATTTTTCGACCAGACTAAACCCCTATATAAATTGCCAACACAAATTGACGTCGTCCTTGCGAAACTAAACCAGTAAACTCTCGAAAATCAACCTCGAAGTCCAGATCAAATCCCACGATTAAACTAGTTTTATTTCAATTTCTGAATCTCATACTAACGGGCGGCTGTTTAGGGGTTACGTGTATCGACCTAAGGTTATCTGAGTAGTGACGACCTCGATTACAGGGAGAACGAGAGGAATTATCGCTAGTTCCAGAGATAACGATCGTTCGGGTTAAGTTCGGGACTGGTTGACCACGTGCACTTTCGGTCATGCAGAATCACCTGCTATCCAATCATACATCGTTGGCTTCGGCCGAACCGAGTCCGTTACCTTTCGAAGATCGATCTACTTGGCCCAAAATATTTTCTCGTCGTTTCTCGAAATTGATGTCCAGTTCACGATCGGGTCCTTGGTCCACGTACCATTATCCTAGTTAGCCATTCTCATTTAGTCAGTATCCTAGGAGTGATTAGCTCCGGGCGAGACTTACGAAAATGAAATAATAGAATAGACTCATTTTATTGATTTCCGAAAATTGAGTTGAAATTCGGGATGTTACAATTCTTCCCCCCTTACAAAAATTTTGTCCTCGAAATTTGCACTCTACACTACTCTACTCAAACAACTGGGGGTGCAGACGTCGCATGGCCTCTTCACTTTCCCAAGTAGCTCCTTCTGTACCATGATGTTCCCAAACAACCTTAACCATTGGGATCGTCTTATTCCTTGGCACTCGATCCTTTCCGTCCTTGATTCTGACTGGCCTTTCCACATACGACACCCTGTCGTCCACATCTATCTCTTCATATCTCAAAACATGAGTCGGGTCTGGTTCGTACTTCCTTAACATCGACACATGTGCACTTGCGATAGATTAGGAGGCAAAGCAAGTCGGTAAGCCATGTCACCAATCTTTTCCAATATCTCGAATGGCCCGACATACCTTGGACTGAGCTTACCTTTCTTACCAAACCGAGACAATCCTTTCATCGGTAACACCTTGAGAAATACATGATCTCAAACTTGAAACTCCAAGGGTCTTCTCCTCTGATCAGCATAACTCTTCTGGCGACTCTGGGCTGTTCTCAGTCTATCCCGAATAATCTCTACGGCTTCCATAGTCCGTTGTACCAACTCTGGGCCAGTAATACTTCTCTCACCAACTTCATCCCAACACAATGGCGTCCTACACGCTCTACCATGCAAGGCCTCAAACGGTGCCATCTGAATGCTCTACTGATAACTGTTATTGTAAGCGAACTCCACCAAATGCAACTGCTCTTCCCATTTGCCTTGGAAATCCAACACACAGGCTCTCAGCATATCTTCCAAAGTCTGAATCGTCCTTTCCGACTGACCATCTGTTTGCGTATGATAGGCCGTGCTGAACTGTAATCTCGTTCCTAATGCTTCTTGCAGACTTTTCCAAAATTTGGCAGTAAACCTGAGATCACGGTCCGAAGTGATCGTCACCGGCACTCCATGAAGTCGAACTATCTGCCGAACATACAACTCTGCGTACTTCTCCAGTTCCAAGTCCTTTCCCACTGCTAGAAAATGCGCTGACTTAGTCAAGCGGTCCACTATCACCCAAATGGAATCATGTCCTCTTTGACTGCGCGGCAATCCCGTTACAAAATCCATCGTAATATGCTTCCATTTCCATTCTGGGATCTCCAACGGTTGCAACAATCCACCTGGCTTGCAGTGCTGTGCCTTCACTTGTTGGCACATCAAACACTTGGCCACATGCTTGGCCACGTCCTTCTTCATACTATTCCACTAATAGTGCTGCCTCAGATTCTGATACATCTTAGTACTCCCTGGGTGGATGCTATACTGACTTCGATGAGCTTCACTCAAGATCTCCTCTTTCAATCCTTCGTCATCTGGTACACTCAATCGTCCTCTAAACTTCAAAATCCCATCCTCCAACACTTGAAAATCTGACTTCCTTTTCACTGAGTCCATCCCAACTATCTTCTGGATCTCGGGGTCCGTAGACTGCAATGCCTTAATCTTACCCTTAATCTCCGGCTCAATCCTTAGAGCAGCTAGTAATTTCGACGCTTGGCTCACTGCAAACTTGAATTCTGAATCCCTGAGTCCTTCCAACAACGTCCACTCTTTGACCATCAAGTGCGCCACACTAGACTTGCGACTCAAGGCATCGGCGACCTTATTTGCTTTCCCCGGATGATACAAAATATCGCAGTCGTAATCCTTTAAAAGTTCCATCCACCTACGCTGTTTCATATTCAACTCCTTCTGCAAAAATAGGTACTTCAGGCTCTGATGATCCGTATAGATCTGAAACTTCTCTCCACATAAGTAATGCCTCCAAATCTTAAGCGCGAACACTATCGCTGCTAATTCCAAATCATGCGTCGGGTAATTCCTTTCATGAGGCCTCAACTGACGCGACGCATAAGCTACCACTTTACCATACTGCATTAACACACAACCGAGTCCTCTTAGCGAAGTATCACTGTAAATCTCAAATCCACCTGGTCCTGACGGAATAGTCAACACTGGAGCGGTCGTCAACTTATACTTCAGTTCCTGAAAACTCCTCTCACACTTATCGTCCCATTCGAACTTGGTCTCCTTCTTCAATAATCGTGTAAAAGGCATGGCTATGGATGAGAACCTTTCCACAAATCGTCTATAATAGCCAGCCAATCCTAAAAAGCTCCGAACCTTCGTTACCAATATCGGTCTTGGCCACTTAGTCACTGCTTCGACCTTTGTCGGATCCACAGAAATTCCATCTCCCGACACGATATGTCCAAGAAATGCCACTTTACTGAGCCAAAACTCACATTTGCTAAACTTAGCATACAAGGTGTGCTCCCTTAACGTCCGTAGTACTTCAGCCAAGTGTATTTTATGTTCCTCAAGGCTCTTCAAATATACCAATATATCATCTATGAAGACTATAACAAACTGATCCAGAAACTCTTTGAATACTCTATTCATCAGATCCATAAAAGCGGCTGGGGCATTCGTCAATCCAAAGGGCATCACTGTGAACTCATAGTGCCCATACCTCGTCCTGAAGGCAGTCTTAGGTATATCCTCCTTTTTGATCGTCAACTAATGGTATCCAGTCCTCAAATCTATCTTGGAGAACACTGCAGCTCCTTGTAACTGATCGAACAAGTCATCGATCCTTGGTAGTGGGTACTTGTTCTTCACTGTCACCTGATTCAACTGACGATAGTCTATGCACAACCTCAACGTCCCATCTTTCTTCCTTACAAACAGAACTGGCGCTCCCCAAGGGGATACACTAGGGCGAGTGAAACCTTTGTCCAGCAACTCTTGCATCTGAACTTTTAACTCCTTCAGTTCCGTTAGTGACATCCGATACGGCGCTTTCGAAATCAGCTCTGTTCCTGGCGCTAACCCAATCACAAACTCCACTTCTCGCTCGGGTGGCAAACCTGGTAATTCCTTAGGAAAAACTTCGGGGAAATTGCACACTACAGGTATATCTTCTAACTTAGGTTCCACCGCTGTTGGGTCCACAACATTCACCAAGTATCCTTCACATCCTTCGTCCAATAATCTATTCACTTCAAGCGAAGAAATCCAAGGGATCGAGACTCCTCCTCGACTTCCCTGAAATTCAAAACTAGCACACCCCTCCGGACTAAACCGAATCACACGACTGCTGCAATCCATCACAGCCTTCTGCTGAACTAACCGATCCATTCCAACGATCACATCGAAGTCAAACATGGGCAACACAACCAAATCGATATTCTCTTCCTTACCCCCAATGACTATCTTACACCCAAGACACCCAAACAAGACTAACAGGCTATCATTCATCGGCGTCCACACACAAAGCTTAGTCTCAAGTAACACAGGTTCTATACCAATCAACTTAACAAACTGTTCCGAAACAAACGAGTGGGTTACCCCCGAATCAAACAATGCATACGCGGCATGACCACAGAGAGAGACCGTACCTGTGATCACGCCCGGCGCATTCTCCGCTTCCTGGCGTGCCATAGCATAAATCCTTCCTTGAGCGGACAGTCGACCTTGATTGGCTGGTGGGGGATTCCCTGTCCTATTCTCAATACGCGGCTGCTGCGGTGGTCCTGAGGGACGCATCTGAGGCTCCCAGCTACCACACCTAAAACACGCTCCAAATCTATATGGCTGGGGATTTGGCTTTCCAGTAGCCCTCCTCACAGGTGGGGTAAAACGTCTATTATTCATTGGCGGCCTCCTCACAAAACGACGATTATCTCTGCCCTGAGCATACCGCGATCCTGAGGTGGCTGCCCTCTCCTGCTGATCTCGTTCAATAATCTGGGCTCGCCTACACATCTCTCCATAGTCCCTTATATCATGCGATAGAATCTGACTCCGGAGATTCGGCTTCATCCTATCTCGAAATCTTCGAGCTTTGTCCCGTGGATTTTCTACCATAGTCGGCGCAAACTTTGCCAGCCTTGCAAACTCCGCCTCATACTGATCAATCGTCATCTGCCCTTGGCGTAGTCGCATAAACTCCATCAACTTCCTTTCCTGAGCAACTTCTGAAAAGTACTTCTCATAGAAACTCTCCACGAATACTGCCCAAACTAACTCAGTTCCTTCTGGAAATACTCTTTCCTTAGTGGCTCTTCACCAATCATTTGCACCCTCTTGAAGCTGATACACGGCTAACGTAACTCTCTCCGCATCGGTGCACCCTAAGACATCAAACGCCTTTTCTAACTCCTCTATCCAATGTGGAGCGGCTTCGGGATCATTCTTACCATTAAACCTAGGCGGTTTTAACTTCAGGAACTACTCTACTAACTGAGGCATCAGTTTAGCCCCTACTGGCTGAGCTTGTCCTTGCTGAGCCTGATTCCCTCCATTACCAGCAATCGCTGCGGCCTCGGCAGCTTGAGCATGGGCTACGGCTCTTTCCTACGCTTGCATACCCATGATATGTCCTATCTCTCTCAGGGTCTCCATTACTTCCTTAAACCTCGGATCTCTAGCTTCACGATACCCCGTACTAGGCTGCCCTTAGGGTTCCTTGCCCTACCTTCTACTCATCCTGCAGTCCTTGCTAAACACTTACCTGCTATAATTCCGCTCGGGAATTAGAGACCTAACTCAAGCTCTACCAAGCTAAGGCCCTAAGCAGGTATGAAACAACAATCAACAACCACCATGCGACTTAGCTCTAGCAATCTCAAAACATCACCCTAAGAGGATTATGTACTCACCTCTGGTCCTGCCGCACCTGCGCTTACGGGTCAGTTAATCAAAGAACCACTCAAACAATGCACAAACAGTCAGGAGGTACACTTAGCATACGAGATCACCCTACTGTCTACCCTTGGTCTCATCGCCCCTTATCACTCCAAACATCGACCATACTGGATCGAGCTAACCTGGCTCCGATACCAAAACGACGGGGGATGTCACGCCCCGCGCCCTCCGCAACACGCCACATCCCTTCTCTTGGTCGATACGAGTGCGACGTCCCAGGAATGGTCGCCGACCCAACACCCAACACAGAGATCATACACAAGCGAAAGCAAAAGAAATAATAATAATACCCGGACAATAAAATAATATGAAAACAAGGATAGCATGACAGAAATTACTGAATATAAAATATACATTTTCATATATACGCAAATCTTTTACAATATCCATTTACAAACCAAATACACAGACCCAAGATACATACAACAAAAGCGGGCCACGGCCACCACACTGGTCAAAAAGGGAGAGGTGGCTAAGGAGGACTAAATCCCAAAAAGTGTCAATCCTCGGTCCACTAAGAGAGGGAATCTATCCTAGGGCTCTCAGTCGGGGTCTGAACTCGACGCCTCTGACGAACTCTCGGAAAACTCCTGGTCCTCGTCAGAATTGGCTGCCTCGGACTCGGTCTCCATCTACGGGTCCTCATCAACCTCCATCGGCTCCTCGACCTCCACATCCATCGGCTCCGGGGCCGGATCAACGATCTCAGGCTCAAAGTCCACTCCTCCCAGCTCCTCGTCCTCCTCTCCTAACTCCGGTCCCTCGTCAATCTCCCAACTCACCTCCATATCTGAATCGGGATCGACTATGTCCCCGTTGGGACACTGCGGGTCTAACTGACCCTCTCCGGTAAACGGAATGTCCATGGAAAGAAAGGGTCCATACTCCTCCCCGAACCGGTCTCGAAAGCACCAAGCTACATACTTGTGCGTCTCATAATGGGTGGTCCCTACATCTACCCAGACTAAGGTATAATGTCTCAAAAACATCACCCCATTCCCTATAGGGTGAACCGACATGGTATGCTCTAGGTGCTGAGGGATCCCATGTCGCACCGGCGCCTCCAGCTCCTGCGGCATCGTCAAGGTCAGGGGTCTGAAAGGTTGGGTTTTTCAACCGAGAGACAAATCTCAGCAAGTAAAAACCCACTAAACCTAAACTAGGCTAACATGCACCTCCTGACAGGAATACAACACACCCAAATAAATAATCATAGACCTAGGCCCTCGGGCCTAGATCGTACTTACCGTCGACCCTGCAGGTTAGGCAATTTAATATAATGATCAAACACATCCTCGACATGCATAGTCACACTTGCGTCATACGCATGCTCAGGCTCTCCAATGCTAGATCACACGCTCATCACCGAGTATCACAAGCGATCACAATTGTCTATGCACTATTATGCGTGCCAATGCATCGATGTAGTACATGTGCGCATATTTGGATTATAAGATGGAACCGCCCAGACACGTCCCATACCATGCCCAGCAATTCCACCACATAATCTAATACTTAACAATTTACTCATTATCTTATCTTTCCACGGCTCACTAGCCCGGCCTCTGGCCCAATAACAACACTTCGTGGCCAGCGTAAAAACACCCCCGGCCCAGTGTCTCTAGCCCGCATTAAACGCATCAGGCGCAACACCGATCTCCTACGAACCAAGCCTGCTACAAAGTGCATGAGACTGATCGTCATCCGGACACACCGGGCATTGTCTTGCTACAAAGTGCATGAAGACGGAATCGACCCGAAGGCCTTAAGTGATCACATGGCACACTTGCCTAATTTTTATCTAAACCCGGCGACGAACGCAACGGGCAATTACACGTGATCACATGCTCATGGCAGACCCGCATTCTCGCACAAGTTTCATCACATGCCTCACACTCGGCACACACGTAATGCGCAGCCATGAATGCTCATGCTCGAGCAATATGTGGTATACATGAGCACCAATCAATTCATGATCACATTTCAAATCAAACCAAATCAACATGCTCGGTAATTCATCATCCAATGTGCTTATTGCTCAAGTCACAATCCGCACATTTCGATCACACAATCAAGCGACATGGCAAGGTCTCATTGATTCCTCATAGTATATAAATCAACCAATTCAAGCATTTCAACCAATCGATCCATCACTCGGGCCCTTCTAACACCTCAATCAAGTTAATTCGACAACAAATCATCACTCGGTTCATCATTTGTCACCATGGACAACCCTCAAACATCGTCGTCTTGGCCTCCAATCCTCATCTATTTCACCTCAAACATCCA
This sequence comes from Syzygium aromaticum, assembly GCA_024500025.1. Lineage (NCBI taxonomy): Eukaryota > Viridiplantae > Streptophyta > Magnoliopsida > Myrtales > Myrtaceae > Syzygium > Syzygium aromaticum. The sequence continues at coordinate 12,956,651 of CM044886.1, forward strand.
ATAACATTATCCCGACACATTTCCAATCAAGCAATATTCCATAATCCACCTTAATCATACTAATTAATTACTAACTACAACTAATCCCGATCTAGAGGGCATAATCGTTCTAATTAGGGTTTAGGGGATAATACTCACTTATACTTGGGTCTACGACGACGGGGAACGGCGGCCAACTACCGGTGAACGGTAAGCCGGTGGCGGTATTCCCAAGGAATGGCGGCTCACGGACGGTGGCGGCCTCCAAGCGGCGGCTCACGGCTGATCGGCCTCCAAACGGCCAAAGAGAGAGAGAAACGATCGGTGAGGGTGGCGGCTAGGCGTGGACGGCGGCTCTCCGAGCGAGCGGAACGGCGGACGGCGGTGGGTGGTCTGGCAACCCCACGGCCGAGAGGGGAAAGAGAGCACAGGAAGAGAGTGAGACGGTGAGAGGGAGAGAGGAAGTGGTGATGGTGATGGCGGGATGGCTTGGCTCCGACGGAAACGGCCATGGCGGGCGGCGGCGTGAAGGGCGAACAGCGGAGGAGGGAGTGGCCGGCGTATGGAGAGGGAGAGAGGGAGAGAAGAGAGAGAGGCTTTGGCTTGGTGAGAAAGAAAAGTGAGGAGAGAGAGAGGAGATGATGGGTTTAAGTGGAGTGGTTGGGAGTTGGTGACAAGTGTCACACATCCAAGGTTCAAGACAAACTACCCCTAAATCTAATGGCTCCAAATCACTCTCCACCAATAATTGAAGGGCAACAAAGTAATTATAAACCCTACTAACTCAAGTCCCATTATCCACAAAAAAAACTAATTAATAAACCTCCACTAAAAACCCCAAATTCGAAACACTATTCTAGGCTTAGAGGCAAAGTCGTCTTTTGTCCGATTCCAGGCCGAAATTCCATTTTTCAACCAGACTAAACCCCTATATAAATGGCCAATACAAATTGACGTCGTCCTTGCGAAACTAAACCAGTAAACCCTTAAAAATCAACCTCGAAGTCCGGATCAAATTCCACGATCAAACTAGTTGTATTTCAATTTCTGAATCTCATACTCTCTCTCTCCCTTTTTCTCTCCCTCCCCACGCCGGCCACCCCCTTACCGTCCACTTCGCCGTTCCCGCCGACCATCCCTCACGCCGATCGCCGCCGCTCCACCGCTGTTCCATCACCACCACCACCACTTCTCTCCCTCTCACCGTCTCTCTCTTCCCGTGGCCGCGTGATCATTGGAGCCAAGCCATCCATCGCCATCCGCCATTTCCATCGCCGTTCCACTCGTCGGAGAGTACCCGCCGACCACCTCATCCGCCACCCTCTCTGACCTTTCCTCTCTCCCCCTAGGCCATTTGGAGGCTGTGAGCCGTGACCACCGCCGCCGTCCGTGAGCCGCCGTTCTTAGGGAATTTCACCGCCGACTTGCCGTTCACCGGTAGTTGGCCGCCATTCCCCGTCGTCTAGACCCGAGTTTAAGTGAGTAATGCCCTTTAAACCATAATTAGGACGATAATGCCATTTAGATCGAGATTAGTTATAGTTAGTGATTAATTAGTGTGATTAAGGTGGATTATGAAGTATTGTTTGATCGGAAAGTGCATGGATGACATTAACGGTTGATTGAGGAGTATTTGAAGTGGATTGGAGGCCGAAACGAGGTTTAGTAGTGGCTGTCCATGTGAGTAATCAAGGGATTAAGTGTTGACTTGTTGTCGGATTAACTCGATTAAAGTGTCGGGATAGCCCGGATGTTTGACGGGATGGTTTTAATGCTCGAATTGATTGAATTGTATGTTATGATACTTATTTGGTCCTTGCCATGTCGCGTGATTGCATGATCGACTTGATGCGGAGTGTGACTTGGGTAATTGAGCATGTTATAATGTGATGAGCTTGAATTCCTTGAATTGTAATGATTAGTGCTCATGTGTATTACATATTGCCCGAGCATGAGCATTCATGGCTGCGCATTATGTGTGTGCCGAGTGTGAGACATGTGATGAAAATTGTGCGAGAATGCGAGTCTGCCATGAGCACGATCACCTATAATTGCCCGATGCGCTTGACGCCGGGTTCAGATAAAAATTGAGCAGGCGTTCGGGTCGATTTTGTCTTGATGCACTTTGTAGCAAGACGATGCCCGGTGTGTCCGAAAGACGACCAATCTCATGCACTTTGTAGCAGACTTGGTGCGTAAGGAGATCGATGTTGCGCCTCATGCACTTTGTAACAGGCTAGAGACATTGGGCCGGGGGTGTTTTTACGCTGGCCACGAAGAGTTGCTTATGTATTGGGCCAGAAAACCGGGCCAGTGGACCGTGGAAAGATCAGATAATGAGTAAATCTGTTGAGTATTAGATTATGTGGTGGAATTGCTAGGCATGGTATGGGACGTGTCCAAGCGGTTCCATCTTATAATCCAAATACACGTGCGTATACCACATTGATGCATTGGCATGCATAAGAGTGCATGGACGGCTGTGAACGTTTGTGAGACTCGGTGATGAGTATGTGATCCAGACATCTATGAGCTTGAGCATGCGTATGACGCACGTGTGACCATGTATGCCCGAGGATGAGCTTGATTATTATGTTAAATTGCCTAACCTGCAGGGTCATCGGTAAGTATGATCTGGGCCCATGGGCCTAGGTTAGTGATTGTTGATTGATTTAGTTTTGTTCCCGTCAGGAGGTGCATGTTAGCCTAGTTTAGGTTTAGTGGGTTTTACTTGCTGAGATTCGTCTCATGGTTGTATAACCCAACTTTTCAGACCCCAGACCCTGACGATGCCAGAGGTGCTAGATGCACTGGTGCGACATGGGATCCCCTAGCATCTTGAGCATACCATGTCGGTTTACCCCATAGGGAATGGGGAAATGTTTCTTAGACACTATACCTTAGTCTGGGTAGACGTAGGGATCACACATTTTGAGACCCATGAGTACATAGCCTGGTGCTTCAGGGATCGCTTTGGAGAGGAGTACGGACCCCTCCGTTCTATGGACATCCCGTTCAACGGGGAGGGTGAGTTAGACCCGCAGTGCCCTAATAGTGACATAGTGAACCCCGATTCAGAGATGGAGGTGAGTTGGAAGATAGATGAGGGACCCGAGTTAGGGGAGGAGGACGAGGAGCTGGGAGGAGTGGATTTTGAGCCCGAGATCGTCGATCCGACCCCGGAGCCGATGGATGTGGAGGCCGAGGAGCCAATGGAGGTAGACGAGGACCCGGAGATGGAGACCGAGTCCAAGGCAGTCAGTTCCGATGAGGACCAGGAGATATCGGAGAGTTCGTCGGAGGCGTTGAGCTCAGACCCCGACTAGGAGCCCTAGGGTAGATTCCCTCTCCGATTTAGCGAGCACTGACACTTTTTGAGATTTAGTTCTCCTTGGCCACCTCTCCCTTTTTGCCTAGTGTAGTGGCTGTGGTCCGCTTCTGTTGTATGCATTTAGGTTTGTGTATTTTGTTTGTAAATGGATATTGTAAAGGCTTTTGTATATGTATAAAAGTGTTTATTTTGTAAACAGTAATTTCTATCGTGTTATCCTTGTTCTCATATTGTTTTCTGTCTGGGTATTATTATTATTTGTTTTGCTTCCGCTTGTGTATGAATCTCTGTGTTGGGTGTTAGGTCGGCGGCGGTTCCTGGGACGTCGCACTCATATCGACCAAGTAGCAGGGATGTGGCGCGTCGCGGAGGGCGCGGGGCGTGACATCATGCACTTTGTAGCAAGACGATACCCAGTGTGTTCGAAAGACGGCCAGTCTCATGCACTTTGTAGCAGACTTGGTTCGTAAGGAGATCGGTGTTGCGCCTCATGCACTTTGTAGCAGGCTAGAGATACTGGGCCAGGGGCGTTTTTATGCTGACCACGAAGAGTTGTTTATGTCTTTAGGCCAGTGGGCCGTGCAAAGATTAGATAATTAGTTAATCTGAAGAGTATTAGATTATGTGGTGAAATTGCTGGGCATGGTATGGGACGTGTCCAAGTGATTACATCTTATAATCCAAATACGCGCGCTTGTGCCACATTGATGCATTAGCATACATAAGAATGCATGGACGAGTATGAATATGTGTGAAACTCGGTGATGGGAATATGATCCAGATATTTACGAGCATGAGCATGCGTATGACGCACGTGTGACCGTGTATGCCCCAGTATGTGTTTGATTATTATCTTTAATCTGCCTCACCTGCAGGGTCATCGGTAAGTGCTGAGACGAATCTCAGCAAGTAAAAACCCATTAAACCTAAACTAGGCTAACATGGACCTCTTTACGGGAACAAAACTAAATCAAACAACAACCACTGACCTAGGCTCTCGGGCCCAGATCGCACTTACCGATGACCTTGCAGGTTAGGCAATTTAAGATAATAATCAAGCACATCCTCGGGCATACACGGCCACACGTGCGTCATATGCATGCTCAAGCTCATAAATGTCTGGATCACATTCCATCACCGAGTTTCACACATATTCATACTTGTCGATGCATTCTTATGTATGCCAATGCATCAATGTGGTACAAGCGCACGTATTTGGATTATAAGATGGAACCACTTGGGCACGTCCCATAAAATGCCTAGCAATTCCACCACATAATCAAATACTCTACAGATTAACTGATTATCTGATCTTTCTACGGCCCACTGGCCCAAACACATAAACAACACTTCATGGCCAACGTAAAAATGCCCCCGGCCTAGTGCCTCTAGTCTGCTACAAAGTGCATGAGGCGCAACACCGTTCTCCTTACGAACCAAGCCTGCTACAAAGTGCATAAGACCGGTCGTCTTCTGGACACACTGAGCATCGTCTTGCCACAAAGTGAATAAGATCGGTCGTCTTCCGGACACACTGAGCATCGTCTTGCTACAAAGTGCATGAAGACGGAATCGACCTGAAGGCCTTAAGTGATCACACGGCACATTGCCCAAATTTTATCTGAACCCGGCATCGAGTGCATCGGGCAATTATAGGTGATCACATGCTCATGGCAGACTCGTATTCTCGAACAATTTTCATCACATGCCTCACACTCGGCACACATGTAATGCGCAGCCATGAATGTTTATACTCGGGCAATATGGAATACACATGAGCACTAATTATTACATAAGCATAAACTCGATAAATCATCGAACATTGATCTCAAACATATCACCTAACAAAGTGCTCAATTGCCCAAATCACATTCCGCACAAAGTCGATCACACGATTACGCGAAATGGCAAGGTGCAATTAAACATCATAACACACAAATCAACCAATTTCAGTACTACAGCTATCCAATCAAATACCCAGGCCATCCCAACACCTCCATCAAGTTCATCCGTCAACTCGTCGACACTCAATCCATTACTAGCCACTATGGACAGCCACCAATTGGCCTTGTCCCGGCCCCTAATCCTCCTCATAATCCATTTAACAAGCCATCGATTTCATCCTGGCACTTTTTAATCCGACGGAATTCCTTAATCAACCTTAATCACCACAAATCAACCTCAAATCATCTAATTACTCATCAATTATCCACTACGACACCCTAACTCGATCTAAAGGGCATTATCATCCTAATTAGGGTTTAGTGGATAATACTCATCCAAACTCGGGTCTAGACGACGAGAAACGGTGGCCAATTACCGGTGAACGGGAAACCGGCGGAGGCGTTTCCAGCGGTGGCGGCAGCAAGGGACGGCTCATGGTGTAACATCCCGAATTTCGACTCAATTTCCGAAAATTAATAAAACGAGTCTTATCTATTATTTCATTTTCGTACGTCTCGCCCGGAGCTGATCACTCCTGGGATAATGACCAGATGGGAATGGCTAACTAGGATAACGGTACGTGGACCAAGGATCTGATCGTGAATTGAACACCAATTTCGAGAAACGACGAGGAAATATTTTGGGCCAAAGTAGGTCGATCTTCAGAAGGTAACGGACTCGGTTCGGCTGGGGCCAACGATGTACGCTCGGATAGCAGGTGATTTTGTAAGACCAAAAGTGCACATGGCCGACTAGTCCCGAACTTAAATCGAACGATCGTTATCTCCAGAACTAGCGATAATTCCTCTCGTTCTCTCGGTAATCGAGGCCGTCACGACTCAGATAACCTTAGGTCGATACACGTAGCCCCTAAATAGCCGCCCGTTAGTAAGAGATTCAAGAATTGAAATTTAACTAGTTTGATCGTGGAATTTGATCCGGACTTCGAGGTTGATTTTCGAGGATTTACTGGTCTAGTTTCGCAAGGACGACGTCAATTTGGATTGGCCATTTATATAGGGGGTTAGTCTGGTCGAAAAATAGAATTTCGGCCCGGAATTGGTCAATTGACGACTTTGCCCCTAAGCCTAGAATAGTGTTCCGAATTTTGAGTTTTAGTGGAGGATTATTTATTGGTTTTTATGGATTAAGGGACAAGAGTTAGTGGAGGGAGAAATGACCTTGTTGCCCATCAATTATTGGATCTAGAAGAGTGTCCACCATTACATCTAGGGGTGAGTTGTCTTAAGCCTTTAGATTGTGACACTTGTCACCTAACCCCACCAAACCCCACTAATAAGCCCATCTCTTCTCTCTCTCTCCTCATTCTATCTTCTTCATCAAGCCACACTCACCCTTCTCTCTCTCTCCCTTCCTCTCTTCGCCGAGCACCTCCCCTTGCCGTCCACTTCGCCGTGCCGCCGCCAGTCCGTTCCCGCCGTTCCGTCACCACCACCGCCACTTCACTCCCTCTTGCCGTCTCTCTCTCGTCCCGTGCTCTCTCTCTTCCCGCGGCCGCATGGTCATTGGAGCTGAGACCGCCCGTGCCGATTGCGCCACCGCCGTCGCCTCCATCTTATAATCTGCCCGGGAGCGCCGCCGTCCGTCAGTCCATACCTCAGCCGCCACCCTCACCAACCCTTCCATTCTCTCCCCTTGGCCGTTTGGAGGCCGTAAGCCGTGAACCACCGCCGCCATCCGTGAGCCGCCATTCCTCGAGAATCCGCCGCCGACTTGCCGTTCACCGATAGTTGGCCGTCGTTCCCCGTTGTCTAGATCTGAGTTTAAGTGAGTAATACCCTCTAAACCCTAATTAGGACGATAATGCAATTTAGATCGGGATTAGGTGCAGTTAGTTATTAATTAGTGTGATTAAGGATGATTATGAAATATTGTTTGATTGGAAAGTGCCGGGATGACGTTATCGGTCCATTGAGGAGAATTTGAAGTGGATTGGAGACCGAAACGAGGTTTAGTAGTGGCTGTCCATGTGAGAAATCAAGAGATTAAGTGTTGACTTGTTGTCGGATTAACTCGATTGAGACGTTAGGATGGCTCGGGTAATTGATTGGTTGATTGTAGTGCTTAAATTAATTGAATTTGTATGTTATGAGGTTTAATTGGACCTTGCCATGTTGCGTGAACGCAACTCATAGGGAATGGGGAGATGTTTTTGAGACATTATACCTTAGTCTAGGTAGATGTAGGGACCACCCATTACGAGACGCACGAGTATGTCGCTTGGTGCTTCTGAGATCGGTTTGGGGAGGAGTACGGACCCTTTCGTTCCATGGACTTTCCGTTTACCGGGGAAGGCTAATTAGACCCGCAATGTCCCAACGGGGACATAGTCGATCCTGATTCAGATATGGAGGTGAGTTGGGAGATTGAAAAGGGACCAGAGTTAGGAGAGGAGGACGAGGAGCTGGGAGGAGTGGACTTTGAGCCTGAGATCGTCGATCCGGCCCCAGAGCTAACGGATGTGGAGGCCGAGGAGTCGATGGAGGTTGACGAGGACCTGGAGATGGAGACCGAGTTCGAGGCAGCCAGTTCTGACGAGGACTAGGAGTTATCCGAGAGTTCGTCGGAGGCGTCGAGCTCAGATCCCGACTGGGAGATCTAGGATAGATTCCCGACAGGGAGCTCTAGGAGTTATCCGTGAGCCGCCATTCCTTGGGAATACCGCCGCCGGCTCACCGTTCACCGGTAGTTGGCCGCCGTTCCCAGTCGTCGTAGAGCCAAATTTAAGTGAGTATTACCCCCTAAACCCTAATTAGGATGATTATGCCCTTTAGATAGGGATTAGTTGTAGTTAGCAATTGATTAGAGTGATTATGATGGATTATGGAATATTGCTTGATTGGAAATGTGTGGGGATCATGTTATTGGTTGTTTGAGGATTAATTGGAGTGAATTGGAGGATGAAAAGAGGTATAGTAGTGGCTGTCCATAGGAGAAATCAAGGGATCAAGTGTCGATTTGTTGCCGGATTAACTTGATTGAGGCGTTAGAATTGCCCGGGTGATTGATCGATTGGTTGGCATGCTTGAATTAGTTGATCTATATGCAATGAGGATTCAATTAAACCTTGTCGCGTCGCTTGATCGTGTGATCGAAATGTGCGGATTGTGACTTGAGCTATGAACACGTTGGATGATGATATATCTGGCACGTTGATTGGTTTTGGCTTGAAATGTGTTCATGAATTGTTTAGTACTCATGTATATCACATATCGCCCGAGCATGAGCATTCATGGCTGCGCATTACGTGTGTGCCGAGTGTGAGGCATGTGATGAAATTGTGCGAGAATGCGGGTCTGCCATGAGCATGTGATCACGTGTAATTGCCCGTTGCGTTTGTCGCCGGGTTCAGATAAAAATTGGGTAAGTGTGCCGTGTGATCACTTAAGGCCTTCGGGTCGATTCCGTCTTCATGCACTTTGGAGCAAAACGATGCCCGGTGTGTCCGGATGACGACCAGACTCATGTAGGCTTGGTTCGTAGGAGATCGGTGTTGCGCCTGATGCGTTTAACGCGGGCTAGAGACACTGGGCCGGGAGCGTTTTTACGCTGGCCACGAAGTGTTGTTATTGGGCCAGAGGCCGGGCTATTGAGCCGTGGAGAGATAAGATAATGAGTAAATTGTTAAGTATTAGATTATGTGGTGGAATTGCTGGGCATGGTATGGGACGTGTCCGAGCGGTTCCATCTTATAATCCAAATACGCGCGCATGTACTACATCGATGCATTGGCACGCATAATAGTGCATGGACAGTTGTGATCGCTTGTGATACTCTGTAACATCCCGAATTTCGACTCAATTTCTAGAAATCAATAAAACGAGTCTTATTTGTTATTTCATTTCGTAAGTCTCGCCCGGAGCTGATCACTCCTGGGATACTGACCGGATGGGAATGGCTAACTAGGATAGTGGTACGTGGACCAAGGACCCGATCGTGAATGGGACATCAATTTCGAGAAACGACGAGGAAATATTTTGAGCCAAGTAGATCGATCTTCGGAAGGCAACGGACTCGGTCCGACCGAGGCCAACGATGTACGATCGGATAGCAGGTGATTCTGCATGACCGAAAGTGCACGTGGTCGACCAGTCCCGAACTTAACCCGAACGATCGTTATCTTCGGAACTAGCAATAATTCCTCTCGTTCTCCCGGTAATCGAGGCCGTCACGACTCGGATAACCTTAGGTCGATACGCGTAACCCCTAAACAGTCGCCCGTTAGTATGAGATTCAAAAATTGAAATTTAACTAGTTGAATCGTGAAATTTGATCCGGACTTCGAGGTTGATTTTCGAGGGTTTACTGGTTTAGTTTCACAAGGACGTCGTCAATTTGGGTTGGCCATTTATATAGGGGTTTAGTCTGGTCGAAAAATGGAAATTCGGCCCGGAATTGGACAAAAGACGACTTTGCCCCTAAGCCTAGAATAGTGTTCCGAATTTGAGGTTTTTAGTGGTGGTTTATTAATTAGTTTTTAAGTGGATAATGGGTCTTGAGTTAGTGGGGTTAGTAATTACCTTGGTGCCCTTCAATTATTGGTGGAGAGTGGTTTTTAGCCATTAGATCTAAGGGTGAGTTGTCCTAAGCCTTGGATGAGTGACACTTGTCACCTAATCCCCAACCACTCCACTATAAACCCATCATCTTCTCTCTCTCTCTTCATTCTAACTTCTCCTTCAAGCCAAGTCCCTCTCTCTCTTCTCCCTCTCTCCCTCTCCATATTTGCGCCGGCCACCCTCTTCTTCCTCACGCCGCCCACGTCGCCGCCACCAAGGCCGCTCGCCGCCGCCCGTCGTGGCCGTTCCGCCACCGCCACTTCGCCGTCCCGCCATCACCATCACCATTTCCTCTCTCCCTTTCGCCGTCTCTCTCTCTCTTCCCGTGCTCCCTCTTCCCTCTTGGCCGTGGGGTTGCCATTCACCTCACCGCCCGTTCGCCGCCGTCCCGCTCGCTTGGAGAGCCATCTTCCGCCGTCCCTCACGCCTAACCGCCACCTCGCCGACCGTTCCTCTCTCCCCCTTGGCCGTTTAGAGGCCGTGAGCCTGTGAACCGCCGCTTGGAGGCCGCCGCCGTTAGCCGCCGATCCTCGAGAATCCACTACCGATTTACCGTTCACCGGTAGTTGGCCGCCGTTCCCCGTCATCCCAAACCAAGTTTGGGTGAGTGTTACCCCCTAAACCCTAATTAGGACGATTATGCCCTTTAGATCGGGATTAGTTGTAGTTAGCAATTGATTAGGGTGATTATGATGGATTATGGAATATTGCTTGATTGGAAATGTGTGGATATCATGTTATTGGTTGTTTGAGGATTAATTGGAGGATGAAAAGAGGTCTAGTAGTGGCTGTCCATAGGAGAAATCAAGGGATCAAGTGTCGATTTGTTGCCGGATTAAGTTGATTGAGGCGTTAGAATTTCCCGGGTGATTGATCGATTGGTTGGCAAGCTTGAATTGGTTGATCTATATGCAATGAGGATTCAATTAAACCTTGTCACGTCACTTGATCGTGTGATCAAAATGTGCGGATTGTGACTTGAGCTATGAACATGTTGGATGATGATATATCGGGCACGTTGATTGGTTTTGGCTTGAAATGTGTTCATGAATTGTTTAGTGCTCATGTATATCACATATCGCCCGAGCATGAGCATTCATGGCTGCGCATTACGTGTGTGCCGAGTGTGAGGCATTTGATGAAATTGTGAGAGAATGCGGGTCTGCCATGAGCATGTGATCACGTGTAATTGCCCGTTGTGTTTGTCGCCGGGTTCAGATAAAAATTGGGCAAGTGTGCCGTGTGATCACTTAAGGCCTTCGGGTCGTGGCCTTCGGGTCGATTCCGTCTTCATGCACTTTGGAGCAAGACGATGCCCGGTGTGTCCGGAAGACAACCAGTCTCATGCGGGCTTGGTTCGTAGGAGATCGGTGTTGCGCCTGATGCGTTTAACGCGGGCTAGAGACACTGGGCCGGGGGCGTTTTTACGCTGGCCACGAAGTGTTGTTTTGGGCCAGAGGCCGGGCTAGTGAGCCGTGGAAAGATAAGATGTTGAGTAAACTTGTTAAGTATTAGATTATGTGGTGGAATTGCTGGGCATGGTATGGGACGTGTCCGAGCGGTACCATCTTATAATCCAAATACGCGCGCATGTACTACATCGATGCATTGGCACGCATAATAGTGCATGGACAGTTGTGATCGCTTGTGATACTCGGTGATGCGCGTGTGATCTAACATTTGAGAGCCTGAGCATACGAATGGCGCAAGTGTGGATGTGCATGCCGAGGATGTGATTGATCATTATATTAAATTGCCTAACTTGCAGGGTCGACGGTAAGTACGATCTGGGCCCGAGGGCCTAGGTCAGCGATTGTTGCTTGATTTAGTTTTGTTCTCGTCAGGATGTGTATGTTAGCCCAGTTTAGGTTTAGTGGGTTTTTACTTGCTGAGATTCGTCTCACTGTTGAAAAACCCAACCTTTCAGACCCCAGACCTTGACGTTGCCGCAGGAGCCGGAGGTGCCGGTGGGATATGGGATCCCTCAGCATTTGGAGCATACCATGTCGGTTCACCCCATAGGGAATGAGGAGTTGTATTTGAGACACTATACCCTAGTTGTAGTAGATGTAGGGACCACCCATTATGAGACGCACGAGTATGTAGCTTGGTGCTTTCGAGACCGGTTCGGGGAGGAGTATGGACCCCTTCGTTCCATGGACGTTCCGTTTACCGGAGAGGGTCAGTTAGACCCTCAGTGTCCCGATGGGGACATAGTTGATCCCGATTCAGACATGGAGGTGAGTTGGGAGATTGACGAGGGACCGGAGTTAGGAGAGGAGAATGAGGAGCTAGGAGGAGTCGACTATGAGCCTGAGATCGTCGATCCGGCCCCGGAGCCGATGGATGTGGAGGTCGAGGAGCCGATGGAGGTTGATGAGGACCCGGAGATGGAGACCGAGTCCGAGGCAGCCAGTTCAGACGATGACAAGGAGTTTTCCGAGAGTTCGTCGGAGGCGTCGAATTCGGACCCCGACTGGGAGCCCTAGGATAGATTCCCTCTCCTAGTAGACCGAGGACTGACACTTTTTGGGATTTAGTCCTCCTTAGCCACCTCTCCATTTTTAACCAGTGTGGTGGCCGTTGCCCGCTTTTGTCGTATGTATCTTGGGTTTGTGTAATTGGTTTGTAAATGGATATTGTAAAAGCTTTTGCATATATGAAAGTGTATATTTTGTATACAGTAATTTCTATGATGCTATCCTTGTTCTCATATTGTATTATGTCTGGGTCTTAGTATTACTGTTTTGCTTCCGCTTGTGTATGATCTCTGTGTTGGGTGTTGGGTCGGCGACGCTTCCTGGGACGTCGCACTCATATCGACCAAGAAGGAGGGATGTGGCGCGTCGCGAAGGGAGTGGGGCGTGACATACTCGGTGATGAGCGTGTGATCTAGCATTTGAGAGCCTGAGCATACGTATGACGCAAGTGTAGCTGTGCATGCCGAGGATGTGTTTGATCATTATATTAAATTGCCTAACCTGCAGGGTCGACGGTAAGTACGATCTGGGCCGAGGGCCTAGGTCAGTGATTGTTGCTTGATTTAGTTTTGTTCTCGTCACGAGGTGCATGTTAGCCTAGTTTAGGTTTAGTGGGCTTTTACTTGCTGAGATTCGTCTCACTGTTGAAAAACCCAACCTTTCAGACCCCAGACCTTGACGATGCCGCAAGAGCCGAAGGTACCGGTGCGATATGGGATCCCTCAGCATTTGGAGCATACCATGTCGGTTCACCCCATAAGGAATGGGGAGATGTATTTGAGACACTATACCCTAGTTGTAGTAGATGTAGGGACCACCCATTATGAGACGCACGAGTATGTAGCTTGGTGCTTTCGAGACCTGTTCGGGGAGGAGTATGGACCCCTTCGTTCCATGGACGTTCCGTTTACCGGAGAGGGTCAGTTAGACCCTCAGTGTCCCGATGGAGACATAGTCGATCCCGATTCGGACATGGAGGTGAGTTGGGAGATTGACGAGGGACCGGAGTTAGGAGAGGAGGATGAGGAGCTAGGAGGAGTCGACTATGAGCCTGAGATCGTCGATCCGGCCCCGGAGCCGATGGATGTGGAGGTCGAGGAGCCGATGGAGGTTGATGAGGACCCGGAGATGGAGACCGAGTCCGAGGCAGCCAGTTTAGACGATGACCAGGAGTTTTCCGAGAGTTCGTCGGAGGCGTCGAGTTCGGACCCCGACTGGGAGCCCTAGGATAGATTCCCTCTCCTTGTAGACCGAGGACTGACACTTTTTGGGATTTAGTCCTCCTTAGCCACCTCTCCCTTTTTGACCAGTGTGGTGGCCGTTGCCCGCTTTTGTTGTATGTATCTTGGGTCTGTGTAATTGGTTTGTAAATGGATATTGTAAAAGCTTTTGCATATATGAAAGTGTATATTTTGTATACTGTAATTTCTATGATGCTATCCTTGTTCTCATATTGTATTATGTCTGGGTATTAGTATTTACTGTTTTGCTTCCGCTTGTGTATGATCTCTGTGTTGGGTGTTGGGTCGGCGACGCTTCCTGGGATGTCGCACTCATATCGACCAAGAAGGAGGGATGTGGCGCGTCGCGGAGGGCGCGGGGCATGACATCCCCCGTCAAGTTTTGGTATCAGAGCAAGGTCAGCTCGATCCAATATGGTTGAAGTTTGGAGTGATAAGGAGCGATGAGACCAAGGGTAGACAATAGGGTGACCTCGTGTGCTAAGTGTGCCTCCTGACTGTTTGTGCTTGGTTGGGTGGTTCTTTGATTAACTGACCCGTGAGCGCAGGTGCGGCAAGACCAGAGGTGAGTATATAATCCTCTTGGGTGATGTGTTGAGCTTGCTTGTATCAAGTCGCATGCTGGTTGTTGGTTGTTGTTTCATACCTGCTTAGGGCCTTAGCTTGTTAGAGCTTGAGTTAGGTCTCTAATTCCCGAGTGGAATTATAGCAGGTAGGTGTTTAGCAAGGACTGAAGAATGAGTAGAAGGAGGGGCAAGGAACCCCAGGGGCAGCCTAGTACGGGGTATCGTGAAGCTAGAGATCCGAGGTTTGAGGAAGTAATGGAAACTCTGAGAGAGATAGGACATATCATGGGTATGTAAGCGCAGGAAAGAGTCGCAGCCCATGCTCAAGCTGCCGAGGCCGCAGCGATTGCTGGTAACGGAGGGAATCAGGCGCAGTAAGGACAAGCTCAGCCGGTAGGGGCCAGACAGATGCCTCAGTTAGTAGAACAGTTCCTGAAGTTAAAGCCGCCTAGGTTTAATGGTAAGAGTGACCCCGAAGCCGCTCCGCGTTGGATAGAGGAGTTAGAGAAAGCATTTGATGTTCTAGGGTGCACCGATGCGGAGAGAGTTACGTTAGCCGTGTATCAGCTTCAAGAGGGTGCGAACGATTGGTGGAGAGCTACTAAGGAGAGAGTGTTCCCGGAAGAAACTGAGTTGGTTTGGACAGTGTTCATAGAGAGTTTCTATGAGAAGTACTTTTCGGAAGTCGCTTAGGAAAGGAAGTTAATGGAGTTTATGCGACTACGCCAAGGACAAATGACGATTGATCAGTATGAGGCGGAGTTTGCAAGGTTGGCAAAGTTTGCGCCGACCATGGTAGAGAACCCACGGGACAAAGCTAGGAGATTCCGAGATGGGATGAAGCCGGATCTCCGAAGTCAGATTCTGTCACATGATATAAGGGACTATGGAGAGATGTATAGGCGAGCCTAGATTATAGAGCGAGATCAACAGGAAAGAGCAGCCACCTCAGGATCGCGGTTTGCCCAAGGTAAAGATAATCGTCGTTTTGCAAAGAGACCGCCAGTGAATAATAGACGTTTTACCCCACCTGTGAGAAGGGCTATTGGAAAGCCAAATCCCCAGCCGTATAGATTTGGAGCGTGTTTTGGATGTGGTAGCAGGGAGCATCAGATTCTTAGTTGTCCTCAGATGCGTCCCTCAGGATCCTGGGTCTGGAACCTGGTCGCGTATTGAGAATAGGATCGGGAATCCCCCACTAGCTAACCAAGGTCGACCGCCCGCTCAAGGAAGGGTTTATGCTATGGCACGCCAGGAAGCGGAGAATGCGCCGGGCGTGATCACAGGTACGGTCTCTCTTTGTGGACATGCCGCGTATGCATTATTTGATCCGGGGGCAACCCACTCGTTCGTTTCGGAGCGATTTGTTAAGTTGGCTGGTATAGAACCTGTGTTGCTTGAGACTAGACTTTGTGTGTCGACGCCGATGAATGATAGCCTGTTAGTTTTGTTTGGGTGTCCTAGGTGTAAGATAGTCATTGGGGGTAAGGAAGAGAATATCGATTTGGTCGTGCTACCCATGTTTGACTTTGACGTGATCGTTGGAATGGACTGGTTAGTCCGGCAGAAGGCTGTGATGGATTGTAGTAGTCGTACGATACGGTTTAGTCCGAAGGGGTGTGCTAGTTTTAAGTTTCAGGGAAGTCGAGGAGGAGTCTCGATCCCTTGGATTTCTTCGCTCGAAGTGAATAGATTGTTGGACGAAGGGTGTGAAGGATACTTGGTGAACGTTGTGGACCCAGTAGTGGTGGAACCTAAATTGGAAGATATACCTCTAGTGTGCAATTTCCCCGAAGTTTTTCTTAAGGAATTACCAGGTTTGCCACCCGAGCGAGAAGTGGAGTTTGTGATTGAGTTGGCGCCAGGAACAGAGCCGATTTCGAAAGCGCCGTATCGGATGTCCTTAACGGAGTTGAAGGAGTTGAAAGTTCAGATGCAAGAGTTGTTAGACAAAGGTTTCATTCGCCCTAGTGTATCTCCTTGGGGAGCGCCAGTTCTGTTTGTGAGGAAGAAAGATGGAACGTTGAGGCTGTGCATAGATTATCGTCAGTTGAATCAGGTGACAGTGAAGAATAAGTACCCACTGCCAAGGATCGATGACTTGTTCGATCAGCTACAAGGAGCCGCAGTGTTCTCCAAGATAGACTTGAGGACCGGATACCATCAGTTAAGGATCAGAAAGGAGGATATACCTAAGACTGCCTTCAGGACAAGGTATGGGCACTATGAGTTCACGGTGATGCCCTTTGGATTGACGAATGCCCCAGCTGCTTTTATGGATCTGATGAATAGAGTATTCAAGGAATTCCTGAATACTCGGCAATTATCGTACGGAACGGGCAATTACACGTGATCATATGCTCATGGCAGACCCGCATTCTCGCACAATTTCATCACATGCCTCACACTCGGCACACACGTAATGCGCAGCCATGAATGCTCATGCTCGGACGATATGTGATATACATGAGCACCAAACAATTCATGAACACATTTCAAGTCAAAACCAGTCAACGTGCCCGATAAATCATCATCCAACGTGTTCATAGCTCAAGTCACAATCCGCACATTTCGATCACACGATCAAGCGACGTGACAAGGTCTAATTGACTCCCATAGCATATAAATCAACCAATTCAAGCATGCTAACCAATTGATCAATCACCCGGGCCATTCTAACGCCTCAATCAAGTTAATCCGGCAACAAATCGACACTTGATCCCTTGATTTCTCCTATGGACAGCCACTACTAGACCTCTTTTCATCCTCCAATTCACTCCAATTAATCCTCAAACAACCAATAACATGATCCCCACACATTTCCAATCAAGCAATATTCCATAATCCATCATAATCACCCTAATCTATTGCTAACTACAACTAATCCCGATCTAAAGGGCATAATCGTCCTAATTAGGGTTTAGGGGGTAATACTCACTTAAATTTGGTTCTACGACGATGGGGAACGGCGGCCAACTACCGGTGAACGGTGAGTCGGCGGCGGATTCCCGAGGATCGGCGGCTAACGGCGACGGCCTCCAAGCGGCGGTTCGCGGGCTCACGGCCTCTAAATGGCCAAGGGGGAGAGAGGAACGATCGGCGAGGTGGCGGCTAGGCATGAACGGCGAACGGCGGCTCTCCGTGCGGTGGAACGGCGGACGGTGGCGGTGGGTGGTCCGGCAACCCCACGGCCGAGAGGGACGAGGGAGCACGGGAAGAGAGAGAGAGACGGCGAAAGGGCGAGAGGAAGTGGTGAGGGTGATGGCGGGATGATGAGGCGGCAGTGGAACAGCCACAACGGGCGGCGACGGGCGGCCGGCGTGAGGGACGGCGGAAGAGGGAAGGGTGGCCGGCGCAAAAATGGAGAGGGAGAGAGAGAGACTTGGCTTGAAGGAGAAACTAGAATGAAGAGAGAGAGAGAGGATGATGGGTTTATAGTGGAGTGGTTGGGGATTTAGGTGACAAGTGTCACTCATCCAAGGCTTAGGACAACTCACCCTTAGATCTAATGGTTAAAAACCACTCTCCACCAATAATTGAAGGGCATCTAGGTAATTACTAACCCCACTAACTTAAGACCCATTATCCACTTTAAAACAAATAAGTAAACCACCACTAACAACCTCAAATTCGGAACACTATTCTAGGCTTAGGGGCAAAGTTGTCTTTTGTCCAATTCTGGGCCGAATTTTCATTTTTCGACCAGACTAAACCCCTATATAAATGGCCAACCCAAATTGACGTCGTCCTTGCGAAACTAAACCAGTAAACCCTCGAAAATCAACCTCGAAGTCCGGATCAAATTTCACGATTCAACTAGTTAAATTTCAATTTCTGAATCTCATACTAACGGGCGACTGTTTAGGGGTTATGCGTATCGACCTAAGGTTATCCGAGTCGTGACGGCCTCGATTACCGGGAGAACGAGAGGAATTATCGCTAGTTCCGAAAATAACGATCGTTCGGGTTAAGTTCGGGACTGGTCGACCACGTGCACTTTCGGTCATGCATAATCACCTGCTATCCGATCGTACATCGTTGGCCTCGGTCGGACCGAGTCCGTTGCCTTCCGAAGATCGATCTACTTGGCCCAAAATATTTCCTCGTCGTTTCTCGAAATTGATGTCCCGTTCACGATCGGGTCCTTGGTCCACATACCGTTATCCTAGTTAGCCATTCCCATCTGGTCAGTATCCCAGGAGTGATCAGCTCCGGGCGAGACTTACGAAATGAAATAACAAATAAGATTCGTTTTATTGATTTCCGGAAATTGAGTCGAAATTCGGGATGTTACAGATACCATCAGCTGAGAATCAAGAAGGAGGATATACCTAAAACTGCCTTCAGGACAAGGTATGGGCACTATGAGTTCACTGTGATGCCCTTTGGATTGACGAATGCCCCAGCCGCTTTCATGGATTTGATGAATAGAGTATTCAAGGAATTTTTGGATCAGTTCATCATAGTCTTCATAGATGATATTCTGGTGTATACGAAGAGCCCTGAGGAACATGAAATACACTTGGCTGAAGTACTACAGACGTTAAGAGAAGACGCGTTGTATGCTAAGTTCAGCAAATGCGAGTTTTAGCTCAGTAAGGTGGTATTTCTAGGACATCATGTCACATCCCTCCTTCGTGGTCGATATGAGTGCAACGTCCCAGGAAGCGTCGCCGACCCAACACCCAACGCAGCGATCATACACAAGCGGAAGCAAAACAGTAGTAATAATACCCAGACATAATACAATATGAGAACAAGAGTAGCACGACAGAAACTACTGATTACAAAATATACTCTTTTATATATGTAAAAGCTTTTACAATATCCATTTACAAATCAAATACACAGACCCAAGATACATACAACAAAAGCGGGCCACGGCCACCACACTAGTCAAAAAGGGAGAGGTGGCTAAGGAGGACTAAGTCTCAAAAAGTGTCAGTCCTTAGTCCACTAGGAGAGGAAATCTATTCTAGGGCTCCCAGTCGGGATCGGAACTCGACGCCTCTGATGAACTCTCGGGAAACTCCTGGTCCTCATCTGAACTGGCTGCCTCGGACTCGGTCTCCATCTCCGGGTCCTCATCAACCTCCATCGGCTCCTCGACCTCCACATCCATCGGCTCCGGGGCCGGATCAACGATCTCAGGCTCAAAGTCCACTCCTCCCAACTCCTCATCCTCCTCTCCTAATTCTGGACCCTCGTCAATCTCCCAACTCACCTCCATATCTGAATCGGGATCAACTATGTCCCCATTGGGACACTGAGGGTCTAACTGACCCTCTCCGATAAACGGAATGTCCATGGAACGAAGGGGTCCACACTCCTTCCCGAACCGGTCTCGAAAGCACCAAGCTACATACTCGTGCATCTCATAATGGGTGGTCCCTACATCTACTACAACTAAGGTATAGTGTCTCAAAAATATCTCCCCATTCCCTATGGGGTGAACCGACATGGTATGCTCCAGGTGCTGAGGGATCCCATGTCGCACCGGCGCCTCCGACTCCTGCGGCATCGTCAAGGTCTGGGGTCTGAAAGGTTGGGTTTTTCAACCGTGAGACGAATCTCAGCAAGTAAAAACCCACTAAACCTAAACTAGGCTAACATGCACCTCCTGACAGGAATACAACACACCCAAATAAACAATCATAGACCTAGGCCCTCGGGCCCAAATCGTACTTACTGTCGACCCTGCAGGTTAAGCAATTTCATATAATGATCAAACACATCCTCGGCATACACAGTCACACTTGCGTCATACGCATGCTCAGGCTCTCAAATGCTAGATCACACTCTCATCACCGAGTATCACAAACGATCACAACTGTCCATGCGCTCTTATGCGTGCCAATGCATCGATGTAGTACAAGCGCGCGTATTTGGATTATAAGATGGAACCACTCGGACACGTCCCATACCATGCCCAGCAATTCCACCACATAATCTAATACTTAACAAGTTTACTCATTATCTTATCTTTCCACGGCACACTAGCCCGGCCTCTGGCCTAATAACAACACTTCGTGGCCAGCGTAAAAATGCCCCTGGCCCAGTGTCTTTAGCCCGCGTTAAACACATCAGGCGCAACACCGATCTCCTACGAACCAAGCCTGCTACAAAGTGCATGAGACTGGTCGTCATCCGGACACACCGGGTATCGTCTTGCTACAAAGTGCATGAAGACGGAATCGACCCGAAGGCCTTAAGTGATCACACGGCACACTTGCCCAATTTTTATCTGAACCCGGCGACGAACGCAACGGGCAATTACACGTGATCACATGCTCATGGTAGACCCGCATTCTCGCACAAGTTTCATCACATGCCTCACACTCGGCACACACGTAATGCGTAGCCATGAATGCTCATGCTCGGGCAATATGTGGTATACATGAGCACCAATCAATTCATGATCACATTTCAAATCAAACCAAATCAACATGCTCGGTAACTCATCATCCAACGTGCTTATTGCTCAAGTCACAATCCGCACATTTCGATCACACAATCAAGCGACATGGCGAGGTCTAATTAAACCTCATAGCATACAAATCAATCAATTTAAGCATGCCAACCAATCAATCAATCACCTGGGCCATCCTAACACCTCAATCAAGTTAATTCGACAACAAATCAATCCTTAATCCCTTGATTGGCCACATGGACAGCCATCAATTGATTCCATCTCGGCCCCCAATTCTCATCTATTTCTCCTCAAACATCCGATTACATTATCCCGACACATTTTCAATCAAGCAATATTCCACAATCCATCATAATCACCCTAATCAATTGCTAACTACAACTAATCCCGATCTAAAGGGCATTATCATCCTAATTAGGGTTTAGAGGGCATTACTCACTTAAACTTGGTTTTACGACGACGGGGAACGGCGGCCAACTAACGGTGAACGGTAAATTGGCGGCGGATTCCCGGGGAACGACGGCCTCCAAGCGGCGGCTACGGCTCGGGTGGTTCACGGCAATGGCGACTCACGGCTCACGGCTTGGTCGGCCTCCAAACGGCCATGGAGAGAGAGAAACGGTCGGTGAGGGTGGCGGCTAGGCGTGGACGGCGGACGGCGGCTCTCCGAGTGAGCGGGACGGCGGCGGACGGGCGATGGTTTCACGGGAGAGAGAGCACAGGAAGAGAGAAAGACGGTGAGATGGGGAGAGGGAGTGGTGATGGCGGGATGGCAAGGTGGTGGTGGCGAAACGGCCACAGCGGGCGACGGCGAGCGGCCTTGGCGGCGGTGAAGTGAACGGTGTGAGGGAGAAGAGTGGCCGGCGAATGGAGAGGGAGAGAGGGAGAAGAGAGAGAGGCTTTGGCTTGGTGAGAAAGAAAAGTGAGGAGAGAGAGAGGAGATGATGGGTTTATAGCGGGGTGGTTGGGAGTTGGTGACAAGTGTCACTCATCTAAGGTTCAAGACAAACTACCACTAAATCTAATGGCTCCAAATCACTCTCCACCAATAATTGAAGGGCAAGAATGACTTTACTAACTCCACTAACTCTAGACCCATTATCCACAAAAAAAACTAATTAATAATCTCCAATAAAAACTCCAAATTCGGAACACTATTCTAGGCTTAGGGGCAAAATCGTCTTTTGTCCGATTCCGGGCCGAAATTCCATTTTTCGACCAGACTAAACCCCTATATAAATGGCCAACCCAAATTGACGTCGTCCTTGTGAAACTAAACCAGTAAACCCTCGAAAATCAACCTCGAAGTCCGGATCAAATTCCACGATCAAACTAGTTAAATTTCAATTTCTGAATCTCATACTAACGGGCGGCTGTTTAGGGGTTACGCGTATCGACCTAAGGTTATCTGAGTCGTGATGGCCTCGATTACCGAGAAAACGAGAGGAATTATCGCTAGTTCCGGAGATAACGATCGTTCGGGTTAAGTTCGGAACTGGTTGACCACGTGTACTTTTGGTCATGCAGAATCACCTGCTATCTGATCGTACATCGTTGGCCTCGGTTGTACCAAGTCCGTTACCTTCCGAAGATCGATCTACTTGGCCCAAAATATTTCCTCGTCGTTTCTCGAAATTGATGTCCAGTTCACGATCGGGTCCTTGGTCCACGTATCGTTATCCTAGTTAGCCATTCCCATCTGGTCAGTATCCCAGGAGTGATCAGCTCCGGGCGGGACTTACGAAAATGAAATAATAGAATAGACTCGTTTTATTAATTTCCGGAAATTGAGTCGAAATTCGGGATGTTACATATTATGTCAAGATATGGAATTTCTGTGGATCCGACAAAGGTCGAAGCGGTGACTAAGTGGCCAAGGCCGACATCGGTAACGGAGGTTCGGAGCTTTTTAGGACTGGCTGGCTATTATAGACGATTTGTGGAAAGATTCTCATCTATAGCCATGCCTTTGACACGATTACTGAAGAAGGAAACCAAGTTCGAATGGGACGATAAGTGTGAAATGAGTTTCCAGGAGTTGAAGTATAAGTTGACGACCGCTCTAGTATTGACCATTCCGTCAGGACCTGGTGGATTTGAGATTTATAGCGATGCTTCGCTAAGAGGACTTGGTTGTGTATTAATGCAGCATGGTAAAGTGGTAGTTTATGCGTCGCGTCAGTTGAGACCTCATGAAAGGAATTACCCGACGCATGACCTCATGTTAGCTGCAATAGTGTTCGCGCTTAAGATTTGGAGGCACTACTTGTGTGGAGAGAAGTTTCAGATCTACACAGACCATCAGAGTTTAAAGTATCTATTTTCGCAGAAGGAGTTGAATTTGAGACAGCGTAGGTGGATGGAACTTTTAAAGGACTACGACTGCGATATTTTGTATCATCCGGGGAAAGCAAATAAGGTCGCCGATGCTTTAAGTTGCAAGTCTAGCGTGGTGCACTTGATGGTCAAAGGGTGGACGTTGTTGGAAAGGCTCAGAGACTCGGGTTCAAGTTTGAAATGAGCTAAGCATCGAACTTACTAGTTGCCTTAAGGATCGAACCGGAAATTAAAGGCAGGATTAAGGCATTACAGTCTATAGACCCAGAGATCCAGAAGATAGTTGAGATGGACACAATAAAGAGGAAGTCGGATTTTCAAGTGTTAGAGGATGGAATTTTGAAATTTCGAGGACAGTTATGTGTACCAGATGATGAAGGATTGAAAGAGGAGATCTTGAGTGGAGCTCATCGAAGTCAGTACAGCATCCACCCAGGGAGTACTAAGATGTACTAGAATCTGAGGCAACACTATTGGTGGAACGGTATGAAGAAGGACGTGGCCAAGCATGTGACCAAGTGTTTAACGTGCCAACAAGTGAAGGCATAGCACTACAAGCCAGGTGGATTGTTGCAACCATTGGAGATTCCAGAATGGAAATTGGAACATATTACGATGGATTTTGTAACGGGATTACCGCGCAGTCAATGAGGACATGACTCTATTTGGGTGATAGTGGATCGTTTGACTAAATCAGCATATTTTCTGGCAGTGCAAAAGGACTTGGAACTGGAAAAGTATGCAGAGTTATATGCTCAGCAGATCATTCGACTTTATGGAGTACCAGTGACGATCACTTCGGACCGTGATCCCAAGTTTACTACCAAATTTTGGAAAAGTCTACAAGAAGCATTAGGAACGAGATTGCAATTCAGCACGGCCTATCATCCGCAAACAGATGGCCAGTCAGAAAGGATGATCCAAACTTTAGAAGATATGCTAAGAGCCTGTGTGTTGGATTTCCAAGGCAAATGGGAAGAGCAGTTACATTTAGTAGAGTTTGCCTACAATAACAGTTATCAGCAGAGCATTCAGATGGCACCATTTGAGGCCTTATATGGTAGAGCGTGTAGGACGCCATTGTGTTGGGATGAAGTTGATGAGAAAAGTATTACGAGCCCAGAGTTGGTACAACAGACTATAGAAGCCGTTGAGATTATTCGCCAAAAGAGTTATGCCGATCGGAGGAGAAGACCCTTGGAGTTTCAAGTTGGAGATCATGTGTTTCTCAAAGTGTCGCCGATGAAAGGATTGTCCCGGTTTGGTAAGAAAGGTAAGCTCAGTCCAAGATATGTCGGGCCATTCGAGATATTGGAAAAGATTGGTGACATGGCCTACCGACTTGCTTTGCCTGTCGCAAGTGCACAATGTGTTTCATGTGTCGATGTTAAGAAAGTATGAACCAAACCCGACTCACGTTTTGAGATATGAAGAGATGGATGTTGACGACAGAATGTCGTATGTGGAAAGGCCAGTCAGAATTGAGGATAGAAAGGATCGAGTGCTGACGAATAAGACAATTCCGAAGGTTAAGGTTGTTTGGGAGCATCATGGTACAGAAGGAGTGTAACATCCTGAATGTCAACTCAATTTCCGGAAATCAATAAAACGAGTCTTATTTGTTATTTCACTTCATAAGTCTCGCCCGGAGCTGATCACTCCTGGGATACTGACCAGATGGAAATAGCTAACTAGGATAACGGTACATGGACCAAGGACCCGATCGTGAGCGGGGCATCAATTTCGAGAAACGACGAGGAAATATTTTGGGCCAAGTAGATCGATCTTCGGAAGGTAACGGACTCGGTTCGACCGAGGCCAACGATGTACGATCGGATAGTAGGTGATTCTGCGTGACCGAAAGGTGCACGTGGTCGACCAGTCCCGAACTTAACACGAACGATCATTATCTCCGGAACTAGCGATAATTCCTCTCGTTCACCCGTAATCGAGGCTGTCACGACTCAGATAACCTCAGGTCGATACACGTAACCCCTAAACAGCCGCCCGTTAGTATGAGATTCGAGAATTGAAATTTAACTAGCTTGATCGTGGAATTTGATCCGGACTTCGAGGTTGATTTTCGAGGGTTTACTGGTTTAGTTTCGCAAGGACCATGTCAATTTGGGTTGGCCATTTATATAGGGGTTTAGTCTGGTTTAATTTCGGCCCGGAATCGAAAAATGGCCATTTATTAGTGTTCCGAATTTGGGATTTTTAATGGTGGATTATTATTTAGTTTTTAAGTGGATAATGGGTCTAGAGTTAGTGGAGTTAGCAATTACCATGATGCCCTTCAATTATTGGTGGAAAGTGATTTGAAGCCATTAGATTTAGGGGTAGTTTGTCTTGAACCTTGGATGAGTGACACTTGTCACCAACTCCCACCAACTCCACTTAAACCCATCATTTCTTCTCTCTCTCTTCGTTCTAGCTTTTTTCTTCAAGCCAAGTCTCTCTTCTCTCTCTCTCTTCTCCCTCTCTCCCTCTCCATTTCGCCGACCACCCTTCCTCCTTGCCGTCCACTTCGCCGCCCACCGTGGCCGTCCCCGCCGAAGCCTGACCGTCCCGCCATCACCATCACCACTTCCTCTCTCCCTCTCACCGTCTCACTCTCTTCCCGTGCTCTTTTTTCCCTCTCTCTTGGTCGTGTTCTCTCCTCTCTCTCCCGTGAAACCGCCGCCGAGCCATCCGCCGTTCCACCGCTCGGAGAGCTGCTGTCCGCCGTCCACGCCTAGCCGCCACCCTCACCGACCGTCCCTCTCTCTCCTTGGCCGTTTGGAGGCCGACCAAGCCGTGAGCCGTGAGTCGCCGTTGCCGTGGACCGCCCGAGCCGTAGCCGTCGTTAGCCGCCATTCCTTGGGAATACCGCCGCCGGCTTACCGTTCACCGGTAGTTGGCCGCCGTTCCCCGTCGTCGTAGAACCAAGTTTAAGTGAGTATACCCCCTAAACCCTAATTAGGACGATTATACCCTTTAGATCGGGATTAGTTGTAGTTAGTAACTAATTAGTATGATTAAGGTGGATTGTGGAATATTGCTTGATTGGAAATGCGTCGGGAGAATGTTATTGGATGTTTGAGGAGAAATATATGAGGATTGGAGGCCGAGATGAGAATATTTGTGGGCTGTCCATGGTGACAAATGATGGACCGAGTAATGACTTGTTGTTGGATTAACTTGATTGAGGCGTTAGAATGGCCCGGGTGATTGATCGATTAGTTGGCATGCTTAAATTGATTGATGTGTATGCTATGAGGATTCAATGAAACCTTGCCATGTCGCTTGATTGTGTGATCGAAATGTGCGGATTGTGACTTGAGCAATGAGCACGGTGGATGATGAATTATCAAGCATGTTGATTTGGTTTCATTTGAAATGTGATCATGAATTGATTGGTGCTCATGTGCATTCTACATTGCCCGAGCATGAGCATTCATGGCTGCGCATTACGTGTGTACCGAGTGTGAGGCGTGTGATGAAATTTGTGCGAGAATGCGGGTCTGCCATGAGCATGTGATCCCGTGTAATTGCCCGTTGCGTTCGTTACCGGGTTCAGATAAAAATTGGGCAAGTGTGCCGTGTGATCACTTAAGGCCTTCGGGTCGTGGCCTTCGGGTCGATTCCGTCTTCATGCACTTTGTAGTAAGACGATGCCCGGTGTGTCCGAATGACGACCAGTCTCATGCACTTTGTAGCAGGCTTGGTTCGTAGGAGATCGGTGTTGCCCCTGATGCGTTAAACGCGGGCTAGAGACACTGGGCCGGGGGCATTTTTACGCTAGCCACAAAGTGTTGTTATTAGGCCAGAGGCCGGGCTAGTGAGCCGTGGAAAGATAAGATAATGAGTAAATTGTTAAGTATTAGATTATGTGGTGGAATTGCTGGGCATGGTATGGGACGTGTCTGAGCGGTTCCATCTTATAATCCAAATACGCGTAACACCGATCTCCTACGATCCAAGCCTACATGAGACTGGTCGTCATCCGGACACATCGGGCATCGTCTTGCTCCAAAGTGCATGAAGACGGAATCGACCCGAAGGCCACGACCCAAAGGACTGGACGTCATCCGAACACACCGGGCATCGTCTTG
Source organism: Syzygium aromaticum (assembly GCA_024500025.1). NCBI lineage: Eukaryota > Viridiplantae > Streptophyta > Magnoliopsida > Myrtales > Myrtaceae > Syzygium > Syzygium aromaticum. Next base: position 12,983,633 of record CM044886.1, read on the forward strand.
CTCCAAAGTGCATGAAGACGGAACCAACCCGAAGGCCTTAAGTGATCACACGGCACACATGCCCCAAATTTTATTTGAACCCGGCGACGAACGCAACGGGCAATTACACGTGATCACATGCTCATGGCAGACCCGCATTCTCGCACAATTTTCATCACATGCCTCACACTCGGCACACACGTAATGCGCAGCCATGAATGCTTATGCTCGGGCAATATGTGGTATAAATATGAGCACCAATCAACACAATTCAATAAGTTCAAGCTCATCACATTTAAACATGCTCATATGCCCAAGTCACACTCCGCATAAAGTCAATCACACGATCACGCTACATGGCGAGGATCAAATGGACATCACAACATGTGTTTCATTCAATTCGAGCATTACAACCATCCAATCAATTACCCGGGAAATTCTAACACCTCGATTATGTTAAATCGACAACAAATCAATACTTAATCCCTTGATTGGCCTCACGGACAGCCACTACTAAACCTTGTTTCATCCTCAAATTCACTTCCATTATTCCTCAAACAACCAATTAACATTCTCCCAATAATTTCTGATCAAACCATAATTTATCCCCAACATCAAATATACTAATTAACCACTAAAACTCCTAATCCCGATCTAGAGGGCATGATCGTCCTAATTAGGGCTTAGGGGGTAATACTCACTTAAACTTGGTTCGGGACGCGGCGGCCAACTACCGGTGAACGGTAAGCCGGCGGCGAATTCCTGAGGATCAGCGGCTAACGGCGGCGGCTACGGCTTGGACGGTTCATGGACGGTGCCGGCCTCCAAGCGGCGGCTCACGGCTAATCGGCCTCCAAACGGCCAAGGAGAGAGAGAGGAAATGGTCGGCGAGGTGGTCGACGGTGGCTCCACGGCGGTGCAAGGAACAGCCGGCGGTGGATAGGCGGACGGCTCGGCGGGCGGTGGTTTCATGGGAGAGAGAGCACGGAAAGAGAGAGGGAGACGGTGAAAGGGAGAGAGGAAACGGTGATGGTGATGGCGGGACGGCGAAGTGGCGGTGGCGGAACGGCCACGGCGGGCGGCGACGGGCGGCCTTGGCGGCGGCGAAGTGGACGGCAAGGAGGGGGAGTGGCCGGCAAAATGGAGAGGAAGAGAGGGAGAAGAGAGAGAGAGAAGAGAGACTTGGCTTGAAGAGAAAGCTAGAATGAAGAGAGAGAGAAGTGATAATGAGTTTATAGTGGAGTGGTTGGTGGGGTAGTGCCAAGTGTCAACAATCTAAAGGCTTGGACTAAACACCCCTAGAGATCTAATGGCTAAAAACCACTCAAGACCAATAATTGAAGGGCAAGAATGACCTTACTAACTCCACTAACTCAAGTCCATTATCCACTTAAAAACTATTTAATAAATCTCCACTAAAATCCCCAAATTCGGAACACTATGCTAGGCTTAGGGGCAAAGTCGTCTTTTGTCCAATTCCGGGCCGAATTTCCATTTTTCGACCAGACTAAACCCCTATATAAATGGCCAACCCAAATTGACGTCGTCCTTGCGAAACTAACCAGTAAACCCTCGAAAATCAACCTCGAAGTCCGGATCAAATTTCACGATTCAACTAGTTAAATTTCAATTTCTGAATCTCATACTAACGGGCGACTGTTTAGGGGTTACGCGTATCGACCTAAGGTTATCCAAGTCGTGACGGTCTCGATTAACGGGAGAACGAGAGGAATTATCGCTAGTTCCGGAGATAGCGATCGTTCAGGTTAAGTTCGGGACCGGTTAACCACATGCACTTTCGGTTATGCAGAATCACCTGCTATCCGATTGTACATCGTTGGCCTCGGTCGGACCGAGTCCGTTGCCTTCCGAAGATCGATCTACTTGGCCCAAAATATTTCCTCGTCGTTTCTCGAAATTGATGTCCCATTCACGATCGGGTCCTTGATCCACGTACCGTTATCCTAGTTAGCCATTCCCATTTGGTCAGTATCCCAGGAGTGATCAGCTCCGGGCGAGACTTACGAAATGAAATAACAAATAAGACTCGTTTTATTGATTTCCGGAAATTGAGTCGAAATTCGGGATGTTACATGGGAGATTGACGAGGGACCAGAGTTAGGAGAGGAGGACGAGGAGCTAGGAGGAGTGGACTTTGAGCCTGAGATCATCGATCCGACCCCGGAGCCGATGGATGTGGAGGTCAAGGAGCCGATGGAGGTTGATGAGGACCCGGAGATGGAGACCGAGTTCGAGGCAGCTAGTTCAGACGAGGACCAGGAGTTTTCCGAGAGTTCATCGGAGGCGTCGAGTTCAGACCCCGACTAGGAGCCCTAGGATAGATTCCCTCTCCTAGTAGACCGAGGACTGATACTTTTTGGGATTTAGTTCTCCTTAGCCACCTCTCCCTTTTTGACCAGTGTGGTGGTCGTAGTCCGCTTTTGTTGTATGTATTCTTGGGTCTGTGTATTTGGTTTGTAAATGGATATTGTAAAAGCTTTTGCGTATATATGAAAATGTATATTTTGTATTCCGTAATTTCTGTGATGCTATCTTTGTTCTCATATTGTTTTATGTCCGGGTATTATTATTATTTGTTTTGCTTCCGCTTGTGTATGATCTCTGTGTTGGGTGTTGGGTCGGCGACGCTTCCTAGGACGTCGCACTCATATTGACCAAGAAGGAGGGATGTGGCGCGACGCGGAGGGCGCGGGGCGTGACAAGGAGTAACTTGGGAAAGTGAAGAGGCCATGCGACGTCTGCACCCCCAGCTGTTTGAGTAGAATAGTGTAGAGAGCAAATTTCGAGGACGAAATTTTGTAAGGGGGGAAGAATTGTAACATCCTGAATTTCGACTCAATTTCCGGAAATCATTAAAACGAGTCTATTCTATTATTTCATTTTCGTAAGTCTTGCCCGGAGCTGATCACTCATGGGATACTAACCAGATGGGAATGGCTAACTAGGATAACGGTACATGGACCAAGGACCCGATCGTGAACTGGACATCGATTTCGAGAAGCGACGAGGAAATATTTTGGGCCAAAGTAGGTCAATTTTCGGAAGGTAACGGACTCGGTTTGGCCGAGGCCAACAATGTACGATCGAATAGTAGGTGATTCTGTAAGACCAAAAGTACACGTGGCCGACCGGTCCCGAACTTTAACCGAACGATCGTTAACTCCGGAACTGGCGATAATTCCTCTCGTTCTCCCGGTAATTGAGGCCGTCATGACTCAGATAACCTTAGGTCGATACGCGTAGCCCCTAAACAGCCGCCCGTTAGTAGGAGATTCGGGAATTGAAATTTAACTAGTTTGACCGTGGAATTTGAACTGGACTTCAGAGTTGACTTTCAACGGTTTACTGGTCTAGTTTCGCAAGGACGATGTCAATTTGGGTTGGCCATTTATATAGGGGGTTTGTCTGGTCAAAAAATGGAATTTCGGCCCGAAATCGGACAATTGACGACTTTGCCCCTAAGCCTAGAATAGTGTTCCGAATTTTAAGGTTTAATTGGAGGATTATTTATTGGTTTTAATAGATTAGGAGACAAGAGTTAGTGGAAGGAGAAATGACATTTGAGCCCTTCAATTATTGGACTTAGAATAGTGTGAACCATTAGATCTAGGGGTGCTTAGTCCAAGCCTTTGGATTTGTGACACTTGTCACCTAACCCCACCAAACCCCACTATTAAGCCCATCTCTTTTCTCTCTCTCTTCTCATTCTTTCTTCTTCACCAAGACACTCACTCTTCTCTCTCTCTTCCTCTTCATCTTCGCCAACCACTCCCTCACGCCTTCATCGTCCACTTCGCCGTCCACTGCCCGAAGTCATACCGCCGCCGGTCCGTTTCCGCCTTCCGTCACCACCACCGCCACCTCACCCTCACCCTCTCACTCTCTCTCTCTCTCTCTCTCTCTCTCTCTCTCTCATCCCGTGCCGTCTCACCTCACGGCCGTGAGACCGCCGAGGCCATCCATCGCCGTCGCCACCGCCGTTCCGTCTCATGCCGACCACTTCAGCCGCCGCCCTCACCGCCCTTTCCTCTCTTCCTCTAGGCTGTTTGAGGGCCATGAGCCACCGCCGCCGTCCGTGAGCCACCGATTGCCGCCATCCGCCACCGCCGGAAACGCCGCCGCCGATTTACCATTCACCGGTAATTGACCGCATTTTTCCCGTCATCGTAGACCCGAGTTTAGGTGAGTAATGCCCTTTAAACCCTAATTAGGACGATAATGCCCTTTAAATTGGGTTTTAGGTGTTGTTAGTGATTATTAGTGTGATTAAGGTTGATTATGAATATTGCTTGATTGGAAAGTGCCGGGATGACGTTATCGGTTGTTTGAGGAGAAATAGGTGAGAATTGGAGGCCGAAATGAGGTTAAGTGATGGCTGTCCATAGTGGCAAGTAATGGATTAAGTGTTGGTTAGTCGATGGATTAACTCGATTATGGTATCGGGATGGCCCGGGTATTTGATTGGATGGTTGTAGTGCTCAAATTGATTAATTCATGTGTTATGATGTTTATTTGGACCTTGCCATGTCGCGTGATTGCATGATCGACTTGGTGCGGAGTGTGACTTGGGCAATTGAACATGTTGTTAAGTGATGTGTATGTGATCTTTGTTCGATGATTGATCGGGTTTATACTTATGTGATAGTCATTGCTAATATGTATTACATATTGCCCGAGCATAAGCATTCATGGCTGCTCATTACGTGTGTGCCGAGCGTGAGGCATGTGATGAAATTTTTGCAAGAATGCAAGTTTGCCATGAACATGTGATCACCTATAATTGCCCGATGCGCTTGACGCCGAGTTCAGATAAAATTTGGGTAGTGTGCCGTGTGATCACTTAAGGCCTTCAGGTCGTGGCCTTCGGGTCGATTCCATCTTCATGTACTTTGTAGCAAGACGATGCCCGGTGTGTCCGAAAGACGACCAGTATCATGCACTTTGTAGTAGACTTGGTTTGTAAGGAGATCGATGTTACGTCTCATGCACTTTGTAGCAGGCTAGAGACACTGGGCCAGGGGTGTTTTAATACTGGCCACGAAGAGTTGTTTATGTGTTGGGCCAGTGGGCCATGGAAAGATTAAATAATGAGTAAATCTATAGAGTATTAGATTATGTGGTGGAATTGCTAGGCATGGTATGGGACGTGCCCAAGCGGTTCCATCTTATAATCCCAATACGCGCGCTTGTACCACATTGATGCATTGGCATACATAAGAATGCATAGACGAGTATGAATATGTGTGAAACTCGGCGATGGGAATGTGAACCAGACATTTATGAGCTTGAGCATGCGTATGACGCACGTGTGACCATGTATGCCCGAGGATGTGCTTGATTATTATTTTAAATTGCCTAACCTACAGGGTCATCGGTATGTACGATCTGGGCCCGAGGCCTAGGTCAGTGATTGTTGCTTGATTGAGTTTATTCCCGTCAGGAGGCGCATGTTAGCCTAGTTTAGGTTTAGTGGCTTTTTACTTGCTAAGATTCTTCTCACGGTTGTATAACCCAACTTTTCATACCCCAGACCCTGACGATGCCAGAGGTGCCCGATGCACCGGTGCGACATGGGATTCCGCAGCACCTAGAGCATACCATGTCGATTCACCCCATAAGGAATGGGGAGATGTTCCTTAGACATTATACATTAGTCTGGGTAGACGTAGGGACCACATATTTTGAGACCCACGAGTATGTGGCCTAGTGCTTTAGGGATTGTTTTGGAGAGGAGTACGGACCCCTCCGATCTATGGACTTCCCGATCAACGGGGAGGGTGAGCTAGATCCGCAATGCCCTAACAGAAATATAGTCAATCCCGATACGGAGATGGAGGTGAGCTGGAGATAGATGAGGGACCTGAGCTAGGAGAGGAGGACAAGGAGCTAGGAGGTGTCGATTTTGAGCCCGAGATTGTCGATCCGGACCCGGAGCCGATGGATGTAGAGGCTGAGGAGCCCATGGAGGTGGACGAGGATCTAGAGTTGGATACCGAGTCCGATGCAGTCAGTTCTGACGAGGACCAGGAGTTATCCGAGTGTTTGTCAGAGGCGTCGAGCTCAGACCCCGACTGGGAGCCCTATGATAGATTCCCACTCTAGTGTAATGAGGACTGACACTTTTTGGGATTTAGTCCTCCTTAGCCCCCTCTCCCTTTTTGCCTAGTGTAGTGGCTGTGGTCCGCTTTTGCTGTATGTATTTAGGTTAGTGTATTTTGTTTGTAAATTGATATTGTAAAAGCTTTCGCACATGTATAAAGGTGTATATTTTGTATTCAGTAATTTCTATTGTGTTACCCTTGTTCTCATATTGTTTTATGTCCAGGTATTATTATTATTTGTTCTGCTTCCGCTTGTGTATGAATCTCTGTGCTGGGTTTTGGGTCGGCGATGGCTTCCTAGGACGTCGCACTCATATCGACCAAGAAGGAGGGATGTGGCGCGTCGCGGAGGGCGCGGGGCGTGACATGATTAGTGCTCATGTGTATTCCATATTGCCTGAGCATAAACATTCCTGGCTGCGCATTACGTGTGTGTGTGCCAAGTGTGAGGCATGTGATGAAAATTGTGCGAGATGCGAGTCTGCTATGAGCATGTGATCACCTATAATTGCCCGATGCGCTCGACGCCGAGTTCAGATAAAATTTGGGCAGTGTGCCGTGTGATCACTTAAGGCCTTTGGGTCGATTCCGTCTTCATGCACTTTGTAGCAAGACGATGCCTGATGTGTCCGGAAGACGACCAGTCTCATGCACTTTATAGCAAACTTGGTTTGTAAGGAGATCGGTGTTGCGCCTCATGCACTTTGTAGCAGGCTAGAGACACTGGGTCGGGGGCGTTTTTACGCTTGCCTCGAAGAGTTGTTTATGTGTTGGGCCAGTGGGCCGTGGAAAGATTAGATAATCAGTTAATCTGAAAAATATTAGATTATGTGGTGGAATTGCTAGGCATGGTATGGGACGTGCCCAAGTGATTCCATCTTATAATCCGAATATGCGCGCTTGTGCCACATTGATGCATTGACATACATAAGAATGCATGGACGAGTATGGATATATGTGAAACTCGGTGATAGGAATGTGATCCAGACATTTACTAGCATGAGCATGCATATGATGCACGTGTGACCGTATATGCCCGAGGATATGCTTGATTATTATCTTAAATTGCCTAAACTGCAGGATCAATGGTAAGTGCGATTTGGGCCCGATGGCCTAGGTCAGTGGTTGTTGTTTGATTTAGTTTTGCTCCCGTCAGGAGGTGCATGTTAGCCTAGTTTAGGTTTAGTGGGTTTTTACTTGCTGAGATTCGTCTCACGGTTGTATAACCCAACTTTTCAGACCCTAGAACTTGAAGATGTCGGAGGTGCCAGACGCGCCAGTGCGACATGGGATCCCGCCCCATCTTAAGCACACCATGTCGGCTTAACCCATAGGGAATGGGGAGATATTTCTTAAACACTATACGTTAGTTTGGGTAGACGTAGGGACCACACATTTTGAGACCCACGAGTATGTGGCTTGGTGCTTTAGGGACCGTTTTGGAGAGGAGTACGAACCCCTTCGTTCTATGTATCCCATTCAACGGGGAGGGCGAGCTAGATCCGCAATGCCCTAATGGAGATATAGTTGATCCCGATACGGAGATGGAGGTGAGTTGGGAGATAGATGAGGAACCCGAGCTAGGAGAGGAGGACGAGTAGTTGGGAGGTGTGAATTTTGAGCCCGAGATTGTCGATCCGACCCCAGAGCCGATGGACGTGGAGGCAGAGGAGCCTATGGAGGTGGACGAGGATCCGGAGATGGAGACCGAGTCCGAGGCAGTCAGTTCTGATGAGGACCATGAGATATCCGAGAGTTCTTCGGAGGCGTCGAGCTCAGACCCTGACTGGGAGCCCTAGGATAGATCTCTTTTTTTAGCGTAATAAGGACTGACACTTTTTGGGATTTTAGTCCTCCGTTTCCCTTTTGTCGATAGTTCTCCATAGCCGTCTCTCCTTTTTGCCTAGTGTGGTGGCTGTGATCCGCTTTTGATGCTGTATTTGGGATAATTTATTTTTTGTTATAAATGGATATTGTAAAGGCTTTTGTATATGTATAAAAGTGTATATTTCGTAATCAGTAATTTCTGTTGTGCTATCCTTGTTCTCATATTGTTTTCTGTCTGGGTATTATTATTAGTTTTGCTTTCGCTTGTGCATGATTCTCTGCCTTGGGTGATGGGTTGGCAATGCGCCCTAGGGCGTCGCACTCTGATTGACCAAGAGGAGGGATGTGGCGCGCCGCAGAGGGTTCGGGATGTGACACGTCGCACTCAAATTGACCAAGAGGAGGGATGTGGCACGCCGCAAAGGGCGCGGGGTGTGACATCCCCGCTCGGTTTTGGTATTAGAGCAAGGTCAGCTCGATCCAATACGGTCGAAGCCTGGAGTGATAAGGAGCGATGAGACCAAGGGTGGACAATAGGGTGACCTCGTGTGCTAAGTATACCTCTTGACTATTTGTGCATTGTTTAAGTGATTCTTTGATTAACTGACCCGTAAGTGCAAATGTGGCAGGATAAGAGGTAAGTATATAAATTGTCACGCCCCGCGCCCTCCGCGTCGCACCACATTCCTCCTTCTTGGTCGATATGAGTGCGACGTCCCAGAAAGCGTCGCTGACCCAACACTAAACACAGAGATCATACAAAAGCGGAAGCAAAACAAATAATAATAATACCCGGACATAAAACAAAATGAGAACAAGGATAGCATCACAGAAATTACGGAATACAAAATATACATTTTCATATATACGCAAAAGCTTTTACAATATCCATTTACAAACCAAATACACAGACCCAAGAATACATACAACAAAAGCGGACTACGACCACCACACTGGTCAAAAAGGGAGAGGTGGCTAAGGAGGACTAAATCCCAAAAAGTGTCAGTCCTCGGTCTACTAGGAGAGGGAATCTATCCTAAGGCTCCCAGTCGGGGTTTGAACTCGATGCCTCCGACGAACTCTCGGAAAACTCTTAGTCCTCGTCTAAACTGGCTGCGTCGGACTCGGTCTCCATCTCTAGGTCCTCATCAACCTCCATCGGCTCCTCGACCTCCACATCCATCGGCTCCGGGGCCGGATCGATGATCTCAGGCTCAAAGTCCACTCCTCCCAGCTCCTCGTCCTCCTCTCCTAACTCTGGTCCCTCGTCAATCTCCCAACTCACCTCCATATCTGAATCGGGATCGACTATGTCCCTATTGGGACACTGCGGGTCTAACTGACCTTCTCCGGTAAACGGAATGTCCATGGAACGAAGGGCTCCGTACTCCTCCCCGAACCGGTCTCGGAAGCACCAAGCGACATACTCGTGCGTCTCATAGTGGGTGGTCCCTACATCTACCCAGACTAAGGTGTAGTGTCTCAAATACGTCTCCCCATTCCCTATGGGGTGAACCGACATGGTATGCTCCAGGTGCTGAGGGATCCTATATCGCACCGGCGCCTCTAGCTCCTGCGGCATCGTCAAGGTCTGGGGTCTAAAAGGTTGGGTTTTTCAACCGTAAGACGAGTCTCAGCAAGTAAAAACCCACTAAACCTAAACTAGGCTAACATGCACCTCCTAACAGGAATAAAACGCACCCAAATAAACAATCATGGACCTAGGCCCTCGGGCCCAGATCATACTTACCGTCGACCCTGCAGGTTAGGCAATTCAATATAATGATCAAACACATCCTCGGGCTTACACGGTCACACTTGCGTCATACGCATGCTCAGGCTTTCAAATGCTAGATCACACACTCATCACCGAGTTTCACAAACGATCACAACTGTCCATGCACAATTATGCATGCCAATGCATCGATGTAGTACAAGCGCGCGTATTTGGATTATAAATCCCAAAAAGTATCAGTCCTCGGTCTACTAGGGGAGGGAATCTATCCTAGGGCTCCCAGTCGGGGTCTGAACTCGATGCCTCCTACGAACTCTCGGAAAACTCCCGGTCCTCGTCTGAATTGGCTGCCTCGGACTCGGTCTCCATCTCTGGGTCCTCATCAACCTCCATCGGCTCCTCAACCTCCACATCCATCGGCTCCGGGGCCGGATCGATGATCTCAGGCTTAAAGTCCACTCCTCCCAGCTCGTCGTCCTCCTCTCCTAACTATGGTCCCTCGTCAATCTCCCAACTCACCTCCATATCTGAATCGGGATCGACTATGTCCCCATTGGGACACTGCGGGTCTAACTAACCCTCTCCGGTAAACGGAATGTCCATGGAACGAAGGGGTCCGTACACCTCCCCGAACCGGTCTCGGAAGCACCAAGCGACATACTCGTGCGTCTCATAGTGGGTGGTCCCTATATCTACCCAGACTAAGGTGTAGTGTCTCAAATACATCTCCCCATTCCCTATGGGGTGAACCGACATGGTATACTCCAGGTGCTGAGGGATCCCATGTCGCACCGGCGCCTTCGACTCTTGCGGCATCGTCAATGTCTGGGGTCTAAAAGGTTGGGTTTTTCAACCGTAAGACGAATCTCAGCAAGTAAAAACCCATTAAACCTAAACTAGGCTAACATGCACCTCCTGACAGGAATAAAACGCACCCAAATAAACAATCATGGACTTAGGCCCTCGGGCCCAGATCATACTTACCGTCGACCCTGCAGGTTAGGCAATTCAATATAATGATCAAACACATCCTCGGGTATACACGGTCACACTTGCGTCATACGCATGCTCAGGATTTCAAATGCTAGATCACACGCTCATCACCGAGTATCACAAACGATCACAACTGTCCATGCATTATTATGCGTGCCAATGCATCGATGTAGTACAAGCGCGCGTATTTGGATTATAAGATGGAATTGCTTGAACACATCCCATACCATGCCCAGCAAAGTGCATGAAGACGGAATCGACCCGAAGGCCTTAAGTGATCACACGGCACACTTACCCAATTTTTATCTGAACCCGGCGACGAACTCAACGGGCAATTACACATGATCACATGCTCATGGCAGACCCGCATTCTCGCACAAATTTCATCACATGCCTCACACTCGGTACACACGTAATGCGCAGCCATGAATGCTCATGCTCGGGCAATGTAAAATGCACATGAGCACCAATCAATTCATGATCACATTTCAAATCAAACCAAATCAACATGCTTGATAATTCATCATCCAACGTGCTCATTGCTCAAGTCACAATCTGCACATTTCGATCACACAATCAAGCGACATGGCAAGGTCTCATTGAATCCTCATAGCATATAAATCAACCAATTTAAGCATGCCAACCAATCGATCAATCACCCAGGCCCTTGTAACGCCTCAATCAAGTTAATCCGACAACAAGTCATCACTCGGTCCATCATTTGTCACCATGGACAGCCCTCAAACATCCTCGTCTCGGCCTCCAATCCTCATCTATTTCACCTCAAACATCCAATAACATTATCCCAACACATTTCCAGTCAAGCAATATTCCATAATCCACCTTAATCATACTAATTAATTACTAACTACAACTAATCCCGATCTAGAGGGCATAATTGTCCTAATTAGGGTTTAGGGGGTATTACTTACTTAAACTTGGTTCTACGACGACGGGGAACGGCGGCCAACTACCGGTGAACGGTAAGCCGGCGGCGGTATTCCCAAGGAATGGCGGCTAACGACGGCTACGGCTCGGGCGGTCCACGGCAACGGCGACTCACGGCTCACGGCTTGGTCGGCCTCCAAACGGCCAAGGAGAAAGAGGGACGGCCGGTGAGGGTGGCGGCTTGGCGTGGACGGCGGACGGCTCGGCGGCGGTTTCACGGGAGAGAGAGGAGAGAACACGGCCAAGGGAGAGGGAAAAAGAGCACGGGAAGAGAGTGAGACGGTGAGAGGGAGAGAGGAAGTGGTGATGGTGATGGCGGGACGGTCCGGCTTCGGCGGGGACGGCCATGGCGGGCGGCGAAGTGGACGGCAAGGAGGAAGGGTGGTCGGCGAAATGGAGAGGGAGAGAGGGAGAAGAGAGAGAGAGAAGAGAGGCTTGGCTTGAAGAAAAAGCTAGAATGAAGAGAGAGAGAAGAAATGATGGGTTTAAGGGGAGTTGGTGACAAGTGTCACTCATCCAAGGTTCAAGACGAACTACCCCTAAATCTAATGGCTCCAAATCACTTTCCACCAATAATTGAAGGGCAACAAGGTAATTGCTAACTCTACTAACTCTAGACCCATTATCCACTTAAAAACTAAATAATAATCCACCACTAAAAATCCCAAATTCGGAACACTAATCTAGGCTTAGGGGCAAAGTTGTCTTTTGTCCGATTCCGGGCCGAAATTCCATTTTTCGACCAGACTAAACCCCTATATAAATGGCCAACCCAAATTGACGTCGTCCTTGCGAAACTAAACCAGTAAACCCTCGAAAATCAATCTCGAAGTCCGGATCAAATTCCACGATCAAACTAGTTAAATTTCAATTCTTGAATCTCATACTAATGGGCGGCTGTTTAGGGGTTACGCGTATCGACCTGAGATTATCTGAGTCGTGACGGCCTCGATTACGGGTGAACGAGAGGAATTACCGCTAGTTCCGGAGATAACGATCATTCGGGTTAAGTTCGGGACTGGTCGACAACGTGCACTTTCGGTCATGCAGAATCACCTGCTATCCGATCGTACATCGTTGGCCTCGGTCGAACCGAGTCCGTTACCTTCCGAAGATCGACCTACTTGGCCCAAAATATTTCCTCGTCGTTTCTCGAAATTGATGCCCCGTTCACGATCGGGTCCTTGGTCCACGTACCGTTATCCTAGTTAGCCATTCCCATCTGGTCAGTATCCCAGGAGTGACCAGCTCCGGGCGAGACTTACGAAGTGAAATAACAAATAAGACTCGTTTTATTGATTTCCGAAAATTAAGTCGAAATTCGGGATGTTACATAAATCCTCCTGGGTGATGTTTTGAGGTTGCTAGTATTAAGTCGCATGCTGGTTGTTGGTTGTTGTTTCATACCTGCTTAGGTCTTAGATTGGTATAGCTTGAGTTAGGTCTCTAATTCCTGTAACATCCCGAATTTCGACTCAATTTCCGGAAATTAATAAAACGAGTCTTATTTGTTATTTCATTTCGTAAGTCTCGCCCGGAGCTGATCACTCCTGGGATACTGACCAAATGGGAATGGCTAACTAGGATAACGGTACGTGGACCAAGGACCCGATCGTGAATGGGACATCAATTTCGAGAAACGACGAGGAAATATTTTGGGCCAAGTAGATTGATCTTCGGAAGGCAACGGACTCGGTCCGACAGAGGCCAACGATGTACGATCGAATAGCAGGTGATTTTGCATGACCGAAAGTGCACGTGGTTAACCAGTCCCGAACTTAACCTGAACGATCGCTATCTCCGGAACTAGCGATAATTCCTCTCGTTCTCCCGTTAATCGAGACCGTCACGACTTGGATAACCTTAGGTCGATACGCGTAACCCCTAAACAGTCGCCCGTTAGTATGAGATTCAGAAATTGAAATTTAACTAGTTGAATCGTGAAATTTGATCCGGACTTCGAGGTTGATTTTCGAGGGTTTACTGGTTAGTTTCGCAAGGACGACGTCAATTTGGGTTGGCCATTTATATAGGGGTTTAGTTTGGTCGAAAAATGGAAATTCAGCCCGGAATTGGACAAAAGACGACTTTGCCCCTAAGCCTAGCATAGTGTTCCGAATTTGGGGATTTTAGTGGAGATTTATTAATTAGTTTTTAAGTGGATAATGGACTTGAGTTAGTGGAGTTAGTAAGGTCATTCTTGCCCTTCAATTATTGGTCTTGAGTGGTTTTTAGCCATTAGATCTAGGGATGTTTAGTCCAAGCCTTTAGATTGTTGACACTTGGCACTACCCCACCAACCACTCCACTATAAACTCATTATCACTTCTCTCTCTCTTCATTCTAGCTTTCTCTTCAAGCCAAGTCTCTCTTCTCACTCTCTCTTCTCCCTCTCTTCCTCTCCATTTCGCCGGCCACTCCCCCTCCTTGCCGTCCACTTCGCCGCCGCCAAGGCCGCCCGTCGCCGCCCGCCGTGGCCGTTCCGCCACCGCCACTTCGCCGTCCCGCCATCACCATCACCGTTTCCTCTCTCCCTCTCACCGTTTCTCCTTCTCTCTCTTCCTTGACCGTGTTTCCTCTCCTTACGTCGACCACCCTCCCTTTGCCGACCACTTCCCCTTTTTGCCGTCCGCCCGAACCGTCCACCGCCGACTGTCCCTTGCGCCGCCGTGGAGCCATCAACGACCGCCTCACCGCCGTTCGTCCACCCTACCACCCGTGAGCCGTGAGCCGCCGCTTGGAGGCCGCCACCGTCCGTGAACCGTCCAAGCCGTAGCCGCCGTCCACCGCCATTCCTCGGGAATCCGCCGCCGGCTTACCGTTCACCGGCAGTTGGCCGCCTTTCCCCGTCGTCGTAAAACCCGAGTTTAAGTGAGTATTACCCCCTAAGCCCTAATTAGGACGATTATGCCCTCTAGATCGGGATTAGGAGTTTTAGTGGTTATTTAGTATATTTGACGTTGGTGATGAATTATGGTTTGATCAGAAATTATTGGGAGAATGTTAATTGGTTGTTTGAGGAATAATGGAAGTGAATTTGAGGATGAAACAAGGTTTAGTAGTGGCTGTCCGTGAGGCTAATCAAGGGATTAAGTATTGATTTGTTGTCGGTTTAACTTAATCGAGGTGTTAGAATTTTCCCGGCTAATTGATTGGATGGTTGTAATGCTCGAATTGAATGAAACACATGTTGTGATGTCCATTTGATCCTCGCCATGTCGTGTGATTGTGTGATTGACTTTATGCGGAGTGTGACTTGGGCATATGAGCATGTTTAAATGTGATGAGCTTGAACTTATTGAATTGTGTTGATTGGTGCTCATATTTATACCACATATTGCCCGAGCATAAGCATTCATGGCTGCGCATTACGTGTGTGCCGAGTGTGAGGCATGTGATGAAAATTGTGCGAGAATGCGAGTCTGCCATGAGCATGTGATCACGTGTAATTGCCCGTTGCGTTCGTCGCCGGGTTCAGATAAAATTTGGGGCATGTGTGCCGTGTGATCACTTGATTGAGTGGTTCTTTGATTAATTGACTCGTAAGCGCAGGTGCGGCAGGACCAGAGGTGAGTACATGATCCTCTTGGGTGATGTGTTGATCTTGCTAGTATCAAGTCGCATGCTGGTTGTTGGTTGTTGTTTCATACCTGCTTAGGGCCTTAGCTTGTTAGAGCTTGAGTTAGGTCTCTAATTCCCGAGTGGAATTATAGCAGGTAGGTGTTTTAGCAAGGACTGAAGGATGAGTAGAAGGAGGGGCAAGGAACCCCAGGGGCAGCCTAGTACGGGGTATCGTGAAGCTAGAGATCCGAGGTTTGAGGAAGTGATGGAAACCCTGAGAGAGATAGGACATATCATGGGTATGCAAGCGCAGGAAAGAGCCGCAGCCCATGCTCAAGCTGCCGAGGCCGCAGCGATTGCTGGTAACGGAGGGAATCAGGCGCAGCAAGGACAAGCTCAGCCGGTAGGGGCTAGACAGATGCCTTAGTTAGTAGAGCAGTTCTTGAAGTTAAAGCCGCCTAGGTTTAATGGTAAGAGTGATCTCGAAGCCGCTCCGCGTTGGATAGAGGAGTTAGTGAAAGCATTTGATGTTCTAGGGTGCACCGATGCGGAGAGAGTTACGTTAGCCGTGTATCAGCTTCAAGAGGGTGCGAACGATTGGTGGAGAGCTACTAAGGAGAGAGTGTTCCCGGAAGAAACTGAGTTGGTTTGGGCAGTGTTCGTAGAGAGTTTCTATGAGAAGTACTTTTCGGAAGTCGCTCAGGAAAGGAAGTTAATGGAGTTTATGCGATTACGCCAAGGACAAATGACGATTGATCAGTATGAGGCGGAATTTGCAAGGTTGGCAAAGTTTGCGCCGACCATGGTAGAGAACCCACGGGACAAAGCTAGGAGATTCCGAGATGGGATGAAGCCGGATCTCCGAAGTCAGATTCTGTCGCATGATATAAGGGACTATGGAGAGATGTATAGGCGAGCCCAGATTATTGAGCGAGATCAGCAGGAGAGGGCAGCCGCCTCAGGATCGCGGTTTGCCCAGGGTAGAGATAATCGTCGCTTTGCGAAGAGGCCGCCAGTGAATAATAGACGTTTTACCCCACCTGTGAGGAGGGCTATTGGAAAGCCAAATCCCCAGCCGTATAGATTTGGAGCGTGTTTTAGATGTGGTAGTAGGGAGCATCAGATTCGTAGTTGTCCTTAGATGCATCCCTCAGGACCCCCGCAGCAGCCGCGTATTGAGAATAGGATCGGGAATCCCCCACCAGCTAACCAAGGTCGACCGCCCGCTCAAGGAAGGGTTTATGCTATGGCACGCCAAGAAGCGGAGAATGCGCCGGGCGTGATCACAGGTATGGTCTCTCTTTGTGGACATGCCGCGTATGCATTGTTTGATCCGGGGGCAACCCACTCGTTCGTTTCGGAGCAATTTGTTAAGTTGGTTGGTATAGAACCCGTGTTGCTTGAAACTAGACTTCGTGTGTCGACGCCGATGAATGATAGCCTGTTAGTGTTGTTTGGGTGTCCTAAGTGTAGAATAGTTATTGGGGGTAAGGAAGAGAATATCGATTTGGTCGTGCTACCCATGTTTGACTTTGACGTGATCGTTGGAATGGACTGGTTAGTCCGGCAGAAGGCTGTGATGGATTGTAGTAGTCGTACGATACGGTTTAGTCCGGAGGGGTGTGCTAGTTTTGAGTTTCAGGGAAGTCGAGGAGGAGTCTTGATCCCTTGGATTTCTTCGCTCGAAGTGAATAGGTTATTGGACGAAGGATGTGAAGGATACTTGGTGAATGTTGTAGACCCAACAGCGGTGGAACCTAAATTGGAAGATATACCTGTAGTGTGCAATTTCCCCGAAGTTTTTCCTAAGGAATTACCAGGTTTGCCACCCGAGCGAGAAGTGGAGTTTGTGATTGAGTTGGCGCCAGGAACGGAGCCGATTTCGAAAGCGCCGTATCGAATGTCCTTAACGGAGTTGAAGGAGTTGAAAGTTCAGATGCAAGATTTGTTAGACAAAGGTTTCATTCGCCCTAGTGTATCTCCTTGGGGAGCGCCAGTTCTGTTTGTGAGGAAGAAAGATGGAACGTTGAGGCTGTGCATAGATTATCGTCAGTTGAATCAGGTGACAGTGAAGAATAAGTACCCACTGCCAAGGATCGATGACTTGTTCGATCAGCTACAAGGAGCCGCAGTGTTCTCCAAGATAGACTTGAGGACCGGATACCATCAGTTAAGGATCAAAAAGGAGGATATACCTAAGACTGCCTTCAGGACAAGGTATGGGCACTATGAGTTCACGGTGATGCCCTTTGGATTGACGAATGCCCCAGCCGCTTTCATGGATCTGATGAATAGAGTATTCAAGGAATTCTTGGATCAGTTCGTCATAGTCTTCATAGATGATATATTGGTGAACTCGAAGAGCCCTGAGGAACATGAAATACACTTGGCTAAAGTACTACGGACGTTGAGAGAACACGCGTTGTATGCTAAGTTCAGCAAGTGTGAGTTTTGGCTCAGTAAAGTGGCATTTCTAGGACATATCGTGTCGGGAGATGGAATTTCTGTGGATCCGACAAAGGTCGAAGCGGTGACTAAGTGGCCAAGACCGACATCGGTAACGGAGGTTCGGAGCTTTTTAGGACTGGCTGGCTATTATAGACGATTTGTGGAAAGGTTCTCATCTATAGCCATGCCTTTGACACGATTATTGAAGAAGGAGACCAAATTTGAATGGGACGATAAGTGCGAAAGGAGTTTTCAGGAGTTGAAGTATAAGTTGACGACCGCTCCAGTGTTGACTATTCCGTCAGGACCAGGTGGATTCGAGATTTATAGCGATGCTTCGCTAAGAGGACTTGGTTGTGTGTTGATGCAGCATGGTAAAGTGGTAGCTTATGCGTCGCGTCAGTTGAGGCCCCATGAAAGGAATTACCCGACGCATGATTTGGAGTTAGCAGCAATAGTGTTCGCACTTAAGATTTGGAGGCATTACTTGTGTGGAGAGAAGTTTCAGATCTATACGGATCATCAGAGCTTAAAGTACTTGTTTTCGCAGAAGGAGTTGAATATGAGACAGCGTAGGTGGATGGAACTTCTGAAGGACTACGACTGCGATATTTTGTATCATCCGGGGAAAGCAAATAAGGTCGCCAATGCCTTGAGTCGCAAGTCTAGTATGGCACACTTGATGGTCAAAGAGTGGACATTGTTGGAAAGGCTCAGAGACTCGGAGTTTAAATTCGAAGTGAGCCAAGCATCAAATTTGCTAGCTGCTCTAAGGATTGGGCCGGAGATTAAGGACAAGATTAAGGCATTGCAGTCTACGGACCCAGAGATCCAGAAGATAGTTGAAATGGACACAGTGAAAAGGAAGTCAGATTTTCAAGTGTTGGAGGATGGGATTTTGAAGTTTAGAGGACGATTGTGTGTGCCAGATGACGAAGGACTGAAAGAGGAAATTTTGAGTGAAGCTCATCGGAGTCAGTATAGCATCCACCCAGGGAGTACTAAGATGTATCAGAATTTGAGGCAATACTATTGGTGGAATGGTATGAAGAAGGACGTGGCTAAGCATGTGGCCAAGTGTTTGATGTGCCAACAAGTGAAGGCACAGCACTGCAAGCCAGGTGGATTGTTGCGACCGTTGGAGATCCCAGAATGGAAATGGGAGCATATCACGATGGACTTTGTAACGGGATTGCTGCGTAGTCAAAGAGGACATGATTCTATTTGGGTGATAGTGGATCGCTTGACTAAGTCAGCGCATTTTCTAGCAGTGCGAAAGGACTTGGAACTGGAAAAGTATGCAGAGTTGTATGTTCGGCAGATTGTTCGACTTCATGGAGTGCCAGTGACGATTACTTCGGACCGTGATCCCAGGTTTACTGCCAAGTTTTGGAAAAGTCTACAAGAGGCATTAGGAACGAGATTACAGTTCAGTATGGCCCATCATCCGCAAACAGATGGTCAGTCGGAAAGGACGATTCAGACTTTGGAGGATATGTTGAGAGCCTGTGTGTTGGATTTCCAAGGCAAGTGGGAAGAACAGTTGCATTTGGTAGAGTTTGCTTACAATAACAGTTATCAGCAGAGTATTCAGATGGCACCGTTTGAGGCCTTGTATGGCAGAGCGTGTAGGACGCCGTTGTGTTGGGACGAAGTTGGTGAGAAAACTATTACTGGCCCAGAGTTGGTACAACGGACTATGGAAGCTGTAGAGATTATTCGGGATAGACTTAGAACAGCCTAGAGTCGCCAAAAGAGTTACGCCGATTGGAGGAGAAGGCCCTTGGAGTTTCAAGTGGGAGATCATGTGTTTCTTAAGGTGTCACCGATGAAAGGATTGTCCCGATTTTGTAAGAAAGGTAAGCTCAGTCCAAGGTATGTCGGGCCATTCGAGATATTGGAGGAGATTGGTGATATGGCTTACCGACTTGCTTTAC
The DNA here is from genome assembly GCA_024500025.1 of Syzygium aromaticum. Classification (NCBI taxonomy): domain Eukaryota; kingdom Viridiplantae; phylum Streptophyta; class Magnoliopsida; order Myrtales; family Myrtaceae; genus Syzygium; species Syzygium aromaticum. The sequence goes on from CM044886.1 coordinate 13,003,183, forward strand.
CTCCTAATCTGTCGCAAGTGCACAATGTGTTTCATGTGTCGATGTTAAGGAAGTATGAACCGGACCCGACTCATGTTTTGAGATACGAAGAGATAGATGTTGACGACAGGGTGTCGTATGTGGAAAGACCAGTCAAAATCGAAGATAGAAAGGATCGAGTACTGAGGAACAAGACGATTTCAATGGTTAAGGTCGTTTGGGAGCATCATGTTACAGAAGGAGCTACTTGGGAAAGTGAAGAGGCCATGCGACGTCTACACCCCCAGTTGTTTGAGTAGAGTAGTGTAGAGTGCAAATTTCGAGGACGAAATTTTTGTAAGGGGGGAAGAATTGTAACATCTCGAATTTCGACTCAATTTCCGGAAATCAATAAAACGAGTCTTATTTGTTATTTCATTTCGTAAGTCTCACCCGGAGCTGATCACTCCTGGGATACTGACCAAATGGGAATGGCTAACTAGGATAACGGTACGTGGACCAAGGACCCGATCGTGAATGGGACATCAATTTCGAGAAACGACGAGGAAATATTTTGGGCCAAGTATATTGATCTTCGGAAGGCAACGGACTCGGTCCGACAGAGGCCAACGATGTACGATCGAATAGAAGGTGATTCTGCATGACCGAAAGTGCACGTGGTTAACCAGTCCCGAACTTAACCTGAACGATCGCTATCTCCGGAACTAGCGATAATTCCTCTCGTTCTCCCGTTAATCGAGACCGTCACGACTTGGATAACCTTAGGTCGATACGCGTAACCCCTAAACAGTCGCCCGTTAGTATGAGATTCAGAAATTGAAATTTAACTAGTTGAATCGTGAAATTTGATCCGGACTTTGAGGTTGATTTTTGAGGGTTTACTGGTTAGTTTCGCAAGGACGACGTCAATTTGGGTTGGCCATTAATATAGGGGTTTAGTCTGGTCGAAAATTGGAAATTCGGCCCGGAATTGAACAAAAGACGACTTTGCCCCTAAGCCTAGCATAGTGTTCCGAATTTGGGGATTTTAGTGGAGATTTATTAATTAGTTTTTAAGTGGATAATGGACTTGAGTTAGTGGAGTTAGTAAGGTCATTCTTGCCCTTCAATTATTGGTCTTGAGTGGTTTTTAGCCATTAGATCTAGGGGTGTTTAGTCCAAGCCTTTAGATTGTTGACACTTGGCACTACCCCACCAACCACTCCACTACAAACTCATTATCACTTCTCTCTCTTCATTCTAGCTTTCTCTTCAAGCCAAGTCTCTCTTCTCTCTCTCTCTTCTCCCTCTCTTCCTCTCCATTTCGCCGGCCACTCCCCCTCCTTGCCGTCCACTTCGCCGCCGCCAAGGCCGCCCGTCGCCGCCCGCCGTGGCCGTTCCGCCACCGCCACTTCGCCGTCCCGCCATCACCATCACCGTTTCCTCTCTCCCTCTCACCGTTTCTCCTTCTCTCTCTTCCTTGACCGTGTTTCCTCTCCTCACGCCGACCACCCTCCCTTCGCCGACCACTTCCCCTTTTTGCCGTCCGCCTGAACCGTCCACCGCCGTCGAGCCATCAACGACCACCTCACCGCCGTTCGTCCACCCTTCCACCCGTGAGCCATGAGCCGCCGCTTGGAGGCCGCCACCGTCCGTGAACCGTCCAAGCCGTATCCGCCGTCCACCGCCGTTCCTCGGGAATCCGCCGCCGGCTTACCGTTCACCGATAGTTGGCCGCCTTTCCCCGTCGTCGTAAAACCCGAGTTTAAGTGAGTATTACCCCCTAAGCCCTAATTTGGACGATTATGCCCTCTAGATCGGGATTAGGAGTTTTAGTGGTTATTTAGTATATTTGACGTTGGTGATGAATTATGGTTTGATCAGAAATTATTGGGAGAATGTTAATTGGTTGTTTGAGGAATAATGGAAGTGAATTTGAGGCTGAAACAAGGTTTAGTAGTGGCTGTCCGTGAGGCTAATCAAGGGATTAAGTATTGATTTGTGTCGGTTTAACTTAATCGAGGTGTTAGAATTTTCCCGGCTAATTGATTGGATGGTTGTAATGCTCGAATTGAATGAAACACATGTTGTGATGTCCATTTGATCCTCGCCATGTCGTGTGATCGTGTGATTGACTTTATGCGGAGTGTGACTTGGGCATATGAGCATGTTTAAATGTGATGAGCTTGAACTTATTGAATTGTGTTGATTGGTGCTCATATTTATACCACATATTGCCCGAGCATAAGCATTTATGGCTGGGCATTACGTGTGTGCCGAGTGTGAGGCATGTGATGAAAATTGTGCGAGAATGCGGGTCTGCCATGAGCATGTGATCACGTGTAATTGCCCGTTGCGTTCGTCGCCGGGTTCAGATAAAATTTGGGGCATGTGTGCCGTGTGATCACTTAAGGCCTTCGGGTCGGTTCCGTCTTCATGCACTTTGGAGCAAGACGATGCCGGGTGTGTCCGGATGACGACCAGTCCTTTGGGTCGTGGCCTTCGGGTCGATTCCGTCTTCATGCACTTTGGAGCAAGACGATGCCCGGTGTGTCCGGATGACGACCAGTCTCATGTAGGCTTGGATCGTAGGAGATCGGTGTTGCGTCTGATGCGTTTAACGCGGGCTAGAGACACTGGGCCGGGGGCGTTTTTACGCTGGCCACGAAGTGTTGTGATTGGGCCAGAGGCCGGGCTAGTGAGCCGTGGAAAAATAGGATAAGGTGTTGAGTAAACTTGATAAGTATTAGATTATGTGGTGGAATTGCTGGGCATGGTATGGGACGTGTCCGAGCGGTTCCATCTTATAATCCAAATACGCGCGTATGTTCTACATCGATGCATTGGCACGCATAAGAGCGCATGGACAATTGTGATCGTTTGTGATACTCGGTGATGAGTGTGTGATCTAACATTCGAGAGCCTGAGCATGCATATGACGCAAGTGTGGATTTGCATGCCGAGGATGTGATTGATCATTATATTAAATTGCCTAACCTGTAGGGTCGACGGTAAGTACGATCTGGGCCCGAGGGCCTAGGTCAATGATTGTTGCTTGATTTAGTTTTGTTCTCGTCGGGAGGTGCATGTTAGCCTAGTTTAGGTTTAGTGGGTTTTTACTTGCTGAGATTCGTCTCACGGTTGAAAAACCCAACCTTTCAGACCCCAGACCTTGACGATGCCGCAGGAGCCGGAGGTGCCGGTGCGATATGGGATCCCTCAGCATTTGGAGCATACCATGTCGGTGCACCCCATAGGGAATGGGGAGATGTATTTGAGACATTATACCCTAGTTGTAGTAGATGTAGGGACCACCCATTACGAGATGCACGAGTATGTAGCTTGGTGCTTTCGAGACCGGTTCGGGGAGGAGTATGGACCCCTTCGTTCCATGGACGTTCCGTTTACCGGGGAGGGTCAGTTAGACCCTCAGTGTCCCGATGGGGACATAGTCGATCCCGATTCAGACATGGAGGTGAGTTGGGAGATTGACGAGGGACCGGAGTTAGGAGAGGAGAATGAAGAGCTAGGAGGAGTCGACTATGAGCCCGAGATCGTTGATCCGGCCCCGGAGCCGATGGATGTGGAGTTCGAGGAGCCGATGGAGGTTGATGAGGACCCGGAGATGGAGATCGAGTCCGAGGCAGCCAGTTCAGACGATGACCAGGAGTTTTCCGAGAATTCGTCGGAGGCGTCGGGTTCCGATCCCGACTGGGAGCCCTAGGATAGATTCCCTCTCCTAGTAGACCGAGGACTGACACTTTTTGAGACCTAGTCCTCCTTAGCCACCTCTCCCTTTTTGACCAGTGTGGTGGCCGTGGCCCGCTTTTGTTGTATGTATCTTGGGTCTGTGTATTTGGTTTGTAAATGGATATTGTAAAAGCTTTTGCATATATGAAAGTGTATATTTTGTAATCAGTAGTTTCTGTCGTGCTACTCTTGTTCTCATATTGTTTTATGTCTGGGTATTATTATTATTCGATCTGCTTCCGCTTGTGTATGATCTCTGTGTTGGGTGTTGGGTCGGCGATGCTTCCTAGGACGTCGCACTCATATCGACCTAGAAGGAGGGATGTGGCGCATCGCGGAGGGCGTGGGGCGTGACAATTCCCAAGTGGAATTACAGCAGGTAGGTGTTTAGCGAGGGCTGAAGGATGAGTAGAAGAAGGGGCAAGGAACCCAGGGATAGTCTAGCACTGAGAATCGTGAAGCTAGGGATCTGAGGTTTAAGGAAGTGATGGAGACCTTGAGAGAGATAGGACATATTATGGGTTTGTAAGCGCAGGAAAGAGTTGCAGCCCATGCTCAGGCTGCTGAGGCCACAGCGATTGCTGGCAATGGAGGGAATCAAGCTCAGCAAGGACAAGCTCAGCCGGTAGGGGCTAGACTGATGCCTCAGTTAGTGGAACAGTTCTTGAAGTTAAAGCCGCCTAGGTTCAATGGTAAAGGTGACCTCGAAGCCGCCCCACGATGGATAGAGGAATTAGAGAAGGCGTTTGATTTTTTAGGGTGCACCGATGCGGAGAGAGTTACGTTAGCGGTGTATCAGCTTCAAGAGGGTGCGAACGATTGGTGGAGAGCTACTAAGGAAAGAGTGTTTCCAAAAGGAACGGAGTTGGTTTGGGCAGTATTCGAGGAGAGTTTCTATGAAAAGTATTTTGCAGAAGTCGCTTAAGAAAGGAAGTTGATGGAATTCATTTGACTACGCCAAAGGGCAGATGATGATTGACCAATATGAGGCGGAATTCGCAAGGCTAGCGAAATTTGTGCCGACCATAGTAAAGAACCCACGGGACAAAGCTCGAAGATTCTAGGTCGGGATGAAGCTGGATCTCCGGAGTCAGATTCTGTCGCATGATATAAAGGACTATGGAGAGATGTACAGATGAGCCCAGATTATTGAGCGAGACCAGTAGGAAAGGGCAGCCGCCTCAGGATCGCGGTTTACCCAGGGCAGAGATAATCGTCGTTTTGTGAGGAGGCCGCCAGTGAACAATAGGCATTTTACCCCACCTGTGAGAAGGGCTATTAGAAAGCCAAATCCCCAGCCGAATAGATTTAGAGCATGTTTTAGGTGCGGCAGCAGGGAGCATTAAATCGCAGTTATCCTCAAATGCGTCCCTCAGGATCTCAAGGACCCCCGCCATAGCCACGCATCGAGAATCGAACCGGGAATCCCCCACCAGCCAATCAAGGTTGACCGCCCGCTCAAGGAAGGATCTATGCTATGGCACGCCAGGAAGCAGAGAATGCACCAAGCGTGATCACAGGTACGGTCTCTCTCTGTGGTCATGCCGCGTATGCATTGCTTGATCCGGGAGCAACCCACTCTTTTGTTTTGGAGCAGTTTGTTAAGTTGGTCGGTATAGAACCCGTGTTGCTTGAGACTAGGCTTAGTGTGTCAACGCCGATGAATGATAGCTTGTTAGTCGTGTTTGGGTGTCCCAAGTGTAGGATAGTCGTTGGCGGCAAGGAAGAGAGTATTGAATTGGCTGTGTTACCTATGTTTGACTTTGATGTGATCATTGGGATGGACTGGTTAGTCTGGCAGAAGGCTGTAATGGATTGCAGTAGTCGTGTAATTCGGTTTAATCAGGATGAGTGTGCTAGTTTTAAGTTCAGGGAAGTCGAGTTGGAGTCTCGATCCCTTGGATTTCCTCGCTTGAAGTGAATAGGTTATTGGATGAAGGATGTGAAGGATACTTGATGAATGTTGTGGACCCAACAGTGGTGGAACCAAAGTTGGAAGATATACCTGTAGTGTGCAATTTCCCCGAAGTTTTTCTTAATGAATTGCCAGGTAACCCAAGTGAGAAGTGGAGTTTGTGATTGAGTTGGCGCTAGGAATAAAGCCAATTTCGAAAGCGCCGTATTGGATTGTAACATCCCGAATTTCGACTCAATTTCCGGAAATCAATAAAACGAGTCTATTCTATTATTTCATTTTCGTAAGTCTCGCATGGAGCTGATCACTCCTGGGATACTGACCAGATGGGAATGGCTAACTAGGATAACGGTACGTGGACCAAGGACCCGATCGTGAACTGGACATCAATTTCGAGAAACGACGAGGAAATATTTTGGGCCAAGTAGATCGATCTTCGAAAGGTAACGGACTTAATGCTACCGAGGCCAACGATGTACGATCGGATAGCAGGTGATTCTGCATGACCGAAAGTACACGTGGTCGACCAGTCCCGAACTTAACCCGAACGATCGTTATCTCCGGAACTAGCGATAATTCCTCTCGTTCTCCCATTAATCGAGGCCGTCACGACTCAGATAACCTTAGGTCGATACGCGTAACCCCTAAACAGCCGCCTGTTAGTATGAGATTCAGAAATTAGAATTTAACTAGTTTGATCGTGGAATTTGATCCGGACTTCGAGGTCGATTTTCGAGGATTTACTGGTTTACTTTCGCAAGGACGACGTCAATTTGGGTTGGCCATTTATATAGGGGTTTAGTCTGGTCGAAAAATGGAATTTCGGCCCGGAATCGGACAAAAGACGACTTTGCCCCTAAGCCTAGAATAGTGTTCCGAATTTGGGGTTTTTAGTGGAGATTATTAATTAGTTTTTTTTGTGGATAATGGGTCTAGAGTTAGTGGAGTTAGTAAAGTCATTCTTGCCCTTCAATTATTGGTGGAGAGTGATTTGGAGCCATTAGATTTAGGGGTAGCTTGTCTTGAACCTTGGATGAGTGACACTTGTCACCAACTCCCAACCACCCCACTAAAACCCATCATCTCCTCTCTCTCTCTCCTCACTTTTCTTTCTCACGAAGCCAAAGCCTCTCTCTCTTCTCCCTCTCTCCCTCTCCATTCGCCGGCCACTCTTCTCCCTCACGCCGTTCACTTCGCCGCCGCCAAGGCCGCTCGCCGCCGCCCGCCGTGGCCATTTCGCCACCACCACCTTGCCATCCCGCCATCACCATCACCACTCCCTCTCTCCCTCTCACCGTCTCTCTCTCTTCCCGTGCTCTCTCTCCTGTGAAACCACCGCCCGTCCGCCACTCGGAGAGCCGCCGTCCGCCGTCCACGCCTAACCACCACCCTCACCGACCGTTTCTCTCTCTCCATGGCTGTTTGGAGGCCGGCCAAGCCGTGAGCCGTGAGTCGTTGTTGCCGTGAACCACCCGAGCCGTAGCCGCCGCTTGGAGGCCGCCGTTCCCCGGGAATCTGCCGCCGATTTACCGTTCACCGGTAGTTGGCCGCCGTTCCCCGTCGTCGTATAACCAAGTTTAAGTGAGTAATACCCTCTAAACCCTAATTAGGATGATAATGCCCTTTAGATCGGGATTAGTTGTAGTTAGCAATTGATTAGCGTGACTATGATGGATTGTGGAATATTACTTGATTGAAAATGTGTCGGGATAATGTTATTGGATGTTTGAGGAGAAATAGATGAGGATTGGGGGCCGAGATGGAATCAATTGATGGCTGTCCATGTGGCCAATCAAGGGATTAAGGATTGATTTGTTGTCGAATTAACTTGATTGAGGTGTTAGGATGGCCCGGGTGATTGATCGATTGGTTGGCATGCTTAAATTGATTGATTTGTATGCTACGAGGTTTAATTAGACCTTGCCACGTCGCTTGATTGTGTGATCGAAATGTGCGGATTATGACTTGAGCAATAAGCACGTTGGATGATGAGTTACCGAGCATGTTGATTTGGTTTGATTTGAAATGTGATCATGAATTGATTAGTGCTCATGTATACCACATATTGCCCGAGCATGAGCATTCATGGCTGCGCATTACGTGTGTGCCGAGTGTGAGGCATGTGATGAAACTTGTGCGAGAATGCGGGTCTGCCATGAGCATGTGATCACGTGTAATTGCCCGTTGCGTTCGTCGCCGGGTTCAGATAAAAATTGGACAAGTGTGCCGTGTGATTACTTAAGGCCTTCGGGTCGTGGCCTTCGGGTTGATTCCGTCTTCATGCACTTTGTAGCAAGACGATGCCCGGTGTGTCCGGATGACGACCAGTCTCATGCACTTTGTAGCAGGCTTGGTTCATAGGAGATCGGTGTTGCGCCTGATGCGTTTAACGCGGGCTAGAGACACTGGGCCGGGGGCGTTTTTACGCTGGCCACGAAGTGTTGTTATTGGACCAGAGGCCGGGCTAGTGAGCCGTGGAAAGATAAGATAATGAGTAAACTTGTTAAGTATTAGATTATGTGGTGGAATTGCTAGGCATGGTATGGGACGTGTCCGAGTGGTTCCATCTTATAATCCAAATACGCGCGCTTGTACTACATCGATGCATTGGCACGCATAAGAGCGCATGGACAGTTGTGACGTTTGTGATACTCGATGATGAGTGTGTGATCTAGCATTTGAGAGCCTGAGCATGCGTATGACGCAAGTGTGACTGTGTATGCCAAGGATGTGTTTGATCATTATATGAAATTGCGTAACCTGCAGGGTCGACGGTAAGTACGATCTGGGCCCGAGGGCCTAGGTCTATGATTGTTTATTTGGGTGTGTTGTATTCCTATCAAGAGGTGCATGTTAGCCTAGTTTAGGTTTAGTGGGTTTTTACTTGCTGAGATTCGTCTCACGGTTGAAAAACCCAACCTTTCAGACCCCAGACCTTGACGATGCCGCAGGAGCCGGAGGCGCCGGTGCGACATGGGATCCCTCAGCACCTGGAGCATACCATGTCGGTTCACCCCATAGGGAATGGGGAGGTGTTTTTGAGACACTATACCTTAGTTGTAGTAGATGTAGGGACCACCCATTATGAGATGCATGAGTATGTAGCTTGATGCTTTCGAGACCGGTTCGGGGAGGAGTATGGATCCCTTCGTTCCATCGTTCCATGGACATTCCGTTTACCGGAGAGGGTCAGTTAGACGAGGAGTTGGGAGGTATGGATGTTGAGCCCGAGATTGTCGATCCGGCCTCGGAGCCGATGGACGTGGAGGTAGAGGAGCCTATGGAGGTGGACGAGGATCCGGAGATGGAGACCGAGTCCGAGGCAGTCAGTTCTGATGAGGACTAGGAGTTTTCCGAGAGTTCATCGGAGGCGTCGAGCTCCAATCCCGACTGGGAGCCCTAGGATAGATTTCCTCTCCTAGTGGACTGAGGACTGACACTTTTTGAGACTTAGTCCTCCTTAGCCACCTCTCCCTTTTTGAATAGTGTGGTGGCCGTGGCCCGTTTTTGTTGTATGTATCTTGGGTCTGTGTATTTAGTTTGTAAATGGATATTGTAAAAGCTTTTGCATATATAAAAGAGTATATTTTGTAATCAGTAGTTTCTGTCGTGCTACTCTTGTTCTCATATTGTATTATGTCTGGGTATTATTATTACTGTTTTGCTTCCGCTTGTGTATGATCTCTGCGTTCGGTGTTGGGTCGGCGACGCTTCTTGGGACGTCGCACTCATATCAATTAAGAAGGAGGGATGTGGCACGTCGCGGAGGGCGCGGGGCGTGACATGGATGTCCTTAGCGGAACTGAAGGAGTTGAAGGTCCAAATGTAAGAATTACTGGATAAAGGTTTCATTCGCCCTAGTGCATCCCCATGGGGAGCGCTAGTTCTGTTTGTGAGAAAGAAAGACGGAACGTTGAGATTGTGCATAGATTATCATCAGTTGAATCAGGTAATGGTGAAGAACAAGTGCCCTGTCACGCCCCGCGCCCTCCACGACGCGCCACATCCCTCCTTCTAGGTCGATATGAGTGCGTCGTCCCAGGAAGCGTCGCCGACCCAACACCTAACACAGAGATCATACACAAGCGGAAGCAGATCGAATAATAATAATACCCAGACATAAAACAATATGAGAACAAGAGTAGCACGACAGAAACTACTGATTACAAAATATACACTTTCATATATGCAAAAGCTTTTGCAATATCCATTTACAAACCAAATACACAGACCCAAGATACATACAACAAAAGCGGGCCACGGCCACCACACTGGTCAAAAAGGGAGAGGTGGCTAAGGAGGACTAGGTCTCAAAAAGTGTCATTCCTCGGTCTACTAGGAGAGGGAATCTATCCTAGGGCTCCCCGTCGGGATCCAACCCGACGCCTCCGATCGAACTTCTCGGAAAACTCCCTCTCACCATCTCTCTGGCTGCCTCGGACTCGATCTCCATCTCGGCGGGTCCTCATCAACCTCCATCGGCTCCTCGAACTCCACATCCATCGGCTCCGGGGCCGGATCAACGATCTCGGGCTCATAGTCGACTCCTCCTAGCTCTTCATTCTCCTCTCCTAACTCCGGTCCCTCGTCAATCTCCCAACTCACCTCCATGTCTGAATCGGGATCGACTATGTCCCCATCGGGACACTGAGGGTCTAATTGACCCTCTCCAAAATAAACGGAACGTCCATGGAACGAAGGGGTCCATACTCCTCCCCGAACCGGTCTCGAAAGCACCAAGCTACATACTCGTGCATCTCGTAATGGGTGGTCCCTACATCTACTACAACTAGGGTATAATGTCTCAAATACATCTCCCCATTCCCTATGGGGTGCACCGACATGGTATGCTCCAAATGCTAAGGGATCCTATATCGCACCGGCACCTCCGGCTCCTGCGGCATCGTCAAGGTCTGGGGTCTGAAAGGTTGGGTTTTTCAACCGTGAGACGAATCTCAGCAAGTAAAAACCCATTAAACCTAAACTAGGCTAACATGCACCTCCTGACGAGAACAAAACTAAATCAAGCAACAATCACTGACCTAGGCCCTCGGGCCCAGATCGTACTTACCGTCGACCCTGCAGGTTAGGCAATTTAATATAATGATCAATCACATCCTTGGCATGCAAATCCACACTTGCGTCATACGCATGCTCAGGCTCTCGAATGTTAGATCACACACTCATCACCGAGTATCACAAACGATCACAATTGTCCATGCGCTCTTATGCGTGCCAATGCATCGATGTAGTACATACGCGCGTATTTGGATTATAAGATGGAACCGCTCGGACACGTCCCATACCATGCCCAGCAATTCCACCACATAATCTAATACTTATCAAGTTTACTCAACACCTTATCTTATTTTTTCACGGCTCACTAGCCCGGCCTCTGGCCCAATCACAACACTCCGTGGCCAGCGTAAAAACGCCCCCGGCCCAGTGTCTCTAGCCCGCGTTAAACGCATCAGGCGCAACACCGATCTCCTACAATCCAAGCCTACATGAGACTGGTCGTCATCCGGACACACCGGGCATCGTCTTTCTCCAAAGTGCATGAAGACGGAATCGACCCGAAGGCCACGACCCAAAGGACTGGTCGTCATCCGGACACACCGGGCATCGTCTTGCTCCAAAGTGCATGAAGACGGAAACGACCCAAAGGCCTTAAGTGATCACACGGCACACATGCCCCAAATTTTATCTGAACTCGGCGACGAACGCAACGGGCAATTACACGTGATCACATGCTCATGGCAGACCCGCATTCTCGCACAATTTTCATCACATGCCTCACACTCGGCACACACGTAATGCGCAGCCATGAATGCTTATGCTCGGGCAATATTTGGTATAAATATGAGCACCAATCAACACAATTCAATAAATTCAAGCTCATCACATTTAAACATGCTCATATGCCCAAGTCACACTCCGCATAAAGTCAATCACACGATCACACGACATGGCGAGGATCAAATGGACATCACAACATGTGTTTCATTCAATTCGAGCATTACAACCATCCAATCAATTACCCGGGAAAATTCTAACACCTCGATTAAGTTAAACCGACAACAAATCAATACTTAATCCCTTGATTAGCCTCACGGACAGCCACTACTAAACCTTGTTTCATCCTCAAATTCACTTCCATTATTCCTCAAACAACCAATTAACATTCTCCCAATAATTTCTGATCAAACCATAATTCATCACCAACGTCAAATATACTAAATAACCACTAAAACTCCTAATCCCGATCTAGAGGGCATAATCGTCCAAATTAGGGCTTAGGGGGTAATACTCACTTAAACTCGGGTTTTACGACGACGGGGAAAGGCGGCCAACTACCGGTGAACGGTAAGCCGGCGGCGGATTCCCGAGGAACGGCGGTGGACGGCGGCTACGGCTTGGACGGTTCACGAACGGTGGCGGCCTCCAAGTGGCGGCTCACGGCTCACGGGTGGACGAACGGCGGTGAGGCGATCGTTGATGGCTCCACGGCGGCGCAAGGGACAACTGGCGGTGGACGGTTCGGGCGGACGGCAAAAAGGGGAAGTGGTCGGCGAAGGGAGGGTGGTCGGCGTGAGGAGAGGAAACACGGTCAAGGAAGAGAGAGAAGGAGAAGCGGTGAGAGGGAGAGAGGAAACGGTGATGGTGATGGCGGGACGGCGAACTGGCGGTGGCGGAACGGCCACGGCGGGCGCCGACGGGCGGCCTTGGCGGCGGCGAAGTGGACGGCAAGGAGGGGGGAGTGGCCGGCGAAATGGAGAGGAAGAGAGGGAGAAGAGAGAGAGAGAAGAGAGACTTGGCTTGAAGAGAAAGCTAGAATGAAGAGAGAGAGAAGTGATAATGAGTTTATAGTGGAGTGGTTGGTGGGGTAGTGCCAAGTGTCAACAATCTAAAGGCTTGGACTAAACACCCCTAGATCTAATGGCTAAAAACCACTCAAGACCAATAATTGAAGGGCAAGAATGACCTTACTAACTCCACTAACTCAAGTCCATTATCCACTTAAAAACTAATTAATAAATCTCCACTAAAATCCCCAAATTCGGAACACTATGCTAGGCTTAGGGGCAAAGTCGTCTTTTGTCCAATTCCGGGCCGAATTTCCATTTTTCGACCAGACTAAACCCCTATATAAATGGCCAACCCAAATTGACGTCGTCCTTGCGAAACTAAACCAGTAAACCCTCGAAAATCAACCTCGAAGTCCGGATCAAATTTCACGATTCAACTAGTTAAATTTCAATTTCTGAATCTCATACTAACGGGCGACTGTTTAGGGGTTACGCGTATCGACCTAAGGTTATCCAAGTCGTGACGGCCTCGATTAACGGGAGAACGAGAGGAATTATCGCTAGTTCCGGAGATAACGATCGTTCGGGTTAAGTTCGGGACTGGTCGACCACGTGCACTTTCGGTCATGCAGAATCACCTGCTATCCGATCGTACATCGTTGGCCTCGGTCGGACCGAGTCCGTTACCTTCCGAAGATCGATCTACTTGGCCCAAAATATTTCCTCGTCATTTCTCGAAATTGATGTCCCATTCACGATCGGGTCCTTAGTCCACGTACAGTTATCCTAGTTAGCCATTCCCATTTGGTCGGTATCCCAGGAGTGATCAGCTCCGGGCGAGACTTACGAAATGAAATAACAAATAAGACTCGTTTTATTGATTTCCGGAAATTGAGTCGAAATTCGGGATGTTACATGCCCACTACCAAGGATCGATGACTTGTTCAATTAGCTACAAGGAGCCGCAGTGTTCTCCAAGATAGATTTAAGGATCGGATACCATCAGTTGAGAATCAAGGAGGATATACCTAAGATTGCCTTCAGGACAAGGTATGGGCATGATGAGTTCACTGTGATGCCCTTTGGATTGACAAATGCCCCAGCCGCTTTCATGGATCTGATGAACAAAGTATTCAAGGAATTTCTGGACCAGTTCGTCATAGTCTTCATAGATGATATACTAGTGTATTCGAAGAGCACTGAGGAACATGAAATGCACTTGGCTGAAGTACTACGGACGTTAAGAGAACATGCATTATATGTTAAGTTCAGCAAGTGCGAGTTTTGGCTTAATAAGGTGGCATTTCTTGGACATATCGTGTCGAGAGATAGAATTTCTGTGGATCCGACAAAAGTCGAAGCAGTGACTAAGTGGCCAAAGCCGACATCGGTAACAGAGGGTCGGAGCTTTCTGGGGTTGGCTGGCTATTATAGGCGATTTATGGAAAGATTCTCATCTATAACTATGCCCTTAACACGACCATTGAAGAAGGAGACCAAGTTTGAAGGGGACGATAAGTGTGAGAGGAGTTTCTAGGAGTTGAAGTATAAGTTGACGAACGCTCCAGTACTGACTATTCCATCAGGACCTGGTGGATTTGAGATTTAAAGCGATGCTTCGCTAAGAGGACTTGGTTGTGTGTTAATGCAGCATGGTAAAGTGGTAGCTTATGCGTCGCTTCAGTTAAGACCCCATGAAAGGAATTACTCGACGCATGACCTCAAGTTAGCTGCAATAGTGTTCGCGCTTAAGATTTGGAGGCACTACTTATGTGGAGAGAAGTTTCAAATATATACGGATCATCAGAGCCTGAAGTATCTGTTTTCGCAGAAGGAGTTGAATATGAGACAGTGTAGGTGGATGGAACATTTAAAGGACTATGACTGCGACATTTTGTATCATCCGGGGAAAACAAATAAGGTCCCCGATGCCTTGAGTCACAAGTCTAGCGTGGCACACTTGATGGTCAAAGAGTGGACGTTGTTGGAAAGGCTCAGAGACTCGGAGTTCAAGTTCGAAGTGACCCAAGCATCGAATTTGCTAGCTGCTTTAAGGATTGAACCGGAAATTAAAGTTAGGATTAAGGCATTGCAGTCTACGGACCCTGAGATCCAAAAGATAGTTGAGATGGACACAGTAAAGAGGAAGTCAGATTTTCAAGTGTTGGAGGATGAGATTTTGAAATTTCGAGGACGGTTATGTGTGCCAGATAACGAAGGATTGAAAGAGAAAATCTTGAGTGAAGCTCATCGAAGTCAGTATAGCATCCACCCAGGGAGTACAAAGATGTATCAGAATTTGAAGCATCACTATTGGTGGAATGGTATGAAGAAGGACGTGGCCAAGCATGTGGCCAAGTGTTTGACATGCCAATAAGTGAAGGCATAGCACTGCAAGCCAGGTGGATTGTTGCGACCGTCGGAGATTCCAGAATGGAAATGGGAGCATATTACGATGGATTTTGTAACGGGATTGCCGTGCAGTCAAAGAGGACATGACTCTATTTGGGTGATAGTAGACCGCTTGACTAAATCAGCGCATTTTCTGGCAGTGCGAAAAGACTTGGAATTGGAAAAGTACACAAAGTTGTATGTTCGGCAGATCGTTCGACTTCTTGGAGTACTAGTGACGATCACTTCGGACTATGATCCTAGGTTTACTGCCAAATTTTGGAAAAGTCTACAAGAGGCTTTAGGAACAAGATTGCAATTCAGCACGGCCTATCATCCGCAAACAGATGGCCAACCAAAAAGGACTATCCAGACTTTAGAAGATATGCTGAGAGCCTGTGTGTTGGATTTCTAAGGCAAATGGGAAGAGCAGCTACATTTGGTGGAGTTTGCCTACAATAACAGTTATCAGCACAACATTCAAATGGCACCATTTGAGGCCTTATATGGTAGAGCGTGTAGGATGCCATTTTGTTGGGACGAAGTTGGTGAGAGAAGTATTACTAGCCCAGAGTTGGTGCAACGGACTATGGAAGCCATTGAGATTATTCTAGATAGACTGAGAACAGCCCAAAGCCGCCAAAAGAGTTATGCCGATCGAAGAAGAAGACCCTTGGAATTTCAAGTTGGAGATCATGTATTCCTCAAAGTGTCGCCGATGAAAGGATTGTCTCGGTTTGGTAAGAAAGATAAGCTCAGTCCAAGATATATCGGGCCACTCGAGATATTGGAGAAGATTGGTGACGTGGCCTACCGACTTGCTTTGCCTCCCAATCTGTCGCAAGTGCACAATGTGTTCCGCGTGTCGATGTTAAGGAAGTACGAATCGGACCCGACTCACATTTTAAGATATGAAGAGATAGACGTGGACGATAGGGTGTCATACGTGGAAACGCCAGTCGAAATCGAGGATAGAAAGGATCGAGTACTGAGAAACAAGACAATCCCGATGATTAAAATTGTTTGGGAGCATCACGATACAGAAGGAGCCACTTGAGAAAGTGAAGAGGCCATGCGACGTCTGCACCCCCATTTGTTTGAGTAGAGTTGTGTAGAGTGCAAATTTTGAGGACAAAATTTTTATAAGGGGGAAGAATTGTAACATCCTGAATTTCGAATCAATTTCCGGAAATCAATAAAACGAGTCTTATCTATTATTTCATTTTCGTAAGTCTCGCCCGGAGCCGATCACTCCTGGTATACCGACCAAATGGGAAAGGCTAACTAGGATAATGGTACGTGGACCAAGGACTTGATCGTGAATTGGACACCGATTCCGAGAAATGACAAGGAAATATTTTGGGCCAAAGTAGGTCGATCTTTGGAAGGTAACGGACTTGGTTTGGCCGAGGCCAACGATGCATACTCGGCTGGTAGGTGATTCTGTAAGACCGAAAGTGCACGTGGCCGACCAGTCCCGAACTTAAACCGAACGATCGTTATCTCCGGAACTAGCGATAATTCCTCTCGTTCTCCCGGTAATCGAGGCCGTCATGACTCAAATAACCTTAGGTCGATACGCTTAGCCCCTAAACAACTGCCCGTTAGTAAGAGATTCGAGAATTGAAATTTGACTAGTTTGACCGTGAAAATTGATCCGGACTTTGAGGTTGATTTTCGAGGGTTTACTAGACTAGTTTCACCTGGACGACGTCAAAATATGTTGGCCATTTATATAGGAGTTAGTCTGGTCGAAAAATGGAATTTCGGCCTAGAATCGGACAAATGACGACTTTGCCCTTAAGCCTTGTGTAGTGTTCCGAATTTTGAGGTTTAATTGGAGGATTATTTATTGGTTTTAATGGACTTGAGACAAGAGTTAGTGGAAGGGAGTAAGGACCTCTTTGCCCATCAATTATTGGACTTGGATGAAGGGTAGCCATTGGATGAAAGGGTAGGTTGGTCTTGGTGCTTAGGATGGTGACAAGTGGCACCTAATCCTACCAAACCCCACTATAAGCTCTCTCTTCTCTCTCTCTCCTCATTCTTTCTTCTTCACCAAGCCAACACCATCCTCTCTCTCACTCCCCCTTCCTCGCTTTCGCCGATCACTTCCCCTTGCCACCCGCGCTGGTTGTGTCGTCGCCGTCCGCCGGTCCGTCGCCGCCATGAAGCCAGTGCCACGCCAAGCCACCGCCACCTCACCCTCTTGTCGTCACTCCCTCTCTCGTCCCGTGTTCTCCCTCCCCTCGGACGTGTAATCACCGGAGCCGAGCCGTCCGCCACCATTGTCCGCCCGTCGCCGCACCGCTCCCCCAAAGCCGTCATCGTCATCCACCGCTTCGCCACCATTCCGTCTCACGCCGACCACCTCAACCGCCACCCTCACCGACCTCCTTCCTCTCTACCTCTTGGCCACTAGGAGGTTGTGCATCGTGAGTCGCCGCCGCCACCACCGCCGGAAACGTTGCCGTCGATTTACCATTCACCGGTAATTGGCCGCCGTTTTTCCGTCGTCGTAGACCGAGTTTAAGTGAGTAATGTCTTCTAAACCCTAATTAGGACAATAATGCCTTTTAGATCGGGTTTAGGTATCGTTAGTGATTGATTAGTGTGATTAAGGTTGTTTATGAAATATTGTTTGGTTGGAAAGTGCCGGGATGATGTTATTGGTTTATTGAGGAGAAATTGAAGTGGATTGGAGGCCGAAACAAGGTCAAGTAGTGGCTGTCCATGGTGGCAAGTAATGGATTAAGAGTTGACTAGTCGATGGATTAACTCGATTAAGGTATCGGGATGGCCCGAGTGTTTGATGGGATAGTTGTAGTACTCAAATTGATTGATTTGTGTGATGTGATGTTTATTTGCACCTTGCCATGTCGCGTGATCGTGTGATCAACTTTGTGCGGAATGTGATTTGGGCAATTGAGCACATTGTTGGGTGATGTGTTCGAGGTCACTATTTGATGATTGATTGGGTTTATGCTTATGTAATGATTAGTGCTCATGTGTATTCTATATTGCCCGAGCATAAACATTCATGGCTGCGCATTATGTGTGTGCCGAGTGTGAGGCATGTGATGAAAATTATGCGAGAATGCGAGTCCGCCATGAGCATGTGATCACTTATAATTACTCGATGCACTCGATGCCGGGTTCAGATAAAATTTGGGCAGTGTGCCGTGTGATCACTTAAGGCCTTCGGGTCGATTCCGTCTTCATGCACTTTGTAGCAAGACAATGCCCGGTGTGTCCAGAAGACGACCAGTCTCATGCACTTTGTAGTAGACTTGGTTCGTAAGGAGATCGGTGTTGCGCCTCATGCACTTTGTAGCAGGCTAGAGACACTGGGCCAGAGGCGTTTTCACACTGGCCACGAAGAGTTGTTTATGTGTTTAGGCCATTGGGCCGGGCCAATGGGCCGTGGAAAGATTAGATAATCAGTTAATCTAAAGAGTATTAGATTATGTGGTGGAATTGCTAGGCATGGTATGGGACGTACCCAAGTGATTCAATCTTATAATCCGAATACGCGCGCTTGTGCCACATTGATACATAAGAATGCATGGACGAGTATGAATATGCGTGAAGCTCGGTGATAGGAATGTGATCCAGACATTTACGAGCATGAGCATGCGTATGACGCATGTGTGACAGTGTATGCCCAAGTATGTGTTTGATTATTATCTTCAATTTGCCCAACCTGCAGGGTCATCGGTAAGTGCAATCTGGGCCCGAGGGCCTAGGTTAGTAGTTGTTGTTTGATTTAGTTTTGTTCCCGTTAGGAAGTGCATGTTAGCCTAGTTTAGGTTTAGTGGGTTCTTACTCGCTGAAATTCGTCTCACAGTTGTATAACCCAACTTTTCAGACCCCAGACCCTGAAGATGTCAGAGGTGCCGAACGCGCCAGTGCGACATAGGATTCCACATTATCTCGAGCATACCATGTCGGTTCACCCCATAGGGAATGGGGAGATGTTTCTTAGACACTATACATTAGTTTGGGTAGACGTAGGGACCACACATTTTGAGACCCACGAGTATGTAGCCTGGTGCTTTAGGGACCGTTTTGGAGAGGAGTACAAACCCCTCTGTTCTATGGATATTTCGTTCAACGGGGAGGGCGAGCTAGATCCGCAATGCCCTAATGGAGATATAGTTGATCCTGATACGGAGATGGAGGTGAGTTGGGAGATAGATGAGGGACCCGAGCTAGGAAAGGAGGACGAGGAGTTGGGAGGTATGGATGTTGAGCCCGAGATTGTCGATCCGGCCTCGGAGCCGATGGACGTGGAGGCAGAGGAGCCTATGGAGGTGGACGAGGATCCGGAGATGGAGACCGAGTCCGAGGCAGTCAGTTCTGATGAGGACCAGGAGATACCCGAGAGTTCTTCGGAGGCGTCGAGCTCAGACCCCGATTGGGAGCCCTATGATAGATCTCCTTTTTAGTGTAGTGAGGACTGACACTTTTTGGGATTGAGTCCTCTATTTCCCTTTGATCAATAGTTCTCCCTAGCCGCCTCACCTTTTTGCCTAGCATGGTGGCAGTGATTCGCTTTTGCTGTTGTATTTAGGATCATTTGTTTTGGTTGTAAATAGATATTGTAAAGGCTTTTGTATATGTATAAAAGTGTATATTTTGTAATCAGTACTTTCTGTTGTGCTATCCTTGTTCTCATATTGTTTTCTGTCCGGGTATTATTATTATTTATTCTGCTTCCGCTTGTGTATGAATCTCTGTGTTGGGTGTTGGGTCGGCGACGCTTCTTGGGACGTCGCACTCAAATCGACCAAGAGGAGGGATGTGACGTGCCGCAGAGGGCGCAGGGAGTGACACAATCACTAATTGGCCAAGTCCCGGCCACTAATCCACTTCAATTTCCCCTTGATCATCCATCAATGCCATCTTGGCTCTTGCTAATCAATTTCCCCTTGATTCCGCTAATTACTTACTAACAACACCCTAAACCCGATCTAAAGGACATTGTCGTCCTAATTAGGGTTTAGTAGGTATTACTCACTTAAACTCGAGTCGAGACGACGAGGAACGACGGCCAATTACCAGTGAACGGTAAATCGGCGGTGGTGTTCCCAATGAGCGGTGGCGGCGGTAATGAGTGGCGGCTTACGGCCGCGATAGCAAGGAGAGGGAGTCGGTGTGGGTGGCGGCGGCGTGAGACAGCGAAACAACGGTGGCGCGGCCCTTCCCGGGGGGCGGCGGCGGTGAGCAGCGCAGCACCGGTGGTGGTCTAGGTGGAAGCCTGTCACGCCTCGCACCCTCTGCGGCGCGCCACATCCCTCCTGACGGTCAATTTGAGTGCAACATCCCACGAAGCGTCGCCGACCCAACACCCAACACAGAGATTCATATATAAGCGGAAGCAAAACTAATAATAATACTCTAACAGAAAACAATATGAGAACAATGATAGCACAACATAAATTATTGATTACAAAATATACACTTTTATACATATACAAAAGCCTTTACAATATCCATTTACAACCAAAATATACAATCCCAAATACAACAGCAAAAGTGGATCACAGCCACCACACTGGGCAAAAAGGAGAGGCGGCTAGGGAGAACTATTGACAAAAGGGAAACGGATGACTTAATCCCAAAAAGTGTTAGTCCTCACTACACTGGAAAGGGGATCTATTCTAGGGCTCCCAGTCGGGGTCTGAGCTCGACGTCTCCGAAGAACCCTCCGATATCTCCTGGTCCTCATTAGAACTGACTGCCTCGGACTCGGTCTCCATCTCTGGGTCCTCGTGTACTTCCATAGGCTCCTCTGCCTCCACGTCCATCGGCTTCGGGGCCGGATCGACAATCTCAGGCTCAAAATTCACACCTCCCAACTCCTCATCCTCTTCTCCTAGCTTGGGTCCCTCGTCTATCTCTCAGCTCACCTCCATCTCCGTATCGGGATCAACTATGTCCCCATTATGGCACTGCGGATCTAGCTCGCCCTCCCCATTGAACGGGATATCCATAGAACGGAGGGGTCCGTACTCCTCTCCAAAACGGTCCCTAAAGCACCAGGCCACGTACTCGTGGGTTTCAAAATGTGTGGCTCCTACATCTACCCAAACTAAGGTATAGTGTCTAAGGAACATCTCCCCATTCCCTATGGGGTGAGCCGGCATGGTGTGCTCGAGATGGTGCGGAATCCTATGTCGCACTAGCGCGTCTGGCACCTCCGACATCGTCAAGGTCTGGGATCTGAAAAGTTGGATTATTCAACCGTGAGACGAATCTCAGTAAGTAAAAACCCACTAAACCTAAACTAGGCTAACATGCACCTCTTGACGGGAACAAAACTCAATCAAACAAACATGGAACTAGGCCCTCAGGCCCAGATCGCACTCACCGATGACCCTGCAGGTTAGGCAATTTGACATAATGATCAGGCACATACATGGGCAATCACGATCACACGTGCATCACACGCATGCTCATGCTCATAAATGTCTGAATCACATACCACTCGCCGAGTTTCACACATATTCATACTCGTCCATGCATTCTTATGTATGCCAATGCATTGTATGGTATAGGCGCGCGTATTTGGATTACAAGATGGAACCACTTGGGCACGTCCCATACCATGCCAAGCAATTCCACCACATAATCTAATATTCTACAGATCATCTGATTATCTTATCTTTCCATGGCCCACTGGCCCAAATTCATAAACAACACTTCGTGGCCAGCGTAAAAACGCCCCCGGCCTAATGTCTCTAGCCTGCTACAAAGTGCATGAGGCGCAACACTGATCTCCTTACGAACCAAGCCTACTATAAAGTGCATGAGACTGGTCGTCTTCCGGACACACCGGGCATCGTCTTGCTACAAAGTGCATGAAGACGGAATCGACCCAAAGGCCACGACCCAAAGGCCTTATGTGATCACATGGCACACTGCCCAAATTTTATCTGAACCCGGCGTCAAGCGCATTGGGTAATTAAAGGTGATCACATGCTCATGGCAAACTCGCATTCTCACACAAATTTCATCACATGCCTCACACTCGACACACACGCAATGCGCAGTCATGAATGTTTATGCTCGGGCAATATAGAATGTACAAGAGCACCAATCATTGCAAAAGCATAAATTCGATCATCCATCAAATACTAATCTCAAGCAAATAATCTCTTATGTGCTCAACTACCCAATTCACACTCCGCACAAGGTCAGTCACACGATCACACGACATGGCAAACTGTAATAAAACATCAAAGCATACAAATCACTCAAATTGAATTCCACAATGATCTAATCAACTTCCCCAGCCATCCCGACACTTCACTTGATTTATTCCATCAACTTGCCAATACTTACTCCATTATTTGCCGATATGGACAGCCACCTATTGGTCTTGTCCCGACCCCTAATCCACATTATAATCCACTTAACAATCCATTAATCTCATCTCGGCACTTGCTAATCCAACGGAAATCCTTAATCACCACAAATCAATCTCAAACCGTCTAATTACCCACTAATTGCATCCTAACCCGATCTAAAGGGCATTATTGTCCTAATTAGGGTTTATAGGGCATTACTCACTTAAACTCGGTCTACAACAACGGGAAAACGGTGGCCAATTATCGGTGAACCGTAAATCGGCGGCGGCAAGCGGCGGCGGCGGCTCACGGTGCACGGCCTCTAAATAGCCGAGAGGGAGAGAGGAAGGAGGTCAGTGAGGGTGGCGGCGTGGACGGTCATTGCGGCTATTCTTCGGGCGAGCGGAACGGCGGCAGAGCGGTGGACGACGGCTTCGGGCAAACGACGGCGGTGGACGGCCGAGAGGAGAGAGGGCACGGGACGAGAGAGAGAGAGAGAGTGACGGCGAGAGGGTGAGGTGAGGTGGCGGTGGCGTCACGGCGGCGATGGACCGGCGTGAGGGGTGGCCGGTGAGGCGGACGGTGGAGGCGTGAGGGGGAACCGGCGGAAGAGGGAGAGAGAGGGAAGAAAGAGTGTGGCTTGGTGAAAAAGAAAAGTGAGGAGAGAGAGAGGGAGAGATGGGCTTAATAGTGGGGTGGTTGAGGTTAAGTGCCACATGTCAATCATCTAAAGCACTAGACAAACTTACTCTTTGACCCAATGGTCCACACTCCTCTAAGTCCAATAATTGATGGGCAATGAGGTCTTTACTCCCTTCCACTAACTCTTGTCTCAAGTCCATTAAAACCAATAAATAATTCTCCAATAAACCTCAAAATTCGGAACACTACACAAGGCTTAGGGGCAAAGTCGTCATTTATCCGATTCCGGGCCGAAATTCCATTTTTCGACCGGACTAACCCCCTATATACATGGCCAACATATTTTGACGTCGTCTAGGCGAAACTAGTCCAGTAAACCCTCGAAAATCAACCTTGAAGTCCAGATCAAATTTCACGATCAAACTAGTTAAATCTCAATTCTCGAATCTCTTACTAACGGGCGATTGTTTGGGGGTTACGCGTATCGACATAAGGTTGTCTGAGTCATGACGACCTTGATCACCAGAAGAACGAAAGGAATTATCACTAGTTCCTGAGGTCTCGATCGTTCGGTTTAAGTTCAGGACTGGTTAGCCACATGCACTTTCGGTCCTATAAAATCACCTGCTATCCGATCGCATATCGTTGGCCTCGGCCAAACCAAGTTCGTTACTCTCCGAAGATCGGCCTATATTGGCCCAAAATATTTCCTCGTCGTTTCTCGGGATCGGTGTCCAATTCATGATCAGGTCCTTGGTTCATGTACCGTTATCCTAGTTAGCCATTCCCCTTTGATCAGTATCCCTAGAGTGATCAGCTCCGGGTGAGACTTACAAAAATGAAATAATAGAGAAGACTCGTTTTATTGATTTCCGGAAATCGGATTGAAATTCAGGATGTTACAATTCTCCCCCCTTACAAAAATTTCGTCCTCGAAATTTGTATTTCACACTACTCTACTCAAACAAATGGGGGTGTAGACGTCGTATGGCATCTTCACTTTCCCAAGTATCTCCTTCCGTACCATGATGCTCCCAAACAACTTTAACCATCAGGATTGTCTTGTTCCTTAGTACTTGATCATTTCTATCCTTGATTCTGACCGGCCTCTCTACATACGACACCCTGTCGTCAACATCTATCTCTTCATATCTCAAAACGTGGGTCGGATCCAGTTCATACTTCCTCAACATTGACACGTGAAACACATTGTGCACTTGCGACAGATTGGGAGGCAAAGTAAGTCGGTAGGCCACATCGCCAATCTTCTCCAATATCTCGAATGGCCCGACATATCTTAGACTAAGCTTACCCTTCTTATCAAACCGGGACAATCCTTTCATCGGCGATACCTTGAGGAATACATGATTTCCGACTTGAAATTCTAAGGGTCTTCTTCTCCGGTCGGCATAACTCTTTTGGCGACTCTAGGCTGTTCTCAGTCTATCCCGAATAATCTCAACGGCTTCCATAGTCCGTTGCACCAACTCTGGACTAGTAATACTTCTCTCACCAACTTCGTCCCAGCACAATGGCGTCCCGCACGCTTTACCATATAAGGCCTCAAACGATGCCATCTGAATACTCTGCTGATAACTGTTATTGTAGACAAACTCTACCAAATGTAACTGCTCTTCCCATTTACCTTGGAAGTCCAACACACAAGCTCTCAGCATATCTTCTAACGTCTGGATCGTCCTTTCTGACCGGCCATCTATTTGCGGATGATAAGCTGTGCTGAATTGCAATCTCGTTCCTAATGCTTCTTGCAGACTTTTCCAAAAATTGGCAATAAACCTGGGATCACGATCCGAAGTGATCGTCACTGGCACTCCATGAAGCCGAACAATTTGCCGAACATACAACTCTGCATACCTCTCCAGTTCCAAGTCTTTTCGTACTGCTAGAAAATGCGCTGATTTAGTTAAGCGTTCCACGATCACCCAGATAGAGTCACGTCCTCTTTGACTGCGCGGCAATCCCATTACAAAATCCATCGTAATATGTTCCCATTTCCATTCTGGAATTTCCAATGGTCGCAACAATCCACCTGGTTTGCAATGCTGTGCCTTCACTTGTTGGCACGTCAAACACTTGACCACATGCTTGGCCACGTCCTTCTTCATACCATTCCATCAATAGTGCTGCCTCAGATTCTGGTATATCTTAGTACTTCCTGGGTGGATGTCACGCCCCGCGTCCTCCGCGACGCGCTACATCCCTCCTCCTTAGTCGTTATGAGTGCGACGTCCCAGGAAGCGTCGCCGACCCAACACCCAACACAGAGATCATACACAAGCGGAAGCAAAACAGTAATAATAATACCCAGACATAAAACAATATGAGAACAAGGATAACATTGCAGAAATTACTGAATACAAAATATACATTTTCATATATACGCAAAAGCTTTTACAATATCCATTTACAAACCAAAATACACAGACCCAAGATACATACAACCAAAAACGGGCCACGGCCACCACACTGGTCAAAAAGGGAGAGGTGGCTAAGGAGGACTAAATCCCAAAAAGTGTCAGTCCTCGGTCTACTAGGAAAGGGAATCTATCCTAAGGCTCCCAGTCGGGATCGGAACCCGACGCCTCCGACGAACTCTCGGAAAACTCCTGGTCATCGTCTGAACTGGCTGCCTCGGACTCGGTCTCCATCTCCGGGTCCTCATCAACCTCCATCGGCTCCGGGGCCGGATCAACGATCTCAGGCTCAAAATCCACTCCTCCCAACTCCACATCCTCCTCTTCTAAGTTCGGTCCCTCGTCAATCTCCCAACTCACCTCCATAACTGAATCGGGATCGACTACGTCTCCATTGGGACACTGCGGGTCGAACTGACCCTCACCGGTAAACGGAACGTCCATGGAACGAAGGGGTCCATACTCCTCCCCGTCCCGGTCTCGGAAGCACCAAGCTATGTACTCGTGCGTCTCATAATGGGTGGTCCCTACATCTACTATAACTAGGGTATAATGCCTCAAATACATCTCCCCATTCCCTATGGGGTGGACTGACATGGTATGCTCCAAATGCTGAGGAATCCCATATCGCACCGGCACCTCCGGCTCCTGCGGCATCGTCAAGGTCTGGGGTCTGAAAGGTTGGGTTTTTCAACCGTGAGACGAATCTCAGCAAGTAAAAACCCACTAAACCTAAACTAGGCTAACATGCACCTCCTGACGAGAACAAAACCAAATCAAGCAACAATCATTAACCTAGGCCCTCGGGCCCAGATCGTACTTACCGTCGACCCTGCAGGTTAGGCAATTTAATATATTGATCAATCACATCCTCGGCATGCAAATCCACACTTGCGTCATACGCATGCTCAGGCTCTCAAATGCTAGATCACACACTCATCACCGAGTATCACAAACGATCACAACTATCCATGCGCTCTTATGCGTGTCAATGCATCGATGTGGTACATGCGCGCGTATTTGGATTATAAGATGGAACCGCTCGGACACGTCCCATACCATGCCCAGCAATTCCACCACATAATCTAATACTCAACAATTTACTCATTATCTTATTTTTATTTCCACGGCTCACTAGCCCGGCCTCTGGCCCAATCACAACACTTCATGGCCAGCGTAAAAACGCCCCCGGCCCAGTGTCTCTAGCCCGCGTTAAACGCATCAGGCGCAACACCGATCTCCTACGATCCAAGCCTACAAGAGACTGGTCGTCATCCGGACACACCGGGCATCGTCTTGCTCCAAAGTGCATGAAGACGGAATCGACCCGAAGGCCACGACCCAAAGGACCGGTCGTCATCCGGACACACCGGGCATCGTCTTGCTCCAAAGTGCATGAAGACGGCAACCGACCCGAAGGCCTTAAATGATCACACGGCACACATGCCCCAAATTTTATCTGAACCCGGCGACAAACGCAACGGACGATTACACGTGATCACATGCTCATGGCAGACCCACATTCTCGCACAATTTTTGTCACATGCCTCACACTCAGCACACACGTAATGCGCAGCCATGATGCTCATGCTCGGGCAATATGTGGTATAAATATGAGCACCAATCAACACAATTCAATAAGTTCAATCTTACCACAATTAAACATGCTCATATGCCCAATTCACACTTCGCACACTCCGATCACACGATTAAACGACATGGCACGGTCTAATTAACCCTCATAGCATATAAATTGACCAATTCAAGCATTTCAACCAATCGATTAATCACCCGGGCCATTCTAACACCTCGATCAAGTTAAACCGACAACAAATCAATACTTAATCCCTTGATTAGCCTCACGGACAGCCACTATTAAACCTTGTTTCATCCTCAAATTCACTTCCATTATTCCTCAAACAACCAATTAACATTCTCCCAATGATTTCCGATCAACCATAATTTGTCACTAACATCAAATATACTAATTAACCACTAAAACTCCTAATCCCGATCTAGAGGGCATAATCGTCTTAATTAGGGCTTAGGGGGTAATACTCACTTAAACTCGGTTCTACGACGACGGGGAACGGCGGCCAACTACCGGTGAACGGTGAGCCGGCGGCGGTGTTCCCAAGGGACGGCGGCTACGGCTCGGGCGGCCTCCAAGCGGCGGCTCACGGGCGGATCGACCTCCAAGCGGCCAAGGGGAAGAGAGGAACGGTCGGTGAGGTGATGATGGAACGGCGGTGGACAGCGGGATGGCTTGGCTCCGGCGGAAATGGCCACGACGGGCGGGGGCGTGAAGGGCGAACGGCGGACGGGCGGTGAGGTGAACGGCAACCCCACGGCCAAGAGAGAGAGAGAGACGGTGAGAGGGAGTGAGGAAATGGTGATGGTGATGGCGGGACGGCAAGGTGATGGTGGCGGAACGGCGGTGAAGCGGCGGCGGGCGGCCTTGGCGGCGGCCGGCGTGGACGGCGAGGAGGGGGAGTGACCGGCGAAATGGAGAGGAAGAGAGGGAGAAGAGAGAGAAGTGATCTTGGCTTGAAGAGGAAGACAAGTGAGGAGAGAGAGAAGTGATAATGAGTTTATAGTGGAGTGGTTGGTAGTTGGTGGGGATTAGGTGACAAGTGTCACACATCTAAAGGTTTGGACAACCTACCCTTAGATCTAATGGCTCACACTCTTCTAGATCCAATAATAGATGGGCTCAAATGTCATTTCTCCCTCCACTAACTCTTGTCCATTATCCACTTAAAAATCTAATTAATAAACCTCCACTATAATCCCAAATTCGGAACTCTCTACAAGGCTTAGGGGCAAAGTCGTCTTTTGTTCGATTCCGGGCCGAATTTCCATTTTTCGACCAGACTAAACCCCTATATAAATGGCCAACCCAAATTGACGTCGTCCTTGCGAAACTAAACCAGTAAACCCTCGAAAATCAACCTCGAAGTCCGGATCAAATTTCACGATCAAACTAGTTAAATTTCAATTTCTGAATCTCATACTAACGGGCGACTGTTTAGGGGTTACGCGTATCGACCTAAGGTTATCCGAGTCGTGACGGCCTCGATTACCGGGAGAACGAGAGGAATTATCGCTAGTTCCGAAGATAACGATCGTTCGGGTTAAGTTCGGGACCGGTTGACCACGTGCACTTTCGGTCATGCAGAATCACCTGTTATCCAATCGTACATCGTTGGCCTCGGTCGAACCAAGTCCGTTACCTTTCGAAGATCGATCCATTTGGCCCAAAACATTTCCTCGTCGTTTCTCGAAATTGATGTCCAATTCACGATCGGGTCCTTGGTCCACGTACCGTTATCCTAGTTAGCCATTCCCATCTGGTCAGTATCCCAGGAGTGATCAGCTCCGGGCGAGACTTACGAAAATGAAAATAACAGAATAGACTCGTTTTATTTATTTCCGGAAATTGAGTCGAAATTCGGGATGTTACAGTGGATGCTATACTTACTTTTATGAGCTCCACTTAAGATCTCCTCTTTCAATCCTTCGTCATCTGGCACACATAACTGTCCTTAAAATTTCAAAATCCCATCCTCTAACACTTGAAAATCTGACTTCCTCTTTACTGTGTCCATCTCAACTATCTTCTGGATCTCGGGGTCCGTAAACTGCAATGCCTTAATCTTGACCTTAATTTTTGGTTTAATTCTTAGAGCAGCTAGTAAATTTGATGCTCGGCTCACTTCAAACTTGAACTTCGAGTCTCTGAGCCTTTCCAACAACGTCCACTCTTTGACCATCAAGTGCGCCACGCTAGACTTGCGACTCAAGGCATCGGCGACCTTATTTGCTTTCCTCGGATAATACAAAATGTCACAGTCGTAGTCCTTTAAAAGTTCCATCCACCTATGCTGTCTCATATTCAACTCTTTCTGCGAAAACAGGTACTTTAGGCTTTGATGATCCATGTAGATCCGAAACTTCTCTCTGCACAAGTAGTGCCTCCAAATCTTGAGCGCGAATACTATCGCTGCTAACTTCAAATCATGCGTCGGGTAATTCTTTTCACGGGCCTCAACTGACACGACGCATGAGCCACTACCTTACCATACTACATTAACACGCACCCAAGCCCTCTTAGCGAAGCATCGCTATAAATCTTAAATCCACCAGGTCCTGACGGAATAGTCAATACTGGAGCGGTTGTCAACTTATACTTCAACTCCTGGAAACTCCTCTCGCACTTATCGTTCCATTCAAACTTGGCCTCCTTCTTCAGTAGTTGTGTCAAGGGCATGGCTATAGATGAGAATCTTTCCACAAATCGTCTATAGTAGCCAGCCAATCCCAAAAAGCTCCGAACCTCTGTTACCGATGTTGGCCTTGGCCACTTAGTCACTGCTTCAACCTTTGTCTGATCTACAGAAATTCCATCTCCTGACACGATATGTCCAAGAAATGCCACTTTACTGAGTCAAAACTCGCACTTGCTGAACTTAGCATACAAGGTGTGTTCTCTCAATGTCCGTAGTACTTCAGCCAAGTGTATTTCATATTCCTCAGGACTCTTCGAATACACCAGTATATCATCTATGAAGACTATGACGAGCTGGTCCAGAAATTCCTTGAATACTCTATTCATCAGATCCATGAAAGCGGCTGGGGCATTCGTCAATTCAAAGGGCATCATAGTGAACTCATAGTGCCCATACCTTGTCCTGAAGGCAGTCTTGGGTATATCCTCCTTTTTGATTCTCAACTGATGGTATCCGGTCCTCAAATCTATCTTGGAGAACACCGCGGCTCCTTGTAGTTGATCGAACAAGTCATCGATCCTTAGCAGTGGGTACTTATTCTTCACTGTCACCTGATTCAACTGCCGGCAGTCTATAGACAATCTTAACGTTCCATCTTTCTTTCTCACAAACAGAACTGGCGCTCCCCATGGGGACGCACTAGGGTGAATGAAGCCCTTATCTAACAATTCTTGCATCTGAACCTTCAACTCCTTCAATTCCACTAAGGACATCCGATACGGCGCTTTCGAAATTGGCTATGTTCCTGGCGCCAACTCAATCACAAACTCCACTTCTCGCTCGGGTGGCAAACCTGGCAATTCTTTAGGAAAAACTTCGGGGAAATTGCACACTACAGGCATATCTTCCAACTTAGGTTCTACCACTGTTGGGTCCACAACATTCACCAAGTATCCTTCACATCTTTCGTCCAATAATCTATTTACTTCGAGCCAGGAAATCCAAGGGATCGAGACTCCTACACGATTTCCCTGAAACTCAAAACTAGAACACCCATCCGGATTAAACCGAATCACACGGCTGCTGCAATCCAATACAACCTTCTGCCGGACTAACCAGTCCATTCCAACGATCACATCAAAGTCAAACATGGTCAAACAACCAGATCGATACTCTCTTCCTTGCCCCCAATGACTATCCTACACTTGGGACACCCAAACAAGACTAACAGGCTATCATTCATCGGCGTCGACACACTAAGCCTAGTCTCTAGTAGCACCGGTTATATATCAACTAATTTAACAAATTGCTCTGAAACAAACGAGTGGGTTGCCCTCGGATCAAACAATGCATACGCGGCATGACCACAAAGAGAGACCGTACCTATGATCACGCCCGGCGCATTCTCCGCTTCCTGGCGTGCCATAGCATAGATCTTTCCTTGAGCGGGCGGTCGACCTTGATTGACTGATGGGGGATTCCCTATCCGATTCTCGATACGTGGCTGCTGCGAGGGTTCTTAGGGTCCTGAGGGACGCATCTAAGGACAACTGCGAATTTG
Source organism: Syzygium aromaticum (assembly GCA_024500025.1). Taxonomy (NCBI): domain Eukaryota; kingdom Viridiplantae; phylum Streptophyta; class Magnoliopsida; order Myrtales; family Myrtaceae; genus Syzygium; species Syzygium aromaticum. Next base: position 13,034,225 of record CM044886.1, read on the forward strand.
ATGCTCCCTTCTGCCGCTCCTAAAACATGCTCCAAATCTATTCGGCTGGAGATTTGGCTTTCCAATAGCCCTTTTCACAAGTGGGGCAAAACGCCTATTGTTCATTGGCGGCCTCCTCACAAAGCGATGATTATCTCTACCCTGGGCAAACCGCGATCCTGAGGCGGCTGCCCTTTCCTGCTGGTCTCGCTCAATAATCTGGGCTCGTCTATACATCTCTTCATAGTCCTTTATATCATGCGACAGAGTCTGACACCGGAGATCCGGCTTCATCCCGTCCCAGAATCTTCGAGCTTTGTCCCGTGGGTTCTCTACCGTGGTCGGCGCAAACTTCGCTAGCCTTACGAATTGGAGGATGAAACAAGGTTTAGTGGTGGCTGTCCATGTGGCCAATCAAGGGATTAAGAATCGATTTGTTGCCGGATTAACTTGATTGAGGCGTTAGAATGGCCCGGGTGATTGATCAATTGGTTAGCATACTTGAATTGGTTGATTTATATGCTATGGGAGTCAATTAGACCTTGCCACATCGCTTGACCGTGTGATCGAAATGTGCGGAGTGTGACTCGGGCAAATGAGCATGTTTAAATGTGATGAGCTTGAACTTATTGAATTGTGTTGATTGGTGCTCATATTTATACCACATATTGCTCGAGCATGAGCATTCATGGCTGCGCATTACGTGTGTGCCGAGTGTGAGGCATGTGATGAAATTGTGCGAGAATGCGGGTCTGCCATGAGCATGTGATCACGTGTAATTGCCCGTTGCGTTCGTCGCCGGGTTCAGATAAAAATTGGGCAAGTGTGCCGTGTGATCACTTAAGTCCTTCGGGTCGATTCCGTCTTCATGCACTTTGGAGCAAGACGATGCCCGGTGTGTCCGGATGACGACCAGTCCTTTGGGTCGTGGCCTTCGGGTCGATTCCGTCTTCATGCACTTTAGAGCAAGACGATGCCCGGTGTGTCCGGATGACGACCAGTCTCATGTAGGCTTGGATCGTAGGAGATCGGTGTTGCGCCTGATGCGTTTAACGCGGGCTAGAGACACTGGGCCGGGGGCGTTTTTACGCTGGCCACGAAGTGTTGTTATTGGGCCAAAGGCCGGGCTATTGAGCCGTGGAAAGATAAGATAATGAGTAAATTGTTAAGTATTAGATTATGTGGTGGAATTGCTGGGCATGGTATGGGACGTGTCTGAGCGGTTCCATCTTATAATCCAAATACGCGCGCATGTACTACATCGATGCATTGGCACGCATAAGAGCGCATGGACAGTTGTGATCGTTTGTGATACTCGGTGATGAGTGTGTGATCTAGCATTTGAGAGCCTGGGCATGCGTATGACGCAAGTGTGGATGTGCATGCCGAGGATGTGATTGATCATTATATTAAATTGCCTAACCTGCAGGGTCGACGGTAAGTACGATCTGGGCTCGAGGGCCTAGGTCAGTGATTGTTGCTTGATTTAGTTTTGTTCTCGTCGGGAGGTGCATGTTAGCCTAGTTTAGGTTTAGTGAGTTTTTACTTGCTGAGATTCGTCTCACGGTTGACAAACCCAACCTTTCAGACTGCAGACCTTGACGATGCCGCAGGAGCCGGAGGTGCCGGTGCGTTATGGGATCCCTCAGCATTTGGAGCATACCATGTCGGTTCACCCCATAGGGAATGGGGAGATGTATTTGAGACACTATACCCTAGTTGTAGTAGATGTAGGGACCACCCACTACGAGACGCACAAGTATGTAGCTTGGTGCTTCCGAGACCAGTTTGGGGAGGAGTATGGACCCCTTCATTCCATGGACGTTCCGTTTACCGGTGAGGGTCAGTTAGACCCTCGGTGTCCCGATGGGGACATAGTCGATCCCGATTCAGACATGGAGGTGAGTTGGGAGATTGACGAGAGACCGGAGTTAGGAGAGGAGGATGAGGAGCTAGGAGGAGTCGACTATGAGCCTGAGATCGTTGATCCGGCCCCGGAGCCAATGGATGTGGAGTTCGAGGAGCCGATGGAGGTTGATGAGGACCCGAAGATGGAGACCGAGTCCGAGGCAGCCAGTTCAGACGATGACCAGGAGTTTTCCGAGAGTTCGTCGGAGGCGTCGGGTTCCGATCCCGACTGGGAGCCCTAGGATAGATTCCCCCTCTTAGTAGACCGAGGACTAACACTTTTTGAGACCTAGTCCTCCTTAGCCACCTCTCCCTTTTTGACCAATGTGGTGGCCGTGGCCCGCTTTTGTTGTATGTATCTTGGGTCTGTGTATTTAGTTTGTAAATGGATATTGTAAAAGCTTTTGCATATATGAAAGTGTATATTTTGTATATAGTAATTTCTATGATGCTATCCTTGTTCTCATATTGTATTATGTCTGGGTATTATTATTATTCGTTCTGCTTCCGCTTGTGTATGATCTCTGTGTTGGGTGTTGGGTCGGCGACGCTTCCTGGGACGTCGCACTCTTATCGACCAAGAAGGAGGGATGTGGCGCGTCGCGGAGGGCGCGGGGCGTGACATCACCCTTGTAGTTTTGGTATCAGAGCAAGGTCAGCTCGATCCAATATGGTCGAAGATTGGAGTGATAAGGAGCGATGAGACCAAGGGTAGACAATAGGGTGACCTCGTGTGCTAAGTGTACCTCCTGACTGTTTATGCTTGTTTGAGTGGTTCTTTGATTAACTGACCCGTAAACACAGGTGCGGCAGGACCAGAGGTGAGTACATAATCCTCTTGGATGATGTGTTGAGCTTGCTAGTATCAAGTTGCATGCTGGTTGTTGGTTGTTGTTTCATACCTGCTTAGGGCCTTAGCTTGTTAGAGCTTGAGTTAGGTCTCTAATTCCCGAGTGGAATTATAGCAGGTAGGTGTTTAGCAAGGATTGAAGGAAGAGTAGAAGGAGGGGCAAGGAACCCCAGGGGCAGCCTAGTACGGGGTATCGTGAAGCTAGAGATCCGAGGTTTGAGGAAGTAATGGAAACTCTGAGAGAGATAGGACAAATCATGGGTATGCAAGCGCAGGAAAGAGCAGCCGCCTCAGGATCGCGGTTTGCCCAGGGTAGAGATAATCGTCGTTTTGCAAAGAGACCGCCAGTGAATAATAAACGTTTTACCCCGCCTGTGAGGAGGGCTATTGGAAAGCCAAATCCCCAGCCGCTTTCATGGATCTGATGAATAGAGTATTCAAGGAATTCCTGGATCAGTTCGTCATAGTCTTCATAGATGATATATTGGTATACTCGAAGAGCCTTGAGGAACATGAAATACACTTGGCTAAAGTACTACGGACGTTGAGAGAACACGCGTTGTATGCTAAGTTCAGCAAGTGCGAGTTGTGGCTCAATAAAGTGGCATTTCTTGGACATATCGTGTCGGGAGATGGAATTTCTGTGGATCCGACAAAGGTCGAAGCGGTAACTAAGTGGCCAAGACCGACATCGGTAACGGAGGTTCGGAGCTTTTTAGGACTGGCTGGCTATTATAGACGGTTTGTGGAAAGGTTCTCATCCATAGCCATGCCTTTGACACGATTACTGAAGAAGGAGACCAAATTTGAATGGGACGATAAGTGTGAAAGGAGCTTTCAGGAGTTGAAGTATAAGTTGACGACCGCTCCAGTGTTGACTATTCCGTCAGGACCAGGTGGATTTGAGATTTATAGTGATGCTTCGCTAAGAGGACTTGGTTGTGTGTTAATGCAGTATGGTAAAGTGGTAGCTTATGCGTCGCGTCAGTTGAGGCCCCATGAAAGGAATTACCCGACGCATGATTTGGAGTTAGCAGCAATAGTGTTCGCACTTAAGATTTGGAGGCATTACTTGTGTGGAGAGAAGTTTCAGATCTATACGGATCATGAGAGCTTAAAGTACCTGTTTTCGCAGAAGGAGTTGAATATGAGATAGCGTAGGTGGATGGAACTTCTGAAGGACTACGACTGCGATATTTTGTATCATCCGGGGAAGGCAAATAAGGTTGCCGATGCCTTGAGTCGCAAGTCTAGTATGGCACACTTGATGGTCAAAGAGTGGACATTGTTGGAAAGGCTCGGAGACTCGGAGTTTAAGTTCGAAGTGAGCCAAGCATCAAATTTGCTAGCTGCTCTAAGGATTGAGCCGGAGATTACGGACAAGATTAAGGCATTGCAGTCTACGGACCCAGAGATCCAGAAGATAGTTGAGATGGACACAGTGAAAAGGAAGTCAGATTTTCAAGTGTTGGAGGATGGGATTCTGAAGTTTAGAGGACGATTGTGTGTGCCAGATGACGAAGGACTGAAAGAGGAAATTTTGAGTGAAGCTCATCGGAGTCAGTATAGCATCCACCCAGGGAGTACTAAGATGTATCAGAATTTGAGGCGGCACTATTGGTGGAATGGTATGAAGAAGGACGTGGCTAAGCATGTGGCCAAGTGTTTGACGTGCCAACAAGTGAAGGCACAGCACTGCAAGCCAGGTGGATTGTTGCGACCGTTGGAGATCCCAGAATGGAAATGGGATCATATCACGATGGACTTTGTAACGGGATTGCCGCGTAGTCAAAGAGGACATGATTCTATTTGGGTGATAGTGGATCGCTTGACTAAGTCAGCGCATTTTCTAGCAGTGCGAAAGGACTTGGAACTGGAAAAGTATGCAGAGTTGTATGTTCGGCAGATTGTTCGACTTCATGGAGTGCCAGTGACGATTACTTCGGACCGTGATCCCAGGTTTACTGCCAAGTTTTGGAAAAGTCTACAAGAGGCATTAAGAACGAGATTACAGTTCAATACGGCCTATCATCTGCAAACAGATGGTCAGTCGGAAAGGACGATTCAGACTTTGGAGGATATGTTGAGAGCCTGTGTGTTGGATTTCCAAGGCAAGTGGGAAGAACAGTTGCATTTGGTAGAGTTTGCTTACAATAACAGTTATCAGCAAAGTATACAGATGGCACCGTTTGAGGCCTTGTATGGCAGAGCGTGTAGGACGCCGTTGTGTTGGGACGAAGTTGGTGAGAAAAGTATTACTGGCCCAGAGTTGGTACAACGGACTGTGGAAGCTGTAGAGATTATTCGGGATAGACTTAGAACAGCCCAGAGTCGCCGAAAGAGTTACGCCGATCGGAGGAGAAGACCCTTGGAGTTTCAAGTGGGAGATCATGTGTTTCTCAAGGTGTCACCGATGAAAGGATTGTCCCGATTTGGTAAGAAAGGTAAGCTCAGTCCAAGGTATGTCGGGCCATTCGAGATATTGGAGAAGATTGGTGACGTGGCTTACCGACTTGCTTTGCCTCCTAATCTGTCGCAAGTGCACAATGTGTTTCATGTGTCGATGTTAAGGAAGTACGAACCAGACTCGACTCATGTTTTGAGATACAAAGAGATAGATGTTGACGACAAGGTGTCGTATGTGGAAAGACCAGTCAGAATCGAAGACAGAAAGGATCGAGTGCTGAGGAAGAAGACGATTCCAATGGTTAAGGTCGTTTCGGAGCATCATGGTACAGAAGGAGCTACTTGGGAAAGTGAAGAGGCCATGCGACGTCTACACCCCCAGTTGTTTGAGTAGAGTAGTGTAGAGTGCAGATTTCGAGGACGAAATTTTTGTAAGGGGGGAAGAAGTGTAACATCCCGAATTTCGACTCAATTTCCGGAAATCAATAAAACGAGCCTTATTTGTTATTTCATTTCGTAAGTCTCGCCCGGAGCGGTAACTAAGTGGCCAAGACCGACATCGGTAACGGAGGTTCGGAGCTTTTTAGGACTGGCTGGCTATTATAGACGGTTTGTGGAAAGGTTCTCATCCATAGCCATGCCTTTGACACGATTACTGAAGAAGGAGACCAAATTTGAATGGGACGATAAGTGTGAAAGGAGCTTTCAGGAGTTGAAGTATAAGTTGACGACCGCTCCAGTGTTGACTATTCCGTCAGGACCAGGTGGATTTGAGATTTATAGTGATGCTTCGCTAAGAGGACTTGGTTGTGTGTTAATGCAGTATGGTAAAGCGGTAGCTTATGCGTCGCGTCAGTTGAGGCCCCATGAAAGGAATTACCCGACGCATGATTTGGAGTTAGCAGCAATAGTGTTCGCACTTAAGATTTGGAGGCATTACTTGTGTGGAGAGAAGTTTCAGATCTATACGGATCATGAGAGCTTAAAGTACCTGTTTTCGCAGAAGGAGTTGAATATGAGACAGCGTAGGTGGATGGAACTTCTGAAGGACTACGACTGCGATATTTTGTATCATCCGGGGAAGGCAAATAAGGTTGCCGATGCCTTGAGTCGCAAGTCTAGTATGGCACACTTGATGGTCAAAGAGTGGACATTGTTGGAAAGGCTCAGAGACTCGGAGTTTAAGTTCGAAGTGAGCCAAGCATCAAATTTGCTAGCTGCTCTAAGGATTGAGCCGGAGATTAAGGACAAGATTAAGGCATTGCAGTCTACGGACCCAGAGATCCAGAAGATAGTTGAGATGGACACAGTGAAAAGGAAGTCAGATTTTCAAGTGTTGGAGGATGGGATTCTGAAGTTTAGAGGACGATTGTGTGTGCCAGATGACGAAGGACTGAAAGAGGAAATTTTGAGTGAAGCTCATCGGAGTCAGTATAGCATCCACCCAGGGAGTACTAAGATGTATCAGAATTTGAGGCGGCACTATTGGTGGAATGGTATGAAGAAGGACGTGGCTAAGCATGTGGCCAAGTGTTTGACGTGCCAACAAGTGAAGGCACAGCACTGCAAGCCAGGTGGATTGTTGCGACCGTTGGAGATCCCAGAATGGAAATGGGATCATATCACGATGGACTTTGTAACGGGATTGCCGCGTAGTCAAAGAGGACATGATTCTATTTGGGTGATAGTGGATCGCTTGACTAAGTCAGCGCATTTTCTAGCAGTGCGAAAGGACTTGGAACTGGAAAAGTATGCAGAGTTGTATGTTCGGCAGATTGTTCGACTTCATGGAGTGCCAGTGACGATTACTTCGGACCGTGATCCCAGGTTTACTGCCAAGTTTTGGAAAAGTCTACAAGAGGCATTAAGAACGAGATTACAGTTCAATACGGCCTATCATCTGCAAACAGATGGTCAGTCGGAAAGGACGATTCAGACTTTGGAGGATATGTTGAGAGCCTGTGTGTTGGATTTCCAAGGCAAGTGGGAAGAACAGTTGCATTTGGTAGAGTTTGCTTACAATAACAGTTATCAGCAAAGTATACAGATGGCACCGTTTGAGGCCTTGTATGGCAGAGCGTGTAGGACGCCGTTGTGTTGGGACGAAGTTGGTGAGAAAAGTATTACTGGCCCAGAGTTGGTACAACGGACTGTGGAAGCTGTAGAGATTATTCGGGATAGACTTAGAACAGCCCAGAGTCGCCGAAAGAGTTACGCCGATCGGAGGAGAAGACCCTTGGAGTTTCAAGTGGGAGATCATGTGTTTCTCAAGGTGTCACCGATGAAAGGATTGTCCCGATTTGGTAAGAAAGGTAAGCTCAGTCCAAGGTATGTCGGGCCATTCGAGATATTGGAGAAGATTGGTGACGTGGCTTACCGACTTGCTTTGCCTCCTAATCTGTCGCAAGTGCACAATGTGTTTCATGTGTCGATGTTAAGGAAGTACGAACCAGACTCGACTCATGTTTTGAGATACAAAGAGATAGATGTTGACGACAAGGTGTCGTATGTGGAAAGACCAGTCAGAATCGAAGACAGAAAGGATCGAGTGCTGAGGAAGAAGACGATTCCAATGGTTAAGGTCGTTTCGGAGCATCATGGTACAGAAGGAGCTACTTGGGAAAGTGAAGAGGCCATGCGACGTCTACACCCCCAGTTGTTTGAGTAGAGTAGTGTAGAGTGCAGATTTCGAGGACGAAATTTTTGTAAGGGGGGAAGAAGTGTAACATCCCGAATTTCGACTCAATTTCCGGAAATCAATAAAACGAGCCTTATTTGTTATTTCATTTCGTAAGTCTCGCCCGGAGCGGTAACTAAGTGGCCAAGACCGACATCAGTAACGGAGGTTCGGAGCTTTTTAGGACTGGCTGGCTATTATAGACGGTTTGTGGAAAGGTTCTCATCCATAGCCATGCCTTTGACACGATTACTGAAGAAGGAGACCAAATTTGAATGGGACGATAAGTGTGAAAGGAGCTTTCAGGAGTTGAAGTATAAGTTGACGACCGCTCCAGTGTTGACTATTCCGTCAGGACCAGGTGGATTTGAGATTTATAGTGATGCTTCGCTAAGAGGACTTGGTTGTGTGTTAATGCAGTATGGTAAAGCGGTAGCTTATGCGTCGCGTCAGTTGAGGCCCCATGAAAGGAATTACCCGACGCATGATTTGGAGTTAGCAGCAATAGTGTTCGCACTTAAGATTTGGAGGCATTACTTGTGTGGAGAGAAGTTTCAGATCTATACGGATCATGAGAGCTTAAAGTACCTGTTTTCGCAGAAGGAGTTGAATATGAGACAGCGTAGGTGGATGGAACTTCTGAAGGACTACGACTGCGATATTTTGTATCATCCGGGGAAGGCAAATAAGGTTGCCGATGCCTTGAGTCGCAAGTCTAGTATGGCACACTTGATGGTCAAAGAGTGGACATTGTTGGAAAGGCTCAGAGACTCGGAGTTTAAGTTCGAAGTGAGCCAAGCATCAAATTTGCTAGCTGCTCTAAGGATTGAGCCGGAGATTAAGGACAAGATTAAGGCATTGCAGTCTACGGACCCAGAGATCCAGAAGATAGTTGAGATGGACACAGTGAAAAGGAAGTCAGATTTTCAAGTGTTGGAGGATGGGATTCTGAAGTTTAGAGGACGATTGTGTGTGCCAGATGACGAAGGACTGAAAGAGGAAATTTTGAGTGAAGCTCATCGGAGTCAGTATAGCATCCACCCAGGGAGTACTAAGATGTATCAGAATTTGAGGCGGCACTATTGGTGGAATGGTATGAAGAAGGACGTGGCTAAGCATGTGGCCAAGTGTTTGACGTGCCAACAAGTGAAGGCACAGCACTGCAAGCCAGGTGGATTGTTGCGACCGTTGGAGATCCCAGAATGGAAATGGGATCATATCACGATGGACTTTGTAACGGGATTGCCGCGTAGTCAAAGAGGACATGATTCTATTTGGGTGATAGTGGATCGCTTGACTAAGTCAGCGCATTTTCTAGCAGTGCGAAAGGACTTGGAACTGGAAAAGTATGCAGAGTTGTATGTTCGGCAGATTGTTCGACTTCATGGAGTGCCAGTGACGATTACTTCGGACCGTGATCCCAGGTTTACTGCCAAGTTTTGGAAAAGTCTACAAGAGGCATTAAGAACGAGATTACAGTTCAATACGGCCTATCATCTGCAAACAGATGGTCAGTCGGAAAGGACGATTCAGACTTTGGAGGATATGTTGAGAGCCTGTGTGTTGGATTTCCAAGGCAAGTGGGAAGAACAGTTGCATTTGGTAGAGTTTGCTTACAATAACAGTTATCAGCAAAGTATACAGATGGCACCGTTTGAGGCCTTGTATGGCAGAGCGTGTAGGACGCCGTTGTGTTGGGACGAAGTTGGTGAGAAAAGTATTACTGGCCCAGAGTTGGTACAACGGACTGTGGAAGCTGTAGAGATTATTCGGGATAGACTTAGAACAGCCCAGAGTCGCCGAAAGAGTTACGCCGATCGGAGGAGAAGACCCTTGGAGTTTCAAGTGGGAGATCATGTGTTTCTCAAGGTGTCACCGATGAAAGGATTGTCCCGATTTGGTAAGAAAGGTAAGCTCAGTCCAAGGTATGTCGGGCCATTCGAGATATTGGAGAAGATTGGTGACGTGGCTTACCGACTTGCTTTGCCTCCTAATCTGTCGCAAGTGCACAATGTGTTTCATGTGTCGATGTTAAGGAAGTACGAACCAGACTCGACTCATGTTTTGAGATACAAAGAGATAGATGTTGACGACAAGGTGTCGTATGTGGAAAGACCAGTCAGAATCGAAGACAGAAAGGATCGAGTGCTGAGGAAGAAGACGATTCCAATGGTTAAGGTCGTTTCGGAGCATCATGGTACAGAAGGAGCTACTTGGGAAAGTGAAGAGGCCATGCGACGTCTACACCCCCAGTTGTTTGAGTAGAGTAGTGTAGAGTGCAGATTTCGAGGACGAAATTTTTGTAAGGGGGGAAGAAGTGTAACATCCCGAATTTCGACTCAATTTCCGGAAATCAATAAAACGAGCCTTATTTGTTATTTCATTTCGTAAGTCTCGCCCGGAGCGGTAACTAAGTGGCCAAGACCGACATCAGTAACGGAGGTTCGGAGCTTTTTAGGACTGGCTGGCTATTATAGACGGTTTGTGGAAAGGTTCTCATCCATAGCCATGCCTTTGACACGATTACTGAAGAAGGAGACCAAATTTGAATGGGACGATAAGTGTGAAAGGAGCTTTCAGGAGTTGAAGTATAAGTTGACGACCGCTCCAGTGTTGACTATTCCGTCAGGACCAGGTGGATTTGAGATTTATAGTGATGCTTCGCTAAGAGGACTTGGTTGTGTGTTAATGCAGTATGGTAAAGCGGTAGCTTATGCGTCGCGTCAGTTGAGGCCCCATGAAAGGAATTACCCGACGCATGATTTGGAGTTAGCAGCAATAGTGTTCGCACTTAAGATTTGGAGGCATTACTTGTGTGGAGAGAAGTTTCAGATCTATACGGATCATGAGAGCTTAAAGTACCTGTTTTCGCAGAAGGAGTTGAATATGAGACAGCGTAGGTGGATGGAACTTCTGAAGGACTACGACTGCGATATTTTGTATCATCCGGGGAAGGCAAATAAGGTTGCCGATGCCTTGAGTCGCAAGTCTAGTATGGCACACTTGATGGTCAAAGAGTGGACATTGTTGGAAAGGCTCAGAGACTCGGAGTTTAAGTTCGAAGTGAGCCAAGCATCAAATTTGCTAGCTGCTCTAAGGATTGAGCCGGAGATTAAGGACAAGATTAAGGCATTGCAGTCTACGGACCCAGAGATCCAGAAGATAGTTGAGATGGACACAGTGAAAAGGAAGTCAGATTTTCAAGTGTTGGAGGATGGGATTCTGAAGTTTAGAGGACGATTGTGTGTGCCAGATGACGAAGGACTGAAAGAGGAAATTTTGAGTGAAGCTCATCGGAGTCAGTATAGCATCCACCCAGGGAGTACTAAGATGTATCAGAATTTGAGGCGGCACTATTGGTGGAATGGTATGAAGAAGGACGTGGCTAAGCATGTGGCCAAGTGTTTGACGTGCCAACAAGTGAAGGCACAGCACTGCAAGCCAGGTGGATTGTTGCGACCGTTGGAGATCCCAGAATGGAAATGGGATCATATCACGATGGACTTTGTAACGGGATTGCCGCGTAGTCAAAGAGGACATGATTCTATTTGGGTGATAGTGGATCGCTTGACTAAGTCAGCGCATTTTCTAGCAGTGCGAAAGGACTTGGAACTGGAAAAGTATGCAGAGTTGTATGTTCGGCAGATTGTTCGACTTCATGGAGTGCCAGTGACGATTACTTCGGACCGTGATCCCAGGTTTACTGCCAAGTTTTGGAAAAGTCTACAAGAGGCATTAAGAACGAGATTACAGTTCAATACGGCCTATCATCTGCAAACAGATGGTCAGTCGGAAAGGACGATTCAGACTTTGGAGGATATGTTGAGAGCCTGTGTGTTGGATTTCCAAGGCAAGTGGGAAGAACAGTTGCATTTGGTAGAGTTTGCTTACAATAACAGTTATCAGCAAAGTATACAGATGGCACCGTTTGAGGCCTTGTATGGCAGAGCGTGTAGGACGCCGTTGTGTTGGGACGAAGTTGGTGAGAAAAGTATTACTGGCCCAGAGTTGGTACAACGGACTGTGGAAGCTGTAGAGATTATTCGGGATAGACTTAGAACAGCCCAGAGTCGCCGAAAGAGTTACGCCGATCGGAGGAGAAGACCCTTGGAGTTTCAAGTGGGAGATCATGTGTTTCTCAAGGTGTCACCGATGAAAGGATTGTCCCGATTTGGTAAGAAAGGTAAGCTCAGTCCAAGGTATGTCGGGCCATTCGAGATATTGGAGAAGATTGGTGACGTGGCTTACCGACTTGCTTTGCCTCCTAATCTGTCGCAAGTGCACAATGTGTTTCATGTGTCGATGTTAAGGAAGTACGAACCAGACTCGACTCATGTTTTGAGATACAAAGAGATAGATGTTGACGACAAGGTGTCGTATGTGGAAAGACCAGTCAGAATCGAAGACAGAAAGGATCGAGTGCTGAGGAAGAAGACGATTCCAATGGTTAAGGTCGTTTCGGAGCATCATGGTACAGAAGGAGCTACTTGGGAAAGTGAAGAGGCCATGCGACGTCTACACCCCCAGTTGTTTGAGTAGAGTAGTGTAGAGTGCAGATTTCGAGGACGAAATTTTTGTAAGGGGGGAAGAAGTGTAACATCCCGAATTTCGACTCAATTTCCGGAAATCAATAAAACGAGCCTTATTTGTTATTTCATTTCGTAAGTCTCGCCCGGAGCGGTAACTAAGTGGCCAAGACCGACATCAGTAACGGAGGTTCGGAGCTTTTTAGGACTGGCTGGCTATTATAGACGGTTTGTGGAAAGGTTCTCATCCATAGCCATGCCTTTGACACGATTACTGAAGAAGGAGACCAAATTTGAATGGGACGATAAGTGTGAAAGGAGCTTTCAGGAGTTGAAGTATAAGTTGACGACCGCTCCAGTGTTGACTATTCCGTCAGGACCAGGTGGATTTGAGATTTATAGTGATGCTTCGCTAAGAGGACTTGGTTGTGTGTTAATGCAGTATGGTAAAGCGGTAGCTTATGCGTCGCGTCAGTTGAGGCCCCATGAAAGGAATTACCCGACGCATGATTTGGAGTTAGCAGCAATAGTGTTCGCACTTAAGATTTGGAGGCATTACTTGTGTGGAGAGAAGTTTCAGATCTATACGGATCACCAGAGCTTAAAGTACCTTGTTTTCGCAGAAGGAGTTGAATATGAGACAGCGTAGGTGGATGGAACTTCTGAAGGACTACGACTGCGATATTTTGTATCATCCGGGGAAGGCAAATAAGGTTGCCGATGCCTTGAGTCGCAAGTCTAGTATGGCACACTTGATGGTCAAAGAGTGGACATTGTTGGAAAGGCTCAGAGACTCGGAGTTTAAGTTCGAAGTGAGCCAAGCATCAAATTTGCTAGCTGCTCTAAGGATTGAGCCGGAGATTAAGGACAAGATTAAGGCATTGCAGTCTACGGACCCAGAGATCCAGAAGATAGTTGAGATGGACACAGTGAAAAGGAAGTCAGATTTTCAAGTGTTGGAGGATGGGATTCTGAAGTTTAGAGGACGATTGTGTGTGCCAGATGACGAAGGACTGAAAGAGGAAATTTTGAGTGAAGCTCATCGGAGTCAGTATAGCATCCACCCAGGGAGTACTAAGATGTATCAGAATTTGAGGCGGCACTATTGGTGGAATGGTATGAAGAAGGACGTGGCTAAGCATGTGGCCAAGTGTTTGACGTGCCAACAAGTGAAGGCACAGCACTGCAAGCCAGGTGGATTGTTGCGACCGTTGGAGATCCCAGAATGGAAATGGGATCATATCACGATGGACTTTGTAACGGGATTGCCGCGTAGTCAAAGAGGACATGATTCTATTTGGGTGATAGTGGATCGCTTGACTAAGTCAGCGCATTTTCTAGCAGTGCGAAAGGACTTGGAACTGGAAAAGTATGCAGAGTTGTATGTTCGGCAGATTGTTCGACTTCATGGAGTGCCAGTGACGATTACTTCGGACCGTGATCCCAGGTTTACTGCCAAGTTTTGGAAAAGTCTACAAGAGGCATTAAGAACGAGATTACAGTTCAATACGGCCTATCATCTGCAAACAGATGGTCAGTCGGAAAGGACGATTCAGACTTTGGAGGATATGTTGAGAGCCTGTGTGTTGGATTTCCAAGGCAAGTGGGAAGAACAGTTGCATTTGGTAGAGTTTGCTTACAATAACAGTTATCAGCAAAGTATACAGATGGCACCGTTTGAGGCCTTGTATGGCAGAGCGTGTAGGACGCCGTTGTGTTGGGACGAAGTTGGTGAGAAAAGTATTACTGGCCCAGAGTTGGTACAACGGACTGTGGAAGCTGTAGAGATTATTCGGGATAGACTTAGAACAGCCCAGAGTCGCCGAAAGAGTTACGCCGATCGGAGGAGAAGACCCTTGGAGTTTCAAGTGGGAGATCATGTGTTTCTCAAGGTGTCACCGATGAAAGGATTGTCCCGATTTGGTAAGAAAGGTAAGCTCAGTCCAAGGTATGTCGGGCCATTCGAGATATTGGAGAAGATTGGTGACGTGGCTTACCGACTTGCTTTGCCTCCTAATCTGTCGCAAGTGCACAATGTGTTTCATGTGTCGATGTTAAGGAAGTACGAACCAGACTCGACTCATGTTTTGAGATACAAAGAGATAGATGTTGACGACAAGGTGTCGTATGTGGAAAGACCAGTCAGAATCGAAGACAGAAAGGATCGAGTGCTGAGGAAGAAGACGATTCCAATGGTTAAGGTCGTTTCGGAGCATCATGGTACAGAAGGAGCTACTTGGGAAAGTGAAGAGGCCATGCGACGTCTACACCCCCAGTTGTTTGAGTAGAGTAGTGTAGAGTGCAGATTTCGAGGACGAAATTTTTGTAAGGGGGGAAGAAGTGTAACATCCCGAATTTCGACTCAATTTCCGGAAATCAATAAAACGAGCCTTATTTGTTATTTCATTTCGTAAGTCTCGCCCGGAGCGGTAACTAAGTGGCCAAGACCGACATCAGTAACGGAGGTTCGGAGCTTTTTAGGACTGGCTGGCTATTATAGACGGTTTGTGGAAAGGTTCTCATCCATAGCCATGCCTTTGACACGATTACTGAAGAAGGAGACCAAATTTGAATGGGACGATAAGTGTGAAAGGAGCTTTCAGGAGTTGAAGTATAAGTTGACGACCGCTCCAGTGTTGACTATTCCGTCAGGACCAGGTGGATTTGAGATTTATAGTGATGCTTCGCTAAGAGGACTTGGTTGTGTGTTAATGCAGTATGGTAAAGCGGTAGCTTATGCGTCGCGTCAGTTGAGGCCCCATGAAAGGAATTACCCGACGCATGATTTGGAGTTAGCAGCAATAGTGTTCGCACTTAAGATTTGGAGGCATTACTTGTGTGGAGAGAAGTTTCAGATCTATACGGATCACCAGAGCTTAAAGTACCTTGTTTTCGCAGAAGGAGTTGAATATGAGACAGCGTAGGTGGATGGAACTTCTGAAGGACTACGACTGCGATATTTTGTATCATCCGGGGAAGGCAAATAAGGTTGCCGATGCCTTGAGTCGCAAGTCTAGTATGGCACACTTGATGGTCAAAGAGTGGACATTGTTGGAAAGGCTCAGAGACTCGGAGTTTAAGTTCGAAGTGAGCCAAGCATCAAATTTGCTAGCTGCTCTAAGGATTGAGCCGGAGATTAAGGACAAGATTAAGGCATTGCAGTCTACGGACCCAGAGATCCAGAAGATAGTTGAGATGGACACAGTGAAAAGGAAGTCAGATTTTCAAGTGTTGGAGGATGGGATTCTGAAGTTTAGAGGACGATTGTGTGTGCCAGATGACGAAGGACTGAAAGAGGAAATTTTGAGTGAAGCTCATCGGAGTCAGTATAGCATCCACCCAGGGAGTACTAAGATGTATCAGAATTTGAGGCGGCACTATTGGTGGAATGGTATGAAGAAGGACGTGGCTAAGCATGTGGCCAAGTGTTTGACGTGCCAACAAGTGAAGGCACAGCACTGCAAGCCAGGTGGATTGTTGCGACCGTTGGAGATCCCAGAATGGAAATGGGATCATATCACGATGGACTTTGTAACGGGATTGCCGCGTAGTCAAAGAGGACATGATTCTATTTGGGTGATAGTGGATCGCTTGACTAAGTCAGCGCATTTTCTAGCAGTGCGAAAGGACTTGGAACTGGAAAAGTATGCAGAGTTGTATGTTCGGCAGATTGTTCGACTTCATGGAGTGCCAGTGACGATTACTTCGGACCGTGATCCCAGGTTTACTGCCAAGTTTTGGAAAAGTCTACAAGAGGCATTAAGAACGAGATTACAGTTCAATACGGCCTATCATCTGCAAACAGATGGTCAGTCGGAAAGGACGATTCAGACTTTGGAGGATATGTTGAGAGCCTGTGTGTTGGATTTCCAAGGCAAGTGGGAAGAACAGTTGCATTTGGTAGAGTTTGCTTACAATAACAGTTATCAGCAAAGTATACAGATGGCACCGTTTGAGGCCTTGTATGGCAGAGCGTGTAGGACGCCGTTGTGTTGGGACGAAGTTGGTGAGAAAAGTATTACTGGCCCAGAGTTGGTACAACGGACTGTGGAAGCTGTAGAGATTATTCGGGATAGACTTAGAACAGCCCAGAGTCGCCGAAAGAGTTACGCCGATCGGAGGAGAAGACCCTTGGAGTTTCAAGTGGGAGATCATGTGTTTCTCAAGGTGTCACCGATGAAAGGATTGTCCCGATTTGGTAAGAAAGGTAAGCTCAGTCCAAGGTATGTCGGGCCATTCGAGATATTGGAGAAGATTGGTGACGTGGCTTACCGACTTGCTTTGCCTCCTAATCTGTCGCAAGTGCACAATGTGTTTCATGTGTCGATGTTAAGGAAGTACGAACCAGACTCGACTCATGTTTTGAGATACAAAGAGATAGATGTTGACGACAAGGTGTCGTATGTGGAAAGACCAGTCAGAATCGAAGACAGAAAGGATCGAGTGCTGAGGAAGAAGACGATTCCAATGGTTAAGGTCGTTTCGGAGCATCATGGTACAGAAGGAGCTACTTGGGAAAGTGAAGAGGCCATGCGACGTCTACACCCCCAGTTGTTTGAGTAGAGTAGTGTAGAGTGCAGATTTCGAGGACGAAATTTTTGTAAGGGGGGAAGAAGTGTAACATCCCGAATTTCGACTCAATTTCCGGAAATCAATAAAACGAGCCTTATTTGTTATTTCATTTCGTAAGTCTCGCCCGGAGCGGTAACTAAGTGGCCAAGACCGACATCGGTAACGGAGGTTCGGAGCTTTTTAGGACTGGCTGGCTATTATAGACGGTTTGTGGAAAGGTTCTCATCCATAGCCATGCCTTTGACACGATTACTGAAGAAGGAGACCAAATTTGAATGGGACGATAAGTGTGAAAGGAGCTTTCAGGAGTTGAAGTATAAGTTGACGACCGCTCCAGTGTTGACTATTCCGTCAGGACCAGGTGGATTTGAGATTTATAGTGATGCTTCGCTAAGAGGACTTGGTTGTGTGTTAATGCAGTATGGTAAAGCGGTAGCTTATGCGTCGCGTCAGTTGAGGCCCCATGAAAGGAATTACCCGACGCATGATTTGGAGTTAGCAGCAATAGTGTTCGCACTTAAGATTTGGAGGCATTACTTGTGTGGAGAGAAGTTTCAGATCTATACGGATCATGAGAGCTTAAAGTACCTGTTTTCGCAGAAGGAGTTGAATATGAGACAGCGTAGGTGGATGGAACTTCTGAAGGACTACGACTGCGATATTTTGTATCATCCGGGGAAGGCAAATAAGGTTGCCGATGCCTTGAGTCGCAAGTCTAGTATGGCACACTTGATGGTCAAAGAGTGGACATTGTTGGAAAGGCTCAGAGACTCGGAGTTTAAGTTCGAAGTGAGCCAAGCATCAAATTTGCTAGCTGCTCTAAGGATTGAGCCGGAGATTAAGGACAAGATTAAGGCATTGCAGTCTACGGACCCAGAGATCCAGAAGATAGTTGAGATGGACACAGTGAAAAGGAAGTCAGATTTTCAAGTGTTGGAGGATGGGATTCTGAAGTTTAGAGGACGATTGTGTGTGCCAGATGACGAAGGACTGAAAGAGGAAATTTTGAGTGAAGCTCATCGGAGTCAGTATAGCATCCACCCAGGGAGTACTAAGATGTATCAGAATTTGAGGCGGCACTATTGGTGGAATGGTATGAAGAAGGACGTGGCTAAGCATGTGGCCAAGTGTTTGACGTGCCAACAAGTGAAGGCACAGCACTGCAAGCCAGGTGGATTGTTGCGACCGTTGGAGATCCCAGAATGGAAATGGGATCATATCACGATGGACTTTGTAACGGGATTGCCGCGTAGTCAAAGAGGACATGATTCTATTTGGGTGATAGTGGATCGCTTGACTAAGTCAGCGCATTTTCTAGCAGTGCGAAAGGACTTGGAACTGGAAAAGTATGCAGAGTTGTATGTTCGGCAGATTGTTCGACTTCATGGAGTGCCAGTGACGATTACTTCGGACCGTGATCCCAGGTTTACTGCCAAGTTTTGGAAAAGTCTACAAGAGGCATTAAGAACGAGATTACAGTTCAATACGGCCTATCATCTGCAAACAGATGGTCAGTCGGAAAGGACGATTCAGACTTTGGAGGATATGTTGAGAGCCTGTGTGTTGGATTTCCAAGGCAAGTGGGAAGAACAGTTGCATTTGGTAGAGTTTGCTTACAATAACAGTTATCAGCAAAGTATACAGATGGCACCGTTTGAGGCCTTGTATGGCAGAGCGTGTAGGACGCCGTTGTGTTGGGACGAAGTTGGTGAGAAAAGTATTACTGGCCCAGAGTTGGTACAACGGACTGTGGAAGCTGTAGAGATTATTCGGGATAGACTTAGAACAGCCCAGAGTCGCCGAAAGAGTTACGCCGATCGGAGGAGAAGACCCTTGGAGTTTCAAGTGGGAGATCATGTGTTTCTCAAGGTGTCACCGATGAAAGGATTGTCCCGATTTGGTAAGAAAGGTAAGCTCAGTCCAAGGTATGTCGGGCCATTCGAGATATTGGAGAAGATTGGTGACGTGGCTTACCGACTTGCTTTGCCTCCTAATCTGTCGCAAGTGCACAATGTGTTTCATGTGTCGATGTTAAGGAAGTACGAACCAGACTCGACTCATGTTTTGAGATACAAAGAGATAGATGTTGACGACAAGGTGTCGTATGTGGAAAGACCAGTCAGAATCGAAGACAGAAAGGATCGAGTGCTGAGGAAGAAGACGATTCCAATGGTTAAGGTCGTTTCGGAGCATCATGGTACAGAAGGAGCTACTTGGGAAAGTGAAGAGGCCATGCGACGTCTACACCCCCAGTTGTTTGAGTAGAGTAGTGTAGAGTGCAGATTTCGAGGACGAAATTTTTGTAAGGGGGGAAGAAGTGTAACATCCCGAATTTCGACTCAATTTCCGGAAATCAATAAAACGAGCCTTATTTGTTATTTCATTTCGTAAGTCTCGCCCGGAGCGGTAACTAAGTGGCCAAGACCGACATCGGTAACGGAGGTTCGGAGCTTTTTAGGACTGGCTGGCTATTATAGACGGTTTGTGGAAAGGTTCTCATCCATAGCCATGCCTTTGACACGATTACTGAAGAAGGAGACCAAATTTGAATGGGACGATAAGTGTGAAAGGAGCTTTCAGGAGTTGAAGTATAAGTTGACGACCGCTCCAGTGTTGACTATTCCGTCAGGACCAGGTGGATTTGAGATTTATAGTGATGCTTCGCTAAGAGGACTTGGTTGTGTGTTAATGCAGTATGGTAAAGCGGTAGCTTATGCGTCGCGTCAGTTGAGGCCCCATGAAAGGAATTACCCGACGCATGATTTGGAGTTAGCAGCAATAGTGTTCGCACTTAAGATTTGGAGGCATTACTTGTGTGGAGAGAAGTTTCAGATCTATACGGATCATGAGAGCTTAAAGTACCTGTTTTCGCAGAAGGAGTTGAATATGAGACAGCGTAGGTGGATGGAACTTCTGAAGGACTACGACTGCGATATTTTGTATCATCCGGGGAAGGCAAATAAGGTTGCCGATGCCTTGAGTCGCAAGTCTAGTATGGCACACTTGATGGTCAAAGAGTGGACATTGTTGGAAAGGCTCAGAGACTCGGAGTTTAAGTTCGAAGTGAGCCAAGCATCAAATTTGCTAGCTGCTCTAAGGATTGAGCCGGAGATTAAGGACAAGATTAAGGCATTGCAGTCTACGGACCCAGAGATCCAGAAGATAGTTGAGATGGACACAGTGAAAAGGAAGTCAGATTTTCAAGTGTTGGAGGATGGGATTCTGAAGTTTAGAGGACGATTGTGTGTGCCAGATGACGAAGGACTGAAAGAGGAAATTTTGAGTGAAGCTCATCGGAGTCAGTATAGCATCCACCCAGGGAGTACTAAGATGTATCAGAATTTGAGGCGGCACTATTGGTGGAATGGTATGAAGAAGGACGTGGCTAAGCATGTGGCCAAGTGTTTGACGTGCCAACAAGTGAAGGCACAGCACTGCAAGCCAGGTGGATTGTTGCGACCGTTGGAGATCCCAGAATGGAAATGGGATCATATCACGATGGACTTTGTAACGGGATTGCCGCGTAGTCAAAGAGGACATGATTCTATTTGGGTGATAGTGGATCGCTTGACTAAGTCAGCGCATTTTCTAGCAGTGCGAAAGGACTTGGAACTGGAAAAGTATGCAGAGTTGTATGTTCGGCAGATTGTTCGACTTCATGGAGTGCCAGTGACGATTACTTCGGACCGTGATCCCAGGTTTACTGCCAAGTTTTGGAAAAGTCTACAAGAGGCATTAAGAACGAGATTACAGTTCAATACGGCCTATCATCTGCAAACAGATGGTCAGTCGGAAAGGACGATTCAGACTTTGGAGGATATGTTGAGAGCCTGTGTGTTGGATTTCCAAGGCAAGTGGGAAGAACAGTTGCATTTGGTAGAGTTTGCTTACAATAACAGTTATCAGCAAAGTATACAGATGGCACCGTTTGAGGCCTTGTATGGCAGAGCGTGTAGGACGCCGTTGTGTTGGGACGAAGTTGGTGAGAAAAGTATTACTGGCCCAGAGTTGGTACAACGGACTGTGGAAGCTGTAGAGATTATTCGGGATAGACTTAGAACAGCCCAGAGTCGCCGAAAGAGTTACGCCGATCGGAGGAGAAGACCCTTGGAGTTTCAAGTGGGAGATCATGTGTTTCTCAAGGTGTCACCGATGAAAGGATTGTCCCGATTTGGTAAGAAAGGTAAGCTCAGTCCAAGGTATGTCGGGCCATTCGAGATATTGGAGAAGATTGGTGACGTGGCTTACCGACTTGCTTTGCCTCCTAATCTGTCGCAAGTGCACAATGTGTTTCATGTGTCGATGTTAAGGAAGTACGAACCAGACTCGACTCATGTTTTGAGATACAAAGAGATAGATGTTGACGACAAGGTGTCGTATGTGGAAAGACCAGTCAGAATCGAAGACAGAAAGGATCGAGTGCTGAGGAAGAAGACGATTCCAATGGTTAAGGTCGTTTCGGAGCATCATGGTACAGAAGGAGCTACTTGGGAAAGTGAAGAGGCCATGCGACGTCTACACCCCCAGTTGTTTGAGTAGAGTAGTGTAGAGTGCAGATTTCGAGGACGAAATTTTTGTAAGGGGGGAAGAAGTGTAACATCCCGAATTTCGACTCAATTTCCGGAAATCAATAAAACGAGCCTTATTTGTTATTTCATTTCGTAAGTCTCGCCCGGAGCGGTAACTAAGTGGCCAAGACCGACATCGGTAACGGAGGTTCGGAGCTTTTTAGGACTGGCTGGCTATTATAGACGGTTTGTGGAAAGGTTCTCATCCATAGCCATGCCTTTGACACGATTACTGAAGAAGGAGACCAAATTTGAATGGGACGATAAGTGTGAAAGGAGCTTTCAGGAGTTGAAGTATAAGTTGACGACCGCTCCAGTGTTGACTATTCCGTCAGGACCAGGTGGATTTGAGATTTATAGTGATGCTTCGCTAAGAGGACTTGGTTGTGTGTTAATGCAGTATGGTAAAGCGGTAGCTTATGCGTCGCGTCAGTTGAGGCCCCATGAAAGGAATTACCCGACGCATGATTTGGAGTTAGCAGCAATAGTGTTCGCACTTAAGATTTGGAGGCATTACTTGTGTGGAGAGAAGTTTCAGATCTATACGGATCATGAGAGCTTAAAGTACCTGTTTTCGCAGAAGGAGTTGAATATGAGACAGCGTAGGTGGATGGAACTTCTGAAGGACTACGACTGCGATATTTTGTATCATCCGGGGAAGGCAAATAAGGTTGCCGATGCCTTGAGTCGCAAGTCTAGTATGGCACACTTGATGGTCAAAGAGTGGACATTGTTGGAAAGGCTCGGAGACTCGGAGTTTAAGTTCGAAGTGAGCCAAGCATCAAATTTGCTAGCTGCTCTAAGGATTGAGCCGGAGATTAAGGACAAGATTAAGGCATTGCAGTCTACGGACCCAGAGATCCAGAAGATAGTTGAGATGGACACAGTGAAAAGGAAGTCAGATTTTCAAGTGTTGGAGGATGGGATTCTGAAGTTTAGAGGACGATTGTGTGTGCCAGATGACGAAGGACTGAAAGAGGAAATTTTGAGTGAAGCTCATCGGAGTCAGTATAGCATCCACCCAGGGAGTACTAAGATGTATCAGAATTTGAGGCGGCACTATTGGTGGAATGGTATGAAGAAGGACGTGGCTAAGCATGTGGCCAAGTGTTTGACGTGCCAACAAGTGAAGGCACAGCACTGCAAGCCAGGTGGATTGTTGCGACCGTTGGAGATCCCAGAATGGAAATGGGATCATATCACGATGGACTTTGTAACGGGATTGCCGCGTAGTCAAAGAGGACATGATTCTATTTGGGTGATAGTGGATCGCTTGACTAAGTCAGCGCATTTTCTAGCAGTGCGAAAGGACTTGGAACTGGAAAAGTATGCAGAGTTGTATGTTCGGCAGATTGTTCGACTTCATGGAGTGCCAGTGACGATTACTTCGGACCGTGATCCCAGGTTTACTGCCAAGTTTTGGAAAAGTCTACAAGAGGCATTAAGAACGAGATTACAGTTCAATACGGCCTATCATCTGCAAACAGATGGTCAGTCGGAAAGGACGATTCAGACTTTGGAGGATATGTTGAGAGCCTGTGTGTTGGATTTCCAAGGCAAGTGGGAAGAACAGTTGCATTTGGTAGAGTTTGCTTACAATAACAGTTATCAGCAAAGTATACAGATGGCACCGTTTGAGGCCTTGTATGGCAGAGCGTGTAGGACGCCGTTGTGTTGGGACGAAGTTGGTGAGAAAAGTATTACTGGCCCAGAGTTGGTACAACGGACTGTGGAAGCTGTAGAGATTATTCGGGATAGACTTAGAACAGCCCAGAGTCGCCGAAAGAGTTACGCCGATCGGAGGAGAAGACCCTTGGAGTTTCAAGTGGGAGATCATGTGTTTCTCAAGGTGTCACCGATGAAAGGATTGTCCCGATTTGGTAAGAAAGGTAAGCTCAGTCCAAGGTATGTCGGGCCATTCGAGATATTGGAGAAGATTGGTGACGTGGCTTACCGACTTGCTTTGCCTCCTAATCTGTCGCAAGTGCACAATGTGTTTCATGTGTCGATGTTAAGGAAGTACGAACCAGACTCGACTCATGTTTTGAGATACAAAGAGATAGATGTTGACGACAAGGTGTCGTATGTGGAAAGACCAGTCAGAATCGAAGACAGAAAGGATCGAGTGCTGAGGAAGAAGACGATTCCAATGGTTAAGGTCGTTTCGGAGCATCATGGTACAGAAGGAGCTACTTGGGAAAGTGAAGAGGCCATGCGACGTCTACACCCCCAGTTGTTTGAGTAGAGTAGTGTAGAGTGCAGATTTCGAGGACGAAATTTTTGTAAGGGGGGAAGAAGTGTAACATCCCGAATTTCGACTCAATTTCCGGAAATCAATAAAACGAGCCTTATTTGTTATTTCATTTCGTAAGTCTCGCCCGGAGCGGTAACTAAGTGGCCAAGACCGACATCGGTAACGGAGGTTCGGAGCTTTTTAGGACTGGCTGGCTATTATAGACGGTTTGTGGAAAGGTTCTCATCCATAGCCATGCCTTTGACACGATTACTGAAGAAGGAGACCAAATTTGAATGGGACGATAAGTGTGAAAGGAGCTTTCAGGAGTTGAAGTATAAGTTGACGACCGCTCCAGTGTTGACTATTCCGTCAGGACCAGGTGGATTTGAGATTTATAGTGATGCTTCGCTAAGAGGACTTGGTTGTGTGTTAATGCAGTATGGTAAAGCGGTAGCTTATGCGTCGCGTCAGTTGAGGCCCCATGAAAGGAATTACCCGACGCATGATTTGGAGTTAGCAGCAATAGTGTTCGCACTTAAGATTTGGAGGCATTACTTGTGTGGAGAGAAGTTTCAGATCTATACGGATCATGAGAGCTTAAAGTACCTGTTTTCGCAGAAGGAGTTGAATATGAGACAGCGTAGGTGGATGGAACTTCTGAAGGACTACGACTGCGATATTTTGTATCATCCGGGGAAGGCAAATAAGGTTGCCGATGCCTTGAGTCGCAAGTCTAGTATGGCACACTTGATGGTCAAAGAGTGGACATTGTTGGAAAGGCTCGGAGACTCGGAGTTTAAGTTCGAAGTGAGCCAAGCATCAAATTTGCTAGCTGCTCTAAGGATTGAGCCGGAGATTAAGGACAAGATTAAGGCATTGCAGTCTACGGACCCAGAGATCCAGAAGATAGTTGAGATGGACACAGTGAAAAGGAAGTCAGATTTTCAAGTGTTGGAGGATGGGATTCTGAAGTTTAGAGGACGATTGTGTGTGCCAGATGACGAAGGACTGAAAGAGGAAATTTTGAGTGAAGCTCATCGGAGTCAGTATAGCATCCACCCAGGGAGTACTAAGATGTATCAGAATTTGAGGCGGCACTATTGGTGGAATGGTATGAAGAAGGACGTGGCTAAGCATGTGGCCAAGTGTTTGACGTGCCAACAAGTGAAGGCACAGCACTGCAAGCCAGGTGGATTGTTGCGACCGTTGGAGATCCCAGAATGGAAATGGGATCATATCACGATGGACTTTGTAACGGGATTGCCGCGTAGTCAAAGAGGACATGATTCTATTTGGGTGATAGTGGATCGCTTGACTAAGTCAGCGCATTTTCTAGCAGTGCGAAAGGACTTGGAACTGGAAAAGTATGCAGAGTTGTATGTTCGGCAGATTGTTCGACTTCATGGAGTGCCAGTGACGATTACTTCGGACCGTGATCCCAGGTTTACTGCCAAGTTTTGGAAAAGTCTACAAGAGGCATTAAGAACGAGATTACAGTTCAATACGGCCTATCATCTGCAAACAGATGGTCAGTCGGAAAGGACGATTCAGACTTTGGAGGATATGTTGAGAGCCTGTGTGTTGGATTTCCAAGGCAAGTGGGAAGAACAGTTGCATTTGGTAGAGTTTGCTTACAATAACAGTTATCAGCAAAGTATACAGATGGCACCGTTTGAGGCCTTGTATGGCAGAGCGTGTAGGACGCCGTTGTGTTGGGACGAAGTTGGTGAGAAAAGTATTACTGGCCCAGAGTTGGTACAACGGACTGTGGAAGCTGTAGAGATTATTCGGGATAGACTTAGAACAGCCCAGAGTCGCCGAAAGAGTTACGCCGATCGGAGGAGAAGACCCTTGGAGTTTCAAGTGGGAGATCATGTGTTTCTCAAGGTGTCACCGATGAAAGGATTGTCCCGATTTGGTAAGAAAGGTAAGCTCAGTCCAAGGTATGTCGGGCCATTCGAGATATTGGAGAAGATTGGTGACGTGGCTTACCGACTTGCTTTGCCTCCTAATCTGTCGCAAGTGCACAATGTGTTTCATGTGTCGATGTTAAGGAAGTACGAACCAGACTCGACTCATGTTTTGAGATACAAAGAGATAGATGTTGACGACAAGGTGTCGTATGTGGAAAGACCAGTCAGAATCGAAGACAGAAAGGATCGAGTGCTGAGGAAGAAGACGATTCCAATGGTTAAGGTCGTTTCGGAGCATCATGGTACAGAAGGAGCTACTTGGGAAAGTGAAGAGGCCATGCGACGTCTACACCCCCAGTTGTTTGAGTAGAGTAGTGTAGAGTGCAGATTTCGAGGACGAAATTTTTGTAAGGGGGGAAGAAGTGTAACATCCCGAATTTCGACTCAATTTCCGGAAATCAATAAAACGAGCCTTATTTGTTATTTCATTTCGTAAGTCTCGCCCGGAGCGGTAACTAAGTGGCCAAGACCGACATCAGTAACGGAGGTTCGGAGCTTTTTAGGACTGGCTGGCTATTATAGACGGTTTGTGGAAAGGTTCTCATCCATAGCCATGCCTTTGACACGATTACTGAAGAAGGAGACCAAATTTGAATGGGACGATAAGTGTGAAAGGAGCTTTCAGGAGTTGAAGTATAAGTTGACGACCGCTCCAGTGTTGACTATTCCGTCAGGACCAGGTGGATTTGAGATTTATAGTGATGCTTCGCTAAGAGGACTTGGTTGTGTGTTAATGCAGTATGGTAAAGTGGTAGCTTATGCGTCGCGTCAGTTGAGGCCCCATGAAAGGAATTACCCGACGCATGATTTGGAGTTAGCAGCAATAGTGTTCGCACTTAAGATTTGGAGGCATTACTTGTGTGGAGAGAAGTTTCAGATCTATACGGATCATGAGAGCTTAAAGTACCTGTTTTCGCAGAAGGAGTTGAATATGAGACAGCGTAGGTGGATGGAACTTCTGAAGGACTACGACTGCGATATTTTGTATCATCCGGGGAAGGCAAATAAGGTTGCCGATGCCTTGAGTCGCAAGTCTAGTATGGCACACTTGATGGTCAAAGAGTGGACATTGTTGGAAAGGCTCAGAGACTCGGAGTTTAAGTTCGAAGTGAGCCAAGCATCAAATTTGCTAGCTGCTCTAAGGATTGAGCCGGAGATTAAGGACAAGATTAAGGCATTGCAGTCTACGGACCCAGAGATCCAGAAGATAGTTGAGATGGACACAGTGAAAAGGAAGTCAGATTTTCAAGTGTTGGAGGATGGGATTCTGAAGTTTAGAGGACGATTGTGTGTGCCAGATGACGAAGGACTGAAAGAGGAAATTTTGAGTGAAGCTCATCGGAGTCAGTATAGCATCCACCCAGGGAGTACTAAGATGTATCAGAATTTGAGGCGGCACTATTGGTGGAATGGTATGAAGAAGGACGTGGCTAAGCATGTGGCCAAGTGTTTGACGTGCCAACAAGTGAAGGCACAGCACTGCAAGCCAGGTGGATTGTTGCGACCGTTGGAGATCCCAGAATGGAAATGGGATCATATCACGATGGACTTTGTAACGGGATTGCCGCGTAGTCAAAGAGGACATGATTCTATTTGGGTGATAGTGGATCGCTTGACTAAGTCAGCGCATTTTCTAGCAGTGCGAAAGGACTTGGAACTGGAAAAGTATGCAGAGTTGTATGTTCGGCAGATTGTTCGACTTCATGGAGTGCCAGTGACGATTACTTCGGACCGTGATCCCAGGTTTACTGCCAAGTTTTGGAAAAGTCTACAAGAGGCATTAAGAACGAGATTACAGTTCAATACGGCCTATCATCTGCAAACAGATGGTCAGTCGGAAAGGACGATTCAGACTTTGGAGGATATGTTGAGAGCCTGTGTGTTGGATTTCCAAGGCAAGTGGGAAGAACAGTTGCATTTGGTAGAGTTTGCTTACAATAACAGTTATCAGCAAAGTATACAGATGGCACCGTTTGAGGCCTTGTATGGCAGAGCGTGTAGGACGCCGTTGTGTTGGGACGAAGTTGGTGAGAAAAGTATTACTGGCCCAGAGTTGGTACAACGGACTGTGGAAGCTGTAGAGATTATTCGGGATAGACTTAGAACAGCCCAGAGTCGCCGAAAGAGTTACGCCGATCGGAGGAGAAGACCCTTGGAGTTTCAAGTGGGAGATCATGTGTTTCTCAAGGTGTCACCGATGAAAGGATTGTCCCGATTTGGTAAGAAAGGTAAGCTCAGTCCAAGGTATGTCGGGCCATTCGAGATATTGGAGAAGATTGGTGACGTGGCTTACCGACTTGCTTTGCCTCCTAATCTGTCGCAAGTGCACAATGTGTTTCATGTGTCGATGTTAAGGAAGTACGAACCAGACTCGACTCATGTTTTGAGATACAAAGAGATAGATGTTGACGACAAGGTGTCGTATGTGGAAAGACCAGTCAGAATCGAAGACAGAAAGGATCGAGTGCTGAGGAAGAAGACGATTCCAATGGTTAAGGTCGTTTCGGAGCATCATGGTACAGAAGGAGCTACTTGGGAAAGTGAAGAGGCCATGCGACGTCTACACCCCCAGTTGTTTGAGTAGAGTAGTGTAGAGTGCAGATTTCGAGGACGAAATTTTTGTAAGGGGGGAAGAAGTGTAACATCCCGAATTTCGACTCAATTTCCGGAAATCAATAAAACGAGCCTTATTTGTTATTTCATTTCGTAAGTCTCGCCCGGAGCGGTAACTAAGTGGCCAAGACCGACATCAGTAACGGAGGTTCGGAGCTTTTTAGGACTGGCTGGCTATTATAGACGGTTTGTGGAAAGGTTCTCATCCATAGCCATGCCTTTGACACGATTACTGAAGAAGGAGACCAAATTTGAATGGGACGATAAGTGTGAAAGGAGCTTTCAGGAGTTGAAGTATAAGTTGACGACCGCTCCAGTGTTGACTATTCCGTCAGGACCAGGTGGATTTGAGATTTATAGTGATGCTTCGCTAAGAGGACTTGGTTGTGTGTTAATGCAGTATGGTAAAGTGGTAGCTTATGCGTCGCGTCAGTTGAGGCCCCATGAAAGGAATTACCCGACGCATGATTTGGAGTTAGCAGCAATAGTGTTCGCACTTAAGATTTGGAGGCATTACTTGTGTGGAGAGAAGTTTCAGATCTATACGGATCATGAGAGCTTAAAGTACCTGTTTTCGCAGAAGGAGTTGAATATGAGACAGCGTAGGTGGATGGAACTTCTGAAGGACTACGACTGCGATATTTTGTATCATCCGGGGAAGGCAAATAAGGTTGCCGATGCCTTGAGTCGCAAGTCTAGTATGGCACACTTGATGGTCAAAGAGTGGACATTGTTGGAAAGGCTCGGAGACTCGGAGTTTAAGTTCGAAGTGAGCCAAGCATCAAATTTGCTAGCTGCTCTAAGGATTGAGCCGGAGATTAAGGACAAGATTAAGGCATTGCAGTCTACGGACCCAGAGATCCAGAAGATAGTTGAGATGGACACAGTGAAAAGGAAGTCAGATTTTCAAGTGTTGGAGGATGGGATTCTGAAGTTTAGAGGACGATTGTGTGTGCCAGATGACGAAGGACTGAAAGAGGAAATTTTGAGTGAAGCTCATCGGAGTCAGTATAGCATCCACCCAGGGAGTACTAAGATGTATCAGAATTTGAGGCGGCACTATTGGTGGAATGGTATGAAGAAGGACGTGGCTAAGCATGTGGCCAAGTGTTTGACGTGCCAACAAGTGAAGGCACAGCACTGCAAGCCAGGTGGATTGTTGCGACCGTTGGAGATCCCAGAATGGAAATGGGATCATATCACGATGGACTTTGTAACGGGATTGCCGCGTAGTCAAAGAGGACATGATTCTATTTGGGTGATAGTGGATCGCTTGACTAAGTCAGCGCATTTTCTAGCAGTGCGAAAGGACTTGGAACTGGAAAAGTATGCAGAGTTGTATGTTCGGCAGATTGTTCGACTTCATGGAGTGCCAGTGACGATTACTTCGGACCGTGATCCCAGGTTTACTGCCAAGTTTTGGAAAAGTCTACAAGAGGCATTAAGAACGAGATTACAGTTCAATACGGCCTATCATCTGCAAACAGATGGTCAGTCGGAAAGGACGATTCAGACTTTGGAGGATATGTTGAGAGCCTGTGTGTTGGATTTCCAAGGCAAGTGGGAAGAACAGTTGCATTTGGTAGAGTTTGCTTACAATAACAGTTATCAGCAAAGTATACAGATGGCACCGTTTGAGGCCTTGTATGGCAGAGCGTGTAGGACGCCGTTGTGTTGGGACGAAGTTGGTGAGAAAAGTATTACTGGCCCAGAGTTGGTACAACGGACTGTGGAAGCTGTAGAGATTATTCGGGATAGACTTAGAACAGCCCAGAGTCGCCGAAAGAGTTACGCCGATCGGAGGAGAAGACCCTTGGAGTTTCAAGTGGGAGATCATGTGTTTCTCAAGGTGTCACCGATGAAAGGATTGTCCCGATTTGGTAAGAAAGGTAAGCTCAGTCCAAGGTATGTCGGGCCATTCGAGATATTGGAGAAGATTGGTGACGTGGCTTACCGACTTGCTTTGCCTCCTAATCTGTCGCAAGTGCACAATGTGTTTCATGTGTCGATGTTAAGGAAGTACGAACCAGACTCGACTCATGTTTTGAGATACAAAGAGATAGATGTTGACGACAAGGTGTCGTATGTGGAAAGACCAGTCAGAATCGAAGACAGAAAGGATCGAGTGCTGAGGAAGAAGACGATTCCAATGGTTAAGGTCGTTTGGGAGCATCATGGTACAGAAGGAGCTACTTGGGAAAGTGAAGAGGCCATGCGACGTCTACACCCCCAGTTGTTTGAGTAGAGTAGTGTAGAGTGCAGATTTCGAGGACGAAATTTTTGTAAGGGGGGAAGAAGTGTAACATCCCGAATTTCGACTCAATTTCCGGAAATCAATAAAACGAGCCTTATTTGTTATTTCATTTCGTAAGTCTCGCCCGGAGCGGTAACTAAGTGGCCAAGACCGACATCGGTAACGGAGGTTCGGAGCTTTTTAGGACTGGCTGGCTATTATAGACGGTTTGTGGAAAGGTTCTCATCCATAGCCATGCCTTTGACACGATTACTGAAGAAGGAGACCAAATTTGAATGGGACGATAAGTGTGAAAGGAGCTTTCAGGAGTTGAAGTATAAGTTGACGACCGCTCCAGTGTTGACTATTCCGTCAGGACCAGGTGGATTTGAGATTTATAGTGATGCTTCGCTAAGAGGACTTGGTTGTGTGTTAATGCAGTATGGTAAAGTGGTAGCTTATGCGTCGCGTCAGTTGAGGCCCCATGAAAGGAATTACCCGACGCATGATTTGGAGTTAGCAGCAATAGTGTTCGCACTTAAGATTTGGAGGCATTACTTGTGTGGAGAGAAGTTTCAGATCTATACGGATCATGAGAGCTTAAAGTACCTGTTTTCGCAGAAGGAGTTGAATATGAGACAGCGTAGGTGGATGGAACTTCTGAAGGACT
Organism: Syzygium aromaticum; assembly: GCA_024500025.1. Classification (NCBI taxonomy): domain Eukaryota; kingdom Viridiplantae; phylum Streptophyta; class Magnoliopsida; order Myrtales; family Myrtaceae; genus Syzygium; species Syzygium aromaticum. Next base: position 13,065,436 of record CM044886.1, read on the forward strand.
ACGACTGCGATATTTTGTATCATCCGGGGAAGGCAAATAAGGTTGCCGATGCCTTGAGTCGCAAGTCTAGTATGGCACACTTGATGGTCAAAGAGTGGACATTGTTGGAAAGGCTCGGAGACTCGGAGTTTAAGTTCGAAGTGAGCCAAGCATCAAATTTGCTAGCTGCTCTAAGGATTGAGCCGGAGATTAAGGACAAGATTAAGGCATTGCAGTCTACGGACCCAGAGATCCAGAAGATAGTTGAGATGGACACAGTGAAAAGGAAGTCAGATTTTCAAGTGTTGGAGGATGGGATTCTGAAGTTTAGAGGACGATTGTGTGTGCCAGATGACGAAGGACTGAAAGAGGAAATTTTGAGTGAAGCTCATCGGAGTCAGTATAGCATCCACCCAGGGAGTACTAAGATGTATCAGAATTTGAGGCGGCACTATTGGTGGAATGGTATGAAGAAGGACGTGGCTAAGCATGTGGCCAAGTGTTTGACGTGCCAACAAGTGAAGGCACAGCACTGCAAGCCAGGTGGATTGTTGCGACCGTTGGAGATCCCAGAATGGAAATGGGATCATATCACGATGGACTTTGTAACGGGATTGCCGCGTAGTCAAAGAGGACATGATTCTATTTGGGTGATAGTGGATCGCTTGACTAAGTCAGCGCATTTTCTAGCAGTGCGAAAGGACTTGGAACTGGAAAAGTATGCAGAGTTGTATGTTCGGCAGATTGTTCGACTTCATGGAGTGCCAGTGACGATTACTTCGGACCGTGATCCCAGGTTTACTGCCAAGTTTTGGAAAAGTCTACAAGAGGCATTAAGAACGAGATTACAGTTCAATACGGCCTATCATCTGCAAACAGATGGTCAGTCGGAAAGGACGATTCAGACTTTGGAGGATATGTTGAGAGCCTGTGTGTTGGATTTCCAAGGCAAGTGGGAAGAACAGTTGCATTTGGTAGAGTTTGCTTACAATAACAGTTATCAGCAAAGTATACAGATGGCACCGTTTGAGGCCTTGTATGGCAGAGCGTGTAGGACGCCGTTGTGTTGGGACGAAGTTGGTGAGAAAAGTATTACTGGCCCAGAGTTGGTACAACGGACTGTGGAAGCTGTAGAGATTATTCGGGATAGACTTAGAACAGCCCAGAGTCGCCGAAAGAGTTACGCCGATCGGAGGAGAAGACCCTTGGAGTTTCAAGTGGGAGATCATGTGTTTCTCAAGGTGTCACCGATGAAAGGATTGTCCCGATTTGGTAAGAAAGGTAAGCTCAGTCCAAGGTATGTCGGGCCATTCGAGATATTGGAGAAGATTGGTGACGTGGCTTACCGACTTGCTTTGCCTCCTAATCTGTCGCAAGTGCACAATGTGTTTCATGTGTCGATGTTAAGGAAGTACGAACCAGACTCGACTCATGTTTTGAGATACAAAGAGATAGATGTTGACGACAAGGTGTCGTATGTGGAAAGACCAGTCAGAATCGAAGACAGAAAGGATCGAGTGCTGAGGAAGAAGACGATTCCAATGGTTAAGGTCGTTTGGGAGCATCATGGTACAGAAGGAGCTACTTGGGAAAGTGAAGAGGCCATGCGACGTCTACACCCCCAGTTGTTTGAGTAGAGTAGTGTAGAGTGCAGATTTCGAGGACGAAATTTTTGTAAGGGGGGAAGAAGTGTAACATCCCGAATTTCGACTCAATTTCCGGAAATCAATAAAACGAGCCTTATTTGTTATTTCATTTCGTAAGTCTCGCCCGGAGCGGTAACTAAGTGGCCAAGACCGACATCGGTAACGGAGGTTCGGAGCTTTTTAGGACTGGCTGGCTATTATAGACGGTTTGTGGAAAGGTTCTCATCCATAGCCATGCCTTTGACACGATTACTGAAGAAGGAGACCAAATTTGAATGGGACGATAAGTGTGAAAGGAGCTTTCAGGAGTTGAAGTATAAGTTGACGACCGCTCCAGTGTTGACTATTCCGTCAGGACCAGGTGGATTTGAGATTTATAGTGATGCTTCGCTAAGAGGACTTGGTTGTGTGTTAATGCAGTATGGTAAAGTGGTAGCTTATGCGTCGCGTCAGTTGAGGCCCCATGAAAGGAATTACCCGACGCATGATTTGGAGTTAGCAGCAATAGTGTTCGCACTTAAGATTTGGAGGCATTACTTGTGTGGAGAGAAGTTTCAGATCTATACGGATCATCAGAGCTTAAAGTACTTGTTTTCGCAGAAGGAGTTGAATATGAGACAGCGTAGGTGGATGGAACTTCTGAAGGACTACGACTGCGATATTTTGTATCATCCGGGGAAGGCAAATAAGGTTGCCGATGCCTTGAGTCGCAAGTCTAGTATGGCACACTTGATGGTCAAAGAGTGGACATTGTTGGAAAGGCTCAGAGACTCGGAGTTTAAGTTCGAAGTGAGCCAAGCATCAAATTTGCTAGCTGCTCTAAGGATTGAGCCGGAGATTAAGGACAAGATTAAGGCATTGCAGTCTACGGACCCAGAGATCCAGAAGATAGTTGAGATGGACACAGTGAAAAGGAAGTCAGATTTTCAAGTGTTGGAGGATGGGATTCTGAAGTTTAGAGGACGATTGTGTGTGCCAGATGACGAAGGACTGAAAGAGGAAATTTTGAGTGAAGCTCATCGGAGTCAGTATAGCATCCACCCAGGGAGTACTAAGATGTATCAGAATTTGAGGCGGCACTATTGGTGGAATGGTATGAAGAAGGACGTGGCTAAGCATGTGGCCAAGTGTTTGACGTGCCAACAAGTGAAGGCACAGCACTGCAAGCCAGGTGGATTGTTGCGACCGTTGGAGATCCCAGAATGGAAATGGGATCATATCACGATGGACTTTGTAACGGGATTGCCGCGTAGTCAAAGAGGACATGATTCTATTTGGGTGATAGTGGATCGCTTGACTAAGTCAGCGCATTTTCTAGCAGTGCGAAAGGACTTGGAACTGGAAAAGTATGCAGAGTTGTATGTTCGGCAGATTGTTCGACTTCATGGAGTGCCAGTGACGATTACTTCGGACCGTGATCCCAGGTTTACTGCCAAGTTTTGGAAAAGTCTACAAGAGGCATTAAGAACGAGATTACAGTTCAATACGGCCTATCATCTGCAAACAGATGGTCAGTCGGAAAGGACGATTCAGACTTTGGAGGATATGTTGAGAGCCTGTGTGTTGGATTTCCAAGGCAAGTGGGAAGAACAGTTGCATTTGGTAGAGTTTGCTTACAATAACAGTTATCAGCAAAGTATACAGATGGCACCGTTTGAGGCCTTGTATGGCAGAGCGTGTAGGACGCCGTTGTGTTGGGACGAAGTTGGTGAGAAAAGTATTACTGGCCCAGAGTTGGTACAACGGACTGTGGAAGCTGTAGAGATTATTCGGGATAGACTTAGAACAGCCCAGAGTCGCCGAAAGAGTTACGCCGATCGGAGGAGAAGACCCTTGGAGTTTCAAGTGGGAGATCATGTGTTTCTCAAGGTGTCACCGATGAAAGGATTGTCCCGATTTGGTAAGAAAGGTAAGCTCAGTCCAAGGTATGTCGGGCCATTCGAGATATTGGAGAAGATTGGTGACGTGGCTTACCGACTTGCTTTGCCTCCTAATCTGTCGCAAGTGCACAATGTGTTTCATGTGTCGATGTTAAGGAAGTACGAACCAGACTCGACTCATGTTTTGAGATACAAAGAGATAGATGTTGACGACAAGGTGTCGTATGTGGAAAGACCAGTCAGAATCGAAGACAGAAAGGATCGAGTGCTGAGGAAGAAGACGATTCCAATGGTTAAGGTCGTTTGGGAGCATCATGGTACAGAAGGAGCTACTTGGGAAAGTGAAGAGGCCATGCGACGTCTACACCCCCAGTTGTTTGAGTAGAGTAGTGTAGAGTGCAGATTTCGAGGACGAAATTTTTGTAAGGGGGGAAGAAGTGTAACATCCCGAATTTCGACTCAATTTCCGGAAATCAATAAAACGAGCCTTATTTGTTATTTCATTTCGTAAGTCTCGCCCGGAGCGGTAACTAAGTGGCCAAGACCGACATCGGTAACGGAGGTTCGGAGCTTTTTAGGACTGGCTGGCTATTATAGACGGTTTGTGGAAAGGTTCTCATCCATAGCCATGCCTTTGACACGATTACTGAAGAAGGAGACCAAATTTGAATGGGACGATAAGTGTGAAAGGAGCTTTCAGGAGTTGAAGTATAAGTTGACGACCGCTCCAGTGTTGACTATTCCGTCAGGACCAGGTGGATTTGAGATTTATAGTGATGCTTCGCTAAGAGGACTTGGTTGTGTGTTAATGCAGTATGGTAAAGTGGTAGCTTATGCGTCGCGTCAGTTGAGGCCCCATGAAAGGAATTACCCGACGCATGATTTGGAGTTAGCAGCAATAGTGTTCGCACTTAAGATTTGGAGGCATTACTTGTGTGGAGAGAAGTTTCAGATCTATACGGATCATGAGAGCTTAAAGTACCTGTTTTCGCAGAAGGAGTTGAATATGAGACAGCGTAGGTGGATGGAACTTCTGAAGGACTACGACTGCGATATTTTGTATCATCCGGGGAAGGCAAATAAGGTTGCCGATGCCTTGAGTCGCAAGTCTAGTATGGCACACTTGATGGTCAAAGAGTGGACATTGTTGGAAAGGCTCAGAGACTCGGAGTTTAAGTTCGAAGTGAGCCAAGCATCAAATTTGCTAGCTGCTCTAAGGATTGAGCCGGAGATTAAGGACAAGATTAAGGCATTGCAGTCTACGGACCCAGAGATCCAGAAGATAGTTGAGATGGACACAGTGAAAAGGAAGTCAGATTTTCAAGTGTTGGAGGATGGGATTCTGAAGTTTAGAGGACGATTGTGTGTGCCAGATGACGAAGGACTGAAAGAGGAAATTTTGAGTGAAGCTCATCGGAGTCAGTATAGCATCCACCCAGGGAGTACTAAGATGTATCAGAATTTGAGGCGGCACTATTGGTGGAATGGTATGAAGAAGGACGTGGCTAAGCATGTGGCCAAGTGTTTGACGTGCCAACAAGTGAAGGCACAGCACTGCAAGCCAGGTGGATTGTTGCGACCGTTGGAGATCCCAGAATGGAAATGGGATCATATCACGATGGACTTTGTAACGGGATTGCCGCGTAGTCAAAGAGGACATGATTCTATTTGGGTGATAGTGGATCGCTTGACTAAGTCAGCGCATTTTCTAGCAGTGCGAAAGGACTTGGAACTGGAAAAGTATGCAGAGTTGTATGTTCGGCAGATTGTTCGACTTCATGGAGTGCCAGTGACGATTACTTCGGACCGTGATCCCAGGTTTACTGCCAAGTTTTGGAAAAGTCTACAAGAGGCATTAAGAACGAGATTACAGTTCAATACGGCCTATCATCTGCAAACAGATGGTCAGTCGGAAAGGACGATTCAGACTTTGGAGGATATGTTGAGAGCCTGTGTGTTGGATTTCCAAGGCAAGTGGGAAGAACAGTTGCATTTGGTAGAGTTTGCTTACAATAACAGTTATCAGCAAAGTATACAGATGGCACCGTTTGAGGCCTTGTATGGCAGAGCGTGTAGGACGCCGTTGTGTTGGGACGAAGTTGGTGAGAAAAGTATTACTGGCCCAGAGTTGGTACAACGGACTGTGGAAGCTGTAGAGATTATTCGGGATAGACTTAGAACAGCCCAGAGTCGCCGAAAGAGTTACGCCGATCGGAGGAGAAGACCCTTGGAGTTTCAAGTGGGAGATCATGTGTTTCTCAAGGTGTCACCGATGAAAGGATTGTCCCGATTTGGTAAGAAAGGTAAGCTCAGTCCAAGGTATGTCGGGCCATTCGAGATATTGGAGAAGATTGGTGACGTGGCTTACCGACTTGCTTTGCCTCCTAATCTGTCGCAAGTGCACAATGTGTTTCATGTGTCGATGTTAAGGAAGTACGAACCAGACTCGACTCATGTTTTGAGATACAAAGAGATAGATGTTGACGACAAGGTGTCGTATGTGGAAAGACCAGTCAGAATCGAAGACAGAAAGGATCGAGTGCTGAGGAAGAAGACGATTCCAATGGTTAAGGTCGTTTGGGAGCATCATGGTACAGAAGGAGCTACTTGGGAAAGTGAAGAGGCCATGCGACGTCTACACCCCCAGTTGTTTGAGTAGAGTAGTGTAGAGTGCAGATTTCGAGGACGAAATTTTTGTAAGGGGGGAAGAAGTGTAACATCCCGAATTTCGACTCAATTTCCGGAAATCAATAAAACGAGCCTTATTTGTTATTTCATTTCGTAAGTCTCGCCCGGAGCGGTAACTAAGTGGCCAAGACCGACATCAGTAACGGAGGTTCGGAGCTTTTTAGGACTGGCTGGCTATTATAGACGGTTTGTGGAAAGGTTCTCATCCATAGCCATGCCTTTGACACGATTACTGAAGAAGGAGACCAAATTTGAATGGGACGATAAGTGTGAAAGGAGCTTTCAGGAGTTGAAGTATAAGTTGACGACCGCTCCAGTGTTGACTATTCCGTCAGGACCAGGTGGATTTGAGATTTATAGTGATGCTTCGCTAAGAGGACTTGGTTGTGTGTTAATGCAGTATGGTAAAGTGGTAGCTTATGCGTCGCGTCAGTTGAGGCCCCATGAAAGGAATTACCCGACGCATGATTTGGAGTTAGCAGCAATAGTGTTCGCACTTAAGATTTGGAGGCATTACTTGTGTGGAGAGAAGTTTCAGATCTATACGGATCATCAGAGCTTAAAGTACTTGTTTTCGCAGAAGGAGTTGAATATGAGACAGCGTAGGTGGATGGAACTTCTGAAGGACTACGACTGCGATATTTTGTATCATCCGGGGAAGGCAAATAAGGTTGCCGATGCCTTGAGTCGCAAGTCTAGTATGGCACACTTGATGGTCAAAGAGTGGACATTGTTGGAAAGGCTCAGAGACTCGGAGTTTAAGTTCGAAGTGAGCCAAGCATCAAATTTGCTAGCTGCTCTAAGGATTGAGCCGGAGATTAAGGACAAGATTAAGGCATTGCAGTCTACGGACCCAGAGATCCAGAAGATAGTTGAGATGGACACAGTGAAAAGGAAGTCAGATTTTCAAGTGTTGGAGGATGGGATTCTGAAGTTTAGAGGACGATTGTGTGTGCCAGATGACGAAGGACTGAAAGAGGAAATTTTGAGTGAAGCTCATCGGAGTCAGTATAGCATCCACCCAGGGAGTACTAAGATGTATCAGAATTTGAGGCGGCACTATTGGTGGAATGGTATGAAGAAGGACGTGGCTAAGCATGTGGCCAAGTGTTTGACGTGCCAACAAGTGAAGGCACAGCACTGCAAGCCAGGTGGATTGTTGCGACCGTTGGAGATCCCAGAATGGAAATGGGATCATATCACGATGGACTTTGTAACGGGATTGCCGCGTAGTCAAAGAGGACATGATTCTATTTGGGTGATAGTGGATCGCTTGACTAAGTCAGCGCATTTTCTAGCAGTGCGAAAGGACTTGGAACTGGAAAAGTATGCAGAGTTGTATGTTCGGCAGATTGTTCGACTTCATGGAGTGCCAGTGACGATTACTTCGGACCGTGATCCCAGGTTTACTGCCAAGTTTTGGAAAAGTCTACAAGAGGCATTAAGAACGAGATTACAGTTCAATACGGCCTATCATCTGCAAACAGATGGTCAGTCGGAAAGGACGATTCAGACTTTGGAGGATATGTTGAGAGCCTGTGTGTTGGATTCCCAAGGCAAGTGGGAAGAACAGTTGCATTTGGTAGAGTTCGCTTACAATAACAGTTATCAGCAAAGTATACAGATGGCACCGTTTGAGGCCTTGTATGGCAGAGCGTGTAGGACGCCGTTGTGTTGGGACGAAGTTGGTGAGAAAAGTATTACTGGCCCAGAGTTGGTACAACGGACTGTGGAAGCTGTAGAGATTATTCGGGATAGACTTAGAACAGCCCAGAGTCGCCGAAAGAGTTACGCCGATCGGAGGAGAAGACCCTTGGAGTTTCAAGTGGGAGATCATGTGTTTCTCAAGGTGTCACCGATGAAAGGATTGTCCCGATTTGGTAAGAAAGGTAAGCTCAGTCCAAGGTATGTCGGGCCATTCGAGATATTGGAGAAGATTGGTGACGTGGCTTACCGACTTGCTTTGCCTCCTAATCTGTCGCAAGTGCACAATGTGTTTCATGTGTCGATGTTAAGGAAGTACGAACCAGACTCGACTCATGTTTTGAGATACAAAGAGATAGATGTTGACGACAAGGTGTCGTATGTGGAAAGACCAGTCAGAATCGAAGACAGAAAGGATCGAGTGCTGAGGAAGAAGACGATTCCAATGGTTAAGGTCGTTTGGGAGCATCATGGTACAGAAGGAGCTACTTGGGAAAGTGAAGAGGCCATGCGACGTCTACACCCCCAGTTGTTTGAGTAGAGTAGTGTAGAGTGCAGATTTCGAGGACGAAATTTTTGTAAGGGGGGAAGAAGTGTAACATCCCGAATTTCGACTCAATTTCCGGAAATCAATAAAACGAGCCTTATTTGTTATTTCATTTCGTAAGTCTCGCCCGGAGCGGTAACTAAGTGGCCAAGACCGACATCGGTAACGGAGGTTCGGAGCTTTTTAGGACTGGCTGGCTATTATAGACGGTTTGTGGAAAGGTTCTCATCCATAGCCATGCCTTTGACACGATTACTGAAGAAGGAGACCAAATTTGAATGGGACGATAAGTGTGAAAGGAGCTTTCAGGAGTTGAAGTATAAGTTGACGACCGCTCCAGTGTTGACTATTCCGTCAGGACCAGGTGGATTTGAGATTTATAGTGATGCTTCGCTAAGAGGACTTGGTTGTGTGTTAATGCAGTATGGTAAAGTGGTAGCTTATGCGTCGCGTCAGTTGAGGCCCCATGAAAGGAATTACCCGACGCATGATTTGGAGTTAGCAGCAATAGTGTTCGCACTTAAGATTTGGAGGCATTACTTGTGTGGAGAGAAGTTTCAGATCTATACGGATCATGAGAGCTTAAAGTACCTGTTTTCGCAGAAGGAGTTGAATATGAGACAGCGTAGGTGGATGGAACTTCTGAAGGACTACGACTGCGATATTTTGTATCATCCGGGGAAGGCAAATAAGGTTGCCGATGCCTTGAGTCGCAAGTCTAGTATGGCACACTTGATGGTCAAAGAGTGGACATTGTTGGAAAGGCTCGGAGACTCGGAGTTTAAGTTCGAAGTGAGCCAAGCATCAAATTTGCTAGCTGCTCTAAGGATTGAGCCGGAGATTAAGGACAAGATTAAGGCATTGCAGTCTACGGACCCAGAGATCCAGAAGATAGTTGAGATGGACACAGTGAAAAGGAAGTCAGATTTTCAAGTGTTGGAGGATGGGATTCTGAAGTTTAGAGGACGATTGTGTGTGCCAGATGACGAAGGACTGAAAGAGGAAATTTTGAGTGAAGCTCATCGGAGTCAGTATAGCATCCACCCAGGGAGTACTAAGATGTATCAGAATTTGAGGCGGCACTATTGGTGGAATGGTATGAAGAAGGACGTGGCTAAGCATGTGGCCAAGTGTTTGACGTGCCAACAAGTGAAGGCACAGCACTGCAAGCCAGGTGGATTGTTGCGACCGTTGGAGATCCCAGAATGGAAATGGGATCATATCACGATGGACTTTGTAACGGGATTGCCGCGTAGTCAAAGAGGACATGATTCTATTTGGGTGATAGTGGATCGCTTGACTAAGTCAGCGCATTTTCTAGCAGTGCGAAAGGACTTGGAACTGGAAAAGTATGCAGAGTTGTATGTTCGGCAGATTGTTCGACTTCATGGAGTGCCAGTGACGATTACTTCGGACCGTGATCCCAGGTTTACTGCCAAGTTTTGGAAAAGTCTACAAGAGGCATTAAGAACGAGATTACAGTTCAATACGGCCTATCATCTGCAAACAGATGGTCAGTCGGAAAGGACGATTCAGACTTTGGAGGATATGTTGAGAGCCTGTGTGTTGGATTCCCATGGCAAGTGGGAAGAACAGTTGCATTTGGTAGAGTTCGCTTACAATAACAGTTATCAGCAAAGTATACAGATGGCACCGTTTGAGGCCTTGTATGGCAGAGCGTGTAGGACGCCGTTGTGTTGGGACGAAGTTGGTGAGAAAAGTATTACTGGCCCAGAGTTGGTACAACGGACTGTGGAAGCTGTAGAGATTATTCGGGATAGACTTAGAACAGCCCAGAGTCGCCGAAAGAGTTACGCCGATCGGAGGAGAAGACCCTTGGAGTTTCAAGTGGGAGATCATGTGTTTCTCAAGGTGTCACCGATGAAAGGATTGTCCCGATTTGGTAAGAAAGGTAAGCTCAGTCCAAGGTATGTCGGGCCATTCGAGATATTGGAGAAGATTGGTGACGTGGCTTACCGACTTGCTTTGCCTCCTAATCTGTCGCAAGTGCACAATGTGTTTCATGTGTCGATGTTAAGGAAGTACGAACCAGACTCGACTCATGTTTTGAGATACAAAGAGATAGATGTTGACGACAAGGTGTCGTATGTGGAAAGACCAGTCAGAATCGAAGACAGAAAGGATCGAGTGCTGAGGAAGAAGACGATTCCAATGGTTAAGGTCGTTTGGGAGCATCATGGTACAGAAGGAGCTACTTGGGAAAGTGAAGAGGCCATGCGACGTCTACACCCCCAGTTGTTTGAGTAGAGTAGTGTAGAGTGCAGATTTCGAGGACGAAATTTTTGTAAGGGGGGAAGAAGTGTAACATCCCGAATTTCGACTCAATTTCCGGAAATCAATAAAACGAGCCTTATTTGTTATTTCATTTCGTAAGTCTCGCCCGGAGCGGTAACTAAGTGGCCAAGACCGACATCGGTAACGGAGGTTCGGAGCTTTTTAGGACTGGCTGGCTATTATAGACGGTTTGTGGAAAGGTTCTCATCCATAGCCATGCCTTTGACACGATTACTGAAGAAGGAGACCAAATTTGAATGGGACGATAAGTGTGAAAGGAGCTTTCAGGAGTTGAAGTATAAGTTGACGACCGCTCCAGTGTTGACTATTCCGTCAGGACCAGGTGGATTTGAGATTTATAGTGATGCTTCGCTAAGAGGACTTGGTTGTGTGTTAATGCAGTATGGTAAAGTGGTAGCTTATGCGTCGCGTCAGTTGAGGCCCCATGAAAGGAATTACCCGACGCATGATTTGGAGTTAGCAGCAATAGTGTTCGCACTTAAGATTTGGAGGCATTACTTGTGTGGAGAGAAGTTTCAGATCTATACGGATCATGAGAGCTTAAAGTACCTGTTTTCGCAGAAGGAGTTGAATATGAGACAGCGTAGGTGGATGGAACTTCTGAAGGACTACGACTGCGATATTTTGTATCATCCGGGGAAGGCAAATAAGGTTGCCGATGCCTTGAGTCGCAAGTCTAGTATGGCACACTTGATGGTCAAAGAGTGGACATTGTTGGAAAGGCTCAGAGACTCGGAGTTTAAGTTCGAAGTGAGCCAAGCATCAAATTTGCTAGCTGCTCTAAGGATTGAGCCGGAGATTAAGGACAAGATTAAGGCATTGCAGTCTACGGACCCAGAGATCCAGAAGATAGTTGAGATGGACACAGTGAAAAGGAAGTCAGATTTTCAAGTGTTGGAGGATGGGATTCTGAAGTTTAGAGGACGATTGTGTGTGCCAGATGACGAAGGACTGAAAGAGGAAATTTTGAGTGAAGCTCATCGGAGTCAGTATAGCATCCACCCAGGGAGTACTAAGATGTATCAGAATTTGAGGCGGCACTATTGGTGGAATGGTATGAAGAAGGACGTGGCTAAGCATGTGGCCAAGTGTTTGACGTGCCAACAAGTGAAGGCACAGCACTGCAAGCCAGGTGGATTGTTGCGACCGTTGGAGATCCCAGAATGGAAATGGGATCATATCACGATGGACTTTGTAACGGGATTGCCGCGTAGTCAAAGAGGACATGATTCTATTTGGGTGATAGTGGATCGCTTGACTAAGTCAGCGCATTTTCTAGCAGTGCGAAAGGACTTGGAACTGGAAAAGTATGCAGAGTTGTATGTTCGGCAGATTGTTCGACTTCATGGAGTGCCAGTGACGATTACTTCGGACCGTGATCCCAGGTTTACTGCCAAGTTTTGGAAAAGTCTACAAGAGGCATTAAGAACGAGATTACAGTTCAATACGGCCTATCATCTGCAAACAGATGGTCAGTCGGAAAGGACGATTCAGACTTTGGAGGATATGTTGAGAGCCTGTGTGTTGGATTCCCATGGCAAGTGGGAAGAACAGTTGCATTTGGTAGAGTTCGCTTACAATAACAGTTATCAGCAAAGTATACAGATGGCACCGTTTGAGGCCTTGTATGGCAGAGCGTGTAGGACGCCGTTGTGTTGGGACGAAGTTGGTGAGAAAAGTATTACTGGCCCAGAGTTGGTACAACGGACTGTGGAAGCTGTAGAGATTATTCGGGATAGACTTAGAACAGCCCAGAGTCGCCGAAAGAGTTACGCCGATCGGAGGAGAAGACCCTTGGAGTTTCAAGTGGGAGATCATGTGTTTCTCAAGGTGTCACCGATGAAAGGATTGTCCCGATTTGGTAAGAAAGGTAAGCTCAGTCCAAGGTATGTCGGGCCATTCGAGATATTGGAGAAGATTGGTGACGTGGCTTACCGACTTGCTTTGCCTCCTAATCTGTCGCAAGTGCACAATGTGTTTCATGTGTCGATGTTAAGGAAGTACGAACCAGACTCGACTCATGTTTTGAGATACAAAGAGATAGATGTTGACGACAAGGTGTCGTATGTGGAAAGACCAGTCAGAATCGAAGACAGAAAGGATCGAGTGCTGAGGAAGAAGACGATTCCAATGGTTAAGGTCGTTTGGGAGCATCATGGTACAGAAGGAGCTACTTGGGAAAGTGAAGAGGCCATGCGACGTCTACACCCCCAGTTGTTTGAGTAGAGTAGTGTAGAGTGCAGATTTCGAGGACGAAATTTTTGTAAGGGGGGAAGAAGTGTAACATCCCGAATTTCGACTCAATTTCCGGAAATCAATAAAACGAGCCTTATTTGTTATTTCATTTCGTAAGTCTCGCCCGGAGCGGTAACTAAGTGGCCAAGACCGACATCGGTAACGGAGGTTCGGAGCTTTTTAGGACTGGCTGGCTATTATAGACGGTTTGTGGAAAGGTTCTCATCCATAGCCATGCCTTTGACACGATTACTGAAGAAGGAGACCAAATTTGAATGGGACGATAAGTGTGAAAGGAGCTTTCAGGAGTTGAAGTATAAGTTGACGACCGCTCCAGTGTTGACTATTCCGTCAGGACCAGGTGGATTTGAGATTTATAGTGATGCTTCGCTAAGAGGACTTGGTTGTGTGTTAATGCAGTATGGTAAAGTGGTAGCTTATGCGTCGCGTCAGTTGAGGCCCCATGAAAGGAATTACCCGACGCATGATTTGGAGTTAGCAGCAATAGTGTTCGCACTTAAGATTTGGAGGCATTACTTGTGTGGAGAGAAGTTTCAGATCTATACGGATCATGAGAGCTTAAAGTACCTGTTTTCGCAGAAGGAGTTGAATATGAGACAGCGTAGGTGGATGGAACTTCTGAAGGACTACGACTGCGATATTTTGTATCATCCGGGGAAGGCAAATAAGGTTGCCGATGCCTTGAGTCGCAAGTCTAGTATGGCACACTTGATGGTCAAAGAGTGGACATTGTTGGAAAGGCTCAGAGACTCGGAGTTTAAGTTCGAAGTGAGCCAAGCATCAAATTTGCTAGCTGCTCTAAGGATTGAGCCGGAGATTAAGGACAAGATTAAGGCATTGCAGTCTACGGACCCAGAGATCCAGAAGATAGTTGAGATGGACACAGTGAAAAGGAAGTCAGATTTTCAAGTGTTGGAGGATGGGATTCTGAAGTTTAGAGGACGATTGTGTGTGCCAGATGACGAAGGACTGAAAGAGGAAATTTTGAGTGAAGCTCATCGGAGTCAGTATAGCATCCACCCAGGGAGTACTAAGATGTATCAGAATTTGAGGCGGCACTATTGGTGGAATGGTATGAAGAAGGACGTGGCTAAGCATGTGGCCAAGTGTTTGACGTGCCAACAAGTGAAGGCACAGCACTGCAAGCCAGGTGGATTGTTGCGACCGTTGGAGATCCCAGAATGGAAATGGGATCATATCACGATGGACTTTGTAACGGGATTGCCGCGTAGTCAAAGAGGACATGATTCTATTTGGGTGATAGTGGATCGCTTGACTAAGTCAGCGCATTTTCTAGCAGTGCGAAAGGACTTGGAACTGGAAAAGTATGCAGAGTTGTATGTTCGGCAGATTGTTCGACTTCATGGAGTGCCAGTGACGATTACTTCGGACCGTGATCCCAGGTTTACTGCCAAGTTTTGGAAAAGTCTACAAGAGGCATTAAGAACGAGATTACAGTTCAATACGGCCTATCATCTGCAAACAGATGGTCAGTCGGAAAGGACGATTCAGACTTTGGAGGATATGTTGAGAGCCTGTGTGTTGGATTCCCATGGCAAGTGGGAAGAACAGTTGCATTTGGTAGAGTTCGCTTACAATAACAGTTATCAGCAAAGTATACAGATGGCACCGTTTGAGGCCTTGTATGGCAGAGCGTGTAGGACGCCGTTGTGTTGGGACGAAGTTGGTGAGAAAAGTATTACTGGCCCAGAGTTGGTACAACGGACTGTGGAAGCTGTAGAGATTATTCGGGATAGACTTAGAACAGCCCAGAGTCGCCGAAAGAGTTACGCCGATCGGAGGAGAAGACCCTTGGAGTTTCAAGTGGGAGATCATGTGTTTCTCAAGGTGTCACCGATGAAAGGATTGTCCCGATTTGGTAAGAAAGGTAAGCTCAGTCCAAGGTATGTCGGGCCATTCGAGATATTGGAGAAGATTGGTGACGTGGCTTACCGACTTGCTTTGCCTCCTAATCTGTCGCAAGTGCACAATGTGTTTCATGTGTCGATGTTAAGGAAGTACGAACCAGACTCGACTCATGTTTTGAGATACAAAGAGATAGATGTTGACGACAAGGTGTCGTATGTGGAAAGACCAGTCAGAATCGAAGACAGAAAGGATCGAGTGCTGAGGAAGAAGACGATTCCAATGGTTAAGGTCGTTTGGGAGCATCATGGTACAGAAGGAGCTACTTGGGAAAGTGAAGAGGCCATGCGACGTCTACACCCCCAGTTGTTTGAGTAGAGTAGTGTAGAGTGCAGATTTCGAGGACGAAATTTTTGTAAGGGGGGAAGAAGTGTAACATCCCGAATTTCGACTCAATTTCCGGAAATCAATAAAACGAGCCTTATTTGTTATTTCATTTCGTAAGTCTCGCCCGGAGCGGTAACTAAGTGGCCAAGACCGACATCAGTAACGGAGGTTCGGAGCTTTTTAGGACTGGCTGGCTATTATAGACGGTTTGTGGAAAGGTTCTCATCCATAGCCATGCCTTTGACACGATTACTGAAGAAGGAGACCAAATTTGAATGGGACGATAAGTGTGAAAGGAGCTTTCAGGAGTTGAAGTATAAGTTGACGACCGCTCCAGTGTTGACTATTCCGTCAGGACCAGGTGGATTTGAGATTTATAGTGATGCTTCGCTAAGAGGACTTGGTTGTGTGTTAATGCAGTATGGTAAAGTGGTAGCTTATGCGTCGCGTCAGTTGAGGCCCCATGAAAGGAATTACCCGACGCATGATTTGGAGTTAGCAGCAATAGTGTTCGCACTTAAGATTTGGAGGCATTACTTGTGTGGAGAGAAGTTTCAGATCTATACGGATCATGAGAGCTTAAAGTACCTGTTTTCGCAGAAGGAGTTGAATATGAGACAGCGTAGGTGGATGGAACTTCTGAAGGACTACGACTGCGATATTTTGTATCATCCGGGGAAGGCAAATAAGGTTGCCGATGCCTTGAGTCGCAAGTCTAGTATGGCACACTTGATGGTCAAAGAGTGGACATTGTTGGAAAGGCTCAGAGACTCGGAGTTTAAGTTCGAAGTGAGCCAAGCATCAAATTTGCTAGCTGCTCTAAGGATTGAGCCGGAGATTAAGGACAAGATTAAGGCATTGCAGTCTACGGACCCAGAGATCCAGAAGATAGTTGAGATGGACACAGTGAAAAGGAAGTCAGATTTTCAAGTGTTGGAGGATGGGATTCTGAAGTTTAGAGGACGATTGTGTGTGCCAGATGACGAAGGACTGAAAGAGGAAATTTTGAGTGAAGCTCATCGGAGTCAGTATAGCATCCACCCAGGGAGTACTAAGATGTATCAGAATTTGAGGCGGCACTATTGGTGGAATGGTATGAAGAAGGACGTGGCTAAGCATGTGGCCAAGTGTTTGACGTGCCAACAAGTGAAGGCACAGCACTGCAAGCCAGGTGGATTGTTGCGACCGTTGGAGATCCCAGAATGGAAATGGGATCATATCACGATGGACTTTGTAACGGGATTGCCGCGTAGTCAAAGAGGACATGATTCTATTTGGGTGATAGTGGATCGCTTGACTAAGTCAGCGCATTTTCTAGCAGTGCGAAAGGACTTGGAACTGGAAAAGTATGCAGAGTTGTATGTTCGGCAGATTGTTCGACTTCATGGAGTGCCAGTGACGATTACTTCGGACCGTGATCCCAGGTTTACTGCCAAGTTTTGGAAAAGTCTACAAGAGGCATTAAGAACGAGATTACAGTTCAATACGGCCTATCATCTGCAAACAGATGGTCAGTCGGAAAGGACGATTCAGACTTTGGAGGATATGTTGAGAGCCTGTGTGTTGGATTCCCATGGCAAGTGGGAAGAACAGTTGCATTTGGTAGAGTTCGCTTACAATAACAGTTATCAGCAAAGTATACAGATGGCACCGTTTGAGGCCTTGTATGGCAGAGCGTGTAGGACGCCGTTGTGTTGGGACGAAGTTGGTGAGAAAAGTATTACTGGCCCAGAGTTGGTACAACGGACTGTGGAAGCTGTAGAGATTATTCGGGATAGACTTAGAACAGCCCAGAGTCGCCGAAAGAGTTACGCCGATCGGAGGAGAAGACCCTTGGAGTTTCAAGTGGGAGATCATGTGTTTCTCAAGGTGTCACCGATGAAAGGATTGTCCCGATTTGGTAAGAAAGGTAAGCTCAGTCCAAGGTATGTCGGGCCATTCGAGATATTGGAGAAGATTGGTGACGTGGCTTACCGACTTGCTTTGCCTCCTAATCTGTCGCAAGTGCACAATGTGTTTCATGTGTCGATGTTAAGGAAGTACGAACCAGACTCGACTCATGTTTTGAGATACAAAGAGATAGATGTTGACGACAAGGTGTCGTATGTGGAAAGACCAGTCAGAATCGAAGACAGAAAGGATCGAGTGCTGAGGAAGAAGACGATTCCAATGGTTAAGGTCGTTTGGGAGCATCATGGTACAGAAGGAGCTACTTGGGAAAGTGAAGAGGCCATGCGACGTCTACACCCCCAGTTGTTTGAGTAGAGTAGTGTAGAGTGCAGATTTCGAGGACGAAATTTTTGTAAGGGGGGAAGAAGTGTAACATCCCGAATTTCGACTCAATTTCCGGAAATCAATAAAACGAGCCTTATTTGTTATTTCATTTCGTAAGTCTCGCCCGGAGCGGTAACTAAGTGGCCAAGACCGACATCGGTAACGGAGGTTCGGAGCTTTTTAGGACTGGCTGGCTATTATAGACGGTTTGTGGAAAGGTTCTCATCCATAGCCATGCCTTTGACACGATTACTGAAGAAGGAGACCAAATTTGAATGGGACGATAAGTGTGAAAGGAGCTTTCAGGAGTTGAAGTATAAGTTGACGACCGCTCCAGTGTTGACTATTCCGTCAGGACCAGGTGGATTTGAGATTTATAGTGATGCTTCGCTAAGAGGACTTGGTTGTGTGTTAATGCAGTATGGTAAAGTGGTAGCTTATGCGTCGCGTCAGTTGAGGCCCCATGAAAGGAATTACCCGACGCATGATTTGGAGTTAGCAGCAATAGTGTTCGCACTTAAGATTTGGAGGCATTACTTGTGTGGAGAGAAGTTTCAGATCTATACGGATCATGAGAGCTTAAAGTACCTGTTTTCGCAGAAGGAGTTGAATATGAGACAGCGTAGGTGGATGGAACTTCTGAAGGACTACGACTGCGATATTTTGTATCATCCGGGGAAGGCAAATAAGGTTGCCGATGCCTTGAGTCGCAAGTCTAGTATGGCACACTTGATGGTCAAAGAGTGGACATTGTTGGAAAGGCTCAGAGACTCGGAGTTTAAGTTCGAAGTGAGCCAAGCATCAAATTTGCTAGCTGCTCTAAGGATTGAGCCGGAGATTAAGGACAAGATTAAGGCATTGCAGTCTACGGACCCAGAGATCCAGAAGATAGTTGAGATGGACACAGTGAAAAGGAAGTCAGATTTTCAAGTGTTGGAGGATGGGATTCTGAAGTTTAGAGGACGATTGTGTGTGCCAGATGACGAAGGACTGAAAGAGGAAATTTTGAGTGAAGCTCATCGGAGTCAGTATAGCATCCACCCAGGGAGTACTAAGATGTATCAGAATTTGAGGCGGCACTATTGGTGGAATGGTATGAAGAAGGACGTGGCTAAGCATGTGGCCAAGTGTTTGACGTGCCAACAAGTGAAGGCACAGCACTGCAAGCCAGGTGGATTGTTGCGACCGTTGGAGATCCCAGAATGGAAATGGGATCATATCACGATGGACTTTGTAACGGGATTGCCGCGTAGTCAAAGAGGACATGATTCTATTTGGGTGATAGTGGATCGCTTGACTAAGTCAGCGCATTTTCTAGCAGTGCGAAAGGACTTGGAACTGGAAAAGTATGCAGAGTTGTATGTTCGGCAGATTGTTCGACTTCATGGAGTGCCAGTGACGATTACTTCGGACCGTGATCCCAGGTTTACTGCCAAGTTTTGGAAAAGTCTACAAGAGGCATTAAGAACGAGATTACAGTTCAATACGGCCTATCATCTGCAAACAGATGGTCAGTCGGAAAGGACGATTCAGACTTTGGAGGATATGTTGAGAGCCTGTGTGTTGGATTCCCATGGCAAGTGGGAAGAACAGTTGCATTTGGTAGAGTTCGCTTACAATAACAGTTATCAGCAAAGTATACAGATGGCACCGTTTGAGGCCTTGTATGGCAGAGCGTGTAGGACGCCGTTGTGTTGGGACGAAGTTGGTGAGAAAAGTATTACTGGCCCAGAGTTGGTACAACGGACTGTGGAAGCTGTAGAGATTATTCGGGATAGACTTAGAACAGCCCAGAGTCGCCGAAAGAGTTACGCCGATCGGAGGAGAAGACCCTTGGAGTTTCAAGTGGGAGATCATGTGTTTCTCAAGGTGTCACCGATGAAAGGATTGTCCCGATTTGGTAAGAAAGGTAAGCTCAGTCCAAGGTATGTCGGGCCATTCGAGATATTGGAGAAGATTGGTGACGTGGCTTACCGACTTGCTTTGCCTCCTAATCTGTCGCAAGTGCACAATGTGTTTCATGTGTCGATGTTAAGGAAGTACGAACCAGACTCGACTCATGTTTTGAGATACAAAGAGATAGATGTTGACGACAAGGTGTCGTATGTGGAAAGACCAGTCAGAATCGAAGACAGAAAGGATCGAGTGCTGAGGAAGAAGACGATTCCAATGGTTAAGGTCGTTTGGGAGCATCATGGTACAGAAGGAGCTACTTGGGAAAGTGAAGAGGCCATGCGACGTCTACACCCCCAGTTGTTTGAGTAGAGTAGTGTAGAGTGCAGATTTCGAGGACGAAATTTTTGTAAGGGGGGAAGAAGTGTAACATCCCGAATTTCGACTCAATTTCCGGAAATCAATAAAACGAGCCTTATTTGTTATTTCATTTCGTAAGTCTCGCCCGGAGCGGTAACTAAGTGGCCAAGACCGACATCGGTAACGGAGGTTCGGAGCTTTTTAGGACTGGCTGGCTATTATAGACGGTTTGTGGAAAGGTTCTCATCCATAGCCATGCCTTTGACACGATTACTGAAGAAGGAGACCAAATTTGAATGGGACGATAAGTGTGAAAGGAGCTTTCAGGAGTTGAAGTATAAGTTGACGACCGCTCCAGTGTTGACTATTCCGTCAGGACCAGGTGGATTTGAGATTTATAGTGATGCTTCGCTAAGAGGACTTGGTTGTGTGTTAATGCAGTATGGTAAAGTGGTAGCTTATGCGTCGCGTCAGTTGAGGCCCCATGAAAGGAATTACCCGACGCATGATTTGGAGTTAGCAGCAATAGTGTTCGCACTTAAGATTTGGAGGCATTACTTGTGTGGAGAGAAGTTTCAGATCTATACGGATCATGAGAGCTTAAAGTACCTGTTTTCGCAGAAGGAGTTGAATATGAGACAGCGTAGGTGGACGGAACTTCTGAAGGACTACGACTGCGATATTTTGTATCATCCGGGGAAGGCAAATAAGGTTGCCGATGCCTTGAGTCGCAAGTCTAGTATGGCACACTTGATGGTCAAAGAGTGGACATTGTTGGAAAGGCTCAGAGACTCGGAGTTTAAGTTCGAAGTGAGCCAAGCATCAAATTTGCTAGCTGCTCTAAGGATTGAGCCGGAGATTAAGGACAAGATTAAGGCATTGCAGTCTACGGACCCAGAGATCCAGAAGATAGTTGAGATGGACACAGTGAAAAGGAAGTCAGATTTTCAAGTGTTGGAGGATGGGATTCTGAAGTTTAGAGGACGATTGTGTGTGCCAGATGACGAAGGACTGAAAGAGGAAATTTTGAGTGAAGCTCATCGGAGTCAGTATAGCATCCACCCAGGGAGTACTAAGATGTATCAGAATTTGAGGCGGCACTATTGGTGGAATGGTATGAAGAAGGACGTGGCTAAGCATGTGGCCAAGTGTTTGACGTGCCAACAAGTGAAGGCACAGCACTGCAAGCCAGGTGGATTGTTGCGACCGTTGGAGATCCCAGAATGGAAATGGGATCATATCACGATGGACTTTGTAACGGGATTGCCGCGTAGTCAAAGAGGACATGATTCTATTTGGGTGATAGTGGATCGCTTGACTAAGTCAGCGCATTTTCTAGCAGTGCGAAAGGACTTGGAACTGGAAAAGTATGCAGAGTTGTATGTTCGGCAGATTGTTCGACTTCATGGAGTGCCAGTGACGATTACTTCGGACCGTGATCCCAGGTTTACTGCCAAGTTTTGGAAAAGTCTACAAGAGGCATTAAGAACGAGATTACAGTTCAATACGGCCTATCATCTGCAAACAGATGGTCAGTCGGAAAGGACGATTCAGACTTTGGAGGATATGTTGAGAGCCTGTGTGTTGGATTCCCATGGCAAGTGGGAAGAACAGTTGCATTTGGTAGAGTTCGCTTACAATAACAGTTATCAGCAAAGTATACAGATGGCACCGTTTGAGGCCTTGTATGGCAGAGCGTGTAGGACGCCGTTGTGTTGGGACGAAGTTGGTGAGAAAAGTATTACTGGCCCAGAGTTGGTACAACGGACTGTGGAAGCTGTAGAGATTATTCGGGATAGACTTAGAACAGCCCAGAGTCGCCGAAAGAGTTACGCCGATCGGAGGAGAAGACCCTTGGAGTTTCAAGTGGGAGATCATGTGTTTCTCAAGGTGTCACCGATGAAAGGATTGTCCCGATTTGGTAAGAAAGGTAAGCTCAGTCCAAGGTATGTCGGGCCATTCGAGATATTGGAGAAGATTGGTGACGTGGCTTACCGACTTGCTTTGCCTCCTAATCTGTCGCAAGTGCACAATGTGTTTCATGTGTCGATGTTAAGGAAGTACGAACCAGACTCGACTCATGTTTTGAGATACAAAGAGATAGATGTTGACGACAAGGTGTCGTATGTGGAAAGACCAGTCAGAATCGAAGACAGAAAGGATCGAGTGCTGAGGAAGAAGACGATTCCAATGGTTAAGGTCGTTTGGGAGCATCATGGTACAGAAGGAGCTACTTGGGAAAGTGAAGAGGCCATGCGACGTCTACACCCCCAGTTGTTTGAGTAGAGTAGTGTAGAGTGCAGATTTCGAGGACGAAATTTTTGTAAGGGGGGAAGAAGTGTAACATCCCGAATTTCGACTCAATTTCCGGAAATCAATAAAACGAGCCTTATTTGTTATTTCATTTCGTAAGTCTCGCCCGGAGCGGTAACTAAGTGGCCAAGACCGACATCGGTAACGGAGGTTCGGAGCTTTTTAGGACTGGCTGGCTATTATAGACGGTTTGTGGAAAGGTTCTCATCCATAGCCATGCCTTTGACACGATTACTGAAGAAGGAGACCAAATTTGAATGGGACGATAAGTGTGAAAGGAGCTTTCAGGAGTTGAAGTATAAGTTGACGACCGCTCCAGTGTTGACTATTCCGTCAGGACCAGGTGGATTTGAGATTTATAGTGATGCTTCGCTAAGAGGACTTGGTTGTGTGTTAATGCAGTATGGTAAAGTGGTAGCTTATGCGTCGCGTCAGTTGAGGCCCCATGAAAGGAATTACCCGACGCATGATTTGGAGTTAGCAGCAATAGTGTTCGCACTTAAGATTTGGAGGCATTACTTGTGTGGAGAGAAGTTTCAGATCTATACGGATCATGAGAGCTTAAAGTACCTGTTTTCGCAGAAGGAGTTGAATATGAGACAGCGTAGGTGGACGGAACTTCTGAAGGACTACGACTGCGATATTTTGTATCATCCGGGGAAGGCAAATAAGGTTGCCGATGCCTTGAGTCGCAAGTCTAGTATGGCACACTTGATGGTCAAAGAGTGGACATTGTTGGAAAGGCTCAGAGACTCGGAGTTTAAGTTCGAAGTGAGCCAAGCATCAAATTTGCTAGCTGCTCTAAGGATTGAGCCGGAGATTAAGGACAAGATTAAGGCATTGCAGTCTACGGACCCAGAGATCCAGAAGATAGTTGAGATGGACACAGTGAAAAGGAAGTCAGATTTTCAAGTGTTGGAGGATGGGATTCTGAAGTTTAGAGGACGATTGTGTGTGCCAGATGACGAAGGACTGAAAGAGGAAATTTTGAGTGAAGCTCATCGGAGTCAGTATAGCATCCACCCAGGGAGTACTAAGATGTATCAGAATTTGAGGCGGCACTATTGGTGGAATGGTATGAAGAAGGACGTGGCTAAGCATGTGGCCAAGTGTTTGACGTGCCAACAAGTGAAGGCACAGCACTGCAAGCCAGGTGGATTGTTGCGACCGTTGGAGATCCCAGAATGGAAATGGGATCATATCACGATGGACTTTGTAACGGGATTGCCGCGTAGTCAAAGAGGACATGATTCTATTTGGGTGATAGTGGATCGCTTGACTAAGTCAGCGCATTTTCTAGCAGTGCGAAAGGACTTGGAACTGGAAAAGTATGCAGAGTTGTATGTTCGGCAGATTGTTCGACTTCATGGAGTGCCAGTGACGATTACTTCGGACCGTGATCCCAGGTTTACTGCCAAGTTTTGGAAAAGTCTACAAGAGGCATTAAGAACGAGATTACAGTTCAATACGGCCTATCATCTGCAAACAGATGGTCAGTCGGAAAGGACGATTCAGACTTTGGAGGATATGTTGAGAGCCTGTGTGTTGGATTCCCATGGCAAGTGGGAAGAACAGTTGCATTTGGTAGAGTTCGCTTACAATAACAGTTATCAGCAAAGTATACAGATGGCACCGTTTGAGGCCTTGTATGGCAGAGCGTGTAGGACGCCGTTGTGTTGGGACGAAGTTGGTGAGAAAAGTATTACTGGCCCAGAGTTGGTACAACGGACTGTGGAAGCTGTAGAGATTATTCGGGATAGACTTAGAACAGCCCAGAGTCGCCGAAAGAGTTACGCCGATCGGAGGAGAAGACCCTTGGAGTTTCAAGTGGGAGATCATGTGTTTCTCAAGGTGTCACCGATGAAAGGATTGTCCCGATTTGGTAAGAAAGGTAAGCTCAGTCCAAGGTATGTCGGGCCATTCGAGATATTGGAGAAGATTGGTGACGTGGCTTACCGACTTGCTTTGCCTCCTAATCTGTCGCAAGTGCACAATGTGTTTCATGTGTCGATGTTAAGGAAGTACGAACCAGACTCGACTCATGTTTTGAGATACAAAGAGATAGATGTTGACGACAAGGTGTCGTATGTGGAAAGACCAGTCAGAATCGAAGACAGAAAGGATCGAGTGCTGAGGAAGAAGACGATTCCAATGGTTAAGGTCGTTTGGGAGCATCATGGTACAGAAGGAGCTACTTGGGAAAGTGAAGAGGCCATGCGACGTCTACACCCCCAGTTGTTTGAGTAGAGTAGTGTAGAGTGCAGATTTCGAGGACGAAATTTTTGTAAGGGGGGAAGAAGTGTAACATCCCGAATTTCGACTCAATTTCCGGAAATCAATAAAACGAGCCTTATTTGTTATTTCATTTCGTAAGTCTCGCCCGGAGCGGTAACTAAGTGGCCAAGACCGACATCGGTAACGGAGGTTCGGAGCTTTTTAGGACTGGCTGGCTATTATAGACGGTTTGTGGAAAGGTTCTCATCCATAGCCATGCCTTTGACACGATTACTGAAGAAGGAGACCAAATTTGAATGGGACGATAAGTGTGAAAGGAGCTTTCAGGAGTTGAAGTATAAGTTGACGACCGCTCCAGTGTTGACTATTCCGTCAGGACCAGGTGGATTTGAGATTTATAGTGATGCTTCGCTAAGAGGACTTGGTTGTGTGTTAATGCAGTATGGTAAAGTGGTAGCTTATGCGTCGCGTCAGTTGAGGCCCCATGAAAGGAATTACCCGACGCATGATTTGGAGTTAGCAGCAATAGTGTTCGCACTTAAGATTTGGAGGCATTACTTGTGTGGAGAGAAGTTTCAGATCTATACGGATCATGAGAGCTTAAAGTACCTGTTTTCGCAGAAGGAGTTGAATATGAGACAGCGTAGGTGGACGGAACTTCTGAAGGACTACGACTGCGATATTTTGTATCATCCGGGGAAGGCAAATAAGGTTGCCGATGCCTTGAGTCGCAAGTCTAGTATGGCACACTTGATGGTCAAAGAGTGGACATTGTTGGAAAGGCTCGGAGACTCGGAGTTTAAGTTCGAAGTGAGCCAAGCATCAAATTTGCTAGCTGCTCTAAGGATTGAGCCGGAGATTAAGGACAAGATTAAGGCATTGCAGTCTACGGACCCAGAGATCCAGAAGATAGTTGAGATGGACACAGTGAAAAGGAAGTCAGATTTTCAAGTGTTGGAGGATGGGATTCTGAAGTTTAGAGGACGATTGTGTGTGCCAGATGACGAAGGACTGAAAGAGGAAATTTTGAGTGAAGCTCATCGGAGTCAGTATAGCATCCACCCAGGGAGTACTAAGATGTATCAGAATTTGAGGCGGCACTATTGGTGGAATGGTATGAAGAAGGACGTGGCTAAGCATGTGGCCAAGTGTTTGACGTGCCAACAAGTGAAGGCACAGCACTGCAAGCCAGGTGGATTGTTGCGACCGTTGGAGATCCCAGAATGGAAATGGGATCATATCACGATGGACTTTGTAACGGGATTGCCGCGTAGTCAAAGAGGACATGATTCTATTTGGGTGATAGTGGATCGCTTGACTAAGTCAGCGCATTTTCTAGCAGTGCGAAAGGACTTGGAACTGGAAAAGTATGCAGAGTTGTATGTTCGGCAGATTGTTCGACTTCATGGAGTGCCAGTGACGATTACTTCGGACCGTGATCCCAGGTTTACTGCCAAGTTTTGGAAAAGTCTACAAGAGGCATTAAGAACGAGATTACAGTTCAATACGGCCTATCATCTGCAAACAGATGGTCAGTCGGAAAGGACGATTCAGACTTTGGAGGATATGTTGAGAGCCTGTGTGTTGGATTCCCATGGCAAGTGGGAAGAACAGTTGCATTTGGTAGAGTTCGCTTACAATAACAGTTATCAGCAAAGTATACAGATGGCACCGTTTGAGGCCTTGTATGGCAGAGCGTGTAGGACGCCGTTGTGTTGGGACGAAGTTGGTGAGAAAAGTATTACTGGCCCAGAGTTGGTACAACGGACTGTGGAAGCTGTAGAGATTATTCGGGATAGACTTAGAACAGCCCAGAGTCGCCGAAAGAGTTACGCCGATCGGAGGAGAAGACCCTTGGAGTTTCAAGTGGGAGATCATGTGTTTCTCAAGGTGTCACCGATGAAAGGATTGTCCCGATTTGGTAAGAAAGGTAAGCTCAGTCCAAGGTATGTCGGGCCATTCGAGATATTGGAGAAGATTGGTGACGTGGCTTACCGACTTGCTTTGCCTCCTAATCTGTCGCAAGTGCACAATGTGTTTCATGTGTCGATGTTAAGGAAGTACGAACCAGACTCGACTCATGTTTTGAGATACAAAGAGATAGATGTTGACGACAAGGTGTCGTATGTGGAAAGACCAGTCAGAATCGAAGACAGAAAGGATCGAGTGCTGAGGAAGAAGACGATTCCAATGGTTAAGGTCGTTTGGGAGCATCATGGTACAGAAGGAGCTACTTGGGAAAGTGAAGAGGCCATGCGACGTCTACACCCCCAGTTGTTTGAGTAGAGTAGTGTAGAGTGCAAATTTCGAGGACGAAATTTTTGTAAGGGGGGAAGAAGTGTAACATCCCGAATTTCGACTCAATTTCCGGAAATCAATAAAACGAGCCTTATTTGTTATTTCATTTCGTAAGTCTCGCCCGGAGCGGTAACTAAGTGGCCAAGACCGACATCGGTAACGGAGGTTCGGAGCTTTTTAGGACTGGCTGGCTATTATAGACGGTTTGTGGAAAGGTTCTCATCCATAGCCATGCCTTTGACACGATTACTGAAGAAGGAGACCAAATTTGAATGGGACGATAAGTGTGAAAGGAGCTTTCAGGAGTTGAAGTATAAGTTGACGACCGCTCCAGTGTTGACTATTCCGTCAGGACCAGGTGGATTTGAGATTTATAGTGATGCTTCGCTAAGAGGACTTGGTTGTGTGTTAATGCAGTATGGTAAAGTGGTAGCTTATGCGTCGCGTCAGTTGAGGCCCCATGAAAGGAATTACCCGACGCATGATTTGGAGTTAGCAGCAATAGTGTTCGCACTTAAGATTTGGAGGCATTACTTGTGTGGAGAGAAGTTTCAGATCTATACGGATCATCAGAGCTTAAAGTACCTGTTTTCGCAGAAGGAGTTGAATATGAGACAGCGTAGGTGGACGGAACTTCTGAAGGACTACGACTGCGATATTTTGTATCATCCGGGGAAGGCAAATAAGGTTGCCGATGCCTTGAGTCGCAAGTCTAGTATGGCACACTTGATGGTCAAAGAGTGGACATTGTTGGAAAGGCTCAGAGACTCGGAGTTTAAGTTCGAAGTGAGCCAAGCATCAAATTTGCTAGCTGCTCTAAGGATTGAGCCGGAGATTAAGGACAAGATTAAGGCATTGCAGTCTACGGACCCAGAGATCCAGAAGATAGTTGAGATGGACACAGTGAAAAGGAAGTCAGATTTTCAAGTGTTGGAGGATGGGATTCTGAAGTTTAGAGGACGATTGTGTGTGCCAGATGACGAAGGACTGAAAGAGGAAATTTTGAGTGAAGCTCATCGGAGTCAGTATAGCATCCACCCAGGGAGTACTAAGATGTATCAGAATTTGAGGCGGCACTATTGGTGGAATGGTATGAAGAAGGACGTGGCTAAGCATGTGGCCAAGTGTTTGACGTGCCAACAAGTGAAGGCACAGCACTGCAAGCCAGGTGGATTGTTGCGACCGTTGGAGATCCCAGAATGGAAATGGGATCATATCACGATGGACTTTGTAACGGGATTGCCGCGTAGTCAAAGAGGACATGATTCTATTTGGGTGATAGTGGATCGCTTGACTAAGTCAGCGCATTTTCTAGCAGTGCGAAAGGACTTGGAACTGGAAAAGTATGCAGAGTTGTATGTTCGGCAGATTGTTCGACTTCATGGAGTGCCAGTGACGATTACTTCGGACCGTGATCCCAGGTTTACTGCCAAGTTTTGGAAAAGTCTACAAGAGGCATTAAGAACGAGATTACAGTTCAATACGGCCTATCATCTGCAAACAGATGGTCAGTCGGAAAGGACGATTCAGACTTTGGAGGATATGTTGAGAGCCTGTGTGTTGGATTCCCATGGCAAGTGGGAAGAACAGTTGCATTTGGTAGAGTTCGCTTACAATAACAGTTATCAGCAAAGTATACAGATGGCACCGTTTGAGGCCTTGTATGGCAGAGCGTGTAGGACGCCGTTGTGTTGGGACGAAGTTGGTGAGAAAAGTATTACTGGCCCAGAGTTGGTACAACGGACTGTGGAAGCTGTAGAGATTATTCGGGATAGACTTAGAACAGCCCAGAGTCGCCGAAAGAGTTACGCCGATCGGAGGAGAAGACCCTTGGAGTTTCAAGTGGGAGATCATGTGTTTCTCAAGGTGTCACCGATGAAAGGATTGTCCCGATTTGGTAAGAAAGGTAAGCTCAGTCCAAGGTATGTCGGGCCATTCGAGATATTGGAGAAGATTGGTGACGTGGCTTACCGACTTGCTTTGCCTCCTAATCTGTCGCAAGTGCACAATGTGTTTCATGTGTCGATGTTAAGGAAGTACGAACCAGACTCGACTCATGTTTTGAGATACAAAGAGATAGATGTTGACGACAAGGTGTCGTATGTGGAAAGACCAGTCAGAATCGAAGACAGAAAGGATCGAGTGCTGAGGAAGAAGACGATTCCAATGGTTAAGGTCGTTTGGGAGCATCATGGTACAGAAGGAGCTACTTGGGAAAGTGAAGAGGCCATGCGACGTCTACACCCCCAGTTGTTTGAGTAGAGTAGTGTAGAGTGCAAATTTCGAGGACGAAATTTTTGTAAGGGGGGAAGAAGTGTAACATCCCGAATTTCGACTCAATTTCCGGAAATCAATAAAACGAGCCTTATTTGTTATTTCATTTCGTAAGTCTCGCCCGGAGCGGTAACTAAGTGGCCAAGACCGACATCGGTAACGGAGGTTCGGAGCTTTTTAGGACTGGCTGGCTATTATAGACGGTTTGTGGAAAGGTTCTCATCCATAGCCATGCCTTTGACACGATTACTGAAGAAGGAGACCAAATTTGAATGGGACGATAAGTGTGAAAGGAGCTTTCAGGAGTTGAAGTATAAGTTGACGACCGCTCCAGTGTTGACTATTCCGTCAGGACCAGGTGGATTTGAGATTTATAGTGATGCTTCGCTAAGAGGACTTGGTTGTGTGTTAATGCAGTATGGTAAAGTGGTAGCTTATGCGTCGCGTCAGTTGAGGCCCCATGAAAGGAATTACCCGACGCATGATTTGGAGTTAGCAGCAATAGTGTTCGCACTTAAGATTTGGAGGCATTACTTGTGTGGAGAGAAGTTTCAGATCTATACGGATCATGAGAGCTTAAAGTACCTGTTTTCGCAGAAGGAGTTGAATATGAGACAGCGTAGGTGGACGGAACTTCTGAAGGACTACGACTGCGATATTTTGTATCATCCGGGGAAGGCAAATAAGGTTGCCGATGCCTTGAGTCGCAAGTCTAGTATGGCACACTTGATGGTCAAAGAGTGGACATTGTTGGAAAGGCTCGGAGACTCGGAGTTTAAGTTCGAAGTGAGCCAAGCATCAAATTTGCTAGCTGCTCTAAGGATTGAGCCGGAGATTAAGGACAAGATTAAGGCATTGCAGTCTACGGACCCAGAGATCCAGAAGATAGTTGAGATGGACACAGTGAAAAGGAAGTCAGATTTTCAAGTGTTGGAGGATGGGATTCTGAAGTTTAGAGGACGATTGTGTGTGCCAGATGACGAAGGACTGAAAGAGGAAATTTTGAGTGAAGCTCATCGGAGTCAGTATAGCATCCACCCAGGGAGTACTAAGATGTATCAGAATTTGAGGCGGCACTATTGGTGGAATGGTATGAAGAAGGACGTGGCTAAGCATGTGGCCAAGTGTTTGACGTGCCAACAAGTGAAGGCACAGCACTGCAAGCCAGGTGGATTGTTGCGACCGTTGGAGATCCCAGAATGGAAATGGGATCATATCACGATGGACTTTGTAACGGGATTGCCGCGTAGTCAAAGAGGACATGATTCTATTTGGGTGATAGTGGATCGCTTGACTAAGTCAGCGCATTTTCTAGCAGTGCGAAAGGACTTGGAACTGGAAAAGTATGCAGAGTTGTATGTTCGGCAGATTGTTCGACTTCATGGAGTGCCAGTGACGATTACTTCGGACCGTGATCCCAGGTTTACTGCCAAGTTTTGGAAAAGTCTACAAGAGGCATTAAGAACGAGATTACAGTTCAATACGGCCTATCATCTGCAAACAGATGGTCAGTCGGAAAGGACGATTCAGACTTTGGAGGATATGTTGAGAGCCTGTGTGTTGGATTCCCATGGCAAGTGGGAAGAACAGTTGCATTTGGTAGAGTTCGCTTACAATAACAGTTATCAGCAAAGTATACAGATGGCACCGTTTGAGGCCTTGTATGGCAGAGCGTGTAGGACGCCGTTGTGTTGGGACGAAGTTGGTGAGAAAAGTATTACTGGCCCAGAGTTGGTACAACGGACTGTGGAAGCTGTAGAGATTATTCGGGATAGACTTAGAACAGCCCAGAGTCGCCGAAAGAGTTACGCCGATCGGAGGAGAAGACCCTTGGAGTTTCAAGTGGGAGATCATGTGTTTCTCAAGGTGTCACCGATGAAAGGATTGTCCCGATTTGGTAAGAAAGGTAAGCTCAGTCCAAGGTATGTCGGGCCATTCGAGATATTGGAGAAGATTGGTGACGTGGCTTACCGACTTGCTTTGCCTCCTAATCTGTCGCAAGTGCACAATGTGTTTCATGTGTCGATGTTAAGGAAGTACGAACCAGACTCGACTCATGTTTTGAGATACAAAGAGATAGATGTTGACGACAAGGTGTCGTATGTGGAAAGACCAGTCAGAATCGAAGACAGAAAGGATCGAGTGCTGAGGAAGAAGACGATTCCAATGGTTAAGGTCGTTTGGGAGCATCATGGTACAGAAGGAGCTACTTGGGAAAGTGAAGAGGCCATGCGACGTCTACACCCCCAGTTGTTTGAGTAGAGTAGTGTAGAGTGCAAATTTCGAGGACGAAATTTTTGTAAGGGGGGAAGAAGTGTAACATCCCGAATTTCGACTCAATTTCCGGAAATCAATAAAACGAGCCTTATTTGTTATTTCATTTCGTAAGTCTCGCCCGGAGCGGTAACTAAGTGGCCAAGACCGACATCGGTAACGGAGGTTCGGAGCTTTTTAGGACTGGCTGGCTATTATAGACGGTTTGTGGAAAGGTTCTCATCCATAGCCATGCCTTTGACACGATTACTGAAGAAGGAGACCAAATTTGAATGGGACGATAAGTGTGAAAGGAGCTTTCAGGAGTTGAAGTATAAGTTGACGACCGCTCCAGTGTTGACTATTCCGTCAGGACCAGGTGGATTTGAGATTTATAGTGATGCTTCGCTAAGAGGACTTGGTTGTGTGTTAATGCAGTATGGTAAAGTGGTAGCTTATGCGTCGCGTCAGTTGAGGCCCCATGAAAGGAATTACCCGACGCATGATTTGGAGTTAGCAGCAATAGTGTTCGCACTTAAGATTTGGAGGCATTACTTGTGTGGAGAGAAGTTTCAGATCTATACGGATCATGAGAGCTTAAAGTACCTGTTTTCGCAGAAGGAGTTGAATATGAGACAGCGTAGGTGGACGGAACTTCTGAAGGACTACGACTGCGATATTTTGTATCATCCGGGGAAGGCAAATAAGGTTGCCGATGCCTTGAGTCGCAAGTCTAGTATGGCACACTTGATGGTCAAAGAGTGGACATTGTTGGAAAGGCTCAGAGACTCGGAGTTTAAGTTCGAAGTGAGCCAAGCATCAAATTTGCTAGCTGCTCTAAGGATTGAGCCGGAGATTAAGGACAAGATTAAGGCATTGCAGTCTACGGACCCAGAGATCCAGAAGATAGTTGAGATGGACACAGTGAAAAGGAAGTCAGATTTTCAAGTGTTGGAGGATGGGATTCTGAAGTTTAGAGGACGATTGTGTGTGCCAGATGACGAAGGACTGAAAGAGGAAATTTTGAGTGAAGCTCATCGGAGTCAGTATAGCATCCACCCAGGGAGTACTAAGATGTATCAGAATTTGAGGCGGCACTATTGGTGGAATGGTATGAAGAAGGACGTGGCTAAGCATGTGGCCAAGTGTTTGACGTGCCAACAAGTGAAGGCACAGCACTGCAAGCCAGGTGGATTGTTGCGACCGTTGGAGATCCCAGAATGGAAATGGGATCATATCACGATGGACTTTGTAACGGGATTGCCGCGTAGTCAAAGAGGACATGATTCTATTTGGGTGATAGTGGATCGCTTGACTAAGTCAGCGCATTTTCTAGCAGTGCGAAAGGACTTGGAACTGGAAAAGTATGCAGAGTTGTATGTTCGGCAGATTGTTCGACTTCATGGAGTGCCAGTGACGATTACTTCGGACCGTGATCCCAGGTTTACTGCCAAGTTTTGGAAAAGTCTACAAGAGGCATTAAGAACGAGATTACAGTTCAATACGGCCTATCATCTGCAAACAGATGGTCAGTCGGAAAGGACGATTCAGACTTTGGAGGATATGTTGAGAGCCTGTGTGTTGGATTCCCATGGCAAGTGGGAAGAACAGTTGCATTTGGTAGAGTTCGCTTACAATAACAGTTATCAGCAAAGTATACAGATGGCACCGTTTGAGGCCTTGTATGGCAGAGCGTGTAGGACGCCGTTGTGTTGGGACGAAGTTGGTGAGAAAAGTATTACTGGCCCAGAGTTGGTACAACGGACTGTGGAAGCTGTAGAGATTATTCGGGATAGACTTAGAACAGCCCAGAGTCGCCGAAAGAGTTACGCCGATCGGAGGAGAAGACCCTTGGAGTTTCAAGTGGGAGATCATGTGTTTCTCAAGGTGTCACCGATGAAAGGATTGTCCCGATTTGGTAAGAAAGGTAAGCTCAGTCCAAGGTATGTCGGGCCATTCGAGATATTGGAGAAGATTGGTGACGTGGCTTACCGACTTGCTTTGCCTCCTAATCTGTCGCAAGTGCACAATGTGTTTCATGTGTCGATGTTAAGGAAGTACGAACCAGACTCGACTCATGTTTTGAGATACAAAGAGATAGATGTTGACGACAAGGTGTCG
The DNA here is from genome assembly GCA_024500025.1 of Syzygium aromaticum. Taxonomy (NCBI): domain Eukaryota; kingdom Viridiplantae; phylum Streptophyta; class Magnoliopsida; order Myrtales; family Myrtaceae; genus Syzygium; species Syzygium aromaticum. Next base: position 13,098,726 of record CM044886.1, read on the forward strand.
TATGTGGAAAGACCAGTCAGAATCGAAGACAGAAAGGATCGAGTGCTGAGGAAGAAGACGATTCCAATGGTTAAGGTCGTTTGGGAGCATCATGGTACAGAAGGAGCTACTTGGGAAAGTGAAGAGGCCATGCGACGTCTACACCCCCAGTTGTTTGAGTAGAGTAGTGTAGAGTGCAAATTTCGAGGACGAAATTTTTGTAAGGGGGGAAGAAGTGTAACATCCCGAATTTCGACTCAATTTCCGGAAATCAATAAAACGAGCCTTATTTGTTATTTCATTTCGTAAGTCTCGCCCGGAGCGGTAACTAAGTGGCCAAGACCGACATCGGTAACGGAGGTTCGGAGCTTTTTAGGACTGGCTGGCTATTATAGACGGTTTGTGGAAAGGTTCTCATCCATAGCCATGCCTTTGACACGATTACTGAAGAAGGAGACCAAATTTGAATGGGACGATAAGTGTGAAAGGAGCTTTCAGGAGTTGAAGTATAAGTTGACGACCGCTCCAGTGTTGACTATTCCGTCAGGACCAGGTGGATTTGAGATTTATAGTGATGCTTCGCTAAGAGGACTTGGTTGTGTGTTAATGCAGTATGGTAAAGTGGTAGCTTATGCGTCGCGTCAGTTGAGGCCCCATGAAAGGAATTACCCGACGCATGATTTGGAGTTAGCAGCAATAGTGTTCGCACTTAAGATTTGGAGGCATTACTTGTGTGGAGAGAAGTTTCAGATCTATACGGATCATCAGAGCTTAAAGTACCTGTTTTCGCAGAAGGAGTTGAATATGAGACAGCGTAGGTGGACGGAACTTCTGAAGGACTACGACTGCGATATTTTGTATCATCCGGGGAAGGCAAATAAGGTTGCCGATGCCTTGAGTCGCAAGTCTAGTATGGCACACTTGATGGTCAAAGAGTGGACATTGTTGGAAAGGCTCAGAGACTCGGAGTTTAAGTTCGAAGTGAGCCAAGCATCAAATTTGCTAGCTGCTCTAAGGATTGAGCCGGAGATTAAGGACAAGATTAAGGCATTGCAGTCTACGGACCCAGAGATCCAGAAGATAGTTGAGATGGACACAGTGAAAAGGAAGTCAGATTTTCAAGTGTTGGAGGATGGGATTCTGAAGTTTAGAGGACGATTGTGTGTGCCAGATGACGAAGGACTGAAAGAGGAAATTTTGAGTGAAGCTCATCGGAGTCAGTATAGCATCCACCCAGGGAGTACTAAGATGTATCAGAATTTGAGGCGGCACTATTGGTGGAATGGTATGAAGAAGGACGTGGCTAAGCATGTGGCCAAGTGTTTGACGTGCCAACAAGTGAAGGCACAGCACTGCAAGCCAGGTGGATTGTTGCGACCGTTGGAGATCCCAGAATGGAAATGGGATCATATCACGATGGACTTTGTAACGGGATTGCCGCGTAGTCAAAGAGGACATGATTCTATTTGGGTGATAGTGGATCGCTTGACTAAGTCAGCGCATTTTCTAGCAGTGCGAAAGGACTTGGAACTGGAAAAGTATGCAGAGTTGTATGTTCGGCAGATTGTTCGACTTCATGGAGTGCCAGTGACGATTACTTCGGACCGTGATCCCAGGTTTACTGCCAAGTTTTGGAAAAGTCTACAAGAGGCATTAAGAACGAGATTACAGTTCAATACGGCCTATCATCTGCAAACAGATGGTCAGTCGGAAAGGACGATTCAGACTTTGGAGGATATGTTGAGAGCCTGTGTGTTGGATTCCCATGGCAAGTGGGAAGAACAGTTGCATTTGGTAGAGTTCGCTTACAATAACAGTTATCAGCAAAGTATACAGATGGCACCGTTTGAGGCCTTGTATGGCAGAGCGTGTAGGACGCCGTTGTGTTGGGACGAAGTTGGTGAGAAAAGTATTACTGGCCCAGAGTTGGTACAACGGACTGTGGAAGCTGTAGAGATTATTCGGGATAGACTTAGAACAGCCCAGAGTCGCCGAAAGAGTTACGCCGATCGGAGGAGAAGACCCTTGGAGTTTCAAGTGGGAGATCATGTGTTTCTCAAGGTGTCACCGATGAAAGGATTGTCCCGATTTGGTAAGAAAGGTAAGCTCAGTCCAAGGTATGTCGGGCCATTCGAGATATTGGAGAAGATTGGTGACGTGGCTTACCGACTTGCTTTGCCTCCTAATCTGTCGCAAGTGCACAATGTGTTTCATGTGTCGATGTTAAGGAAGTACGAACCAGACTCGACTCATGTTTTGAGATACAAAGAGATAGATGTTGACGACAAGGTGTCGTATGTGGAAAGACCAGTCAGAATCGAAGACAGAAAGGATCGAGTGCTGAGGAAGAAGACGATTCCAATGGTTAAGGTCGTTTGGGAGCATCATGGTACAGAAGGAGCTACTTGGGAAAGTGAAGAGGCCATGCGACGTCTACACCCCCAGTTGTTTGAGTAGAGTAGTGTAGAGTGCAAATTTCGAGGACGAAATTTTTGTAAGGGGGGAAGAAGTGTAACATCCCGAATTTCGACTCAATTTCCGGAAATCAATAAAACGAGCCTTATTTGTTATTTCATTTCGTAAGTCTCGCCCGGAGCGGTAACTAAGTGGCCAAGACCGACATCGGTAACGGAGGTTCGGAGCTTTTTAGGACTGGCTGGCTATTATAGACGGTTTGTGGAAAGGTTCTCATCCATAGCCATGCCTTTGACACGATTACTGAAGAAGGAGACCAAATTTGAATGGGACGATAAGTGTGAAAGGAGCTTTCAGGAGTTGAAGTATAAGTTGACGACCGCTCCAGTGTTGACTATTCCGTCAGGACCAGGTGGATTTGAGATTTATAGTGATGCTTCGCTAAGAGGACTTGGTTGTGTGTTAATGCAGTATGGTAAAGTGGTAGCTTATGCGTCGCGTCAGTTGAGGCCCCATGAAAGGAATTACCCGACGCATGATTTGGAGTTAGCAGCAATAGTGTTCGCACTTAAGATTTGGAGGCATTACTTGTGTGGAGAGAAGTTTCAGATCTATACGGATCATCAGAGCTTAAAGTACCTGTTTTCGCAGAAGGAGTTGAATATGAGACAGCGTAGGTGGACGGAACTTCTGAAGGACTACGACTGCGATATTTTGTATCATCCGGGGAAGGCAAATAAGGTTGCCGATGCCTTGAGTCGCAAGTCTAGTATGGCACACTTGATGGTCAAAGAGTGGACATTGTTGGAAAGGCTCGGAGACTCGGAGTTTAAGTTCGAAGTGAGCCAAGCATCAAATTTGCTAGCTGCTCTAAGGATTGAGCCGGAGATTAAGGACAAGATTAAGGCATTGCAGTCTACGGACCCAGAGATCCAGAAGATAGTTGAGATGGACACAGTGAAAAGGAAGTCAGATTTTCAAGTGTTGGAGGATGGGATTCTGAAGTTTAGAGGACGATTGTGTGTGCCAGATGACGAAGGACTGAAAGAGGAAATTTTGAGTGAAGCTCATCGGAGTCAGTATAGCATCCACCCAGGGAGTACTAAGATGTATCAGAATTTGAGGCGGCACTATTGGTGGAATGGTATGAAGAAGGACGTGGCTAAGCATGTGGCCAAGTGTTTGACGTGCCAACAAGTGAAGGCACAACACTGCAAGCCAGGTGGATTGTTGCGACCGTTGGAGATCCCAGAATGGAAATGGGATCATATCACGATGGACTTTGTAACGGGATTGCCGCGTAGTCAAAGAGGACATGATTCTATTTGGGTGATAGTGGATCGCTTGACTAAGTCAGCGCATTTTCTAGCAGTGCGAAAGGACTTGGAACTGGAAAAGTATGCAGAGTTGTATGTTCGGCAGATTGTTCGACTTCATGGAGTGCCAGTGACGATTACTTCGGACCGTGATCCCAGGTTTACTGCCAAGTTTTGGAAAAGTCTACAAGAGGCATTAAGAACGAGATTACAGTTCAATACGGCCTATCATCTGCAAACAGATGGTCAGTCGGAAAGGACGATTCAGACTTTGGAGGATATGTTGAGAGCCTGTGTGTTGGATTCCCATGGCAAGTGGGAAGAACAGTTGCATTTGGTAGAGTTCGCTTACAATAACAGTTATCAGCAAAGTATACAGATGGCACCGTTTGAGGCCTTGTATGGCAGAGCGTGTAGGACGCCGTTGTGTTGGGACGAAGTTGGTGAGAAAAGTATTACTGGCCCAGAGTTGGTACAACGGACTGTGGAAGCTGTAGAGATTATTCGGGATAGACTTAGAACAGCCCAGAGTCGCCGAAAGAGTTACGCCGATCGGAGGAGAAGACCCTTGGAGTTTCAAGTGGGAGATCATGTGTTTCTCAAGGTGTCACCGATGAAAGGATTGTCCCGATTTGGTAAGAAAGGTAAGCTCAGTCCAAGGTATGTCGGGCCATTCGAGATATTGGAGAAGATTGGTGACGTGGCTTACCGACTTGCTTTGCCTCCTAATCTGTCGCAAGTGCACAATGTGTTTCATGTGTCGATGTTAAGGAAGTACGAACCAGACTCGACTCATGTTTTGAGATACAAAGAGATAGATGTTGACGACAAGGTGTCGTATGTGGAAAGACCAGTCAGAATCGAAGACAGAAAGGATCGAGTGCTGAGGAAGAAGACGATTCCAATGGTTAAGGTCGTTTGGGAGCATCATGGTACAGAAGGAGCTACTTGGGAAAGTGAAGAGGCCATGCGACGTCTACACCCCCAGTTGTTTGAGTAGAGTAGTGTAGAGTGCAAATTTCGAGGACGAAATTTTTGTAAGGGGGGAAGAAGTGTAACATCCCGAATTTCGACTCAATTTCCGGAAATCAATAAAACGAGCCTTATTTGTTATTTCATTTCGTAAGTCTCGCCCGGAGCGGTAACTAAGTGGCCAAGACCGACATCGGTAACGGAGGTTCGGAGCTTTTTAGGACTGGCTGGCTATTATAGACGGTTTGTGGAAAGGTTCTCATCCATAGCCATGCCTTTGACACGATTACTGAAGAAGGAGACCAAATTTGAATGGGACGATAAGTGTGAAAGGAGCTTTCAGGAGTTGAAGTATAAGTTGACGACCGCTCCAGTGTTGACTATTCCGTCAGGACCAGGTGGATTTGAGATTTATAGTGATGCTTCGCTAAGAGGACTTGGTTGTGTGTTAATGCAGTATGGTAAAGTGGTAGCTTATGCGTCGCGTCAGTTGAGGCCCCATGAAAGGAATTACCCGACGCATGATTTGGAGTTAGCAGCAATAGTGTTCGCACTTAAGATTTGGAGGCATTACTTGTGTGGAGAGAAGTTTCAGATCTATACGGATCATCAGAGCTTAAAGTACCTGTTTTCGCAGAAGGAGTTGAATATGAGACAGCGTAGGTGGACGGAACTTCTGAAGGACTACGACTGCGATATTTTGTATCATCCGGGGACGGCAAATAAGGTTGCCGATGCCTTGAGTCGCAAGTCTAGTATGGCACACTTGATGGTCAAAGAGTGGACATTGTTGGAAAGGCTCAGAGACTCGGAGTTTAAGTTCGAAGTGAGCCAAGCATCAAATTTGCTAGCTGCTCTAAGGATTGAGCCGGAGATTAAGGACAAGATTAAGGCATTGCAGTCTACGGACCCAGAGATCCAGAAGATAGTTGAGATGGACACAGTGAAAAGGAAGTCAGATTTTCAAGTGTTGGAGGATGGGATTCTGAAGTTTAGAGGACGATTGTGTGTGCCAGATGACGAAGGACTGAAAGAGGAAATTTTGAGTGAAGCTCATCGGAGTCAGTATAGCATCCACCCAGGGAGTACTAAGATGTATCAGAATTTGAGGCGGCACTATTGGTGGAATGGTATGAAGAAGGACGTGGCTAAGCATGTGGCCAAGTGTTTGACGTGCCAACAAGTGAAGGCACAGCACTGCAAGCCAGGTGGATTGTTGCGACCGTTGGAGATCCCAGAATGGAAATGGGATCATATCACGATGGACTTTGTAACGGGATTGCCGCGTAGTCAAAGAGGACATGATTCTATTTGGGTGATAGTGGATCGCTTGACTAAGTCAGCGCATTTTCTAGCAGTGCGAAAGGACTTGGAACTGGAAAAGTATGCAGAGTTGTATGTTCGGCAGATTGTTCGACTTCATGGAGTGCCAGTGACGATTACTTCGGACCGTGATCCCAGGTTTACTGCCAAGTTTTGGAAAAGTCTACAAGAGGCATTAAGAACGAGATTACAGTTCAATACGGCCTATCATCTGCAAACAGATGGTCAGTCGGAAAGGACGATTCAGACTTTGGAGGATATGTTGAGAGCCTGTGTGTTGGATTCCCATGGCAAGTGGGAAGAACAGTTGCATTTGGTAGAGTTCGCTTACAATAACAGTTATCAGCAAAGTATACAGATGGCACCGTTTGAGGCCTTGTATGGCAGAGCGTGTAGGACGCCGTTGTGTTGGGACGAAGTTGGTGAGAAAAGTATTACTGGCCCAGAGTTGGTACAACGGACTGTGGAAGCTGTAGAGATTATTCGGGATAGACTTAGAACAGCCCAGAGTCGCCGAAAGAGTTACGCCGATCGGAGGAGAAGACCCTTGGAGTTTCAAGTGGGAGATCATGTGTTTCTCAAGGTGTCACCGATGAAAGGATTGTCCCGATTTGGTAAGAAAGGTAAGCTCAGTCCAAGGTATGTCGGGCCATTCGAGATATTGGAGAAGATTGGTGACGTGGCTTACCGACTTGCTTTGCCTCCTAATCTGTCGCAAGTGCACAATGTGTTTCATGTGTCGATGTTAAGGAAGTACGAACCAGACTCGACTCATGTTTTGAGATACAAAGAGATAGATGTTGACGACAAGGTGTCGTATGTGGAAAGACCAGTCAGAATCGAAGACAGAAAGGATCGAGTGCTGAGGAAGAAGACGATTCCAATGGTTAAGGTCGTTTGGGAGCATCATGGTACAGAAGGAGCTACTTGGGAAAGTGAAGAGGCCATGCGACGTCTACACCCCCAGTTGTTTGAGTAGAGTAGTGTAGAGTGCAAATTTCGAGGACGAAATTTTTGTAAGGGGGGAAGAAGTGTAACATCCCGAATTTCGACTCAATTTCCGGAAATCAATAAAACGAGCCTTATTTGTTATTTCATTTCGTAAGTCTCGCCCGGAGCGGTAACTAAGTGGCCAAGACCGACATCGGTAACGGAGGTTCGGAGCTTTTTAGGACTGGCTGGCTATTATAGACGGTTTGTGGAAAGGTTCTCATCCATAGCCATGCCTTTGACACGATTACTGAAGAAGGAGACCAAATTTGAATGGGACGATAAGTGTGAAAGGAGCTTTCAGGAGTTGAAGTATAAGTTGACGACCGCTCCAGTGTTGACTATTCCGTCAGGACCAGGTGGATTTGAGATTTATAGTGATGCTTCGCTAAGAGGACTTGGTTGTGTGTTAATGCAGTATGGTAAAGTGGTAGCTTATGCGTCGCGTCAGTTGAGGCCCCATGAAAGGAATTACCCGACGCATGATTTGGAGTTAGCAGCAATAGTGTTCGCACTTAAGATTTGGAGGCATTACTTGTGTGGAGAGAAGTTTCAGATCTATACGGATCATCAGAGCTTAAAGTACCTGTTTTCGCAGAAGGAGTTGAATATGAGACAGCGTAGGTGGACGGAACTTCTGAAGGACTACGACTGCGATATTTTGTATCATCCGGGGACGGCAAATAAGGTTGCCGATGCCTTGAGTCGCAAGTCTAGTATGGCACACTTGATGGTCAAAGAGTGGACATTGTTGGAAAGGCTCGGAGACTCGGAGTTTAAGTTCGAAGTGAGCCAAGCATCAAATTTGCTAGCTGCTCTAAGGATTGAGCCGGAGATTAAGGACAAGATTAAGGCATTGCAGTCTACGGACCCAGAGATCCAGAAGATAGTTGAGATGGACACAGTGAAAAGGAAGTCAGATTTTCAAGTGTTGGAGGATGGGATTCTGAAGTTTAGAGGACGATTGTGTGTGCCAGATGACGAAGGACTGAAAGAGGAAATTTTGAGTGAAGCTCATCGGAGTCAGTATAGCATCCACCCAGGGAGTACTAAGATGTATCAGAATTTGAGGCGGCACTATTGGTGGAATGGTATGAAGAAGGACGTGGCTAAGCATGTGGCCAAGTGTTTGACGTGCCAACAAGTGAAGGCACAGCACTGCAAGCCAGGTGGATTGTTGCGACCGTTGGAGATCCCAGAATGGAAATGGGATCATATCACGATGGACTTTGTAACGGGATTGCCGCGTAGTCAAAGAGGACATGATTCTATTTGGGTGATAGTGGATCGCTTGACTAAGTCAGCGCATTTTCTAGCAGTGCGAAAGGACTTGGAACTGGAAAAGTATGCAGAGTTGTATGTTCGGCAGATTGTTCGACTTCATGGAGTGCCAGTGACGATTACTTCGGACCGTGATCCCAGGTTTACTGCCAAGTTTTGGAAAAGTCTACAAGAGGCATTAAGAACGAGATTACAGTTCAATACGGCCTATCATCTGCAAACAGATGGTCAGTCGGAAAGGACGATTCAGACTTTGGAGGATATGTTGAGAGCCTGTGTGTTGGATTTCCAAGGCAAGTGGGAAGAACAGTTGCATTTGGTAGAGTTCGCTTACAATAACAGTTATCAGCAAAGTATACAGATGGCACCGTTTGAGGCCTTGTATGGCAGAGCGTGTAGGACGCCGTTGTGTTGGGACGAAGTTGGTGAGAAAAGTATTACTGGCCCAGAGTTGGTACAACGGACTGTGGAAGCTGTAGAGATTATTCGGGATAGACTTAGAACAGCCCAGAGTCGCCGAAAGAGTTACGCCGATCGGAGGAGAAGACCCTTGGAGTTTCAAGTGGGAGATCATGTGTTTCTCAAGGTGTCACCGATGAAAGGATTGTCCCGATTTGGTAAGAAAGGTAAGCTCAGTCCAAGGTATGTCGGGCCATTCGAGATATTGGAGAAGATTGGTGACGTGGCTTACCGACTTGCTTTGCCTCCTAATCTGTCGCAAGTGCACAATGTGTTTCATGTGTCGATGTTAAGGAAGTACGAACCAGACTCGACTCATGTTTTGAGATACAAAGAGATAGATGTTGACGACAAGGTGTCGTATGTGGAAAGACCAGTCAGAATCGAAGACAGAAAGGATCGAGTGCTGAGGAAGAAGACGATTCCAATGGTTAAGGTCGTTTGGGAGCATCATGGTACAGAAGGAGCTACTTGGGAAAGTGAAGAGGCCATGCGACGTCTACACCCCCAGTTGTTTGAGTAGAGTAGTGTAGAGTGCAAATTTCGAGGACGAAATTTTTGTAAGGGGGGAAGAAGTGTAACATCCCGAATTTCGACTCAATTTCCGGAAATCAATAAAACGAGCCTTATTTGTTATTTCATTTCGTAAGTCTCGCCCGGAGCGGTAACTAAGTGGCCAAGACCGACATCAGTAACGGAGGTTCGGAGCTTTTTAGGACTGGCTGGCTATTATAGACGGTTTGTGGAAAGGTTCTCATCCATAGCCATGCCTTTGACACGATTACTGAAGAAGGAGACCAAATTTGAATGGGACGATAAGTGTGAAAGGAGCTTTCAGGAGTTGAAGTATAAGTTGACGACCGCTCCAGTGTTGACTATTCCGTCAGGACCAGGTGGATTTGAGATTTATAGTGATGCTTCGCTAAGAGGACTTGGTTGTGTGTTAATGCAGTATGGTAAAGTGGTAGCTTATGCGTCGCGTCAGTTGAGGCCCCATGAAAGGAATTACCCGACGCATGATTTGGAGTTAGCAGCAATAGTGTTCGCACTTAAGATTTGGAGGCATTACTTGTGTGGAGAGAAGTTTCAGATCTATACGGATCATCAGAGCTTAAAGTACCTGTTTTCGCAGAAGGAGTTGAATATGAGACAGCGTAGGTGGACGGAACTTCTGAAGGACTACGACTGCGATATTTTGTATCATCCGGGGACGGCAAATAAGGTTGCCGATGCCTTGAGTCGCAAGTCTAGTATGGCACACTTGATGGTCAAAGAGTGGACATTGTTGGAAAGGCTCAGAGACTCGGAGTTTAAGTTCGAAGTGAGCCAAGCATCAAATTTGCTAGCTGCTCTAAGGATTGAGCCGGAGATTAAGGACAAGATTAAGGCATTGCAGTCTACGGACCCAGAGATCCAGAAGATAGTTGAGATGGACACAGTGAAAAGGAAGTCAGATTTTCAAGTGTTGGAGGATGGGATTCTGAAGTTTAGAGGACGATTGTGTGTGCCAGATGACGAAGGACTGAAAGAGGAAATTTTGAGTGAAGCTCATCGGAGTCAGTATAGCATCCACCCAGGGAGTACTAAGATGTATCAGAATTTGAGGCGGCACTATTGGTGGAATGGTATGAAGAAGGACGTGGCTAAGCATGTGGCCAAGTGTTTGACGTGCCAACAAGTGAAGGCACAGCACTGCAAGCCAGGTGGATTGTTGCGACCGTTGGAGATCCCAGAATGGAAATGGGATCATATCACGATGGACTTTGTAACGGGATTGCCGCGTAGTCAAAGAGGACATGATTCTATTTGGGTGATAGTGGATCGCTTGACTAAGTCAGCGCATTTTCTAGCAGTGCGAAAGGACTTGGAACTGGAAAAGTATGCAGAGTTGTATGTTCGGCAGATTGTTCGACTTCATGGAGTGCCAGTGACGATTACTTCGGACCGTGATCCCAGGTTTACTGCCAAGTTTTGGAAAAGTCTACAAGAGGCATTAAGAACGAGATTACAGTTCAATACGGCCTATCATCTGCAAACAGATGGTCAGTCGGAAAGGACGATTCAGACTTTGGAGGATATGTTGAGAGCCTGTGTGTTGGATTCCCATGGCAAGTGGGAAGAACAGTTGCATTTGGTAGAGTTCGCTTACAATAACAGTTATCAGCAAAGTATACAGATGGCACCGTTTGAGGCCTTGTATGGCAGAGCGTGTAGGACGCCGTTGTGTTGGGACGAAGTTGGTGAGAAAAGTATTACTGGCCCAGAGTTGGTACAACGGACTGTGGAAGCTGTAGAGATTATTCGGGATAGACTTAGAACAGCCCAGAGTCGCCGAAAGAGTTACGCCGATCGGAGGAGAAGACCCTTGGAGTTTCAAGTGGGAGATCATGTGTTTCTCAAGGTGTCACCGATGAAAGGATTGTCCCGATTTGGTAAGAAAGGTAAGCTCAGTCCAAGGTATGTCGGGCCATTCGAGATATTGGAGAAGATTGGTGACGTGGCTTACCGACTTGCTTTGCCTCCTAATCTGTCGCAAGTGCACAATGTGTTTCATGTGTCGATGTTAAGGAAGTACGAACCAGACTCGACTCATGTTTTGAGATACAAAGAGATAGATGTTGACGACAAGGTGTCGTATGTGGAAAGACCAGTCAGAATCGAAGACAGAAAGGATCGAGTGCTGAGGAAGAAGACGATTCCAATGGTTAAGGTCGTTTGGGAGCATCATGGTACAGAAGGAGCTACTTGGGAAAGTGAAGAGGCCATGCGACGTCTACACCCCCAGTTGTTTGAGTAGAGTAGTGTAGAGTGCAAATTTCGAGGACGAAATTTTTGTAAGGGGGGAAGAAGTGTAACATCCCGAATTTCGACTCAATTTCCGGAAATCAATAAAACGAGCCTTATTTGTTATTTCATTTCGTAAGTCTCGCCCGGAGCGGTAACTAAGTGGCCAAGACCGACATCGGTAACGGAGGTTCGGAGCTTTTTAGGACTGGCTGGCTATTATAGACGGTTTGTGGAAAGGTTCTCATCCATAGCCATGCCTTTGACACGATTACTGAAGAAGGAGACCAAATTTGAATGGGACGATAAGTGTGAAAGGAGCTTTCAGGAGTTGAAGTATAAGTTGACGACCGCTCCAGTGTTGACTATTCCGTCAGGACCAGGTGGATTTGAGATTTATAGTGATGCTTCGCTAAGAGGACTTGGTTGTGTGTTAATGCAGTATGGTAAAGTGGTAGCTTATGCGTCGCGTCAGTTGAGGCCCCATGAAAGGAATTACCCGACGCATGATTTGGAGTTAGCAGCAATAGTGTTCGCACTTAAGATTTGGAGGCATTACTTGTGTGGAGAGAAGTTTCAGATCTATACGGATCATCAGAGCTTAAAGTACCTGTTTTCGCAGAAGGAGTTGAATATGAGACAGCGTAGGTGGACGGAACTTCTGAAGGACTACGACTGCGATATTTTGTATCATCCGGGGACGGCAAATAAGGTTGCCGATGCCTTGAGTCGCAAGTCTAGTATGGCACACTTGATGGTCAAAGAGTGGACATTGTTGGAAAGGCTCAGAGACTCGGAGTTTAAGTTCGAAGTGAGCCAAGCATCAAATTTGCTAGCTGCTCTAAGGATTGAGCCGGAGATTAAGGACAAGATTAAGGCATTGCAGTCTACGGACCCAGAGATCCAGAAGATAGTTGAGATGGACACAGTGAAAAGGAAGTCAGATTTTCAAGTGTTGGAGGATGGGATTCTGAAGTTTAGAGGACGATTGTGTGTGCCAGATGACGAAGGACTGAAAGAGGAAATTTTGAGTGAAGCTCATCGGAGTCAGTATAGCATCCACCCAGGGAGTACTAAGATGTATCAGAATTTGAGGCGGCACTATTGGTGGAATGGTATGAAGAAGGACGTGGCTAAGCATGTGGCCAAGTGTTTGACGTGCCAACAAGTGAAGGCACAACACTGCAAGCCAGGTGGATTGTTGCGACCGTTGGAGATCCCAGAATGGAAATGGGATCATATCACGATGGACTTTGTAACGGGATTGCCGCGTAGTCAAAGAGGACATGATTCTATTTGGGTGATAGTGGATCGCTTGACTAAGTCAGCGCATTTTCTAGCAGTGCGAAAGGACTTGGAACTGGAAAAGTATGCAGAGTTGTATGTTCGGCAGATTGTTCGACTTCATGGAGTGCCAGTGACGATTACTTCGGACCGTGATCCCAGGTTTACTGCCAAGTTTTGGAAAAGTCTACAAGAGGCATTAAGAACGAGATTACAGTTCAATACGGCCTATCATCTGCAAACAGATGGTCAGTCGGAAAGGACGATTCAGACTTTGGAGGATATGTTGAGAGCCTGTGTGTTGGATTCCCATGGCAAGTGGGAAGAACAGTTGCATTTGGTAGAGTTCGCTTACAATAACAGTTATCAGCAAAGTATACAGATGGCACCGTTTGAGGCCTTGTATGGCAGAGCGTGTAGGACGCCGTTGTGTTGGGACGAAGTTGGTGAGAAAAGTATTACTGGCCCAGAGATGGTACAACGGACTGTGGAAGCTGTAGAGATTATTCGGGATAGACTTAGAACAGCCCAGAGTCGCCGAAAGAGTTACGCCGATCGGAGGAGAAGACCCTTGGAGTTTCAAGTGGGAGATCATGTGTTTCTCAAGGTGTCACCGATGAAAGGATTGTCCCGATTTGGTAAGAAAGGTAAGCTCAGTCCAAGGTATGTCGGGCCATTCGAGATATTGGAGAAGATTGGTGACGTGGCTTACCGACTTGCTTTGCCTCCTAATCTGTCGCAAGTGCACAATGTGTTTCATGTGTCGATGTTAAGGAAGTACGAACCAGACTCGACTCATGTTTTGAGATACAAAGAGATAGATGTTGACGACAAGGTGTCGTATGTGGAAAGACCAGTCAGAATCGAAGACAGAAAGGATCGAGTGCTGAGGAAGAAGACGATTCCAATGGTTAAGGTCGTTTGGGAGCATCATGGTACAGAAGGAGCTACTTGGGAAAGTGAAGAGGCCATGCGACGTCTACACCCCCAGTTGTTTGAGTAGAGTAGTGTAGAGTGCAAATTTCGAGGACGAAATTTTTGTAAGGGGGGAAGAAGTGTAACATCCCGAATTTCGACTCAATTTCCGGAAATCAATAAAACGAGCCTTATTTGTTATTTCATTTCGTAAGTCTCGCCCGGAGCGGTAACTAAGTGGCCAAGACCGACATCGGTAACGGAGGTTCGGAGCTTTTTAGGACTGGCTGGCTATTATAGACGGTTTGTGGAAAGGTTCTCATCCATAGCCATGCCTTTGACACGATTACTGAAGAAGGAGACCAAATTTGAATGGGACGATAAGTGTGAAAGGAGCTTTCGGAGTTGAAGTATAAGTTGACGACCGCTCCAGTGTTGACTATTCCGTCAGGACCAGGTGGATTTGAGATTTATAGTGATGCTTCGCTAAGAGGACTTGGTTGTGTGTTAATGCAGTATGGTAAAGTGGTAGCTTATGCGTCGCGTCAGTTGAGGCCCCATGAAAGGAATTACCCGACGCATGATTTGGAGTTAGCAGCAATAGTGTTCGCACTTAAGATTTGGAGGCATTACTTGTGTGGAGAGAAGTTTCAGATCTATACGGATCATCAGAGCTTAAAGTACCTGTTTTCGCAGAAGGAGTTGAATATGAGACAGCGTAGGTGGACGGAACTTCTGAAGGACTACGACTGCGATATTTTGTATCATCCGGGGACGGCAAATAAGGTTGCCGATGCCTTGAGTCGCAAGTCTAGTATGGCACACTTGATGGTCAAAGAGTGGACATTGTTGGAAAGGCTCGGAGACTCGGAGTTTAAGTTCGAAGTGAGCCAAGCATCAAATTTGCTAGCTGCTCTAAGGATTGAGCCGGAGATTAAGGACAAGATTAAGGCATTGCAGTCTACGGACCCAGAGATCCAGAAGATAGTTGAGATGGACACAGTGAAAAGGAAGTCAGATTTTCAAGTGTTGGAGGATGGGATTCTGAAGTTTAGAGGACGATTGTGTGTGCCAGATGACGAAGGACTGAAAGAGGAAATTTTGAGTGAAGCTCATCGGAGTCAGTATAGCATCCACCCAGGGAGTACTAAGATGTATCAGAATTTGAGGCGGCACTATTGGTGGAATGGTATGAAGAAGGACGTGGCTAAGCATGTGGCCAAGTGTTTGACGTGCCAACAAGTGAAGGCACAGCACTGCAAGCCAGGTGGATTGTTGCGACCGTTGGAGATCCCAGAATGGAAATGGGATCATATCACGATGGACTTTGTAACGGGATTGCCGCGTAGTCAAAGAGGACATGATTCTATTTGGGTGATAGTGGATCGCTTGACTAAGTCAGCGCATTTTCTAGCAGTGCGAAAGGACTTGGAACTGGAAAAGTATGCAGAGTTGTATGTTCGGCAGATTGTTCGACTTCATGGAGTGCCAGTGACGATTACTTCGGACCGTGATCCCAGGTTTACTGCCAAGTTTTGGAAAAGTCTACAAGAGGCATTAAGAACGAGATTACAGTTCAATACGGCCTATCATCTGCAAACAGATGGTCAGTCGGAAAGGACGATTCAGACTTTGGAGGATATGTTGAGAGCCTGTGTGTTGGATTTCCAAGGCAAGTGGGAAGAACAGTTGCATTTGGTAGAGTTCGCTTACAATAACAGTTATCAGCAAAGTATACAGATGGCACCGTTTGAGGCCTTGTATGGCAGAGCGTGTAGGACGCCGTTGTGTTGGGACGAAGTTGGTGAGAAAAGTATTACTGGCCCAGAGATGGTACAACGGACTGTGGAAGCTGTAGAGATTATTCGGGATAGACTTAGAACAGCCCAGAGTCGCCGAAAGAGTTACGCCGATCGGAGGAGAAGACCCTTGGAGTTTCAAGTGGGAGATCATGTGTTTCTCAAGGTGTCACCGATGAAAGGATTGTCCCGATTTGGTAAGAAAGGTAAGCTCAGTCCAAGGTATGTCGGGCCATTCGAGATATTGGAGAAGATTGGTGACGTGGCTTACCGACTTGCTTTGCCTCCTAATCTGTCGCAAGTGCACAATGTGTTTCATGTGTCGATGTTAAGGAAGTACGAACCAGACTCGACTCATGTTTTGAGATACAAAGAGATAGATGTTGACGACAAGGTGTCGTATGTGGAAAGACCAGTCAGAATCGAAGACAGAAAGGATCGAGTGCTGAGGAAGAAGACGATTCCAATGGTTAAGGTCGTTTGGGAGCATCATGGTACGGAAGGAGCTACTTGGGAAAGTGAAGAGGCCATGCGACGTCTACACCCCCAGTTGTTTGAGTAGAGTAGTGTAGAGTGCAAATTTCGAGGACGAAATTTTTGTAAGGGGGGAAGAAGTGTAACATCCCGAATTTCGACTCAATTTCCGGAAATCAATAAAACGAGCCTTATTTGTTATTTCATTTCGTAAGTCTCGCCCGGAGCGGTAACTAAGTGGCCAAGACCGACATCGGTAACGGAGGTTCGGAGCTTTTTAGGACTGGCTGGCTATTATAGACGGTTTGTGGAAAGGTTCTCATCCATAGCCATGCCTTTGACACGATTACTGAAGAAGGAGACCAAATTTGAATGGGACGATAAGTGTGAAAGGAGCTTTCAGGAGTTGAAGTATAAGTTGACGACCGCTCCAGTGTTGACTATTCCGTCAGGACCAGGTGGATTTGAGATTTATAGTGATGCTTCGCTAAGAGGACTTGGTTGTGTGTTAATGCAGTATGGTAAAGTGGTAGCTTATGCGTCGCGTCAGTTGAGGCCCCATGAAAGGAATTACCCGACGCATGATTTGGAGTTAGCAGCAATAGTGTTCGCACTTAAGATTTGGAGGCATTACTTGTGTGGAGAGAAGTTTCAGATCTATACGGATCATCAGAGCTTAAAGTACTTGTTTTCGCAGAAGGAGTTGAATATGAGACAGCGTAGGTGGATGGAACTTCTGAAGGACTACGACTGCGATATTTTGTATCATCCGGGGAAGGCAAATAAGGTCGCCGATGCCTTGAGTCGCAAGTCTAGTATGGCACACTTGATGGTCAAAGAATGGACATTGTTGGAAAGGCTCAGAGACTCGGAGTTTAAGTTCGAAGTGAGCCAAGCATCAAATTTGCTAGCTGCTCTAAGGATTGAGCCGGAGATTAAGGACAAGATTAAGGCATTGCAATCCACGGACCCAGAGATCCAGAAGATAGTTGAGATGGACACAGTTAAAAAGAAGTCAGATTTTCAAGTGTTGGAGGATGGGATTCTGAAGTTTAGAAGACGATTGTGTGTGTCAGATGACGAAGGACTGAAAGGGGAAATTTTGAGTGAAGCTCATCGGAGTCAGTATAGCATCCACCCAGGGAGTACTAAGATGTATCAGAATTTGAGGCAGCACTATTGGTGGAATGGTATGAAGAAGGACGTGGCTAAGCATGTGGCCAAATGTTTGACGTGCCAACAAGTGAAGGCACAGCACTGCAAGTGTAACATCCCGAATTTCGACTCAATTTCCGGAAATCAATAAAACGAGTCTCATTTGCTATTTCATTTCGTAAGTCTCGCCCGGAGCTGATCACTCCTGGGATACTGACCAAATGGGAATGGCTAACTAGGATAACGGTACGTGAACCGAGGACCCGATCGCGAACTGGACATCAATTTCGAGAAACGACGAGGAAATATTTTGGGCCAAGTAGATCGATCTTCGGAAGGCAACGGACTCGGTCCGACCGAGGCCAACGATGTATGATCGGATAGTAGGTGATTCTGCATGACCGAAAGTGCACGCGGTCGACCAGTCCCGAACTTAACCCGAACGATCGTTATCTTCGGAACTAGCGATAATTCCTCTCGTTCTCCCGGTAATCGAGGTAGTCACGACTCGGATAACCTTAGGTCGATACGCGTAACCCCTAAACAGTCGCCCGTTAGTATAAGATTCAAAAATTGAAATTTAACTAGTTGAATCGTGAAATTTGATCTGGACTTCGAGGTTGATTTTCGAGGGTTTACTGGTTTAGTTTCGCAAGGACGACGTCAATTTGGGTTGACCATTTATATAGGGGTTTAGTCTGGTCGAAAAATGGAAATTTGGCCCGGAATTGGACAAAAGACGACTTTGCCCCTAAGCCTAGAATAGTGTTCCGAATTTGAGGTTTTTAGTGGTGGTTTATTAATTAGTTTTTAAGTGGATAATGGGTCTTGAGTTAGTGGGGTTAGTAATTACCTTGGTGCCCTTCAATTATTGGTGGAGAGTGGTTTTTAGCCATTAGATCTAAGGGTGAGTTGTCCTAAGCCTTGGATGAGTGACACTTGTCACCTAATCCCCAACCACTCCACAATAAATCCATTATCTCTTCTCTCTCTCCTCACTTTTCTTTCTCTTCAAGCCAAGATCATTTCCTTCTCTCTTCTTTCTCTCTCCCTCTCCATTTGCGCCGGCCACCCTCTTCTTCCTCATGCCGCCCACGTCGCCGCCACCAAGGCCGCCCGTCGCCGCCCGCCGTGGCCGTTCCGCCACCGCCACTTCATCATCCCGCCATCACCCTCACCACTTCCTCTCTCCCTTTCGCCGTCTCTCTCTCTCTTCCCATGCTCCCTCTTCCCTCTCGGTCGTGGGGTTGCTGGACCACCCACCGCCGCCGTTCGCCGTTCCACCTCACGGGGAGCCACCGTCGGCCACCTCGCCGACCTTTCCTCTCTCGCTCCTTGGCCGTTTGGAGGCCGATCAGCCGTGAACCGCCGCTTGGAGGCCGCCGCCGTTAGCCGCCGATCCTCGGGAATTTGCCGCCGATTTACCGTTCACTGGTTGTCGGCCGCCGTTCCCCGTCGTCCCGAACCAAGTTTAAGTGAGTATTACCCCCTAAGCCCTAATTAGGACGATTATGCTCTCTAGATCGGGATTAGGAGTTGTTAGTGGTTAATTAGAATGTTTGATGTTGATTGTAATTCATGGTGTGATCGGTAAGTGTCGGGATAATGTTATTGGTTGTTTGAGGAATAATTGAAGTGAATTGGAGGATGAAACAAGGTTTAGTGGTGGCTGTCCATGTGGCCATTCAAGGGATTAAGAATCGATTTGTTGCCGGATTAACTTGATTGAGGCGTTAGAATGGCCCGGGTGATTGATCAATTGGTTAGCATACTTGAATTGGTTGATTTAATGCTATGGGAGTCAATTAGACCTTGCCACATCGCTTGACCGTGTGATCGAAATGTGCGGAGTGTGACTTGGGCAAATGAACACGTTTAAATGTGATGAGCTTGAACTTATTGAATTGTGTTGATTGGTGCTCATATTTATACCACATATTGCCCGAGCATGAGCATTCATGGCTGCGCATTACGTGTGTGCCGAGTGTGAGGCATGTGATGAAATTGTGCGAGAATGCGGGTCTGCCATGAGCATGTGATCACGTGTAATTGCCCGTTGCGTTCGTCGCCGGGTTCAGATAAAAATTGGGCAAGTGTGCCGTGTGATCACTTAAGTCCTTCGGGTCGATTCCGTCTTCATGCACTTTGGAGCAAGACGATGCCCGGTGTGTCCGGATGACGACCAGTCCTTCGGGTCGTGGCCTTCGGGTCGATTCCGTCTTCATGCACTTTGGAGCAAGACAATGCCCGGTGTGTCCGGATGATGACCAGTCTCATGTAGTCTTGGATCGTAGGAGATCGGTGTTGCGCCTGATGCGTTTAACGCGGGCTAGAGACACTGGGCCGGGGGCGTTTTTACGCTGGCCACGAAGTGTTGTTATTGGGCCAGAGGCCGGGCTAGTGAGCCGTGGAAAGATAAGATAATGAGTAAATTGTTAAGTATTAGATTATGTGGTGGAATTGCTGGGCATGGTATGGGACGTGTCTGAGCGGTTCCATCGTATAATCCAAATACGCGCGCATGTACTACATCGATGCATTGGCACGCATAAGAGCGCATGGACAGTTGTGATCGTTTGTGATACTCGGTGATGAGTGTGTGATCTAGCATTTGAGAGCCTGAGCATGCGTATGACGCAAGTGTGGATGTGCATGCCGAGGATGTGATTGATCATTATATTAAATTGCCTAACCTGCAGGGTCGATGGTAAGTACGATTTGGGCCCGAGAGCCTAGGTTAGTGATTGTTGCTTGATTTAGTTTTGTTCTCGTCGGGAGGTGCATGTTAGCCTAGTTTAGGTTTAGTGGGTTTTTACTTGCTGAGATTCGTCTCACGGTTGAAAAACCCAACCTTTCAGACCCCAGACCTTGACGATGCCGCAGGAGCCGGAGGTGCCGGTGCGTTATGGGATCCCTCAGCATTTAGAGCATACCATGTCGGTTCACCCCATAGGGAATGGGGAGATGTATTTGAGACACTATACCCTAGTTGTAGTAGATGTAGGGACCACCCATTATGAGACGCACGAGTATGTAGCTTGGTGCTTTCGAGACCGGTTTGGGGAGGAGTATGGACCCCTTTGTTCCATGGACGATCCGTTTACCGGAGAGGGTCAGTTAGACCCTCAGTGTCCCGATGGGAACATAGTCGATCCCGATTCCGACATGGAGGTGAGTTGGGAGATTGACGAGGGACCGGAGTTAGGAGAGGAGGATGAGGAGCTAGGGGGAGTCGACTATGAGCCAAGATCATTGATCCGGCCCCGGAGCCGATGGATGTGGAGTTCGAGGAGCCGATGGAGGTTGATGAGGACCCGGAGATGGAGAACGAGTCCGAGGTAGCCAGTTCAGACGATGACCAGGAGTTTTCCAAGAGTTCGTCGGAGGCGTCGGGTTCCGATCCCGACTGGGAGCCCTAGAATAGATTCCCTCTCCTAGTAGACCGAGGACTGACACTTTTTGAGACCTAGTCCTCCTTAGCCACCTCTCCCTTTTTTACCAGTGTGGTGGCCGTGACCCGCTTTTGTTGTATGTGTCTTGGGTCTCTGTATTTGGTTTGTAAATGGAAATTGTAAAAGCTTTTGCATATATGAAAGTGTATATTTTGTATATAGTAATTTCTATGATGCTATCCTTGTTCTCATATTGTATTATGTCTGGGTAATATTATTATTCGTTCTTCTTCCGCTTGTGTATGATCTCTGTGTTGGGTGTTGGGTCGGCGACGCCTCCTGGGACGTCGCACGCTTATCGACCAAGAAGGAGGGATGTGGCGCGTCGCGGAGGGCGCGAGGCGTGACATCACCCTTGTAGTTTTGGTATCAAAGCAAGGTCAGCTCAATCCAATATGGTCGAAGTTTGGAGTGATAAGGAGCGATGAGACCAATGGTAGACAATAGGGTGACCTCGTGTGCTAAGTGTACCTCCTGACTGTTTATGCTTGTTTGAGTGGTTCTTTGATTAACTGACCCGTAAGCGCAGGTGCGGCAGGACTAGAGGTGAGTACATAATCCTCTTGGGTGATGTGTTGAGCTTGCTAGTATCAAGTTGCATGCTGGTTGTTGGTTGTTGTTTCATACCTGCTTAGGGCCTTAGCTTGTTAGAGCTTGAGTTAGGTCTCTAATTCCCGAGTGGAATTATTGCAGGTAGGTGTTTAGCAAGGATTGAAGGATGAGTAGAAGGAGGGGCAAGGAACCTCAGGGGCAGCCTAGTACGGGGTATCGTGAAGCTAGAGATCCGAGGTTTGAGGAAGTAATGGACACTCTGAGAGAGATAGGACATATCATGGGTATGCAAGCGCAGGAAAGAGCAGCCGCCTCAGGATCGCGGTTTGCCCAGGGTAGAGATAATCGTCGTTTTGCAAAGAGACCGCTAGTGAATAATAGACGTTTTACCCCGCCTGTGAGGAGGGCTATTGGAAAGCCAAATCCCCAGCCGCTTTCATGGATCTGATGAATAGAGTATTCAAGGAATTCCTGGATCAGTTCGTCATAGTCTTCATAGATGATATATTGGTATACTCGAAGAGCCCTGAGGAACATGAAATACACTTGGCTGAAGTACTACGGACGTTGAGAGAACACGCGTTGTATGCTAAGTTCAGCAAGTGCGAGTTGTGGCTCAATAAAGTGGCATTTCTTGGACATATCGTGTCGGGAAATGGAATTTCTGTGGATCCGACAAAGGTCGAAGCGGTAACTAAGTGGCCAAGACCGACATCAGTAACGGAGGTTCGGAGCTTTTTAGGACTGGCTGGCTATTATAGACGGTTTGTGGAAAGGTTCTCATCCATAGCCATGCCTTTGACACGATTATTGAAGAAGGAGACCAAATTTGAATGGGACGATAAGTGTGAAAGGAGTTTTCAGGAGTTGAAGTATAAGGTGACGACCGCTCCAACCACTGACTATTCCGTCAGGACCAGGTGGATTTGAGATTTATAGTGATGCTTCGCTAAGAGGACTTGGTTGTGTGTTAATGCAGTATGGTAAAGTGGTAGCTTATGCGTCGCGTCAGTTGAGGCCCCATGAAAGGAATTACCCGACCCATGATTTGGAGTTAGCGCCATCAATAGTGTTCGCACTTAAGATTTGGAGGCATTACTTGTGTGGAGAGAAGTTTCAGATCTATACGGATCATCAGAGCTTAAAGTACCTGTTTTCGCAGAAGGAGTTGAATATGAGACAGCGTAGGTGGATGGAACTTCTGAAGGACTACGACTGCGATATTTTGTATCATCCGGGGAAGGCAAATAAGGTCGTCGATGCCTTGAGTCGCAAGTCTAGTATGGCACACTTGATGGTCAAAGAGTGGACATTGTTGGAAAGGCTCGGAGACTCGGAGTTTAAGTTCGAAGTGAGCCAAGCATCAAATTTGCTAGCTGCTCTAAGGATTGAGCCGGAGATTAAGGACAAGATTAAGGCATTGTAGTCTACGGACCCAGAGATCCAGAAGATAGTTGAGATGGACACAGTGAAAAGGAAGTCAGATTTTCAAGTGTTGGAGGATGGGATTCTGAAGTTTAGAGGACGATTGTGTGTGCCAGATGACGAAGGACTGAAAGAGGAAATTTTGAGTGAAGCTCATCGGAGTCAGTATAGCATTCACCCAGGGAGTACTAAGATGTATCAGAAACTTGAGGCAGGTATTGGTGGAATGGTATGAAGAAGGACGTGGCTAAGCATGTGGCCAAATGTTTGACGTGCCAACAAGTGAAGGCACAGCACTGCAAGCCAGGTGGATTGTTGCGACCGTTGGAGATCCCATAATGGAAATGGGAGCATATCACGATGGACTTTGTAACGGGATTGCCGCGTAGTTAAAGAGGACATGATTCTATTTGGGTGATATTGGATCGCTTGACTAAGTCAGCGCATTTTCTAGCAGTGCGAAAGGGCTTGGAACTGGAAAAGTATGCAGAGTTGTATGTTCGGCAGATTGTTCGACTTCATGGAGTACCAGTGACGATTACTTCGGACCGTGATCCCAGGTTTACTGCCAAGTTTTGGAAAAGTCTACAAGAGGCATTAGGAACGAGATTACAGTTCAGTACGGCCTATCATCCGCAAACAGATGGTCAGTCGGAAAGGACGATTCAGACTTTGGAGGATATGTTGAGAGCCTGTGTGTTGGATTTCCAAGGCAAGTGGGAAGAACAGTTGCATTTGGTAGAGTTTGCTTACAATAACAGTTATCAGCAGAGTATACAAATGGCACCGTTTGAGGCCTTGTATGGCAGAGCGTGTAGGACGCCGTTGTGTTGGGACAAAGTTGGTGAGAAAAGTATTACTGGCCAAGAGTTGGTACAACGGACTATGGAAGCTATAGAGATTATTCGGGATAGACTTAAAACAGCCTAGAGTCGCCAAAAGAGTTACGCCGATCGGAGGAGAAGACCCTTGGAGTTTCAAGTGGGAGATCATGTGTTTCTCAAAGTGTCACCGATGAAAGGATTGTCCCGATTTGGTAAGAAAGGTAAGCTCAATCCAAGGTATGTCGGGCCATTCGAGATATTGGAGAAGATTGGTGACATGGCTTACCGACTTGCTTTGCCTCCTAATCTGTCGCAAGTGCACAATGTGTTTCATGTGTCGATGTTAAGGAAGTACGAACCAGACCCGACTCATGTTTTGAGATACGAAGAGATCGATGTTGACGACAGGGTGTCGTATGTGGAAAGACCAGTCAGAATCGAAGACAGAAAGGATCGAGTGCTGAGGAACAAGACGATTCCAATGGTTAAGGTCGTTTGGGAGCATCATGGTACAGAAGGAGCTACTTGGGAAAGTGAAGAGGCCATGCGACATCTACGCCCCCAGTTGTTTGAGTAGAGTAGTGTAGAGTGCAAATTTCGATGACGAAATTTTTGTAAGGGGGGAAGAAGTGTAACATCCCGAATTTCGACTCAATTTCCGGAAATCAATAAAACGAGTCTTATTTGTTATTTCATTTCGTAAGTCTCGCTCGGAGCTGATCACTCCTGGGATTCTGACCAAATGGGAATGGCTAACTAGGATAACGGTACGTGGATCGAGGACCCGATCGCGAACTGGACATCAATTTCGAGAAACGACGAGGAAATATTTTGGGCCAAGTAGATCAATCTTTGGAAGGCAACGGACTCGGTCCGACCGAGCCAACGATGTACAATCGGATAGCAGGTGATTCTGCATGACCGAAAGTGCACGTGGTCGACTAGTCCCGAACTTAACCCGAACGATCGTTATCTTCGGAACTAGCGATAATTCCTCTCGTTCTCCCGGTAATCGAGGCCGTCACGACTCGGATAACCTTAGGTCGATACGCGTAACCCCTAAACAGTCGCCCGTTAGTATGAGATTCAGAAATTGAAATTTAACTAGTTGAATCGTGAAATTTGATCCGAACTTCGAGGTTGATTTTCGAGGGTTTACTGGTTTAGTTTCGCAAGGACGACGTCAATTTGGGTTGGCCATTTATATAGGGGTTTAGTCTGGTCGAAAAATGGAAATTCGGCTCGGAATTGGACAAAAGACGACTTTGCCCCTAAGCCTAGAATAGTGTTTCGAATTTGAGGTTTTTAGTGGTGGTTTCTTAATTAGTTTTTAAGTGGATAATGGGTCTTGAGTTAGTTGGGTTAGTAATTACCTTGGTGCCCTTCAATTATTGGTGGAGAGTGGTTTTTAGCCATTAGATCTAAGGGTGAGTTGTCTTAAGCCTTGGATGAGTGACACTTGTCACCTAATCCCCAACCACTCCACTATAAACCCTTTATCTCTTCTCTCTCTCCTCACTTTTCTTTCTCTTCAAGCCAAGATCATTTCCTTCTCTCTTCTTTCTCTCTCCCTCTCCATTTGCGCCGGCCACCCTCTTCTTCCTCACGCCGCCCACGTCGCCGCCGCCAAGGCCGCCCGTCGCCACCCGCCGTGGCCGTTCCGCCACCGCCACATCATCATCCCGCCATCACCCTCACCACTTCCTCTCTCCCTTTCGCCGTCTCTCTCTCTCTTCCCGTGCTCCCTCTTCCCTCTCGGTCGTGGGGTTGCCGGACCACCCACCGCCGCCGTCCGCCGTTCCACCGCACGGGGAGCCACCGTCGACCACCTCGCCAACCTTTCCTCTCTCTCTCCTTGGCCATTTGGAGGCCACCGCCGTTAGCCGCCGATCCTCGGGAATCCATCGCCGATTTACCGTTCACCGGTAGTTGGCCGCCGTTCCCCGTCATCCCGAACCAAGTTTAAGTGAGTATTACCCCCTAAGCCCTAATTAGGACGATTTTGCCCTCTAGATCGGGATTAGGAGTTGTTAGTGGTTAATTAGTATGTTTGATGTTGATTATAATTCATGGTTTGATCGATAAGTGTCGGGATAATGTTATTGGTTGTTTGAGGAATAATTGAAGTGAATTGGAGGATGAAACAAGATTTAGTGGTGGCTGTCCATGTGGCCAATCAAGGGATTTAGAATCGATTTGTTGCCGGATTAACTTGATTGAGGCGTTAGAATGGCCCGGGTGATTGATCAATTGGTTAGCATACTTGAATTGGTTGATTTATATGCTATGGGAGTCAATTAGACCTTGCCACATCGCTTGACCGTGTGATCGAAATGTGCGGAGTGTGACTTGGGCAAATGAGCATGTTTAAATGTGATGAGCTTGAACTTATTGAATTGTGTTGATTGGTGCTCATATTTATACCACATATTGCCCGAGCATGAGCATTCATGGCTGCGCATTACGTGTGTGCCGAGTGTAAGGCATGTGATGAAATTGTGCAAGAATGCGGGTCTGCCATGAGCATGTGATCACGTGTAATTGCCCGTTGCGTTCATCGCCGGGTTCAGATAAAAATTGGGCAAGTGTGCCGTGTGATCACTTAAGTCCTTCGGGTCGATTCCGACTTCATGCACTTTGGAGCAAGACGATGCCCGGTGTGTCCGGATGATGACTAGTCTCATGTAGGTCGTGGATCACTTAAGGCCTTCGGGTCGATTCCGTCTTCATGCACTTTGGAGCAAGACGATGCCCGGTGTGTCCGGATGACGACCAGTCTCATGTAGGCTTGGATCGTAGGAGATCGGTGTTGCGCCTGATGCGTTTAACGCGGGCTAGAGACACTGGGCCGGGGGCGTTTTTACGCTGGCCACGAAGTGTTGTTATTGGGCCAGAGGCCGGGCTATTGAGCCGTGGAAAGATAAGATAATGAGTAAATTGTTAAGTATTAGATTATGTGGTGGAATTGCTGGGCATGGTATGGGACGTGTCTGAGCGGTTCCATCTTATAATCCAAATACGCGCACATGTATTACATCGATGCATTGGCACGCATAACAGCGCTTGGACAGTTGTGATCGTTTGTGATACTCGGTGATGAGTGTGTGATCGAGCATTTGAGAGCCTGAGCATGCGTATGACGCAAGTGTGGATGTGCATGCCGAGGATGTGATTGATCATTATATTAAATTGCCTAACCTTCAGGGTCGACGGTAAGTACGATCTGGGCCCGAGGGCCTAGGTCAGTGATTGTTGCTTGATTTAGTTCTGTTCTCGTCAAGAGGTGCATGTTAGCCTAGTTTAGGTTTAATGGGTTTTTACTTGCTGAGATTCGTCTCACGGTTGAAAAACCCAACCTTTCAGACCCCAGACCTTGACGATGCCGCAGGAGCCGGAGGTGCCGGTACGTTATGGGATCCCTCAGCATTTGGAGCATACCATGTCGGTTCACCCCATAGGGAATGGGGAAATGTATTTGAGACACTATACCCTAGTTATAGTAGATGTAGGGACCACCCACTACGAGACGCACGAGTATGTAGCTTGGTGTTTTCGAGACCGGTTTGGGGAGGAGTATGGACCCCTTCGTTCCATGGACGTTCCGTTTACCGGAGAGGGTCAGTTAGACCCTCAGTGTCCCGATGGGGACATAGTTGATCCCGATTCAGACATGGAGGTGAGTTGGGAGATTGACGAGGGACCGGAGTTAGGAGAGGAGAATGAAGAGCTAGGAGGAGTCGACTATGAGCCCGAGATCGTTGATCCGGCCCCGGAGCCGATGGATGTGGAGTTCGAGGAGCCGATGGAGGTTGATAAGGACCCGGAGATGGAGACTGAGTCCGAGGCAGCCAGTTCAGACGATGACCAGGAGTTTTCCGAGAGTTCGTTGGAGGCGTCGGGTTCCGATCCCGACTGGGAGCCCTAGGATAGATTCCCTCTCCTAGTAGACCGAGGACTGACACTTTTTGAGACCTAGTCCTCCTTAGCCACCTCTCCCTTTTTGACCAGTGTGGTGGCCGTGGCCCGCTTTTGTTGTATGTATCTTGGGTCTGTGTATTTGGTTTGTAAATTGATATTGTAAAAGCTTTTGCATATATAAAAGTATATGTTTTGTAATCAGTAATTTCTGTCGTGCTACTCTTGTTCTCATATTGTTTTATGTCTGGGTATTATTATTATCCGTTCTGCTTCCGCTTGTGTATGATCTCTGTGTTGGGTGTTGGGTCGGCGACGCTTCCTGGGACGTCGCACTCTTATCGACCAAGAAGGAGGGATGTGGCGCGTCGCGGAGGGCGCGAGGCGTGACAGTAGTCGCATAAACTCCATCAACTTTCTTTCTTGAGCGACTTCCGAAAAGTACTTTTCATAAAAACTTTCCACAAACACTACCCAAACCAACTCCGTTCCTTCTGGAAACACTCCTTCCTTAGTAGCTCTCCACCAATCATTCGCACCCTCTTGAAGCTGATACACGGCTAACGTAACTCTCTCCGCATCAGTGCACCCTAAAACATCAAATGCCTTTTCTAGTTCCTCTATCCATTGTGGGGTGGCTTCGGGGTCACCTTTACCATTGAACCTAGGCGGCTTTAACTTCAGGAACTGTTCCACTAACTGAGGCATCAGTCTAGCCCCTACCGGCTGAGCTTGTCCTTACTGAGCTTGATTGCCTCCATTGCCAGCAATTGCGGCGGCCTCAGCAGCATGAGCGTGGGCTGCGGCTCTTTCCTACGCTTGCAAACCCATAATATGTCCTATCTCTCTCAAAGTCTCTATTACTTCCTCAAACCTCGGGTCCCTAGCTTCACGATACCCAATGCTAGGCTGCCCTTGGGGTTCCTTGCCCCTTCTTTTACTCATCCTTCATCCATCGCTAAACACCTACCTGCTATAATTCCACTTGAGAATTAGAGACCTAACTCAAGCTATACCAATCTAAGGCCCTAAACAGGTATGAAACAACAACCAACAACCAGCATGCGACTTAATACTAGCAACCTCAACACATCACCCAGAAGGATTTATGTACTTACCTCTGGTCCTGCCGCATCTGCACTTATCGGTCAGTCAATCAAAGAATCACTCAAACAATGCACAAACAATCAGGAGGTACACTTAGCACACGAGGTCACCCTACTGTCTACCCTTGGTCTCATAACTCCTTATCACTCCAGGCTTTGACCGTATTGGATCGAGCTGACCTTGCTCTGATACCAAAACCGAGCAGGGATGTCCCGCCCTACGCCCTCTGTGGCACACCATATCCCTCCTGACGGTCGATTTGAACGTCCCAGCAAGCGTCGCCGACCCAACACCCAACACAGAAATTCATACACAAGCGGAAGCAGAACTAATAATAATACCCCGACAGAAAATAATATGAGAATAAGGATAGCACAACAGAAATTACTAATTACAAAATATACACTTTTATAAATATACAAAACCCTTTACAATATCCATTTACAACCAAAATATACAATCCCAAATACAACAGCAAAAGCGGATCATAGCCACCACATTAGGCGAAAAGGAGAGGTGGCTAGGGAGAACTATCGACAAAAGGGAAACGGAGGACTCAATCTCAAAAAGTGTCAATCCTCACTACACTAGAAAGGGGATCTATCCTAGGGCTTCCAGTCGGGGCTGAGCTCGACGTCTCCGAAGAACTCTACGATATCTCCTGGTCCTCATCAGAACTGACTGCCTCGGACTCAGTCTCCATCTCCCGGTCCTTGCCTACCTCCATAGGCTCCTCTGTCTCCACGTCCATCAACTCTGGGGCCGGATCGACAATCTTGGGCTCAAAATCCACACCTCCCAACTCCTCATCCTCCTCTCCTTGCTCGGGTCCCTCGTCTATCTCCCAGCTCACCTCCATCTCCATATCGGGATCAACTATGTCCCCATTAGAGCACTGCGGATCTAGCTTGCCCTCCCCGTTGAACGGGATATCCATAGAACGGAGGGGTCCGTACTCCTCTTCAAAACAGTCCCTAAAGTACCAGGCCACGTACTCATGGGTCTCAAAATGTGTGGCTCCTACATTTACCCAAACTAAGATATAGTGTCTAAGGAACATTTCCCCATTCCCTATGGGGTGAACCGACATGGTGTGCTCGAGATGGTGCGGAATCCCATGTCGCACTGCGCGTCTGGCACCTCCGACATCGTCAAGGTCTGGGGTCTGAAAAGTTGGATTATTTAACCGTGAGATGAATCTCAGCAAGTAAAAACCCACTAAAGCTAAACTAAGCTAACATGCATCTTCTGACGAGAACAAAACTCAATCAAACAAACATGGAACTAGGCCCTCAGGCCCAGATCGCACTCACCAATGACCCTGCAGGTTAGGCAATTTGACATAATGATCAAGCACATACATGGGCAATCACGATCACACGTGCGTCATACGCATGCTCATGCTCAAAAATGTCTAAATCACATACCACTCATCGAGTTTCACACATATTCATACTCGTCCATGCATTCTTATGTATGCTAATGCATCGCATGGTACAAGCGCGCGTATTTGGATTATAAGATGGAACCACTTGGGCACGTCCCATACTATGCCAAGCAATTCCACCACATAATCTAATACTCTACAGATTATCTGATTATCTTATCTTTCCACGGCCCACTGGCCTAAACTCATAAACAACACTTCGTGGCCAGCGTAAAAACGCCCCCGACCCAGTGTCTCTAGCCTGCTACAAAGTGCATGAGACGCAACACCGATCTCCTTACGAACCAAGCCTACTACAAAGTGCATGGGACTGGTCATCTTTTGGACACACCGGGCATCGTCTTGCTATAAAGTGTATGAAGACAAAATCAACCCGAAGGCCACGACCTGAAGGTCTTATGTGATCACATGGCACACTTCCCAAATTTTATCTGAACCCGGCATCAAGCGCATCAGGTAATTAAAGGTGATCACATGCTCATGGCAGACTCACATTCTCGCACAAATTTCATCTCATGCCTCACACTCGGCATACACGCAATGCGCAGCCATGAATATTTATGTTCAGGCAATATAGAATGTACAAGAGCACCAATCATTGCAAAAGCATAAATCTGATCATCCATCAAAAACTAATCTCAAGCAAATCATCTCTTACGTGCTCAACTGCCCAATTCACACTCCGCACAAGGTCGGTCACACGATCACACGACATGGTAGAGTGTAATTAAACATCAAAGCATACAAATCACTCAAATTGAATACCACAACGATCTAATCAACTTCCCCGGCCATCCCGACACTTCACTTTATTTATTCCATCAACTTGCCAATACTTACTCCATTAGTTGCCGATATGGACAGCCACCTATTGGTCTTGCTCCGGCCCCTAATCCACATTATAATCCACTTAACAATCCATTAATCTCATCCCGGCACTTGCTAATCCAACGGAAATCCTTAATCACCACAAATCAATCTCAAACCGTCTAATTACCCACTAATTGCATCCTAACCCGATCTAAAGGGCATTATTATCCTAATTAGGGTTTAGAGGGCATTACTCACTTAAACTCGGTCTACGACGACGGGAAAACGGCGGCCAATTACCGGTGAACGGTAAATTGGCGGCGTCAACGGCTCACGATGCACAGCCTCCAAACGGCCAAGAGGGAGAGAGGAAGGAGGTCGGTGAGGGTGGCGGTGTGGATGGTCATTGCGGTTGTTCTCCGGGCGAGCGGAACAGCGGCGGACGACGACTTCAGGCAAACGACGGCGGTGGACGGCCTTGGTGGTCTCACGACCGAGAGGAGAGAGGGCACGGGACGAGAGAGAGAGAGAGTGATGGTGAGAGGGTGAGGTGAGGTGGCAGTGGCTTGGCATGGAGGTGGCGTCACGGCAGCAACGGACCGGCGTGAGGGGCGGCCGGTGGAGGTGTGAGGGGGAACCGGCGAAAGAGGGAGAGAGAGGGAAGAGAGAGTGTGGCTTGGTGAAAAAGAAAAATGAGGAGAGAGAGAGGGAGAGATAGGCTTAATAGTGGGGTGGTTGAGGTTAGGTGCCACAAGTCAATCATCCAAAGCACTAGACAAACTTACCCTTTGATCCAATGGTCCACACTCCTCTAAGTCCAATAATTGATGGACAATGAGGTCTTTACTCCCTTCCACTAACTCTTATCTCAAGTCCATTAAAACCAATAAATAATCCTCCAATAAGCCTCAAAATTCGGAACACTACACAAGGCTTAGAGGCAAAGTCGTCATTTGTCCAATTCCAGGCCGAAATTCCATTTTTCAACCAGACTAACCCCCTATTTTGACGTCGTCTAGGCGAAACTAGTCCAGTAAACCCTCGAAAATCAACCTTGAAGTCCGGATTAAATTTCACGATCAAACTAGTTAAATCTCAATTCTTGAATCTCTTACTTACGAGCGGCTGTTTAGTGGTTACGCGTATCGACCTAAGGTTATCTGAGTCATGACGACCTCGATCACCGGAAGAACGAGAGGAATTATCGCTAGCTCTTGAGGTCTCGATCATTCGGTTTAAGTTCGGGACTGGTTGGCCACGTGCACTTTCGGTCCTACAGAATCACCTGTTATCCGATCGTACATCGTTGGCCTCGACCAAACCGAGTTCGTTACTCTCCGAAGATCGGCCTATATTAGCCCAAAATATTTCCTCGTCATTTCTCAGGATCGGTGTCCAATTCATGATCGGGTCCTTGGTCCACGTACCGTTATCCTAATTAGCCATTCCCCTTTGGTCAGTATCCCTAGAGTGATCAGCTCCGGGCGAGACTTACGAAAATGAAATAATAGATAAGTCTCGTTTTATTGATTTCCGGAAATCGGATTGAAATTCAAGATGTTTCAAAGCCGGCGAAGGAAAAGGGAGAATGGGAAAGAGAGAGAGAGAGGGGTTTGTGCCGATAGTGGTGTGAACAGGCGGTGAAGTGAGCGGCGATGCTCCGGGCGGACGATGGCGGTGGACGGCTCCGGCAATCACACGACCGAAAGTAGAGAGAGAGAGAGAGAGAGAGAGAGAGAGAGAGTGAGCATGGAACGAGAGAGAGAGAGTGGCAGTGATAGGGTGAGGTGGTAGAGGTGGCGGTGTCATAGCGGCGGCGAACCAGTAGTGATGGGCGGCCGGCGTGAGGGAGAACTGGCGGTGAGGATGGCCGGCGTGAGGGAGAGGAAGAGAGAGAGAGAGAAGTTGGCTTGATGGAGAAGAAATGAGGAGAGAGAGTGAGATGATGGCTTAAAATAGGAGTTGGTGGTAGTGGGTGACACATGTCACTCATCCAAGGCCTAGACAAACCTACCCTTAATCCAATGGCTAATATCTCTTCTTGTCCAATAATTGATGGGGCTAAATGGTCATTCCTCCATTCCACTAATGGCTTGTCTCTTGCCCATAAAAACCCATTAATTAATCCTCCAAAAGCTTCAAAATTCGGAACACTAAATAGGACTCAGGGGCAAAGTCGTCATTTGTCCGATTTCGGGCCAAAATTCCATTTTTTGACCGGACTAACCCCCTATATAAATGGCTAACACATTTTGACGTCATTCTAACGAAACCAGTCCAGTAAACCCTCGAAAATCAACCTCGAAGTCCAAATTAAATTTCACGATCAAACTAATTAAATCTCAATTTTAGAATCTCTTATTAACGGGCGGCTGTTTAAAGGTTACGCGTATCGACCTAAAGTTATTTGAGTCTCGACGGTCTTGATTACCGGAAGAATGAGAGGAATTATCACTGTTCCGGAGATCACGATCGTTCAGTTTAAGTTCGGGACTGGTTGGCCATGAACACTTTTAGTCTTACAGAATCACCTGCTATTCAATCGTGCATCGTTGGCCTTGGCCAAACCGAGTCCGTTACCTTCCTAAGATTGGCTTACGTTGGCCCAAAACATTTCCTCGTCATTTCTCGGAATCGGGGTCCAGATCATTATCAGGTCCTTGGTCCACGTACCGTTTCCTAGTTAGCCATTCCCATTTGGTTCGTTTCCCGAGAATGATCACCTCCGGGCGAGACTTACAAAAATGAAATAATAAATAAAACTCGTTTTTATTGATTTCCGGAAATTGGGTGAAAATTCGAGATGTTATAGTCGGAATTGGTTCGGCAGTGATCTGACAATGCTAAAATGTTAGAGGATGATGGGGAGTTGATGTAGAACCAAAAATTAAGTTCGGAACACCACCGGAACAGGATCGGAAGTGGCGATCCTGAAAGCTTGAACTAAAAAACCATACCCACCAACAGCTCGGTAAAATGCCTAAATGAAAGACGCCAAAAACAGTGCCGTATTGGCACCTTACTTCGCCGAAGAAGGTGACTAGCATTGGCGACGGTGCCGGTAACGGCCGACCGATCCCGATGCGAAAAAAAATTCAAAATAAAAAAAAACATAAAAACATAAAAAAAAAATAAAAAAAGATTAGAGAAATTATAAAAATTTTTAGATTTTTTTAGAAAACTAAAATTTCGGGAATTTTAAAAAAAAAAAATCATAAAAATTTCAAATATTCTAAAAAATTCCAAAAAAATCACAAAAATTTTAAAAGTCATAAAAAATTAATTTTTTTTAGAAAATTCGGAAATTTTGCAGAAAATTCCCAAAAATTAGAAAAATTACAGGAAATTCAGAAAAATAAAAGAAAATCCTAGAAAATTCATAAAAATTTGAAAAAAATCAAAAAATATAAATAAAATTGTGAAAATTGTGAAAAATTGAAAAAATTAAAAAAATTCACAAAAATTCCCAGAAAACATTAAAAATCATTTTGTCGATTTTAAAAATATTCCGAAAAAATAATTAAACAAAAAATCAAAAATTCTGAAAATTCACAGAATGATTAGAAACCATTATGGCCAGTCATAAAAAGTAAAATTTGAATTTTCCAAAATGCCTAGGTGGCATAATTTGGAAAATTCCAAATTTTGAGCCGAAATCCCTAAAAACCCTAAAAAATACAAGATGAACAAGCTATTAGAGCTAGGGTTAAGGTTTTTATAATTTTTCATTTTTAGTGACCAAATTAGGGTTGTTGTGATTGATTTGTCATTTGATGTGTAATTGATTTGTGAATGCTTCATTGATTATCCATGGTTAGATTAAAAAATTGAAATTAGGGATCCGTGTGACGCACTAGACATGCCATAATCGTTCTTAGGTACCGAAAGGGCATTAACGGTTTCAATTTGGGATCGTTAATGTAACCAAGTCCCTTATCCAGAATCTTTGGTTCGTAGGATTGCGGTATTTCTCCCGTACCACAATTAGGTTTCTAGTCGACCTACCATAAATGACTAGTGGCGACTCCAAGTTTAAATTTAGATCAAATAAATCCCGCTGTCACGTGAGGTATGGCTTGGGAGAGGCCCATATAAAAAATACCTCCATCAGAAATGCACGCGAGAGCGTGGCGCGACAGTCTTGGCGACTCCACTTAGGACACTTAAATTTTTAAGTGGACTTAGGCCTCGATAGAACGATAAGCATGTGTTTGTACTCGCAAGGATCCCAGGTACGTCTCCATTAATAAAGTGTTAAATGGTGATGCAGGTGGGAGGTATAAGGGGTGTAGTCTATACTTACCTTTGTTTTACAGGTTGGTGTTGAGATTGAATGTGATTTTTACTAGATTTTAGAAGTGTTGTTTGATTATAAATTATTGTGCTTGCTTTTAAATTGCTTTAGCACTACACTTTTTGCACAAACTACCCGTGGCCCAATCCTGGCTACACTTAGGATGTAACATCCTGAATTTCGACTTATTTCCAGGACCAATAAAGTGCATATTAATTCTCGTTTTAATTTTAGTGAGTCTCGCCTGGACTTGATCAATCACGGGATACTAACCCAATGGAAATGGCTAACTAGGAAATGGTACGCGGACCGAGGACCTGATCGCGGATTGGGCACAAATTTCGGGAAACTCCGAGGAAGTATTTTGGACCAATATGGACCGATCTTAGGTGGGTGACGGATTTGATTTGGCCAAAGACGCACGATCGGATCGCGGGTGAATTCGCATGACCGAGAGTGCACGTAGCGAACAAATTCCGAATTAAAACTGAACGATCACAACCTCCGGAATTAGTGATAATTCATCGTGTTCTCCCAAGAATCGAGGCCATTGCTATACGGACAACCCTAAATCGATACGCGTAACCCCTAAACAGCCGCCCGTTAGTGAGAGGCCCTAAAATTTTAAAATGAGCGAATTTAATCACGTAATTGGACCCGAATCTCGACTTCAAAATTTCAAGAACGTTTGCGATTATTTTGCTAGGTCGACGTCATTTTAGAGTGGCCACGTATGTTTGGAGTGGATATGGTCGAAAAATGGGATTTCGGCCCGGAAGTGTAAAATTATGGTTTTGCCCCTCCAAACTTTGAAGTCAATTTCTGGAGTCATAGGCGATTACTTTTCATGGCCAATGTCGTTTCGGTGTGGCCACATACGTTCTGGGATAGTATGGTCAAAAATAGGAATTTAGGTCGAAATTGGAAAAATTGACGTTTTTGTCCTCGGACTTCGATGGCAATTTGCAAAGACTTGCGCGATAAATTTTGCGATTCGAATGCCATATTATGTTGGCCACACACATTTGGGGTAGGTGCGGGCGAAAATGGAATTTCGCTTCGGGACCGGAAAATGACGAAAATACCCCCGTGCCCAATTTTCACTATTCCGAATTTTGGATCAATTTTGGGAAATAATTGAGGATTAAGTAAGTGGATAATTGTTAGGATTCATTGAATTACCAAATTACAAAGTGCATGAAGACGGAATCGACCCGAAGGCCTTAAGTGATCACACGGCACACTGTCCAAATTTTATCTGAACCTGGCATCAAGCGCATCGGGCAATTATAGGTGATCACATGCTCATGGCAGACTCGCATTCTCGCACAATTTCATCACATGTCTCACACTCGGCACACACGAAATGCGCAGCCATGAATGCTGATGCTCGAGCAATATGTAATACTCATGAGCAATCATCATTTCAATTCACTGAATTCAAGCTTATCACATCATAACATGTTTGATTGCCCAAATCACATTCCACACAATGTCGATCACACGATCACGCGACATGGCAAGATCCAATTAAACATCATAGCATACAATTCAATCAATTTAAGCACTACAACCAACCAATCAATTACTCGGGCTATCCTAACGTCTCAATCGAGCTAATCCGACAACAAGTCAACACTTAATTCCTTGATTACTCACATGGACAGCCACTACTAAACCTCGTTTCGGCCTCCAATCCACTTCCAATACTCCTCAATCAGCCGGTAACGTCATCCTGGCACTATCCGATCAAACAATATTTCATAATCCACCTTAATCACACTAATTAATCACTAACTACAACTAATCCCGATCTAAAGGGCATTATCATCCTAATTAGGGTTTAGAGGGTATTACTCACTTAAACTCGGATCTAGACGACGGGGAATGGCGGCCAACTACCGATGAACGGCAAGTCGGCGGCGGATTCCCGAGGAACGGTGGCTCACGGACGGCAGCTGTGGTCGCGGCTCACAGCCTCCAAACGGCCTAGGGGAAGAGGAAAGGTTGGAGAGGGTGGCGGCTGAGGTGGTCAGCGGTTACTCCCCGGCGAGTGGAACGGCGGACGGTGGTAGCAGCTCGGGTGGATGGCACGGCGGTCTCGGCTCCAACGATCCCACGGCCGCGAGAAGAGAGAGTGAAAGAGAGAGAGCACGGGACGAGAGAGAGAAAGTGGGACGGCGAGAGGGTGAGGAGTGGTGGTGGCGAAACGGCAGGAACAGACCGGCGGCAGCATGGCTTCGGGCGGCGGACGGTGAAGTGGACAGCAGAAGAGGGGGTGGCCGGCGTGAAGAGGGAGAGAGAAAAGAGAGAGAAGAGGAAGTGTCTTGGCTTGGTGAGGAAGTTAGAATGAGGAGAGAGAGAGAAGAGATGGGTTTAAGTGGGGTTTGGTGGGGTTAGGTGACACTTGTCACAATCCTAAGGCTTGGACTCTTCACCCTTAGATCTAATGGCTAGCAATCACTCAAAACCAATAATTGAGGGGCAACTATGTCTTTACTCACTCCACTAACTCTTGTCCCCTAATCCATAAAAACTAATAAATAATCTCCACTAAAAACCCCAAAATTCGGAATGCTATGCTAGGCTTAGGGGCAAAGTCGTCTTTTGTCCAATTTCAGGTCGAAATTCCATTTTTCGACCAGACCATCCCTCTATATAAATGGCCAACCCAAATTGACGTCGTCCTTACGAAACTAGACCAGTAAACTCTCGAAAATCAACCTCGAAGTCCGGATCAAATTCCACGATCAAACTAGTTAAATTTCAATTATCGAATTTCTTACTAACAGGCGGTTGTTTAGGGGTTACGCGTATCGACCTAAAGTTATCTGAGTCGTGACGGCCTCGATTATCGGGAGAACAAGAGGAATTATCGCTAGTTCCGGAGATAACGATCGTTCGGTTTAAGTTCGGGACTGGTCGACCACGTGCACTTTCGGTCACACAGAATCACCTGCTATCCGATCGTACATCGTTGGCCTTGGCCTAACCAAGTCCGTTACCTTCCAAAGATCGATCTACTTGGCCCAAAATAGTTCCTCGTCGTTTATCGGGATCGGTGTCCAATTCACAATCGGGTCCTTGGTCCACGTACCGTTATCCTAGTTAGCCATTCCCATTTGATCAGTATACCAGGAGTGATTAGCTCCGGACGAGGCTTACGAAAATGAAATAATAGAATAGAATCGTTTTATTGATTTCCGGAAATTGAGTCGAAGTTCGAGATGTTACAATTCTTCCCCCTTTACAAAAATTTCGTCATCGAAATTTGCACTCTACACTACTCTACTCAAACAACTAGGGGTGCAGACGTCGCATGGCCTCTTCACTTTCCCAAGTAGCTCCTTCTGTACCATGATGCTCCCAAACGACCTTAACCATCGGAATTGTCTTATTCTTCAGCACTCGATCCTTCCTATCTTCAATTATGATTGGCCTTTCCACATACGACACTCTGTCGTCAACATCTATCTCTTCGTATCTCAAAACGTGAGTCGGGTCCGGTTCATACTTCCTTAACATCGACACATGGAACACGTTGTGCACTTGCGACATATTGGGAGGCAAAGCAAGTCGGTAGGCCACATCGCCAATCTTCTCCAATATCTCGAATGGCCTGACATATCTTGGACTAAGCTTACCTTTCTTGTCACGTCCCAAACCAATCATGAACGATACTTGTCCATCGTCATGACTGAAACGAGCACGTGAAGTGAAAGCCATTATTAAAACGTCCCGTTGATTAATGATATAAAATCATGCGGAAGCAATTCAACGAGACAACCAAGCAATAAAGGCAAACCTCGCACGTTGTATTTACATGATAAGTTCGTGCTTATCCTTACAAACCCTAACTCGGGTTAGTCGGCTTTTCACCATATTTTTCACATGCCTATTTCAAAGGCACTTCCGATGGTCAAACAAACAAGCCACATATAGACAACAAAATTTTGGCTTGGGTTCTTAGCTCCTTCTACGGTTGCTAGCTTCTCGTCCTCACTCGCTCCTCCCCATCCTCGTCCGTATGGCCGTCCTCACGCTCCACCACTGGCTTGCCCCGGAAACGACCTGTCCTGTCCTGTGAACGGCCCGCGGAAACCGCCAAGGGGCCCGATCCACTCCCCGTCCGCCAGGCGATACCATGCCTCGTACGGGTGAGCGACCAGTTTACTGCGGCCCTCGTCGATCATCACGTAGGTCGTAATCCGCCGGTAAGCTCAATTCTCCCGGGCATCTATCACTGTCAAAAGCTCGGTACGGCTCGCATCTCGACGGGGTTTCCGAAGCGGGTTGGAGGGGACGCCATCTCACGGACCTGAAAGAGAAAACAACGGGGAGTGAGTCCAGGTGACTCAGTAAGTAAAACGTTACTAACAAGCGATGATATATCAATCGCCATTACACAAACAATCTTACCGTACCGGCCTCGTGGCCGATCAACCATGGCATGCAAAATGAAACAAGGAGTTCAAGCATGGCTAAGTCACGGTTTACCTCACAAGTTGCGCCTCGGGTTTCTAATTTGTGTTACACAACATGCAAACACAAAACAAGGCAAACCGTCAAAGAGAAACACCATATCGGAACACCAAGAACCGGGAACGGGGAAGGCTCGTGACATAACGTATTTCAACGTCATTTCCCGGTAGTAAAATCCCACTTACTCTTAATAAAACAAGAACTAAAGAGTAGAACGGGCGGAGAGGCGAGATGTTGGCTTTTTTTCTCTCTTTCACGGTCTCTCCCTCTCTCTCTCTCTCTATTCTCGGCAACCTCTCTTTCTTTCTCTATATTTCGGCCTCTCTCTCTCTCTCTCTCTCTCTCTCTCTCTATCTCTTGGTTGGTTTTGTAAGTGAAGAAAAATAAGCCAAAGGAAGAGATGCTATTTATAGAGAGAACAAGCTAGGGTTTTGGGATGATGCGTGCGCACGTGTCATGGGTTGAA
The DNA here is from genome assembly GCA_024500025.1 of Syzygium aromaticum. Lineage (NCBI taxonomy): Eukaryota > Viridiplantae > Streptophyta > Magnoliopsida > Myrtales > Myrtaceae > Syzygium > Syzygium aromaticum. The sequence goes on from CM044886.1 coordinate 13,138,646, forward strand.
CGAGGTAAGCGCGCATGTCATTTGGGGCGATGAGGTAAGCGCGCGTGTCACCCTTCAATTATGAGCCAAACCCCAAAGTCAAGAAAATCATTAATGGCCATTATGTCTTCCTCTCTCTCTCTCCTCCCAATGGCCGAATGCCCTCTCTCTCTCTCCCCTTGGTGCACGTGAGTCTTCCTCTCTTATCCCCTTGGTCCAATCTTGAAGGGCAAGACTAATTATGGTTTCATAAATGGCCATCATGATGGGTGGAAAAAGAAGACCAAGCCATAAATGAATGTAATAATGGTGTTGATAAGGTTTGACTAGGTCAAACTTCTAGGGTTTTCTCAAAAATGCAACTAATTTCCAATCCCGAACCATTCGGATCCAACAGGCTCGAGAAATACATAATTAACGCCTAAAACGAACCCCGCATCATACTATTCCACAAACCATTCCCAAGGGTATTCTCACAAAAATACTTCCCATAATACCCCCTCAATATTAGTCTAAGTGTGAAATAGCCCAAAATAATGCCTAAAATTGGTTCCACAATCATTTAAGTCCAATTGAACCCAAAATGGTCTTCTCGGGTGCTACAGGCGCACGGACGGGCCGTCAGGCGCAGTGGCCGGTCAGGGCCGGGCCAGTGGCCGGGCGCGTGGCTGACCGTACGGGCACAGGGCCGGGCCGAACGAGCGCCGCGCCGGGCTGCACGGGCAATGCGCCGAGTGGTTCGCCGGGCCGCACGAGTGGTGCACCTAGTGCATGGCCGGCCGCATGGGTACCGTGCCGGTCATTCGAGTGAAGAGTCGGTTTATGACCAAACACGCGTATCGCCCCGGGAATGGCACGACACATGGCTCAGGGCCTCATTTCTTGGACACGGAACAAGATCGGGACCGGACTTCACGAGCACAACTCTCGGCACAAGGGTCGGGCATAATGGCCAGCACACGACCGAACACAAGGCCGGTCCGTGGCTTGGCTGACGGGCACAATGGCTAGTCGTGACCGGGCACATGGCCTTGGCCGTCGCGATCGGCAATTTTGCCCAGGCCGCGACTAAGCCACTAGGCGCATGGCTTGGTACACGTCTCGTCCATGGCCTTCCGGACTTGACACAATGATCCGTGGCCGATTCGTGATCGGACCACGTTCGAGTATTAGTGACCCATGATCGACCCTCGGTTGTCATGTAATCTTGTGAAAGCCAGTACCCCGGGATTAACTTATGGTCACCCGGGCTATTGCATGGCCGTGCAGTATCACCTGCGACCGACACATGCCGACACCGGACTGATCCGCAATTATCCCGGACTGTTCCACTAATGGCCCTTATGGTCGAAAGGTCATTCCATGGTCACGACACTCTAATCATTTGCGTAGTCAGGGTCATTCCACTGTCGAATCCTAGGCCAACTTGTGAACGATCTTTCGATCGAACCACGACTAACCCTCAGTACACTCGTTCCGATCATACTGTCCCTTCCAATACCGACTCTCAACTCGACTTACCCACTATGCCACCACTATGAACCTTCGGCTTCCTAGGCCCGAAATCAGGGATGTTACAATTCTTCCCCTCTAATAAAATTTCGTCCTCGAAATTTAAATACATACCTGGTTCCTCGAACAAATGCGGATATCGCCGCTTCATGATTTCCTCACCATCCCAGGTAGCTTCCTCTACTCCTTGGTGTCGCCATAGGACCTTTACTACGGGAACAGTTTTATTTCTCAACACTTGCTCCTTACGATCCGCACCGGCTCCTCAACATAGGACACTCTGCTGTCCAATTTGACCTCGTCGAAATTAAGCATGTGTGCCGGATCGGGCTCATATTTTCTCAGCATGGATACGTGGAACACATCATGTACCTGAGCAAGTTTCGGTGGCAACGCCAACCGATAAGCCAAGTTCCCTATTCTTTCTAGAATTTCAAATGGTCCTACATACCTGGGGCTTAACTTACCTTTCTTCCCAAAACGCGACACACCCCTCATGGGCGATACTTTAAGAAACACGTAGTCGCCAATCTGAAACTCTAGGGGCTTCCTACGTCTGTTCGCATAACTTTTCTGTCGGCTTTGGGCAGTTCTTAATTTATCTCTAATCACCTGTACAACCTCATTAGTGAGTTGTACTAGCTCTGGACCCATGACCTTCTTTTCCCCGACCTCATCCCAACAGACTGGAGTTCTGCAAGCTCGACCGTACAATGCCTCGAATGGTGCCATCCCGATGCTTTGCTGGTAGCTGTTGTTGTAGGCAAATTCAATGAGATGCAAATGTTCATCCCAACTTCCTTTGAAATCCATGACGCATGCTCGCAACATATCCTCAAGAGTCTGGATTGTTCTTTCTGTTTGGCCATCCGTTTGCGGATGATAAGCTGTACTGTATTGTAGCTTGGTCCCCATAGCAGTTTGGAGACTTCACCAAAAATTTGCAGTAAACTTCGTATCTCGATCCGATGTAATTGTTACCGGAACTCCATGTAATCGCAAAATATGTCGAACATATAACTCAGCATGATCCTTCAATGGAAGATCCTTTCTTACGGGAAAAAAATGAGCTGATTTTGTCAGTCGATCAACGATCACCCATATCGAATCGTTTCCTCGTTGACTCCTCGGTAATCCCATTACGAAGTCCATCGTAATGTGTTCCCACTTCCGTTCAGGAATTTCCAATGGTTGTAATAATCTACCAGGCTTGCAATGTTGAGCCTTGATTTGTTGACACGTCAAGCATTTAGCCACATGTTTAGCAATGTCCGTCTTCATGCTGTTCCACCAAAAGTGTTGCCGCAAATTGTCACGCCCCGCGCCCTCCACGACGCGCCACATCCCTCCTTCTTGGTCGATATGAGTGCGACGTCCCAGGAAGCGTCGCCGACCCAACACCCAACACAGAGATCATACACAAGCGGAAACAAAACAGTACTACTAATACCCAGACATAATACAATATGAGAACTAGGATAGCATCATAGAAATTACTGTATACAAAATATACACTTTCATATATGCAAAAGCTTTTACAATATCCATTTACAAACCAAAAACACAGACCCAAGATACATACAACAAAAGCGGGCCACGGCCACCACACTGGTCAAAAAGGGAGAGGTGGCTAAGGAGGACTAAATCCTAAAAAGTGTCAGTCCTCGGTCTACTAGGAAAGGGAATCTATCCTAGGGCTCCCAGTCGGGGTCCGAACTCGATGCCACCGACGAACTCTCGAAAAACTCCTGGTCATCGTCTGAACTGGCTGCCTCGGACTCGGTCTCCATCTCCGGGTCCTCATCAACCTCCATCGGCTCCTCGACCTCCACATCCATCGGCTCCGGGGCCGGATCGACGATCTCAGGCTCATAGTCGACTCCTCCTAGCTCCTCATCCTCCTCTCCTAACTCCGGTCCCTTGTTAATCTCCCAACTCACCTCCATGTCTGAATCGGGATCGACTATGTCCTCATCGGGACACTGAGGGTCTAACTGACCCTCCCCGGTAAACGGAACGTACATGGAACGAAGGGGTCCATACTCCTCCCCAAACCGGTCTCGAAAGCACCAAGCTACATACTCGTGCGTCTCATAATGGGTGGTCCCTACATCTACTACAACTAGGGTATAGTGTCTCAAATACATCTCCCCATTCCCTATGGGGTGAACCGATATGGTATGCTCCAAATGCTGAGGGATCCCAGATCGCACCGGCACTCCGGCTCCTGCGGCATCGTCAAGGTCTGGGGTCTGAAAGGTTGGGTTTTTCAACCGTGAGACGAATCTCAGCAAGTAAAAGCCCACTAAACCTAAACTAGGCTAACATGCACCTCTTGATGAGAACAAAACTAAATCAAGCAACAATCATTGACCTAGACCCTCGGGCCCAGATCGTACTTATCGTCGACCCTGCAGGCTAGGCAATTTAATATAATGATCAATCACATCCCCGGCATGCATATCCACACTTGCGTCATACGCATGCTCAGGCTCTCAAATGTTAGATCACACGCTCATCACCGAGTATCACAAGCGATCACAACTGTCCATGCGCTCTTATGCGTGCCAATGCATCGATGTAGTACATGCGCGCGTATTTGGATTATAAGATAGAACCGCTCAGACACGTCCCATACCATGCCCAGCAATTCCACCACATAATCTAATACTTAACAATGTACTCATTATCTTATCTCTCCACGGCTCAATAGCCCGGCCTCTGGCCCAATAACAACACTTCGTGGCCAGAGCAAAAACGCCCCCGGCCCAGTGTCTTTAGCCCGCGTTAAACGCATCAGGCGCAACACCGATCTCCTACGAACCAAGCCTACATGTGTAACATCCCGAATTTTGACTCAATTTCCGGAAATCAATAAAACGAGTCTTATTTGTTATTTCATTTCGTAAGTCTCGCCCGGAGCTGATCACTCCTGGGATACTGACCAAATGGGAATGGCTAACTAGGATAACGGTACGTGGACCGAGGACCCGATCGCGAACTGGACATCAATTTCGAGAAACGACGAGGAAATATTTTGGACCAAGTAGATCGATCTTCAGAAGGCAACGGACTCGGTCCGGCTGAGGCTAACGATGTACGATAGGATAGCACGTGATTCTGCATGACCGAAAGTGCACGTGGTCGACCAGTCCCGAACTTAACCCGAACGATCGTTATCTTCGGAACTAGCGATAATTCCTCTCGTTCTCCCGGTAATCGAGGCCGTCACGACTCGGATAACCTTAGGTCGATACACGTAACCCCTAAACAGTCGCCCGTTAGTATGAGATTCAGAAATTGAAATTTAACTAGTTGAATCGTGAAATTTGATCCGGACTTCGAGGTTGATTTTCGAGGGTTTACTGGTTTAGTTTCGCAAGGACGACGTCAATTTGGGTTGGCCATTTATATAGGGGTTTAGTCTGGTCGAAAAATGGAAATTCGGCCCGGAATTGGACAAAAGATGACTTTGCCCCTAAGCCTAGAATAGTGTTCCGAATTTGAGGTTTTTAGTGGTGGTTTATTAATTAGTTTTTAAGTGGATAACGGGTCTTGAGTTAGTGGGGTTAGTAATTACCTTGGTGCCCTTCAATTATTGGTGGAGAGTGGTTTTTAGCCATTAGATCTAAGGGTGAGTTGTCCTAAGCCTTGGATGAGTGACACTTGTCACCTAATCCCCAACCACTCCACTATAAATCCATTATCTCTTCTCTCTCTCCTCACTTTTCTTTCTCTTCAAGCCAAGATCATTTCCTTCTCTCTTCTTTCTCTCTCCCTCTCCATTTGCGCCGGCCACCCTCTTCTTCCTCACGCCGCCCACGTCGCCGCCGCCAAGGCCGCCCGTCACCGCCCGCCGTGGCCGTTCCCCCACCGCCACATCATCATCCCGCCATCACCCTCACCACTTCCTCTCTCCCTTTCGCCGTCTCTCTCTCTCTTCCCGTGCTCCATCTTCCCTCTCGGCCGTGGGGTTGCCGGACCACCCACCGCCGCCGTCCGCCGTTTCACCGCACGGGGAGCCACCGTCGACCACCTCGCCGACCTTTCCTCTCTCTCTCCTTGGCCGTTTGGAGGCCGATCAGCTGTGAACCGCCGCTTGGAGGCCGCCGCCGTTAGCCGCCGATCCTCGGGAATCCGCCGTCGATTTACCGTTCACTGGTAGTTGGCCGCCGTTCCCCGTCGTCCTGAACCAAGTTTAAGTGAGTATTACCCCCTAAGCCCTAATTAGGCCGATTATTCCCTCTAGATCGGGATTAGGAGTTGTTAGTGGTTAATTAGTATGTTTGATGTTGATTATAATTCATGGTTTGATCGGTAAGTGTCGGGATAATGTTATTGGTTGTTTGAGGAATAATTGAAGTGAATTGGAGGATGAAGCAAGGTTTAGTGGTGGTCCGTCCATGTGGCCAATCAAGGGATTAAGAATCGATTTGTTGCCGGATTAACTTGATTGAGGCGTTAGAATGGCCCGGGTGATTGATCAATTGGTTAGCATACTTGAATTGGTTGATTTATATGCTATGGGAGTCAATTAGACCTTGCCACATTGCTTGACCGTGTGATCGAAATGTGCGAGTGTGACTTGGGCAAATGAGCATGTTTAAATGTGATGAGCTTGAACTTATTGAATTGTGTTGATTGGTGCTCATATTTATACCACATATTGCTCGAGCATGAGCATTCATGGATGCGCATTACGTGTGTGCCGAGTGTGAGGCATGTGATGAAATTGTGCGAGAATGCGGGTCTGCCATGAGCATGTGATCATGTGTAATTGCCCGTTACGTTCGTCGCCGGGTTCAGATAAAAATTGGGCAAGTGTGCCGTGTGATCACTTAAGTCCTTCGGGTCGATTCCGTCTTCATGCACTTTGGAGCAAGACGATGCCCGGTGTGTCCGGATGACGACCAGTCCTTCAGGTCGTGGCCTTCGGGTCGATTCTGTCTTCATGCACTTTGGAGCAAGACGATGCCCGGTGTGTCCGAATGATGACCAGTCTCATGTAGGCTTGGATCGTAGGAGATCGGTTGTCACGCCCCGCGCCCTCCACGACGCGCCACATCCCTCCTTCTAGGTCGATATGAGTGCAACGTCCCAAGAAGCGTCGCCGACCCAACACCCAACACAGAGATCATACACAAGAGGAAGCAGATCGAATAATAATAATACCCAGACATAAAACAATATGAGAACAAGAGTAGCACGACAGAAACTACTGATTACAAAATATACACTTTCATATATGCAAAAGCTTTTACAATATCCATTTACAAACCAAATACACAGACCCAAGATACATACAATAGAAGCGGGCCATGGCCACCACACTGGTCAAAAAGGGAGAGGTGGTTAAGGAGGACTAGGTCTCAAAAAGTGTCAGTCCTCGGTCTACTAGGAGAGGGAATCTATCCTAGGGCTCCCAGTCGGGATCGGAACCCGACGCCTCCGACGAATTCTTAGAAAACTCCTGGTCATCGTCTGAACTGGCTGCCTCGGACTCGATCTCCATCTCCGGGTCCTCATCAACCTCCATCGGCTCCGGGGCCGGATCAACGATCTCGGGCTCATAGTCGACTCCTCCTAGCTCTTCATTCTCCTCTCCTAACTCCGGTCCCTCGTCAATCTCCCAACTCACCTCCATGTCTGAATCGGGATCGACTATGTCCCCATCGGGACACTGAGGGTCTAACTGACCCTCTCCAGTAAACGGAACGTCCATGGAACGAAGGGGTTCATACTCCTCCCCGAACCGGTCTCGAAAGCACCAAGCTACATACTCATGCATCTCGTAATGGGTGGTCCCTACATCTACTACAACTAGGGTATAATGTCTCAAATACATCTCCCTATTCCCTATGGGGTGCACCGACATGGTATGCTCCAAATGCTGAGGGATCCCATATCGCACCGGCACCTCCGGCTCCTACGGCATCGTCAAGGTCTGGGGTTTGAAAGGTTGGGTTTTTCAACCGTGAGACGAATCTCAGCAAGTAAAAACCCACTAAACCTAAACTAGGCTAACATGCACCTCCCGACGAGAACAAAACTAAATCAAGCAACAATCACTGACCTAGGCCCTCGGGCCCAGATCGTACTTACCGTCGACCCTGCGGGTTAGGCAATTTAATATAATGATCAATCACATCCTCGGCATGCAAATCCACACTTGCGTCATACGCATGCTCAGGCTCTCGAATGTTAGATCACACACTCATCACCAAGTATCACAAACGATCACAATTGTCCATGCGCTCTTATGCGTGCCAATGCATCGATGTAGAACATACGCGCGTATTTGGATTATAAGATGGAACCGCTCAGACACGTCCCATACCATGCCCAGCAATTCCACCACATAATCTAATACTTATCAAGTTTACTCAACACCTTATCTTATTTTTCCACGGCTCACTAGCCCGCCCTCTGGCCCAATCACAACAATCCGTGGCCAGCGTAAAAACGCCCCCGGCCCAGTGTCTCTAGCCCACGTTAAACGCATCAGGCGCAACACCGATCTCCTACGATTCAAGCCTATATGAGACTGGTCGTCATCCGGACACACCGGGCATCGTCTTGCTCCAACGTGCATGAAGACGGAATCGACCCGAAGGCCACGACCCAAAGGACTGGTCGTCATCCGGACACACCGGGCATCGTCTTGCTCCAAAGTACATGAAGACGGAACCGATCCGAAGGCCTTAAGTGATCACACGGCACACATGCCCCAAATTTTATCTGAACCCGGCGACGAACGCAACGGGCAATTACACGTGATCACATGCTCATGGCAGACCTGCATTCTCGAAGTGAATAGGTTGTTGGACGAAGGGTGTGAAGGATACTTGGTGAACGTTGTGGACCCAACAGTGGTGGAACCTAAATTGGAAGATATACCTGTAGTATGCAATTTCCCCGAAGTTTTTCCTAAGGAACTACCAGGTTTGCCACCCGAACGAGAAGTGGAGTTTGTGATTGAGTTGGCGCCAGGAACAGAGCCGATTTCGAAAGCGCCGTATCGGATGTCCTTAACGGAGTTGAAGGAATTGAAAGTTCAGATGCAAGAGTTGTTAGACAAAGGTTTTATTCGCCCTAGTGTATCCCCATGGGGAGCGCCAGTTGTGTTTGTAAGGAAGAAAGATGGGACGTTAAGGCTGTGCATAGATTATCGTCAGTTGAATCAGGTGACAGTGAAGAATAAGTACCCACTGCCAAGGATCGATGACTTGTTCGATCAACTACAAGGAGCCGCAGTGTTCTCCAAGATAGATTTGAGGACCGGATACCATCAGTTAAGGATCAGAAAGGAGGATATACCTAAGACTGCCTTCAGGACAAGGTATGGGCACTATGAGTTCACAGTGATGCCTTTTGGATTGACGAATGCCCCATCCGCTTTCATGGATCTGATGAATAGAGTATTCAAGGAATTCCTGGATCAGTTCGTCATAGTCTTCATAGATGATATATTGGTATACTCGAAGAGCCCTGAGGAACATGAAATACACTTGGCTGAAGTACTACGGACGTTGAGAGAACACGCGTTGTATGCTAAGTTCAGCAAGTGCAAGTTTTGGCTCAATAAAGTGGCATTTCTTGGACATAACGTGTCGGGAGATGGAATTTCTGTGGATCCGACAAAGGTCGAAGCGGTAACTAAGTGGCCAAGACCGACATCAGTAATGGAGGTTCGGAGCTTTTTAGGACTGGCTGGCTATTATAGACGGTTTGTGGAAAGGTTCTCATCCATAGCCATGCCTTTGACACGATTACTGAAGAAGGAGACCAAATTTGAATGGGACGATAAGTGTGAAAGGAGCTTTCAGGAGTTGAAGTATAAGTTGATGACCGCTCCAGTGTTGACTATTCCGTCAGGATCAGGTGGATTTGAGATTTATAGTGATGCTTCGCTAAGAGGACTTGGTTTTGTGTTAATGCAGTATGGTAAAGTGGTAGCTTATACGTCGCGTCAGTTGAGGCCCCATGAAAGGAATTACCCGACGCATGATTTGGAGTTAGCAGCAATAGTGTTCGCACTTAAGATTTGGAGGCATTACTTGTGTGGAGAGAAGTTTCAGATCTATACGGATCATCAGAGCTTAAAGTACTTGTTTTCGCAGAAGGAGTTGAATATGAGACAGCGTAGGTGGATGGAACTTCTGAAGGACTACGACAGCGATATTTTGTATCATCCGGGAAAGGCAAATAAGGCCGTCGATGCCTTGAGTCGCAAGTCTAGTATGGCACACTTGATGGTCAAAGAGTGGACATTGTTGGAAAGGCTCGGAGACTCGGAGTTTAAGTTCGAAGTGAGCCAAGCATCAAATTTGCTAGCTGCTCTAAGGATTGAGCCGGAGATTAAGGACAAGATTAAGGCATTGCAGTCTACGGACCCAGAGATCTAGAAGATAGTTGAGATGGACACAGTGAAAAGGAAGTCAGATTTTCAAGTGTTGGAAGATGGGATTCTGAAGTTTAGAGGACGATTGTGTGTGCCAGATGACGAAGGACTGAAAGAGGAAATTTTGAGTGAAGCTCATCGGAGTCAGTATAGCATTCACCCAGGGAGTACTAAGATGTATCAGAATTTGAGGCAGCACTATTGGTGGAATGGTATGAAGAAGGACGTGGCTAAGCATGTGGCCAAATGTTTGACGTGCCAACAAGTGAAGGCACAGCACTACAAGCTAGGTGGATTGTTGCGACCGTTGGAGATCCCAAAATGGAAATGGGAGCATATCACGATGGACTTTGTAACGGGATTGCCGCGTAGTCAAAGAGGACATGATTCTATTTGGGTGATAGTGGATCGCTTGACTAAGTCAGCGCATTTTCTAGCAGTGCGAAAGGACTTGGAACTGGAAAAGTATGCAGAGTTGTATGTTTGGCAGATTGTTCGACTTTATGGAGTGCCAGTGACGATTACTTCGGACCGTGATCCCAGGTTTACTGCCAAGTTTTGGAAAAGTCTACAAGAGGCATTAGGAACGAGATTACAGTTCAGTACGGCCTATCATCCGCAAACAGATGGTCAGTCGAAAAGGACGATTCAGACTTTGGAGGATATGTTGAGAGCATGTGTGTCGGATTTCCAAGGCAAGTGGGAAGAACAGTTGTATTTGGTAGAGTTTGCTTACAATAACAGTTATCAGCAGAGTATTCAGATGGCACCGTTTGAGGCCTTGTATGGCAGAGCGTGTAGGACGCCGTTGTGTTGGGACGAAGTTGGTGAGAAAAGTATTACTGGCCCAGAGTTGGTACAACGGACTATGGAAGCTGTAGAGATTATTCGAGATAGACTTAGAACAGCCCAGAGTCGCCAAAAGAGTTACGCCGATCGGAGGAGAAGACCCTTGGAGTTTCAAGTGGGAGATCATGTGTTTCTCAAGGTGTCACCGATGAAAGGATTGTCCCGATTTGGTAAGAAAGGTAAGCTCAGTCCAAGGTATGTCGGGCCATTCGAGATATTGGAGAAGATTGGTGACATGGCTTACCGACTTGCTTTGCCTCTTAATCTGTCGCAAGTGCACAATGTGTTTCATGTGTCGATGTTAAGGAAGTACGAACCAGACCCGACTCATGTTTTGAGATACGAAGAGATAGATGTTGACGACAGGGTGTCGTATGTGGAAAGACCAGTCAGAATCGAAGACAGAAAGGATCGAGTGCTGAGGAACAAGACGATTCCAATGGTTAAGGTCGTTTGGGAGCATCATGGTACGGAAGGAGCCACTTGGGAAAGTGAAGAGGCCATGCGACGTCTACACCCCCAGTTGTTTGAGTAGAGTAGTGTAGAGTGCAAATTTCGAGGACGAAATTTTTGTAAGGGGGGAAAAATTGTAACATCCCGAATTTCGACTCAATTTCCGGAAATCAATAAAACGAGTCTTATTTGTTATTTCATTTCGTAAGTCTCGCCCGGAGCTGATCACTCCTGGGATACTGACCAAATGGGAATGGCTAACTAGGATAACGGTACGTGGACCGAGGACCCGATCGCGAACTGGACATCAATTTCGAGAAACGACGAGGAAATATTTTGGACCAAGTAGATCGATCTTCGGAAGGCAACGGACTCGGTCCGGCCGAGGCCAACGATGTACGATCGGATAGCAGGTGATTTTGCATGACCGAAATTGCACGTGGTCGACCAGTCCCGAACTTAACCCGAACGATCGTTATCTTCGGAACTAGCGATAATTCCTCTCGTTCTCCCGGTAATCGAGGCCGTCATGACTCGGATAACCTTAGGTCGATACGCGTAACCCTTAAACAGTCGCCCGTTAGTATGAGATTCAGAAATTGAAATTTAACTAGTTGAATCGCGAAATTTGATCCGGACTTCGAGGTTGATTTTCGAGGGTTTACTGGTTTAGTTTCGAAAGGACGACGTCAATTTGGGTTGGCCATTTATATAGGGGTTTAGTCTGGTCGAAAAATGGAAATTCGGCCCGGAATTGGATAAAAGACGACTTTGCCCCTAAGCCTAGAATAGTGTTCCGAATTTGAGGTTTTTAGTGGTGGTTTATTAATTAGTTTTTAAGTGGATAATGGGTCTTGAGTTAGTGGGGTTAGTAATTACCTTGGTGCCCTTCAATTATTAGTGGAGAGTGGTTTTTAGCCATTAGATCTAAGGGTGAGTTGTCCTAAGCCTTGGATGAGTGACACTTGTCACCTAATCCCTAACCACTCCACTATAAACCCATTATCTCTTCTCTCTCTCCTCACTTTTCTTTCTCTTCAAGCCAAGATCATTTCCTTCTCTCTTCTTTCTCTCTCCCTCTCCATTTGCGCCGGCCACCCTCTTCTTCCTCACGCCGCCCTCGTCGCCGCCGCCAAGGCCGCCCGTCGCCGCCTGCCGTGGCCGTTCCCCCACCGCCACATCATCATCCCGCCATCACCCTCACCACTTCCTCTCTCCCTTTCGCCGTCTCTCTCTCTCTTCCCGTGCTCCCTCTTCCCTCTCGACCGTGGGGTTGTCGGACCACCCACCGCCGCCGTCCGCCGTTCCACCGCACGGGGAGCCACCGTCGACCACCTCGCCGACCTTTCCTCTTTCTCTCCTTGGCCGTTTGGAGGCCGATCAGCCGTGAACCGCCGCTTGGAGGCCGCCGCCGTTAGCCGCCGATCCTCGGGAATCCGCCGCCGATTTACCGTTCACCGGTAGTTGGCCGCCGTTCCTCGTCGTCCCGAACCAAGTTTAAGTGAGTATTATCCCCTAAGCCCTAATTAGGCCGATTATTCCCTCTAGATCGGGATTAGGAGTTGTTAGTGGTTAATTAGTATGTTTGATGTTGATTATAATTCATGGTTTGATCAGTAAGTGTCGGGATAATGTTATTAGTTGTTTGAGGAATAATTGAAGTGAATTGGAGGATGAAACAAGGTTTAGTGGTGGCTGTCCATGTGGCCAATCAAGGGATTAAGAATCGATTTGTTGCCGGATTAACTTAATTGAGGCGTTAGAATGGCCCGGGTGATTGATCAATTGGTTAGCATACTTGAATTGGTTGATTTATATGCTATGGGAGTCAATTAGACCTTGCCATATCGCTTGACCGTGTGATCGAAATGTGCGGAGTGTGACTTGGGCAAATGAGCATGTTTAAATGTGATGAGCTTGAACTTATTGAATTGTGTTGATTGGTGCTCATATTTATACCACATATTGCCCGAGCATGAGCATTCATGGCTGCGCATTACGTGTGTGTCAAGTGCGAGGCATGTGATGAAATTGTGCGAGAATGCGGGTCTGCCATGAGCATGTGATCACGTGTAATTGCCCGTTGCGTTCGTCGCCGGGTTCAGATAAAAATTGGGCAAGTGTGCCGTGTGATCACTTAAGTCCTTCGGGTCGATTCCGTGTTCATGCACTTTGGAGCAAGACGATGCCCGGTGTGTCCAGATGACGACCAGTGTCATGTAGGCTTGGATCGTAGGAGATCGGTGTTGCGCCTGATGCGTTTAACGCGAGCTAGAGACACTGGGCCGGGGACGTTTTTACGCTGGCCACGAAGTGTTGTTATTGGGCCAGAGGCCGGGCTATTGAGCCGTGGAAAGATAAGATAATGAGTAAATTGTTAAGTTTGTAGGGTCGACGGTAAGTACGATCTGGGCCCGAGGGCCTAGGTCAGTGATTGTTGCTTGATTTAGTTCTGTTCTCGTCAGGAGGTGCATGTTAGCCTAGTTTAGGTTTAGTGGGTTTTTACTTGCTAAGATTCGTCTCACGGTTGAAAAACCCAACCTTTCAGACCCCAGACCTTGACGATGCCGCAGGAGCCGGAGGTGCCGATGCGTTATGGGATCCCTCAGCATTTGGAGCATACCATGTCGGTGCACCCCATAGGGAATGGGGAGATGTATTTGAGACACTATACCCTAGTTGTAGTAGATGTAGGGACCACCCATTATGAGACACACGAGTATGTAGCTTGGTGCTTTCGAGACCGGTTTGGGGAGGAGTATGGACCCCTTCGTTCCATGGACGTTCCGTTTACCGGAGAGGGTCAGTTAGACCCTCAGTGTCCCGATGGGGACATAGTCGATCCCGATTCAGACATGGAGGTGAGTTGGGAGATTGACGAGGGACCGAAGTTAGGAGAGGAGGATGAGGAGCTAGGAGGAGTCGACTATGAGCCTGAGATCGTTGATCCGGCCCCGGAGCCGATGGATGTGGAGTTTGAGGAGCCGATGGAGGTTGATGAGGACCCGGAGATGGAGATCGAGTCCGAGGCAGCCAGTTCAGACGATGACCAGGAGTTTTCCGAGAGTTCGTCGGAGGCGTCGGGTTCCGATCCCGACTGGGAGTCCTAGGATAGATTCCCTCTCCTAGTAGACCGAGGACTGACACTTTTTGAGACCTAGTCCTCCTTAGCCACCTCTCCCTTTTTGACCAGTGTGGTGGCCGTGGCCCGCTTTTGTTGTGTGTATCTTGGGTCTGTGTATTTGGTTTGTAAATGGATATTGTAAAAGCTTTTGCATATATAAAAGTGTATGTTTTGTAAACAGTAGTTTCTATCGTGCTACTCTTGTTCTCATATTGTTTTATGTCTGGGTATTATTATTATCCGTTCTGCTTCCGCTTGTGTATGATCTTTGTGTTGGGGGTTGGGTCGGCGACGCTTCCTGGGACGTCGCACTTTTATCGACCAAGAAGGAGGGATGTGGCGCGTCGCGGAGGGCGCGGGGCATGACAACATGAGTCTGGTCGTCATCCGGACACACCGGGCATCGTCTTGCTCCAAAGTGCATGAAGACGGAATCGACCCGAAGGCCATGACCCGTAGGCCTTAAGTGATCACAAGGCACACTTGCCCAATTTTTATCTGAACCCGGCGACAAACGCAACGGGCAATTACACGTGATCACATGCTCATGGCAGACCCGCATTCTCGCACAATTTCATCACATGCCTCACACTCGGCACACACGTAATGCGCAGCCATGAATGCTCATGCTCGGGCGATATGTGATATACATGAGCACCAAACAATTCATGAACACATTTCAAGTCAAAACCAATCAACGTGCCCGATAAATCATCCTCCAACGTGTTCATAGCTCAAGTCACAATCCGCACATTTCGATCACACGATCAAGCGACGTGACAAGGTTTAATTGAATCCTCATTGCATATAAATCAACCAATTCAAGCATGCCAACCAATCGATCAATCACCCGGGCAATTCTAACGCCTCAATCAAGTTAATCCGGCAACAAATCGACACTTGATCCCTTGATTTCTCCTATGGACAGCCACTACTAGACCTCTTTTCATCCTCCAATTAATCCTCAAACAACCAATAACATGATCCCCACACATTTCCAATCAAGCAATATTCCATAATCCATCATAATCACCCTAATCAATTGCTAACTACAACTAATCCCGATCTAAAGGGCATAATCATCCTAATTAGGGTTTAGGGGGTAATACTTACTTAAATTTGGTTCTACGACGACGGGGAAGGGCGGCCAACTACCGGTGAACGGTGAGTCGGCGGCGGATTCCCGAGGATCGGCGGCTAACGGCGGCGGCCTCCAAGCGGCGGTTCGCGGGCTCACGGCCTCTAAACGGCCAAGGGGGAGAGAGGAACGGTCGGCGAGGTGGCGGCTAGGCGTGAATGGCGAACGGCGGCTCTCCGTGCGGTGGAACGGCGGACGGCGGCGGTGGGTAGTCCGGCAACCCCACGGCCGAGAGGGAAGAGGGAGCACGGGAAAAGAGAGAGAGACGGTGAAAGGGAGAGAGGAAGTGGTGAGGGTGATGGCGGGATGATGAGGCGGCGGTGGAACGGCCACGACGGGCGGCGACGGGCGGCGGCCGGCGTGAGGGACGGCGGAAGAGGGAAGGGTGGCCGGCGCAAAAATGGAGAGGGAGAGAGAGAGGGACTTGGCTTGAAGGAGAAGCTAGAATGAAGAGAGAGAGAGAAGATGATGGGTTTATAGTGGAGTGGTTGGGGATTAGGTGACAAGTGTCACTCATGCAAGGCTTAGGACAACTCACCCTTAGATCTAATGGCTAAAAACCACTCTCCACCAATAATTGAAGGGCACCAAGGTAATTACTAACCCCACTAACTCAAGACCCATTATCCACTTAAAAACTAATTAATAAACCACCACTAAAAACCTCAAATTCGGAATACTATTCTAGGCTTAGGGGCAAAGTCGTCTTTTGTCCAATTCCGGGCCGAATTTCCAGTTTTCAACCAGACTAAACCCTTATATAAATGGCCAACCCAAATTGACGTCGTCCTTGCGAAACTAAACCAGTAAACCCTCGAAAATCAACCTCGAAATCCGGATCAAATTTCACGATTCAACTAGTTAAATTTCAATTTCTGAATCTCATACTAACGGGCGACTGTTTAGGGGTTACGCGTATCGATCTAAGGTTATCCGAGTCGTGACGGCCTCGATTACCGGGAGAACGAGATGAATTATCGCTAGTTCCGAAGATAACGATTGTTCGGGTTAAGTTCGGGACTGGTCGACCACGTGCACTTTCGGTCATGCAGAATCACCTATTATCCGATCGTACATCGTTGGCCTCGGTCGGACCGAGTCCGTTGCCTTCCGAAGATCGATCTACTTGGCCCAAAATATTTCCTCGTCGTTTCTCGAAATTGATGTCCCGTTCGCGATCGGGTCCTTGGTCCACGTACCGTTATCCTAGTTAGCCATTCCCATTTGGTCAGTATCCCAGGAGTGATCAGCTCCGGGCGAGACTTACGAAATGAAATAACAAATAAGACTCGTTTTATTGATTTCCGGAAATTGAGTCGAAATTCGGGATGTTACGATTCTTCCCCCCTTACAAAAATTTCATCCTCGAAATTTGCACTCTACACTACTCTACTCAAACAACTGGGGGTGTAGACGTCGCATGGCCTCTTCACTTTCCCAAGTAGCTCCTTCTGTACCATGATGCTCCCAAACGACCTTAACCATTGGAATCGTCTTGTTCCTCAGCACTCGATCCTTTCTGTCTTCGATTCTGACTGGTCTTTCCACATACGACACCCTGTCGTCAACATCTATCTCTTCGTATCTCAAAACATGAGTCGGGTCTGGTTCGTACTTCCTTAACATCGACACATGAAACACATTGTGCACTTGCGACAGATTAGGAGGCAAAGCAAGTCGGTAAGCCATGTCACCAATCTTCTCCAATATCTCGAATGGCCCGACATACCTTGGACTGAGCTTACCTTTCTTACCAAATCGGGACAATCCTTTCATCGGTGACACCTTGAGAAACACATGATCTCCCACTTGAAACTCCAAGGGTCTTCTCCTCCGATCGGCGTAACTCTTTTGGTGACTCT
This sequence comes from Syzygium aromaticum, assembly GCA_024500025.1. NCBI lineage: Eukaryota > Viridiplantae > Streptophyta > Magnoliopsida > Myrtales > Myrtaceae > Syzygium > Syzygium aromaticum. The sequence goes on from CM044886.1 coordinate 13,155,964, forward strand.
GGGCTGTTCTAAGTCTATCCCGAATAATCACTACAGCTTCCATAGTCCGTTGTACCATGTAACATCCCGAATTTCGACTCAATTTCCGGAAATCAATAAAAGGAGTCTTATTTGTTATTTCATTTCGTAAGTCTCGCCCGGAGCTGATCACTCCTGGGATACTGACCAAATGGGAATGCCTAACTAGGATAACGGTACGTGGACCAAGGACCCGATCGTGAATGGGACATCAATTTCGAGAAACGACGAGGAAATATTTTGGGCCAAGTCGATCGATCTTCGGAAGGCAACGGACTCGGTCCGACCGAGGCCAACGATATATGATCGGATAGCAGGTGATTCTGCATGACCGAAAGTGCACGTGGTCGACCGGTCCCGAACTTAACCCGAACGATCGTTATCTCCGGAACTAGCGATAATTCCTCTCGTTCTCCCGTTAATCGAGGCCGTCACGACTTGGATAACCTTAGGTCGATACGCGTAACCCCTACACAGTCGCCCGTTAGTATGAGATTCAGAAATTGAAATTTAACTAGTTGAATCGTGAAATTTGATCCGGACTTCGAGGTTGATTTTCGAGGGTTTACTGGTTAGTTTCGCAAGGACGACGTCAATTTGGATTGGCCATTTATATAGGGGTTTAGTCTGGTCGAAAAATGGAAATTCGGCCCGGAATTGGACAAAAGACGACTTTGCCCCTAAGCCTAGCATAGTGTTCCGAATTTGGGGATTTTAGTGGAGATTTATTAATTAGTTTTTAAGTGGATAATGGACTTGAGTTAGTGGAGTTAGTAAGGTCATTCTTGCCCTTCAATTATTGGTCTTGAGTGGTTTTTAGCCATTAGATCTAGGGGTGTTTAGTCCAAGCCTTTAGATTGTTGACACTTGGCACTACCCCACCAACCACTCCACTATAAACTCATTATCACTTCTCTCTCTCTTCATTCTAGCTTTCTCTTCAAGCCAAGTCTCTCTTCTCTCTCTTTCTTCTCCCTCTCTTCCTCTCCATTTCGCCGGCCACTCCCCCTCCTTGCCGTCCACTTCGCCGCCGCCAAGGCCGCCCGTCGCCGCCCGCCGTGGCCGTTCCGCCACCGCCACTTCGCCGTCCCGCCATCACCATCACCGTTTCCTCTCTCCCTCTCACCGTTTCTCCTTCTCTCTCTTCCTTGACCGTGTTTCCTCTCCTCACGCCGACCACCCTCCCTTCGCCGACCACTTCCCCTTTTTGCCGTCCGCACGAACCGTCCACCGCTGGCTGTCCCTTACGCCGCCGTGGAGCCATCAACGACCGCCTCACCGCCGTTCGTCCACCCTTCCACCCGTGAGCCGTGAGCCGCCGCTTGGAAGCTGCCACCTTCCGTGAACCGTCCAAGCCGTAGCCGCCGTCCACCGCCGTTCCTCGGGAATCCGCCGCCGGCTTACCGTTCACCGATAGTTGGCCGCCTTTCCCCGTCGTCGTAAAACCCGAGTTTAAGTGAGTATTACCCCCTAAGCCCTAATTAGGACGATTATGCCCTCTAGATCGGGATTAGGAGTTTTAGTGGTTATTTAGTATAGTTGACATTGGTGATGAATTATGGTTTGATCAGAAATTATTGGGAGAATGTTAATTGGTTGTTTGAGGAATAATGGAAGTGAATTTGAGGATGAAACAAGGTTTAGTAGTGGCTGTCCGTGAGGCTAATCAAGGGATTAAGTATTGATTTGTTGTCGGTTTAACTTAATCGAGGTGTTAGAATTTTCCCGGGTAATTGATTGGATGGTTGTAATGCTCGAATTGAATGAAACACATGTTGTGATGTCCATTTGATCCTCGCCATGTCGTGTGATCGTGTGATTGACTTTATGCGGAGTGTGACTTGGGCATATGAGCATGTTTAAATGTGATGAGCTTGAACTTATTGAATTGTGTTGATTGGTGCTCATATTTATACCACATATTGCCCGAGCATAAGCATTCATGGCTGCGCATTACGTGTGTGCCGAGTGTGAGGCATGTGATGAAAATTGTGCGAGAATGCGGGTCTGCCATGAGCATGTGATCACGTGTAATTGCCCGTTGCGTTCGTCGCCGGGTTCAGATAAAATTTGGGGCATGTGTGCCGTGTGATCACTTAAGGCCTTCGGGTCGGTTCCGTCTTCATGCACTTTGGAGCAAGACGATGCCCGGTGTGTCCGGATGACGACCAGTCCTTTGGGTCATGGCTTTCGGGTCAATTCCGTCTTCATGCACTTTGGAGCAAGACGATGCCAGGTGTGTCCGGATGACGACCAGTCTCATGTAGGCTTGGATCGTAGGAGATTGGTGTTGCGCCTGATGCGTTTAACGCGAGCTAGAGAAATTGGGCCGGGAGCGTTTTTACGATGGCCACGGAGTGTTGTGATTGGGCCAGAGGCCGGGCTAGTGAGCCGTGGAAAAATAAGATAAGGTGTTGAGTAAACTTGATAAGTATTAGATTATGTGGTGGAATTGCTGGGCATGGTATGGGACGTGTCCGAGCGGTTCCATCTTATAATCCAAATACGCGCGTATGTTCTACATCGATGCATTGGCACGCATAAGAGCGCATGGACAATTGTGATCGTTTGTGATACTCGGTGATGAGTGTGTGATCTAACATTCGAGAGCTTGAGCATGTGTATGACGCAAGTGTGGATTTGCATGTCGAGGATGTGATTGATCATTATATTAAATTGCCTAACCTGCAGGGTCGACGGTAAGTACGATCTGGGCCCGAGGGCCTAGGTCAGTGATTGTTGCTTGATTTAGTTTTGTTCTCGTCGGGAGGTGCATGTTAGCCTAGTTTAGGTTTAGTGGGTTTTTACTTGCTGAGATTCGTCTCACGGTTGAAAAACCCAACCTTTCAGACCCCAGACCTTGACGATGCCGCAGGAGCCGGAGGTGCCGGTGCGATATGGGATCCCTCAGCATTTGGAGCATACCATGTCGGTGCACCCCATAGAGAATGGGGAGATGTATTTGAGACATTATACCCTAGTTGTAGTAGATGTAGGGACCACCCATTACGAGATGCACGAGTATGTAGCTTGGTGCTTTCGAGACCGGTTCGGGGAGGAGTATGGACCCCTTCGTTCCATGGACGTTCCGTTTACCGGAGAGGGTCAGTTAGACCCTCAGTGTCCCGATGGGGACATAGTCGATCCCGATTCAGACATGGAGGTGAGTTGGGAGATTGACGAGGGACCGGAGTTAGGAGAGGAGAATGAAGAGCTAGGAGGAGTCGACTATGAGCCCGAGATCGTTGATCCGGCCCCGGAGCCGATGGATGTGGAGTTCGAGGAGCCGATGGAGGTTGATGAGGACCCGGAGATGGAGATCGAGTCCGAGGCAGCCAGTTCAGACGATGACCAGGAGTTTTCCGAGAGTTCGTCGGAGGCGTCGAGTTCCGATCCCGACTGGGAGCCCTAGGATAGATTCCCTCTCCTAGTAGACCGAGGACTGACACTTTTTGAGACCTAGTCCTCCTTAGCCACCTCTCCCTTTTTGACCAGTGTGGTGGCCGTGGCCCGCTTTTGTTGTGTGTATCTTGGGTCTGTGTATTTGGTTTGTAAATGGATATTGTAAAAGCTTTTGCATATATGAAAGTATATATTTTGTATACAGTAATTTCTATGATGCTATCCTTGTTCTCATATTGTATTATGTCGGGGTATTAGTATTACTGTTTTGCTTCCGCTTGTGTATGATCTCTATGTTGGGTGTTGGGTCAGTGACGCTTCCTAGGACGTCGCACTCATATCGACCAAGAAGGAGGGATGTGGCGCATCGCGGAGGGCGCGGGGCGTGACACCCAAGGACCCCCGCAACAACCACGCATCCAGAATCAGACCGGGAATCCCCTACCAGCCAATCAAAGTCGACTGCCCGCTCAAGGAAGGATCTATGCTATGGCACGCCAGGAAGCGGAGAATGCGCCGAGCGTGATCACAGGTACAGTCTCTCTCTATGGTCATGCTGCGTATGCATTGTTTGATCCGGGGGCAACCCACCTGTTTGTTTCGGAGCAGTTTGTTAAGTTGGTTGGTATAGAACCAGTGTTGCTAGAAACTAGGCTTAGTGTGTCGACGCCGATGAATGATAGCCTGTTAGTCTTGTTTGGGTGTCCCAAGTGTAGGATAGTCATTAGAGGCAAAGAAAAGAGTATCGATCTAGCTATGTTGACCATGTTTGACTTTGATATGATCATTGGGATGGACTGGTTAGTCCGGCAGAAGGCTGTAATGGATTGCAGCAGTCGTGTGATTCGGTTTAATCCGAATGGGTGTTCTAGTTTTGAGTTTCAGGGAAATCGAGTAGAAGTCTTGATCCCTTGGATTTCCTCGCTCGAAGTGAATAGATTATTGGACGAAGGATGTGAAGGATACTTGGTGAATGTTGTGGACCCAACAGTGGTGGAACCCAAGTTGGAAGATATACCTGTAGTGTGCAATTTCCCCAAAGTTTTTCCTAAGGAATTGCCAATTTTACCGCCCGAGTGAGAAGTGGAGTTTATGATTGAGTTGGTGCTAGAAACATAGCCAATTTCAAAAGCGCCGTATCGGATGTCCTTAGTAGAACGAAAGGAGTTGAAGGTCCAAATGCAAGAATTACTAGACAAGGGTTTCATTCGCCCTAGTGCATCCCCATGGGGAGCGCCAGTTCTGTTTGTGAGAAAGAAAGATGGAACGTTGAGATTATGTGTCACGCCCCGCGCCCTCTGCGACGCGCCACATCTCTGCTACTTGGTCGATATGAGTGCGACGTTCCAGGAACCGTCGCCGACTCAACACCCAACACAGAGATTCATACACAAGCGGAAGCAAAACAAATAATAATAATACCCAGACAGAAAATAATATGAGAATAAGGATAGCATGACATAAATTACTGTTTACAAAATAAACATTTTTATACATATATAAAAGCCTTTACAATATCCATTTACAAACCTAAATACATACAACAAAAGCGAACCACAGCCACTACACTAGGCAAAAAGGGAGAGGTGGCCAAGGAGGACTAAATCTCAAAAAGTATCAGTCCTCGCTAAACTGGAGAGGGAATCTACCCTAGGGCTCCTAGTCGGGGTCTGAGCTCGACGCCTCCGACGAACTCTCTGATATCTCCTGGTCCTCATCGGAACTGACTGCCTCGGACTCAGTCTCCATCTCCGGGTCCTCGTCTACCTCGATTGGCTCCTCGGCCTCCATATCCATCGGCTCCGGGGCCGGATCGACGATCTCGAGCTCAAAATCCACTCCTCCCTGCTCCTTGTCCTCCTCTCCTAACTCGGGTCCCTTATCTATCTCCCAACTCACTTCCATCTCTGAATCGGGGTCCACTATGTCACCATTAGGGCATTGCGGATCTAACTCACCCTCTCCATTTAATGCGGTGTCCATAGAACGGAGGGGTCCGTACTCCTCTCCAAAGCGATCCCTGAAGCACCAGGCTACGTACTCGTGGGTCTCAAAATGAGTGGTCCCTACGTCTACCCAGACTAAGGTATAGTGTCTAAGAAACATTTCCCCATTCCCTATGGGGTGAACCGACATGGTATGCTCAAGATGCTGCGGGATCCCATGTCGCACCGGTGCATCTGGCACCTCTGGCATCGTCAGGGTCTGGGGTCTGAAAAGTTGGGTTATACAATCATGAGACGAATCTCAGCAAGTAAAACCCACTAAACCTAAACTAGGCTAACATACACCTCCTGACGGGAACAAAACTAAATCAATCAACAATCACTGACCTAGGCCCATAGGCCCAGATCATACTTACCGATGACCTTGCAGGTTAGGCAATTCAAATAATAATTAAGCACATCCTCGGGCATACACGATCACACGTACGTCATGCGCATGCTCAAGCTCATAGATGTCTGGATCACATACTCATCACCGAGTCTCACAAATGTTCACAACTGTCCATGCACTCTTATGCATGCCAATGCATCAATGTGGTACACGCGCGCGTATTTGGATTATAAGATGGAACCGCTTGGACACATCCCATAACATGCCTAGCAATTCCACCACATAATCTAATACTCAACAGATTTACTCATTATCTGATCTTTCCACGGCCCATTAGCCCGGCCCTCTGGCCCAATACATAAATAACTCATCGTGACCAGCATAAAAACGCCCCCGGCCCAGTGTCTCTAGCCTGCTACAAAGTGCATGAGGCGCAACACTGATCTCCTTACGAACCAAGTCTGCTACAAAGTGCATGAAACTGATCGTCTTCCGGATACACCGGGCATTGTCTTGCTACAAAGTGCATGAAGACGAAATCGACCCAAAGGCCACGACCCGAAGGCCTTAAGTGATCACACGACACACAACTCAATTTTTATCTGAACCCGGCGTCAAGCGCATCGGGCAATTATAAGTGCTTACATGCTCATGGCAGACTCGCATTCTCGCACAATTTTCATCACATGCCTCACACTCGGCACACACATAATGCGCAGCCATGAATGCTCATGCTTGGGCAATATGTAATACACATGAGCGCTAATCATTACAATTCAAGGAATTCGAGCTCATCACATTATAACATGCTCAATTGCCCAAGTCACACTCCGCACCAAGTCGATCACGCAATCACGCGACATGGCAAGGACCAAATAAGCATCATAACATACAATTCAATCAATTCGAGCATTAAAACCATCCCGTCAAACATCCGGGCTATCCCGACACTTTAATCGAGTTAATCCGACAACAAGTCAACACTTAATCCCTTGATTACTCACATGGACAGCCACTACTAAACCTCATTTCGGCCTCCAATCCACTTCAAATACTCCTCAATCAACCGTTAATGTCATCTTGGTACTTTCCGATCAAACAATATTTCATAATCCACCTTAATCACACTAATTAATCACTAACTACAACTAATCCCGATCTAAAAGGCATTATCGTCATAATTAGGGTTTAGAGGGTATTATTCACTTAAACTCGGGTCTAGACGACGGGGAACGGCAGCCAACTACCGGTGAACGGCAAGTGGGCGGCAGAATTCCCTAAGAACGGCGGCTCACGAACGGCGGCGGCGGTCACAGCTCACGGCCTCCAAACGACCTAGGGGGAGAGAGGAAAGGTCGGAGGGGGTGGCGGATGAGGTGGTCGGCGACTACTCTCCGGCGAGTGGAACGGCGGCGGAATCGGTGGACGGGGGCAATGGCTCAGGCGGACGACCGCGATGGACGGCTCGGCTCCAATGACCGCACAGTTGCGGGAAGAGAGAGAGCACGAGACAAGAGAGACGGTGAGAGGGAGAGAAGTGGCGATGGTGGTGATGGAACGGCGGTGGAGCGACAGCGATTGGCATGAGGGACGGTCGGCGGGAACGGCGAAGTGGACGGCAAGGGGGTGGCCGGCGTGAGGAGGGAGAGAAAAAGGGAGAGAGAGAGAAGTGAGCTTGGCTTGATGAAGAAGTTAGAATGAGGAGAGAGAGAAGGAGAGATGGGCTTAAGTGGGGTTTGGTGGGGTTAGGTGACACTTGTCACAATCTAAAGGCTTAAGACAACCTACCCTTAGATCTAATGGTCCACAACATTCTAAGTCCAATAATTGAAGGGTAAAGGGGTCTATACTTACTCCACTAACTCTTGTCTCCTTGTCCATAAAAACCGATAAATAATTCTCCACTAAAACCCCAAAATTCGGAACACAATATAGGCTTGAGGGGCAAAGTCGTCGTTTGTCCGATTCGGGGCCGAAATTCCATTTTTCGACCAGACTAACCCCCTATATAAATGGCCAACCTAAATTGACGTCGTCCTTGCGAAACTAGACCAGTAAACCCTCGAAAATCAACCTCGAAGTCCGGATCAAATTCCACGATCAAACTAGTTAAATTTCAATTTTCGAATCTCTTACTAACGGGCGGCTGTTTAGGGGCTACGAGTATCGACATAAGGTTATCTGAGTCGTGACGGCCTCGATTACGGGGAAAATGAGAGGAATTATCGCTAGTTCCGGAGATAACGATCGTTCGATTTAAGTTCAGGACTGGTCGACCATGTGCACTTTCGGTCTTACAGAATCACCTGCTATCCGAGAGTACATCGTTGGCCTCGACCGAACCAAGTCCGTTACCTTCCGAAGATCGATCTAGTTGGCCCAAAATATTTCCTTGTTGTTTCTCAAAATCGGTGTCCAATTCACGATCGGGTCCTTGGTCCACATACTGTTATCCTAGTTAGCCATTCCCATCTGGTCAGAATCCCATGAGTGATTAGCTCCGGGTGAGACTTACAAAAATGAAATAACATATAAGACTCGTTTTATTGATTTCCGGAAATTGAGTCGAAGTTCGGGATGTTACAGTTTAAGTTCGAAGTAAGCCAAGCATCGAATTTGCTAGCTGCTTTAAGGATTGAACCGGAAATTAAAGTCAGGATTAAAGCATTGCAGTCTACGGATCCCGAGATCCAGAAGATAGTTGAGATGGAGTGATAAATTTTGGTATCAGAGCAAGGTCAGCTCGATTCAATTCGGTCGAAGCCTGGAGTGATAAGGAGCGATGAGACCAAGGGTAGACAATAGGGTGAACTCATGTGCTAAGTGTACCTCCTGACTGTTTTTTTTTTTTTGTTGGTAAGGTTTAGGAATGAGTTAAGAGTTAGTGTACCTCCTGACTGTTTGTGCATTGTTTGAGTGATTCTTTGATTAACTGACCTGTAAGTGCACGTGCAGCAGGACCAGAGGTAAGTATATAAATCCTCTTGGGTGATGTGTTGAGGTTGCTAGTATTAGGTTGCATGCTGGTTGTTGGTTGTTGATTCATACCTACTTAGGGCCTTAGATTGGTATAGCTTGAGCTAGGTCTCTAATTCCTGAGTGGAATTATAGCAGGTAGGTGTTTAGCGAGGGCTAAAGGATGAGTAGGAGAAGGGGCAAGGAACCCCAAGGGCAGCCTAGCACTAGGAATCGTGAAGCTAGGGATCCGAGGTTTGAGGAAGTGATGGAGACCTTGAGAGAGATAGGACATATTATGGGTTTGCAAGCGCAGGAAAGAGCCGCAGCCCATGCTCAGGCTGCTGAGGCCGCAGCGATTGCTGGCAATGGAGGGAATCAGGCTTAGCAAGGACAAGCTCAGCTGGTAGGGGCTAGACCGATGCCTCAGTTAGTGGAGCAGTTCCTGAAGTTAAAACCTCCTAGGTTCAATGGTAAAGGTGACCCCGAAGCCACCCCACGATGGATAGAGGAATTAGAGAAGGCATTTGATGTTTTAGGGTGCACCGATGCAGAGAGAGTTATGTTAGCGGTGTAACATCCTGAATTTCGAATCAATTTCCGAAAATCAATAAAACGAGTCTTATCTATTATTTCATTTTCATAAGTCTCGCCCGGTGCCGATCACTCCTGGGATACTGACTGTCACGCCCCGCGCCCTCCGCGACACGCCACATCCCTCCTCTTGGTCGATATGAGTGCGATGTCCCAAGACCCGTTGCCGACCCATCGACCGGCACAAAGATTCATACATAAGCAGAGGCAAGACAAATAATAATAATACCCGGACAGAAAACAATATGAGAACAAGGATAGCACGATAGAAATTACTAAATATAAAATATACACTTTATACATATGCAAAAGTTTTTACAATATCCATTTACAACCAAAATACACGTACCCAAATACATACAGCAAAAGCAGACCACAGCCACTACACTAGGCAAAAAGGGAGAGGTTGCTAAGGAGGACTAAATCTCAAAAAGTGCCAGTCCTCGCTACACTGGAGAGGGAATCTATCCTAAGGCTCCCAGTCGGGATTTGAGCTCGACGCCTCCGACGAACTCTCAGATATCTCTTGGTCCTTGTCGGAACTGACTGCCTCGAATTCGGTCTCCATCTCCGGGTCCTTGTCTACCTCCATCGGCTCCTCTACCTCCACATCCAAGGGCTCCCGGGCCGGATCGATAATCTCGGGCTCAAAATCCACTCCTCCCAGCTCCTCGTCCACCTCTCCTAACTCGGGTCCCTCATCTATCTCCCAACTCACCTCCATATTTGAATCGGGATTAACTATGTCTCCATTAGGGCACTGCGAATCTAGCTCACCCTCCCCGTTGAATGGGATATCCATAGAACGGAGGGGTCCGTACTCCTCTTCAAAACGGTCCCTAAAGCACCATGCCACATACTCGTGGGTCTCAAAATGTGTGGACCCTACATCTACCAAGACTAATGTATAATGTCTAATGAACATCTCCCCATTCCCTATGGGGTGAACCGACATGGTATGCTCAAGATGCTGCGGAATCCCATGTCGCACCGGTGCGTCTGGCACCTCTGGCATCGTCAGGGTCTGGGGTCTGAAAAATTGGGTTTATACAACCATGAGACGAATCTCATCAAGTAAAACCCACTAAACCTAAACTAGGCTAACATGCACCTCCTGACGAGAACAAAACTAAATCAAACAACAACTACGAACGTAGGCCCTCGGGCCCAGATCGTACTTACCAATGACCCTGCAGGTTAGGCAATTTAAAATAATAATTAAGCACATCCTCAGGCATGCACGGTCACACATGCGTCATACGCATGCTCGAGCTTATAGATGTCTAGTTCACATTCCCATCACCGAGTTTCACACATATTCATACTCGTCCATGCATTCTCATGTATGCCAATGCATCAATATGGTACAAGCGCGCGTATTTGGATTATAAGATGGAACCGCTTGGACACATCCCATACCATGTCCAGCAATTCCACCACATAATCTAATACTCAACAGATTTACTCATTATCTGATCTTTCCATAGCCCACTGGCCCGGCCCTCTGGCACAATACATAAACAACTCTTCGTGGCCAGCGTAAAAACGCTCCTAGCCCAGTGTCTCTAGCCTGCTACAAAGTGCATGAGGCGTAACACCGATCTCCTTACGAACCAAGTCTACTACAAAGTGCATGAGACTGGTTGTCTTCCGGACACACCGGGCATCGTCTTGCTACAAAGTGCATGAAGAAGGAATCGACCCGAAGGCCACGACCCAAAGGGCCTAAGTGATCACACGGCACACTGCCCAAATTTTATCTGAACCCGGCGTCAAGCGCATCGGGTAATTATAAGTGATCACATGCTCATGGCAGACTCGCATTCTCGCGCAATTTTCATCACATGCCTCACACTTGGCACACACGTAATGCGCAGCCATGAATGCTCATGCTCGGGCAATATGTAATACTCATGAGCAATCATCATTACAATCCACTGAATTCATGGCTGCGCATTATGTGTGTGCCGAGTGTGAGGTATGTGACAAAAATTATGCGAGTCTGCCATGAGCATGTGATCACCTATAATTGCCCGATGCGCTTGACGCCGGGTTCAGATAAAATTTGGGCAGTGTGCCATGTGATCACTTAAGGCCTTCGGGTCGATTCCGTCTTCATGCACTTTGTAGCAAGACGATGCCCGGTGTGTCCGGAAGATGACCAGTCTCATGCACTTTGTAACAGACTTGGTTCGTAAGGAGATCGGTGTTGCGCCTCATACACTTTATAGCAGGCTAGAGACATTGGGCCGGGGGCATCTTTACGCTGGCCACGAAGAGTTGCTTATGTGTTTGGGCCAGTGGGCCGTGGAAAGATCAGATAATGAGTAAATCTGTAAAGTATTAGATTATGTGGTGGAATTGCTAGGCATGGTATGGGACGTGCCCAAGTGGCTCCATCTTATAATCCAAATACACGCGCTTGTACCACATTGATGCATTGCCATACATAAGAATGCATGGACGAGTATGAATATGTGTGAAACTCGGTGATGGGAATGTGAACCAGACATTTATAAGCTTGAGCATGCGTATGACGCTCATGTGACCGTGTATGCCCGAGGGTGTGCTTGATTATTATTTTAAATTGCCTAACTTGCAGGGTTATCGGTAAGTGCAATTTAGGCCCAAGGGCCGGATCAGTGGTTGTTGTTTGATTTAGTTTTGTTTCCATCAGGAGGTGCATGTTAGCCTAGTTTAGGTTTAGTGGGTTTTACTTACCGAGATTCGTCTCGCGGTTGAATAACCCAACCATTCATACCCCAGACCCTGAAGATGTCGGAGGTGCCAGACGCGCTAGTGCGACATGGGATTCCGCACCATCTTGAGCACACCATGTCGGTTCATCCCATAGGGAATGGGGAGATGTTTCTTAGACACTACACGTTAGTTTGGGTAGATGTAGGGACCACACATTTTGAGACCCACGAGTATGTGGCCTGGTGCTCTGGGGACCGTTTTGGAGAGGAGTACGGACCCCTCCGTTCTATGGATATCCCGTTCAACGGGGAGGGCGAGCTAGATCCGCAATGCCCTAACGGAGATATAGTCAATCCCAATACGGATATGGAGGTGAGTTGGGAGATTGATGAGGGACCCGAGCTAGGTGAGGAGGACAAGGAGCTGGGAGGCGTGGATTTTGAGCCCGAGATTGTCGATCCGGCCTTGGAGTCGATGGATGTGGAGGCAGAGGAGCCCATGGAGGTGGACAAGGATCCGGAGATGGAGACCGAGTCTGAGGCAGTCAGTTTTGATGAGGACCAGGAAATATCCGAGAGTTCTTCGGAGGCGTCGAGCTCAGACCCCGACTGGGAGCCCTAGGATAGATCCCCCTTTTTAGCGTAGTGAGGACTGACACTTTTTGGGATCGAGTCCTCCGTTTCCCCTTTTGTCGGTAGTTCACCCTAGCCGCCTCTCCTTTTTGCCTAGTGTGGTGGCTGTGATCCGCTTTTGCTGTTGTGTTTGGGATCATTTATGTTGGTTGTAAATGGATATTGTAAAGGCTTTTGTATATGTATAAAGTGTATATTTTGTAATCAGTAATTTCTGTCGTGCTATCCTTGTTCTCATATTGTTTTCTCTCCGGGTATTATTATTTGTTCTGCTTCCGCTTGTGCATGAATCTCTGTCTTGGGTGATAGGTCGGCGATGCGTCCTAGGACGTCGCACTCAAATTGACCAAGAGGAGGGATGTGGCGCGCCGCAAAGGGCGCGGGGCGGGACATCCCCCGTTGATTTGGTATCAGAGCAAGTTCAGCTCGATCCAATCTGGTCGAAGCCTGGTGTGATAAGGAGCGATGAGACCAAGGGTAGACAATAGGATGACCTCGTGTGCTAAGTACACCACCTGACTGTTTGTGTATTGCTTGAGTGATTCTTTGGTTAACTGACCCGTAAGTGCAGGTGCGGCAGGACCAGAGGTAAGTATGTAAATCCTCCTAAGTGATGTATTGAGATTGCTAGTAGTAAGTCGCATGCTGATTGTTGATTGTTGTTCCATACCTGCTTAGGACCGTAGATTGGTATAGCTTGAGTTAGGTCTCTAATTCCTGAGTGGAATTATAGCAGGTAGGTGTTTAGCGAGGGCTGAAGGATGAGTACACGAAGGGGCAAGGAACCCCAAGGGCAACCTAGCACTGGGAATCGTGAAGCTAGGGATCCGAGGTTTGAGAAAGTAATAGAGACCTTGAGAGAGATAGAACATATTATGGTTTTGCAAGCGCAGGAAAGAGCCGCAGCCTACGCTCAGGTTGCTGAGGCCGTAGCGATTACTGGCAATGGAGGGAACCAGGCTCAGCAAGGACAAGCTCAGCCGGTAGGGGCTAGACTAATGCCCCAGTTAATGGAGCAATTCCTGAAGTTAAAGCCGCCTAGATTCAATGGTAAATGTGACCCCGAAGCCACTCCACGATGGCTAGAGGAGTTAGAGAAGGCATTTGATGTTTTAGGGTGCACTAATGCGGAGAGAGTTACGTTCGCCGTGTATCAGTTTCAAGAGGGTGCGAACGATTGGTGGAGAGCCACTAAGGAAAGAGTGTTTCCAGAAGGAACAGAGTTAGTTTGGGCAGTATTCGTGGAGAGTTTCTATGAAAAGTACTTTTCAGAAGTCGCTCAAAAAAGGAAGTTGATGGAGTTTGTGCGACTACACCAAGGGCAGATGACGATTGATCAATATGAGGCAGAATTCGTAAGGCTAGCAAAGTTCGCGCCGACCATGGTAAAGAACCCACGGGACAAAGCTCGAAGATTCCGGGACGGGATGAAGCCGGATCTCCGGAGTCAGATTCTGTCGCATGATATAAGGGACTATGGAGAAATGTATAGGCGAGCCCAGATTATTGAGCGAGACCAGCAGGAAAGGGTAGCCGCCTCAGGATCGCTGTTTGCCTAGGGCAGAGATAATCGTCGCTTTGTGAGGAGGCCACTAGTGAACAATAGGCGTTTTACACCACTTGTGAAAAGGGCTATTGGAAAGCAAAATCCCCAGCCGAATAGATTTGGAGCATGTTTTAGGTGCGGCAGCAGGGAGCATCAAATTTGCAGTTGTCCTCAGATGCGTCCCTCAGGACTCTAAGGACCCCCGCCACAGCCACGTATCGATAATTGGACAGGGAATCCCCCACCAACCAACCAAGGTCGACCGCCCGCTCAAGGAAGGATCTATGCTATGGCACGCCAGGAAGTGGAGAATGCGCCAGGCGTAATCACAGGTACGGTCTCTCTGTGGTCATGCCACGTATGCATTGTTTGATCCGGGGGCAACCCACTCGTTTATTTCAGAGCAGTTTGTTAAATTGGTTGGTATAGAACCCGTGTTGCTAGAGACTAGGCTTAGTGTGTCGACGCCGATGAATGATAGCTTGTTAGTCTTGTTTGGGTGTCCCAAGTGTAAGATAGTTATTGGGGGCAAGGAAGAGAGTATTGATTTGGCTGTGTTACCCATGTTTGACTTTGACGTGATCATTGGGATGGACTAGTTAGTTCGACAGAAGGCTGTAATGGATTGTAGTAGTAGTGTAATTCGGTTTAATCCGGAAGGGTGTTCTAGTTTGAGTTTCAGGGAAATCGAGTAGGAATCTCGACCCCTTGGTTTTCCTCGCTCGAAGTGAATAAATTATTGGATAAAGGATGTGAAGGATACTTGATAAATGTGGTGGACTCAACAGTGATGGAACCCAAGTTGGAAGATATACCTGTAGTGTGCAATTTTCCCGAAATTTTTCCTAAGGAATTGCCAGGTTTGCCACCCGAGCGAGAAGTGGAGTTTGTGATTGAGTTGGCGCCAGGAACAGAGCCAATTTCGAAAGCGCCGTATTAGATGTCCTTAGCAGAACTGAAGGAGTTGAAGGTCCAAATGAAAGAGTTGCTGGACAAGGGTTTCATTCGCCCTAGTGCATCCCCATAGGGAGCGCCAATTCTGTTTGTGAGAAAGAAAGATGGAACGTTGAGATTGTGCATAGATTATCGACAGTTGAATCAGGTAACGGTGAAGAATAAGTACCCACTACCAAGGATCGATGACTTGTTTGATCAGCTACAAAGAGCCGCAGTGTTCTCCAAGATAGATTTGAGGATCGGATATCATCAATTGAGAATCAAGAAGGAGGATATACCCAAGACTGCCTTCTGGAGCTTTCTGGGATTGGCTGTGTCACGCCCCGCGCCCTCCGCGTCGCACCACATCCCTCCTTCTTGGTCGATATGAGTGCGACGTCCCAGGAAGCGTCGCCGACCCAACACCCAACACAGAGATCATACACAAGCGGAAGCAAAACAAATAATAATAATACCCGAACATAAAACAATATGAGAACAAGGATAGCATCACAGAAATTACGGAATACAAAATATACATTTTCATATATACGCAAAAGCTTTTACAATATCCATTTACAAACCAAATACACAGACCCAAGAATACATACAACAAAAGCGGACTATGGCCACCACACTGGTCAAAAAGGGAGAGGTGGCTAAGGAGGACTAAATACCAAAAAGTATCAGTCCTCGGTCTACTAGGAGAGGGAATCTATCCTAGGGCTCCCAGTCGGAGTCTGAACTCGACGCCTCCGATGAACTCTCGGAAAACTCCTGGTCCTCGTCTGAACTGGCTGCCTCGGACTCGGTCTCCATCTCCAGGTCCTCATCAACCTCCATCGGCTCCTCGACCTCTACATCCATCTGCGCCGGGGCCGGATCGATGATCTCAAGCTCAAAGTCCACTCCTCCCAGCTCCTCGTCCTCCTCTCCTAACTCTGGTCCCTCGTCAATCTCCCAACTCACCTCTATATCTGAATCGGGATCGACTATGTCCCCATTAGGACATTGCGGGTCTAACTGACCCTCTCCGGTAAACGAAATGTCCATGGAACGAAGGGGTCCGTACTCCTCCCCGAACCGGTCTCGGAAGCACCAAGCGACATACTCGTGCGTCTCATAGTGGGTGGTCCCTACATCTACCCAGACTAAGGTGTAGTGTCTCAAATACATCTCCCCATTCCCTATGGGGTGAACCGACATGGTATGCTCCAGGTGCTGAGGGATCCCATATCGCACCGGCGCATCCGGCTCCTGCGACATCGTCAAGGTCTGGGGTCTAAAAGGTTGGGTTTTTCAACCGTGAGACGAATCTCAGCAAGTAAAAACCCACTAAACCTAAATTAGGCTAACATGCACCTCCTGACAGGAATACAACACACCCAAATAAACAATCATAGACCTAGGCCCTCGGGCCCAAATCGTACTTGCCGTCGACCCTGCAGGTTAGGTAATTTGATATAATGATCAAACACATCCTCAGCATGCACAGCCACACTTGCGTCATACGCATGCTCAGGCTCTCAAATGATAGATCACACGCTCATCACCGAGTACCACAAACGATCACAACTGTCCATGCGCTCTTATGCGTGCCAATGCATCGATGTAGTACATGCGCGCATATATGGATTATAAGATGGAACCGCTCAGACACATCCCATACCATGCCCAGCAATTCCACCACATAATCTAATACTTAACAATTTACTCATTATCTTATCTTTCCACGGCTCACTAGCCCGGCCTCTGGCCCAATAACAACACTTCGTGGCTAGCGTAAAAACGCCCCTGGCCCAGTGTCTCTAGCCCGCGTTAAACGCATCAGGCGCAACACCGATCTCCTACGAACCAAGCCTGCTACAAAGTGCATGAGATTGGTTGTCATCCGGACACACCGGGCATCGTCTTGCTACAAAGTGCATGAAGACGGAATCGACCCGAAGGCCTTAAGTGATCACACGGCACACTTGCCCAATTTTTATCTAAACCCGGCGACGAACGCAACGGGCAATTACACGTGATCACATGCTCATGGCAAACCCGCATTCTCGCACAAATTTCATCACGTGCCTCACACTCGGTACACACGTAATGCGCAGCCATGAATGCTCATGCTCGGGCAATGTAGAATGCACATGAGCACCAATCAATTCATGATCACATTTCAAATCAAACCAAATCAACATGCTTGATAATTCATCATCCAACGTGCTCATTGCTCAAGTCACAATCCGCACATTTCGATCACACAATCAAGCGACATGGCAAGGTCTCATTGAATCCTCATAGCATACAAATCAATCAATTTAAGCATGCCAACCAATCGATCAATCACCCGGGCCATTCTAACGCCTCAATCAAGTTAATCCGACAACAAATCATCACTCGGTCCATCATTTATCACCATGGACAGCCCTCAAACATCCTCGTCTCGGCCTCCAATCCTCATCTATTTCACCTCAAACATCCAATAACATTATCCCAACACATTTCCAGTCAAGCAATATTCCATAATCCACCTTAATCATACTAATTAATTACTAACTATAACTAATCCCGATCTAGAGGGCATAATCGTCCTAATTAGGGTTTAGGGGGTAATACTCACTTAAACTTGGTTCTACGACGACGGAGAACGGCGGCCAACTACCGGTGAACGGTAAGCCAGCGGCGGTATTCCCAAGGAATGGTGGCTAACGGCGGCTATGGCTCGGGCGGTCCATGGCAACGGCAACTCACGGCTTACGGCTTGGTCGGCCTCCAAACGGCCAAGGAGAGAGAGGGATGGCCGGTGAGGGTGGCGGCTAGGCGTGGATGGCGGACGGCAGCTCTCCGAGCGGTGGAACGGCGGACAGCTCGGCGGCGGTTTCACGGGAGAGAGAGGAGAGAACACGGCCAAGAGAGAGGGAAAAAGAGCACGGGAAGAGAGTGAGATGGTGAGAGGGAGAGAGGAAGTGGCGATGGTGATGGCGGGACGGTCCGGCTTCGGCGGGGATGGCCACGGCGGGCAGCGGCGAGTGGTCTAGGCGGGCGGCGAAGTGGACGGCAAGGAGGAAGGGTGGTCGGTGAAATGGAGAGGGAGAGAGGGAGAAGAGAGAGAGAGAAGAGAGACTTGGCTTGAAGAAAAAGCTAGAATGAAGAGAGAGAGAAGAAATGATGGGTTTAAGTGGAGTTGGTGACAAGTGTCACTCATCCAAGGTTCAAGACAAACTACCCCTAAATCTAATGGCTCCAAATCACTTTCCACCAATAATTGAAGGGCAACAAGGTAATTGCTAACTCCACTAACTCTAGACCCCTTATCCACTTAAAAACTAAATAATAATCCACCACTAAAATTCCCAAATTCGGAACACTAATCTAGGCTTAGGGGCAAAGTCGTCTTTTGTTCGATTCCGGGCCGAAATTCCATTTTTCGACCAGACTAAACCCCTATATAAATGGCCAACCCAAATTGACGTCGTCCTTGCGAAACTAAACCAATAAACCCTCGAAAATCAACCTCGAAGTCCGGATCAAATTTCACGATCAAACTAGTTAAATTTCAATTCTCGAATCTCATACTAACGGGCGGCTGTTTAGGGGTTACGCGTATCGACCTGAGGTTATCTGAGTTGTGACGGCCTCGATTACGGGTGAACGAGAGGAATTATTGCTAGTTCCGGAGATAACGATCGTTTGGGTTAAGTTCGAGACTGGTCGACCACGTGCACTTTTGGTCATGCAGAATCACCTGCTATCCGATCGTACATCGTTGGCCTCGGTCGAACCGAGTCCGTTACCTTTCGAAGATCGATCTGCTTGGCCCAAAATATTTCCTTGTCGTTTCTCGAAATTGATGCCCCGTTCATGATCGGGTCCTTGGTCCACATACCGTTATCCTAGTTAGCCATTCCCATCTGGTCAGTATCCCAAGAGTGATCAGCTCCGGGCGAGACTTACGAACTGAAATAACAAATAAGACTCGTTTTATTGATTTCCGGAAATTGAGTCGAAATTCGGGATGTTACAGGCTGGCTATTATAGACAATTTGTGGAAAGATTCTCGTCTATAGCCATGTCCTTGACATGACTATTGAAGAAGGAGACTAGGTTCGAATGGGATGATAAGTGTGAGAGGAGTTTCCAGGAGTTGAAGTATAAGTTGACGACTACTCTAATATTGACCATTCCGTCAGGACCTGTTGGATTTGAGATTTATATTGATGCTTCGCTAAGATGGGTTGGGTGCATGTTAATGCAGCATGGTAAAGTGGTAGCTTATACGTCGCGTCAGTTGAGGCCTCATGAAAGGAATTACCCGACGCATGACCTCGAGTTAGCTGCAATACTGTTCACGCTTAAAATTTGGAGGCACTACTTATGTGGAGAGAAGTTCCAGATCTATACGGATCATTAGAGCCTAAAGTACCTGTTTTCACAGAAAGAGTTGAATATGAGACAGCGTAGGTGTCACGCCCCACGCCCTCCGCGACGCGCCACATCCCTCCTTCTAGGTCGATATGAGTGCGACGTCCCAAGAAGCGTCGCCGACCCAACACCCAACACAGAGATCATACACAAGCGAAAGCAGATCAAATAAAAATAATACCCAGACATAAAACAATATGAGAACAAGAGTAGCACGACAGAAACTACTGATTACAAAATATACACTTTCATATATGCAAAAGCTTTTACAATATCCATTTACAAACCAAATACACAGACCCAAGATACACACAACAAATGCGGGCCACGGCCACCACACTGGTCAAAAAGGGAGAGGTGGCTAAGGAGGACTAGGTCTTAAAAAGTGTCAGTCCTCGGTCTACTAGGAGAGGGAATCTATCCTAGGGCTCCCAGTCGGGATCGGAACCCGACGCCTCCGACGAACTCTCGGAAAACTCCTGGTCATCGTCTAAACTGGCTGCCTCGAACTCGATCTCCATCTCCGGGTCCTCATCAACCTCCATCGGCTCCTCGAACTTCACATCCATCGGCTCCGGGGCCGGATCAACGATCTCGGGCTCATAGTCGACTCCTCCTAGCTCTTCATTCTCCTCTCCTAACTCCGGTCCCTCGTCAATCTCCCAACTCACCTCCATGTCTAAATTGGGATCGACTATGTCCCCATCGGGACACTGAGGGTCTAACTGACCCTCTCCAGTAAACGGAACGTCCATGGAACGAAGGGGTCCATACTCCTCCCTGAACGGGTCTCGAAAGCACCAAGCTACATACTCGTGCATCTCGTAATGGGTGGTCCCTCCATCTACAACAACTAGGGTATAATGTCTCAAATACATCTCCCCATTCCCTATGGGGTGCACCGACATGGTATGCTCCAAATGCTGAGGGATCCCATATCACACCGGCACCTCCGGCTCCTGCGGCATCGTCAAGGTCTGGGGTCTGAAAGGTTGGGTTTTTCAACCGTGAGACGAATCTCAGCAAGTAAAAACCCACTAAACCTAAACTAGGCTAACATGCACCTCCCGACGAGAACAAAACTAAATCAAGCAACAATCAACCGACCTAGGCCCTCGGGCCCAGATCGTACTTACCGTCGACCCTGCGGGTTAGGCAATTTAATATAATGATCAATCACATCCTCGGCATGCAAATCCACACTTGCGTCATACGCATGCTCAGGCTCTCGAATGTTAGATCAGACACTCATCACCGAGTATCACAAACGATCACAATTGTCCATGCGCTCTTATGCGTGCCAATGCACCGATGTAGAACATACGCGCGTATTTGGATTACAAGATGGAACCGCTCAGACACGCCCCATACCATGCTCAGCAATTCCACCACATAATCTAATACTTATCAAGTTTACTCAACACCTTATCTTATTTTTCCACGGCTCACTAGCCCGGCCTCTGGCCCAATCACAACACTCCGTGGCCA
Organism: Syzygium aromaticum; assembly: GCA_024500025.1. NCBI lineage: Eukaryota > Viridiplantae > Streptophyta > Magnoliopsida > Myrtales > Myrtaceae > Syzygium > Syzygium aromaticum. Next base: position 13,176,988 of record CM044886.1, read on the forward strand.
GCGTAAAAACACCCCCGGCCCAGTGTCTCTAGCCCGCGTTAAACGCATCAGGCGCAACACCGATCTCCTACGATCCAAGCCTACATGAGACTGGTCGTCATCCGAACACACCGGGCATCGTCTTGCTCCAAAGTGCATGAAGACGGAATTGACCCGAAGGCCACGACCCAAAGGACTGGTCGTCATCCGGACACACCGGGCATCGTCTTGCTCCAAAGTGCATGAAGACGGAACCGACCCGAAGGCCTTAAGTGATCACACGGCACACATGACCCAAATTTTATCTGAACCCGGCGACGAACGCAATGGGCAATTACACGTGATCACATGCTCATGGCAGACCCGCATTCTCGCACAATTTTCATCACATGCCTCACACTCGGCACACACGTAATGCGCAGCCATGAATGCTTATGCTCGGGCAATATGTGGTATAAATATGAGCACCAATCAACACAATTCAATAAGTTCAAGCTCATCACATTTAAACATGCTCATATGCCCAAGTCACACTCCGCATAAAGTCAATCACACGATCACACGACATGGCGAGGATCAAATGGACATCACAACATGTGTTTTATTCAATTCGAGCATTACAACCATCCAATCAATTAGCCGGGAAAATTCTAACACCTCGATTAAGTTAAACCGACAACAAATCAATACTTAATCCCTTGATTAGCCTCACGGACAGCCACTACTAAACCTTGTTTCATCCTCAAATTCACTTCCATTATTCCTCAAACAACCAATTAACATTCTCCCAATAATTTCTGATCAAACCATAATTCATCACCAACGTCAAATATACTAAATAACCACTAAAACTCCTAATCCCGATCTAGAGGGCATAATCGTCCTAATTAGTGCTTAGGAGGTAATACTCACTTAAACTCGGGTTTTACGACGACGGGGAAAGGCGGCCAACTACCGGTGAACGGTAAGCCGGCGGCGGATTCCCGAGGAACGGCGGTGGACGGCGGCTACGGCTTGGATGGTTCACGGATGGTGGCGGCCTCCAAGCGGCGGCTCACGGCTCACGGGTGGTAGGGTGGACAAACGGCGGTGAGGCGGTCGTTGATGGCTCCACGGCGGCGCAAGGGACAGCCGGCGGTGGACGGTTCGGGCGGACGGCAAAAAGGGGAAGTGGTCGGCGAAGGGAGGGTGGTCGGCGTGAGGAGAGGAAACATGTTCAAGGAAGAGAGGGAAGGAGAAACGGTGAGAGGGAGAGAGGAAACGGTGATGGTGATGGCGGGACGGCGAAGTGGCGGTGGCGGAACGGCCACGGCGGGCGGCGACGGGCGGCCTTGGCGGCGGCGAAGTGGACGGCAAGGAGGGGGAGTGGCCGGCGAAATGGAGAGGAAGAGAGGGAGAAGAGAGAGAGAGAAGAGAGACTTGGCTTGAAGAGAAAGCTAGAATGAAGAGAGAGAGAAGTGATAATGAGTTTATAGTGGAGTGGTTGGTGGGGTAGTGCCAAGTGTCAACAATCTAAAGGCTTGGACTAAACACCCCTAGATCTAATGGCTAAAAACCACTCAAGACCAATAATTGAAGGGCAAGAATGACCTTACTAACTCCACTAACTCAAGTCCATTATCCACTTAAAAACTAATTAATAAATCTCCACTAAAATCCCCAAATTCGGAACACTATGCTAGGCTTAGGGGCAAAGTCGTCTTTTGTCCAATTCCGGGCTGAATTTCCATTTTTCGACCAGACTAAACCCCTATATAAATGGCCAACCCAAATTGACGTCGTCCTTGCGAAACTAAACCGGTAAACCCTCGAAAATCAACCTCGAAGTCCGGATCAAATTTCACGATTCAACTAGTTAAATTTCAATTTCTGAATCTCATACTAACGGGCGACTGTTTAGGGGTTACGCGTATCGACCTAAGGTTATCCAAGTCGTGACGGCCTCGATTAATGGGAGAACAAGAGGAATTATCGCTAGTTCCGGAGATAACGATCGTTCGGGTTAAGTTCGGGACTGGTTGACCACGTGCACTTTCGGTCATGCAGAATCACCTGCTATCCGATCGTACATCGTTGGCCTCGGTCGGACCGAGTCCGTTGCCTTCCGAAGATCGATCTACTTGGCCCAAAATATTTCCTCGTCGTTTCTCGAAATTGATGTCCCATTCACGATCGGGTCCTTGGTCTACGTACCGTTATCTTAGTTAGCCATTCCCATTTGGTAAGTATCCTAGGAGTGATCAGCTCCGGGCGAGACTTACGAAATGAAATAACAAATAAGACTCGTTTTATTGATTTCCGGAAATTGAGTCGAAATTCGGGATGTTACAATTCTTCCCCCCTTACAAAAATTTCGTCCTCGAAATTTGCACTCTACACTACTCTACTCAAACAACTGGGGGTGTAGACGTCGCATGGCCTCTTCACTTTCCCAAGTAGCTCCTTCTGTACCATGATGCTCCCAAACGACCTTAACCATTGAAATCGTCTTGTTCCTCAGTACTCGATCATTTCTATCTTCGATTCTAACTGGTCTTTCCACGTACGACACCCTGTCGTCAACATCTATCTCTTCGTATCTCAAAACATGAGTCGGGTCTGGTTCATACTTCCTTAGCATCGACACATGAAACACATTGTGCACTTGCGACAGATTAGGTGGTAAAGCAAGTCGGTAAGCCATATCACCAATCTTCTCCAATATCTCGAATGGCCCGACATACCTTGGACTGAGCTTACCTTTCTTACCAAATCGGGACAATCCTTTCATCGGTGACACCTTAAGAAACACATGATCTCCCACTTGAAACTCCAAGGGCCTTCTCCTCCGATCGGCGTAACTCTTTTGGCGACTCTGGGCTGTTCTAAGTCTATCCCGAATAATCTCTACAGCTTCCATGGTCCGTTGTACCAACTCTGGGCCAGTAATACTTTTCCCACCAACTTCGTCCTAACACAACGGCCTCCTACACGCTCTGCCATACAAGGCCTCAAACGGTGCCATCTGAATACTCTGTTGATAACTGTTATTGTAAGTAAACTCTACCAAATGCAACTGTTCTTCCCACTTACCTTGGAAATCCAACACACAGGCTCTCAACATATCCTCCAAAGTCTGAATCGTCCTTTCCGACTGACCATCTGTTTGCGGATGATAGGCCGTACTGAACTGTAATCTCGTTCCTAATGCCTCTTGTAGACTTTTCCAAAACTTGGCAGTAAACCTGGGATCACGGTCCGAAGTAATCGTCACTGGCACTCCATGAAGTCGAACAATCTGCCGAACATACAACTCTGCATACTTTTCCAGTTCCAAGTCCTTTCGCACTGCTAGAAAATGCGCTGACTTAGTCAAGCGATCCACTATCACCCAAATAGAATCATGTCCTCTTTGACTACGCGGCAATCCCGTTATAAAGTCCATCGTGATATGCTCCCATTTCCATTCTGGGATCTCCAACGGTCGCAACAATCCACCTGGCTTGCAGTGCTATACCTTCACTTGTTGGCACGTCAAACACTTGGCCACATGCTTAGCCACGTCCTTCTTCATACCATTCCACCAATAGTGTTGCCTCAAATTCTGATACATCTTAGTACTCCCTGGGTGGATGCTATATTGACTCCGATGAGCTTCACTCAAAATTTCCTCTTTCAGTCCTTCGTCATCTGGCACACACAATCGTCCTCTAAACTTCAAAATCCCATCCTCCAACACTTGAAAATCTGACTTCCTTTTCACTGTGTCCATTTCAACTATCTTCTGGATCTCTGGGTCCGTAGACTGCAATGCCTTAATCTTGTCCTTAATCTCCGGCTCAATCCTTAGAGCAGCTAGCAAATTTGATGCTTGGCTCACTTCGAACTTAAACTCCGAGTCTCTGAGCCTTTCCAACAATGTCCACTCTTTGACCATCAAGTGTGCCATACTAGACTTGCGACTCAAGGCATCGGCGACCTTATTTGCTTTCCCCGGATGATACAAAATATCGCAGTCGTAGTCCTTCAGAAGTTCCATCCACCTACACTGTCTCATATTCAACTCCTTCTGCGAAAACAAGTACTTTAAGCTCTGATGATCCGTATAGATCTGAAACTTCTCTCCACACAAGTAATGCCTCCAAATCTTAAGTGCGAACACTATTGCAGCTAACTCCAAATCATGCGTCGGGTAATTCCTTTCATGGGGCCTCAACTGACGTGACGCATAAGCTACCACTTTACCATACTGCATTAACACACAACCAAGTCCTCTTAGCGAAGCATCACTATAAATCTCAAATCCACCTGGTCCTGACGGAATAGTCAACACTGGAGCGGTCGTCAACTTATACTTCAACTCCTGAAAACTCCTTTCGCACTTATCGTCCCATTCAAATTTGGTCTCCTTCTTCAATAATCGTGTCAAAGGCATGGCTATAGATGAGAACCTTTCCACAAATCGTCTATAATAGCCAGCCAGTCCTAAAAAGCTCCGAACTTCCGTTACTGATATCGGTCTTGGCCACTTAGTCACCGCTTCGACCTTTGTCGGATCCACAGAAATTCCATCTCCCGACACGATATGTCCTAGAAATGCCACTTTACTGAGCCAAAACTCACACTTGCTGAACTTAGCATACAACGCGTGTTCTCTCAACATCCGTAGTACTTCAGCCAAGTGTATTTCATGTTCCTCAGGGCTCTTCTAGTACACCAATATATCATCTATGAAGACTATGACGAACTGATCCAGGAATTCCTTGAATACTCTATTCATCAGATCCATGAAAGCAGCTGGGGCATTCGTCAATCCAAAGGGCATCACTGTGAACTCATAGTGCCCATACCTTGTCCTGAAGGCAATCTTAGGTATATCCTCCTTTCTGATCCTTAACTGATGGTATCCGGTCCTCAAGTCTATCTTGGAGAACACTGCGGCTCCTTGTAGCTGATCGAACAAGTCATCGATCCTTGGCAGTGGGTACTTATTCTTCACTGTCACCTGATTCAACTGACGATAATCTATGCACAGCCTCAACGTTCCATCTTTCTTCCTCACAAACAGAACTGGCGCTCCCCAAGGAGATACACTAGGGCGAATGAAACCTTTGACTAACAACTCTTGCATCTGAACTTTCAACTCCTTCAACTCCGTTAAGGACATTCGATACGGCGCTTTCGAAATCGGCTCCGTTCCTGGCGCCAACTCAATCACAAACTCCACTTCTCGCTCGGGTGGCAAACCTGGTAATTCCTTAGGAAAAACTTCGGGGAAATTGCACACTACAGGTATATCTTCCAATTTAGGTTCCACCGCTGTTGGGTCCACAACATTCACCAAGTATCCTTCACATCCTTCGTCCAATAACCTATTCACTTCGAGCGAAGAAATCCAAGGGATCGAGACTCCTCCTCGACTTCCCTGAAACTTAAAACTAACACACCCCTCCGGACTAAACCGTATCGTACGACTACTACAATCCATCACAGCCTTCTGCCGGACTAACCAGTCCATTCCAACAATCACGTCAAAGTCAAACATGGGTAGCACGACCAAATCGATATTCTCTTCCTTACCCCCAATGACTATCTTACACCTAGGACACCCAAACAAGACTAACAGGCTATCATTCATCGGCGTCGACACGCAAAGCCTAGTCTCAAGCAACATGGGTTCTATACCAATCAACTTAACAAATCGCTCCGAAATGAACGAGTGGGTTGCCCCCGGATCAAATAATGCATACGCGGCATGTCCACAGAGAGAGACCGTATCTGTGATCACGCCCGGCGCATTCTCCGCTTCTTGGCGTGCCATAGCATAAACCCTTCCTTGAGCGGGCGGTCGACCTTGGTTAGCTGGTGGGGGATTCCCGATCCTATTCTCAATACGCGGCTGCTGCGGGGGTCCTGAGGGATGCATCTGAGGACAACTACGAATCTGATGCTCCCTACTACCACATCTAAAACACGCTCCAAATCTATACGGCTGGGGATTTGGCTTTCCAATAGCCCTCCTCACAGGTGGGGTGAAACGTCTATTATTCACTGGTGGCCTCTTCGCAAAGCGACGATTATCTCTACCCTGGGCAAACCGCGATCCTGAGGCGGCTGCCCTCTCCTGCTGATCTCGCTCAATAATCTGGGCTCGCCTATACATCTCTCCATAGTCCCTTATATCATGCGACAGAATCTGACTTCGGAGATCCGGCTTCATCCCATCTCGGAATCTCCTGGCTTTGTCCCGTGGGTTCTCTACCATGGTCGGCGCAAACTTTGCCAACCTTGCAAATTCCGCCTCATACTGATCAATCGTCATTTGTCCTTGGCATAATCGCATAAACTCCATTAACTTCCTTTCCTGAGCGACTTCCGAAAAGTACTTCTCATAGAAACTCTCTACGAACACTGCCCAAACCAACTCAGTTTCTTCCGGGAACACTCTCTCCTTAGTAGCTCTCCACCAATCGTTCGCACCCTCTTGAAGCTGATACACGGCTAACGTAACTCTCTTCGCATCGGTGCACCCTAGAACATCAAATGCTTTCTCTAACTCCTCTATCCAACGCGGAGCGGCTTCGGGATCACTCTTACCATTAAACCTAGGCGGCTTTAACTTCAGGAATTGCTCTACTAACTGAGGCATCTGTCTAGCCCCTACCGGCTGAGCTTGTCCTTGCTGCGCCTGATTCCCTCCGTTACCAGCAATCGCTGCGGCCTCGGCAGCTTGAGCATGGGCTGCGGCTCTTTCCTGCGCTTGCATACCCATGATATGTCCTATCTCTCTCAGGGTTTCCATCACTTCCTCAAACCTCGGATCTCTAGCTTCCTGATACCCCATACTAGGCTGCCCCTGGGGTTCCTTGCCCCTCCTTCTACTCATCCTTCAGTCCTTGCTAAACAATATGAGAACAAGCGGAAGCAGATCGAATAATAATAATACCCAGACATAAAACAATATGAGAACAAGAGTAGCACGACAGAAACTACTGATTACAAAATATACACTTTCATATATGCAAAAGCTTTTACAATATCCATTTACAAACCAAATACACAGACCCAAGATACACACAACAAAAGCGGGCCACGGCCACCACACTGGTCAAAAAGGGAGAGGTGGCTAAGGAGGACTAGGTCTCAAAAAGTGTCAGTCCTCGGTCTACTAAGAGAGGGAATCTATCCTAGGGCTCCCAGTCGGGATCGGAACCCGACGCCTCCGACGAACTCTCGGAAAACTCCTGGTCGTCGTCTGAACTGGCTGCCTCGGACTCGATCTCCATCTCCGGGTCCTCATCAACCTCCATCGGCTCCTCGAACTCCACATCCATCGGCTCCGGGGCCGGATCAACGATCTCGGGCTCATAGTCGACTCCTCCTAGCTCTTCATTCTCCTCTCCTAACTCCGGTCCCTCGTCAATCTCCCAACTCACCTCCATGTCTGAATCGGCATCGACTATGTCCCCATCGGGACACTGAGGGTCTAACTGACCCTCTCCAGTAAACGGAACGTCCATGGAACAAAGGGGTCCATACTCCTCCCCGAACCGGTCTCGAAAGCACCAAGCTACATACTCGTGCATCTCGTAATGGGTGGTCCCTACATCTACTACAACTAGGGTATAATGTCTCAAATACATCTCCCCATTCCCTATGGGGTGCACCGACATGGTATGCTCCAAATGCTGAGGGATCCCATATCGCACCGGCACCTCCGGCTCCTGCGGCATCGTCAAGGTCTGGGGTCTGAAAGGTTGGGTTTTTCAACCGTGAGACGAATCTCAGCAAGTAAAAACCCACTAAACCTAAACTAGGCTAACATGCACCTCCCGACGAGAACAAAACTAAATCAAGCAACAATCACTGACCTAGGCCCTCGGGCCCAGATTGTACTTACCGTCGACCCTGCAGGTTAGGCAATTTAATATAATGATCAATCACATCCTCGGCATGCAAATCCACACTTGTGTCATACGCATGCTTAGGCTTTCGAATGTTAGATCACACACTCATCACCGAGTATCACAAACGATCACAATTGTCCATGCGCTCTTATGCATGCCAATGCATCGATGTAGAACATACGCGCGTATTTGGATTATAAGATGGAACCGCTCAGACACGTCCCATACCATGCCCAGCAATTCCACCACATAATCTAATACTTATCAAGTTTACTCAACACCTTATCTTATTTTTCCACGGCTCACTAGCCCGGCCTCTGGCCCAATCACAACACTCCGTGGCCAGCGTAAAAACACCCCCGGCCCAGTGTCTCTAGCCCGCGTTAAACGCATCAGGCGCAACACCGATCTCCTACGATCCAAGCCTACATGAGACTGGTCGTCATCCGGACACACCGGGCATCGTCTTGCTCCAAAGTGCATGAAGACGGAATCGACCCAAAGGCCACGACCCAAAGGACTGGTCGTCATCCGGACACACCGGGCATCGTCTTGCTCCAAAGTGCATGAAGACGGAACCGACCCGAAGGCCTTAAGTGATCACACGGCACACATGCCCCAAATTTTATCTGAACCCGGCGACGAATGCAACGGACAATTACACGTGATCACATGCTCATGGCAGACCCGCATTCTCGCACAATTTTCATCACATGCCTCACACTCGGCACACACGTAATGCGCAGCCATGAATGCTTATGCTCGGGCAATATGTGGTATAAATATGAGCACCAATCAACATAATTCAATAAGTTCAAGCTCATCACATTTAAACATGCTCATATGCCCAAGTCACACTCCGCATAAAGTCAATCACACGATCACACGACATGGCGAGGATCAAATGGACATCACAACATGTGTTTCATTCAATTCGAGCATTACAACCATCCACTCAATTACCCGGGAAAATTCTAACACCTCGATTAAGTTAAACCGACAACAAATCAATACTTAATCCCTTGATTAGCCTCACGGACAGCCACTACTAAACCTTGTTTCATCCTCAAATTCACTTCCATTATTCCTCAGACAACCAATTAACATTCTCCCAATAATTTCTAATCAAACCATAATTCATCACCAACGTCAAATACACTAAATAACCACTAAAACTCCTAATCCTGATCTAGAGGGCATAATCGTCCTAATTAGGGCTTAGGGGGTAATACTCACTTAAACTCGGGTTTTACGACGACGGGGAAAGGCGGCCAACAACCGGTGAACGGTAAGCCGGCGGCGGATTCCCGAGGAACGGCGGTGGACGGTGGCTACGGCTTGGACGGTTCACGGACGGTGGCGGCCTCCAAGCGACGGCTCACGGCTCACGGGTGGTAGGGTGGACGAACGACGGTGAGGCGGTCGTTGATGGCTCCACGGCGGCGCAAGGGACAGCCGGCGGTGGACGGTTCGGGCGGACGGCAAAAAGGGGAAGTGGTCGGCGAAGGGAGGGTGGTCGGCGTGAGGAGAGGAAACACGGTCAAGGGAGAGAGAGAAGGAGAAACGGTGAGAGGGAGAGAGGAAATGGTGATGGTGATGGCGGGACGGCGAAGTGGCGGTGGCGGAATGGCCACGGCGGGCGGCGACGGGCGGCCTTGGCGGCGGTGAAGTGGACGACAAGGAGGGGGAGTGGTCGGCGAAATGGAGAGGAAGAGAGGGAGAAGAGAAAGAGAGAAGAGAGACTTGGCTTGAAGAGAAAGCTAGAATGAAGAGAGAGAGAAGTGATAATGAGTTTATAGTGGAGTGGTTGGTGGGGTAGTGCCAAGTGTCAACAATCTAAAGGCTTGGACTAAACACCCCTAAATCTAATGGCTAAAAACCACTCAAGACCAATAATTGAAGGGCAAGAATGACCTTACTAACTCCACTAACTCAAGTCCATTATCCACTTAAAAACTAATTAATAAATCTCCACTAAAATCCCCAAATTCGGAACACTATGCTAGGCTTAGGGGCAAAGTCGTCTTTTGTCCAATTCCGGGCCGAATTTCCATTTTTCGACCAGACTAAACCCCTATATAAATGGCCAACCCAAATTGACGTCGTCCTTGCGAAACTAACCAATAAACCCTCGAAAATCAACCTCGAAGTCCGGATCAAATTTCACGATTCAACTAGTTAAATTTCAATTTCTGAATCTCATACTAACGGGCGACTGTTTAGGGGTTACGCATATCGACCTAAGGTTATCCAAGTCGTGACGGCCTCGATTAACGGGAGAACGAGAGGAATTATCGCTAGTTCCGAAGATAACGATCGTTCGGGTTAAGTTCGGGACCGGTCGACCACGTGCACTTTTGGTCATGCAGAATCACCTGCTATCCGATCGTACATCGTTGGCCTCGGTCGGACCGAGTCCGTTGCCTTCCGAAGATCGATCTACTTGGCCCAAAATATTTCCTCGTCGTTTCTCGAAATTGATGTCCCATTCACGATCGGGTCCTTGGTCCACGTACAGTTATCCTAGTTAGCCATTCCCATTTGGTCGGTATCCCAGGAGTGATCAGCTCCGGGCGAGACTTACGAAATGAAATAACAAATAAGACTCGTTTTATTGATTTCCGGAAATTGAGTCGAAATTCGGGATGTTACAGTAGGTGGATGGAACTTTTAAAGGACTACGACTGTGATATTTTGTATCATCAGGGGAAAGCAAATAAGGTTGCCGTTGCCTTGAGTCGCAAGTCTAGCGTGGCGCACTTGATTGTCAAAGAGTGGATGTTGTTGGAAAGGCTCAGAGACTCGGAGTTCAAGTTCGAAGTGAGTCAATTATCGAATTTACTAGCTGCTCTTAGGATCGAACCGGAAATTAAAGACAAGATTAAGGCATTGCAGTCTACGGACCCAGAGATCCAGAAGATGGTTGAGATGGACACAGTAAAGAGGAAGTCAGATTTTCAAGTGTTAGAGGATGGGATTTTGAAATTTCGAGGACGATTATGTATACCAGATGATGAAGGATTGAAGGAGGAAATCTTGAGTGAAGCTCATCGAAGTCAGTATAGCATCCATCAGGGAGTACTAAAATGTACCAGAATCTGAGGCAGCACTATTGGTGGAATGGTATGAAGAAGGACGTGGCCAAGCATGTGGCCAAATGTTTGACATGCCAACAAGTGAAGGCACAGCACTACAAGCCAGGTGGATTGTTGCGACCGCTGGAGATCCCAGAATGGAAATGGGAGCATATTACGATGGATTTTGTAACGGGATTACCGCGCAGTCAAAGAGGACATGACTCTATTTGGGTGATAGTGGATCGCTTGACTAAATCAGCGCATTTCCTAGCAGTGCAAAAGGATTTGGAACTGGAAAAGTACGCAGAGTTGTATGTTCGACAAATAGTTCGACTTCACGGAGTACCAGTGACAATCACTTCGGATCGTAAACCCAGATTTATTGCCAAGTTTTGGAAAAGTCTATAAGAGGCTTTAGGAACAAGATTGCAATTTAGCACGGCCTATCATCCGTAAACAAATGGCCAATCAGAAAGAACGATCCAGACTTTAGAAGATATTTTGAGAGCCTGTGTGTTGGACTTCCAAGGCAAATGGGAAGAGCAATTACATTTGGTAGAGTTTGCCTATAACAACAGTTATCAGCAGAGCATTCAGATGGCACCGTTTGAGGCCTTATATGGTAGGGCGTGTAGGACGCCATTGTGTTGGGACGAAGTTGGTGAGAGAAGTATTATTGGCCTAGAGTTGGTACAACGGACTATGGAAACCGTCGAGATTATTCAGGATAGACTGAGAATAGCCCAAAGTCGCCAAAAGAGTTATGCCAATCAGAGGAGACGACCCTTGGAGTTTCAAGTTGGAGATCATGTGTTTCTCAAGGCGTCACCGATGAAAGGATTGTCCCGGTTTGGTAAGAAAGGTAAGCTCAGTCCAAGATATGTCCGGCCATTCGAGATATTGGAGAAGATTGGTGACATGGCCTACTGACTTGCTTTGCCTCCCAATCTGTCGTAAGTACACAATGTGTTCCACGTGTTGATGCTAAGGAAGTATGAACCGGACCAGACTCACGTTTTAAGATACAAAGAGATAGACGTGGATGATAGGGTGTCGTATGTGGAGAGGCTAGTTAGAATTGAGGATAGAAAGGATCGAGTGCTGAGGAACAAGACAATCCCGATGGTTAAAGTTGTTTGGGAGCATCACGGTACAGAAGGAGCCACTTGGGAAAGTGAAGAGGCCATGCGACGTCTGCACCCCCAGTTGTTTGAGTAGAATAGTATAGAGTGCAAATTTCGAGGACGAAATTTTTGTAAGGGGGAAAGAATTGTAACATCTCGAACTTCGAATCAATTTCCGAAAATTAATAAAACGAGTCTTATCTATCATTTCATTTCCGTATGTCTCGCCCGGAACTGATCACTCTAGGGATACTGACCAAATGGGAATGGCTAATTAAGATAATGATACGTGGACTGTCACCCCCCACGCCCTCCGCGACGCGCCACATCCCTCCTCTTAGTCGATATGAGTGCGACGTCCCAGGAACCGTCGCCGACTTAACACCCAGCACAGAGATTCATGCACAAGCGGAAGTAAAACAAATAATAATAATACCCGGACAGTAAATAATATGAGAACAAGGATAGCACGACAGAAACTACTGAATACAAAATATACATCTTTATACATATGCAAAAGCTTTTACAATATCCATTTACAGACAAGATACATGGACCCAAATTGCATACAACAAAAGCGGACCATAGCCACTACACTAGGCAAAAAGGGAGAGGTGGCTAAGGAGGACTAAATCCCAAAAAGTGTCAGTCCTCGATCTACTAGGAGAAGGAATCTATCCTAGGGCTCCCAGTCGGGATCTGAGCTCGACACCTCCGACGAACTCTCAAATAACTCCTGGTCCTCGTCTGAACTGGCTGCCTCGGACTCGGTCTCCATCTCCAGGTCCTTGTCAACCTCCATCGGCTCCTCGGCCTCCACATCCATCGGCTCTGGGGCCGGATCGACGATCTCAGGCACAAAGTCCACTCCTCCCAGCTCCTCGTCCTCCTCTTCTAACTCTGGTCCCTCCTCAATCTCCCAACTCACCTCCATATCTGAATCGAGATTGACTATGTCCCCGTTGGGACATTGCGGGTCTAACTGGCCCTCCCCGGTAAACGGAATGTCCATGGAACGAAGGGGTTCGTACTCCTCCCTAAATCAATCTCGGAAGCACCAAGCGACATACTCGTGCGTCTCGTAATGGGTGGTCCCTACATCTACCCAAACTAAGGTATAATGTCTCAAAAACATCTCCCTATTCCCTATGGGGTGAACCGACATGGTATGCTCTAAATGCTGAGGGATCCCATGTCGCACCGGCGCATCCGGCTCCTGCGGCATCGTTAAGGTCGGGGGTCTGAAAGGTTGGGTTTTTCAACCGTGAGACGAATCTCAGCAAGTAAAAACCCACTAAACCTAAACTAGGCTAACATGCACCTCCCGACAGGAATAAGATGCACCCAAATAAACAGCCATAGACCAAGGCCCTCAGGCCCATATCGTACTTACCATGACCTTATAGGTTAGACAATTCAATATAATGATCAAACACATCCTCAAGCATACACAGTCACACTTGCGTCATACGCATGCTCAGGCTCATAAATGTTTAGTTCACACACTCATCACCGAGTCTTACAAGTGTTCATAACTGTCCATGTGCTCTTATGCATGCCAATGCATTAATGTGGTACAAGCGCGCGTATTTGGATTATAAGATGGAACCGCTCGGACACGTCCCATACCATGCCCAGCAATTCCACCACATAATCTAATACTCAACATATTTACTTATTATCTGATCTTTCCACGGCCCACTGGCCTAATGACAACACTTCGTGGCCAGCGTAAAAATGCCCCCAGCCCAGTGTCTCTAGCCCGCGTTAAACGCATCAGACGCAACACCAATCTCCTACGAACCAAGCCTGCTACAAAGTGCATGAGATTGGTTGTCATCCGGACACACCGGGCATCGTCTTGCTACAAAGTGCATGAAGACGGAATTGACCCGAAGGCCTTAAGTGATCACACGGCACACTTGCCCAATTTTTATCTGAACCTGGCGTCAAGCGCATCGGGCAATTACAAATGATCACTTATTCATGGCAGTCTCGCATTCTCGCACAAAATTTATCACATGCCTCACACCCGACACACATAATGCGCAGCCATGAATGTTCATACTCGAGCAATGTGGAATGCACATGAGCGCCAATCAATCCATAGACACATTTCAAATCAAAACCAATCAACGTGCTCGATAATTCATCATTCAATGTGCACATTGCTCAAGTCACAATCCGCACATTTCGATCACACGATCAAGCGACGTGGCAAGGTCTAATTAAACCTCATAACACATGAAATTAATTAATATAAACACTACAATCAATCAATCAAACACCCAGGGCATCCTAATATCTCAATCGAGCTAATCCGGTCAACAAATCAACATTAATCCCTTGATTCCTCATATGGACAGCCATCACTTGATTCCATTTCTGCCTCCAATTCACTTCAATTTCTCCTCAATCAACCAATAACCTCACCCCGGCACTTCCCAATCAAACAATAATTTATAATCGACCTTAAACACTCTAATTAACTACTAATGACACTTAATCCCAATCTAAAGGGCATTATCGTCCTAATTAGGGTTTAGAGGGTATTACTCACTTATACTTGGTTCGCGACGATGGGACAACGGCGGCCAATTACCGGTGAACAGTAAATCGACGGTGGCGTTTTCGGCGGTGAACGGCGTCAAGCGCATTGGACAATTATAGGTGATCATATGCTCATGGCAGACTCGCATTCTCGCACAATTTTCAGCACATGCCTCACACTCGGCACACACGTAATGCGCAGCTATGAATGCTCATGCTCGGGTAATATGTAATACTCATGAGCAATCATCATTACAATCCACTAAATTCAAACTTATCACATCATAACATGCTTGATCGCCCAATTCACATTCCACACAAAGTCGATCACGCGATCACGTGACATGGCAAGATCCAATTAAACATTATAACACACGAATCAATCAATTTGAGCACTATAACCAACCAATCAATTACCTAGGCCATCCTAACGTCTCAATCGAGTTAATTCGACAATAAGTCAACACTTGATCCCTTGATTACTCACATGGACAGCCACTACTTGACCTCATTTCGGCCTCCAATCCACTTCAATTTCTCCTCAATAAACCAATGATGTCACCCCGGTACTTTCCAATCAAACAATATTTCATAATCCACCTTAATCACACTAATTAATCACTAACTACAACTAATCCCGATCTAAAGGGCATTATTGTCCTAATTAGGGTTTAGAGGGTATTACTTACTTAAACTCGGGTCTAGATGACAGGGAACGACAGCCAACTACCGGTGGACGGCAAGTCGGCGGCGGGATTCCCGAGGAACGGCGGCTCACGGACGGTGGCGGCGGTTCACGGCTCACGGCCTCCAAATGGCCAAAGGAGAGAGGAAGGGTCGGTGAGGGTGGCGGCTGAGGTGTGGACGGATGGACGGCAACGTCCCCGGGCGGACGGCACGGCAGCGACGGTGATGGCGCAACCAGCACGAGCGGTCTTGGCACCAATGACCACGTGGCCGCAGGAATAGAGAGAGCACGGGACGAGAGAGAGACAGCGAGAGGGAGAGAAGTGGCGGTGGCAGTGATGGAACGGCGGTAGAGCGGCAGCGATCGGCGTAAGGGGCGGCCGGCGTGAACGGCAAAGTGGACGGCAAGGGGAAGTGGTCGGCGAAGAGAGGAAGGGAGAGAGGAAGGGAGAGAGGAAGAAGAGGAAGTGGCTTGATCAAGAAGATAGAATGAAGAGAGAGAGAGAAAAGAGATGGGCTTAATAGTGGGGTTTGGTGGGAGTTGGTGCCACTTGTCAACCATCGAAGGCACAAGACAAACTCACCCTTGATCCAATGGTCCACACTCTTCTAGATCTAATAATTGAAGGGCTCAAATGTCATTTCTCCCTCCACTAACTCTTGTCCCTTAATCCATTAAAAACCAATAAATAATCTTCCACTAAAACCTTAAAATTCGGAACACTAAATAGGCTTGAGGGGTAAAGTCATCAATTGTCCGATTCCGGGCCGAAATTCCATTTTTCGTTCAGACTAACCCCCTATATAAATGGCCAACCCAAATTGACATCGTCCTTGCGAAACTAGACGAATAAACCCTCAAAAATCAACCTCAAAGTCCGGATCAAATTCCATGATTAAACCAGTTAAATTTCAATTCTCGAATCTTTTACTAACGGGCGGCTGTTTAGGAGCTACGCGTATCGACCTAAGGTTATCTGAGTTATGACGGTCTCGATTACCGGGAGAATAAGAGGAATTATTACTAGTTCCGGAGATAACGATCATTCGGTTTAAGTTCAGGACCGGTCGGCCACGTGTACTTCTAGTCTTATAGAATCACCTGCTATCCCAGTGTACATCGTTGGCCTCGGCTAAACCGAGTCTGTTACCTTCCGAAGATCGACCTACTTTGGCCCAAAATATTTCCTCGTCGTTTCTCGAAATCGATGTCCAATTCACGATCGGGTCCTTGGTCCACGTACCGTTATCGTAGTTAGCCATTCTCATATGGTCAGTATCCCAGGAGTGATCAGCTCCGAGCGAGACTTAAGAAAATGAAATAATAGATAAGACTCGTTTTATTGACTTTCGGAAATTGAGTCGAAATTCGGAATGTTACAATTCTTCCCCCCTTACAAAAATTTCGTTCTCGAAATTTGCTCACTACACTATTCTACTCAAACAGTTGGGGGTGCAGACGTCGCATGGTCTTTTCACTTGCCCAAGTGGCTCCTTTTGTACCATGATGCTCCCAAACAACTTTAACCATCGGAATTGTCTTATTCCTCAGCACTCGATCCTTTCTATCCTCAATTTTGACTGGTCTCTCTACATACGACACTCTGTCGTCCACGTCTATCTCTTCATATCTCAAAATGTGAGTCGGATCCAGTTCATACTTCCTTAACATCGACACATGAAACACATTGTGCACTTGCGATAGATTGGGAGGCAAAACAAGTCGGTAGGCCACATCGCCAATCTTCTCCAAAATCTCGAATGGCCCGACATTCCTTGGACTGAGTTTACCTTTCTTACCAAACCTGGACAATCCTTTCATCAGCAACACCTTGAGAAACGCATGATCTCCAACTTGAAACTCCAAGGGTCATCTCCTCCGATCGGCATAACTTTTTTGGCGACTCTGGGCTGTTCTCAGTCTATCCCGAATAATCTCAATGGCTTCCATAGTCTGTTGTACCAACTCTGGGCCAGTAATACTTCTCTCACCAATTTCGTCCCAACACAATGGCGTCCTACACGTCCTACCATATAAAGCCTCAAACGGTGCCATCTAAATGCTCTGCTGATAACTGTTATTGTAGGCAAACTCTACCAAATGCAACTGCTCTTCCCATTTGCCTTGGAAATCCAACACATAGGCTCTCAGCAAATCTTCTAAAGTTTGGATTGTCCTTTTTGACTGGCCATCTGTTTGCGGATGATAGGCCATGCTGAATTGCAATCTCGTTCCTAATGCCTTTTGTAGACTTTTCCAAATTTTGGCAGTAAACCTGGGATCACGGTCCGAAGTGATCGTCACTAGCACTCTATGAAGTTGAACGATCTGCCGAACATACAACTTTGCGTGCTTTTCCAGTTCTAAGTCCTTTCGCACTGCTAGAAAATGCACTGATTTAGTCAAGCGATCCACTATCACCAAAATAGAGTCATGTCCTCTTTGACTATGCGGTAATCCCGTTACAAAGTCCATCCTAATATGCTCCCATTTCCATTCTGGGATCTCCAACGGTCGCAACAATCCACCTGGCTTGCAGTGCTGTGCCTTCACTTGTTGGCACGTCAAACACTTGGCCACATGCTGGGCCACATCCTTCTTCATACCATTCCACCAATGGTTGCCTCAGATTCTGGTACATCTTAGTACTCCTCGGGTGAATGCTATACTAACTTCGATGAGCTTCACTCAAGATCTCCTCTTTCAGTCCTTCGTCATCTGGCACACATAACTGTCCTCATACTAACGGGCGGCTGTTTAGGGGTTACGCGTATCGACCTGAGATTATCTGAGTCGTGAACCCGAACTATCGTTATTACCGGGAGAACGAGAGGAATTATCGCTAGTTCCGGAAATAACGATAGTTCGGGTTCAGTTCGGGACTGGTCGGCTATGTGCACTTTCGGTCTTACAGAATCACCTGTTATCCGAGCGTACATCGCTGGCCTCGACCAAACCGAGTCCGTTACCTTCCAAAGATCGATCTACTTGGCCCAAAATATTTCCTCGTCGTTTCACGAAATCGGTGTCTAATTCACGATCGGGTCCTTGGTCCACGTACCGTTATCCTACTTAGCCATTCCCATTTGGTCAGTATCCCAGGAGTGATCAGTTCCGGGCGAGATTTATGAAAATGAAATAACAGAATAGACTCGTTTTATTTATTTCCGGAAATTGAGTCGAAATTCGGGATGTTACACAATTTCCGGAAATCAATAAAACGAGTCTATTCTATTATTTCATTTTCGTAAGTCTCGCCCAGAGCTAATCACTCATGGGATACTGACCAGATGGAAATGGCTAACTAGGATAACGGTATGTAGACCAAGGACCCGATCGTGAACGGGACACCGATTTCGAGAAACGATGAGGAAATATTTTGGGCCAAGTAGATTGATCTTCGGAAGGTAACGGATTTGTTCAGCCGAGGCCAACGATGTACGCTCGGATGGTAGGTGATTCTGCATGACCGAAAGTGCACGTGGTCGATTAGTCCCGAACTTAAACCGGATGATCGTTATCTCCGGAACTAGCGATAATTCCTCTCGCTCTCCCGGTAATCGAGGCCGTCACGACTTAGATAACCTTAGGTCGATACGCGTAGCCCCTAAACAGCCGCCCATTAGTAAGAGATTCGAGAATTGAAATTTAACTAGTTTGATCGTGAAATTTGATCCGGACTTCCAAGTTGATTTTCGAGGGTTTACTGGTCTAGTTTCGTAAGGACGACGTCAATTTGAGTTGGCCATTTATATAGAGGGTTAGTTTGATCGAAAAATGGAATTTCAATTCGGAATCAGACAAAAGACGACTTTGCCCCTAAGCCTAGCATAGTGTTCCGACTTTTGGGGTGTTAGTGGAGGATTATTAATTGGTTTTAATGGATAATTGGACAAGAGTTAGTGGAGTGAGTAAAGTCATAATTGCCTTTCAATTATTGGTCTAGAAGAGTTGCTAGCCATTAGATCTAGGGGTGTATTGTCTTGAGCCTTGGATTTGTGACAAGTGTCACCTAACCCCCACCAAACCCCACTTAAGCCCATCTCTCCCTCTCTCTCTCCTCATTCTAACTTCTCCTTCAAGCCACTCATCTCTCTCTCTCCCTCTTCAATTTTCGCCGACCACTCTCCCCTCTTCTGCCGTCCACTTCACCGCCGCCCACCGTGGCCGTCCCTGCCGGAGCCGACCCGTTCTCGCCGTTCCACCACCACTGCCACTTCTCTCTCTCCGTCTCTCTCCCTCTTCATTTTTTGCCGACCACTCTCCCCTCTTCCGCCGTCCACCTTACCATCCCGCCGTCTCTCTCCCTCTCTCTTGGCTCGTGTTCTCTCCCTTCTCGGCCACTAGATCGCTGTGGGATCGCTAGAGCTGAGCCATCCATCGCCGTGCCATCCGCTCGAGCCATTGTTGCCGTTCCGCCGTTTCCGTTCGTCCGTCCGTCCTCACCTCAGCCGCCGCCTCACCGACCCTTCCTCTCTCCCTTGGCCGTTTGGAGGCCGTGAGCCGTGAGCCACCGCCGCTGTCCGTGAGCCACCCTTCCTCGGGAATCCGCCACCGATTTACCGTTCACCGGTAGTTGGCAGCCGTTCCCCGTCGTCGTAGACCCGAGTTTAAGTGAGTAATACCCTCTAAACCCTAATTAGGACGATAATGCCCTTTAGATAGGGATTAGGGTATAGTTAATAGTTAGTTTGCGTGATTAAGGTTGATTGTGAAATGTCATTGATCGGAAAGTATTGGGATAAAATTGGAAGATTGTTAAGTGGATATTGTAGTGGATTGGAGGCCGAATCAAGGACAAGTAGTGGCTGTCCATGTGATAAATTAAGTGGTCCTGCTGCACCTGCGCTCACGGGTCAGTTAATCAAAGAACCACCCAACCAAGCACAAACAGTCAGGAGGCACACTTAGCACACGAGGTCACCCTATTGTCTACTCTTGGTCTCATCGCTCCTTATCACTCCAAACTTCGACCATATTGGATCGAGCTGACCTTGCTCTGATACCAAAACTTGACGGGGGATGTCAAGCCCCGCGCCCTCCACGACGCGCCACATCCCTCCTTCTTGGTCTATATGAGTGCGACGTCCCAGGAAGCGTCGCCAACCCAACACCCAACACAGAGATCATACACAAGCAGAAGCAAAACAGTAATACTAATAGCCAGACATAATACAATATGAGAACAAGGATAGCATCATAGAAATTACTGTATACAAAATATACACTTTCATATATGCAAAAGCTTTTACAATATCCATTTACAAACCAAATACACAGACCCAAGATACATACAACAAAAGTGGGCCACGGCCACCACACCGGTCAAAAAGGGAGAGGTGGCTAAGGAGGACTAAATCCCAAAAAGTGTCAGTCCTCGGTCTACTAGGAGAGGGAATCTATCCTAGGGCTCCCAGTCGGGGTCCGAACTCGACGCCTCCGACGAACTCTCGGAAAACTCCTGGTCATCGTCTGAACTGGCTGCCTCGGACTCGGTCTCCATCTCCGGGTCCTCATCAACCTCCATCGGCTCCTCGAACTCCACATCCATCGGCTCCGGGGCCGGATCAACGATCTCAGGCTCATAGTCGACTCCTCCTAGCTCCTCATCCTCCTCTCCTAACTCCGGTCCCTCGTCAATCTCCCAACTCACCTCCATGTCTGAATCGGGATCGACTATGTCCCCATCGGGACACTGAGGGTCTAACTGACCCTCTCCGGTAAACGGAACGTCCATGGAACGAAGGGGTCCATACTCCTCCCCGAACCGGTCTCGAAAGCACCAAGCTACATACTCGTGCGTCTCATAATGGGTGGTCCCTACATCTACTACAACTAGGGTATAGTGTCTCAAATACATCTCCCCATTCCCTATGGGGTGAACCGACATGGTATGCTCCAAATGCTGAGGGATCCCATATCGCACCGGCACCTCCGGCTCCTGCGGCATCGTCAAGGTCTGGGGTCTGAAAGGTTGGGTTTTTCAACCGTGAGACGAATCTCAGCAAGTAAAAGCCCACTAAACCTAAACTAGGCTAACATGCACCTCCCGACGAGAACAAAACTAAATCAAGCAACAATCACTGACCTAGGCCCTCGGGCCCAGATCGTACTTACCGTCGACCCTGCAGGTTAGGCAATTTAATATAATGATCAAACACATCCTCGGCATGCACAGCCACACTTGCGTCATACGCATGCTCAGGCTCTCAAATGCTAGATCACACGCTCATCACCGAGTATCACAAGCGATCACAACTGTCCATGCACTATTATGCGTGCCAATGCATTGATGTAGTACATGCGCGCGTATTTGGATTATAAGATGGAACCACTCAGACACGTCCCATACCATGCCCAGCAATTCCACCACATAATCTAATACTTAACAATTTACTCATTATCTTATCTCTCCACGGCTCAATAGCCCGGCCTCTGGCCCAATAACAACACTTCGTGGCCAGCGTAAAAACGCCCCCGGCCCAGTGTCTCTAGCCCACGTTAAACGCATCAGGCGCAACACCGATCTCCTACGAACCAAGCCTACATGAGTCTGGTCGTCATCCGGACACACCGGGCATCGTCTTGCTCCAAAGTGCATGAAGACGGAATCGACCCGAAGGCCACGACCCGAAGGCCTTAAGTGATCACACGGCACACTTGCCCAATTTTTATCTGAACCCGGCGATAAACGCAACGGGCAATTACACGTGATCACATGCTCATGGCAGACCCGCATTCTCGCACAATTTCATCACATGCCTCACACGTAATGCGCAGCCATGAATGCTCATGCTTGGGCGATATGTGATATACATGAGCACTAAACAATTCATGAACACATTTCAAGCCAAAACCAATCAACGTGCCCGATATATCATCATCCAACGTGTTCATAGCTCAAGTCACAATCCGCACATTTCGATCACACGATCAAGCGACGTGACAAGGTTTAATTGAATCCTCATTGCATATAGATCAACCAATTCAAGCTTGCCAACCAATCGATCAATCACCCGGGAAATTCTAACGCCTCGATCAAGTTAATCCGGCAACAAATCGACACTTGATCCCTTGATTTCTCCTATGGACAGCCACTACTAGACCTCTTTTCATCCTCCAATTCACTCTAATTAATCCTCAAACAACCAATAACATGATCCCCACACATTTCCAATCAAGCAATATTCCATAATCCATCATAATCACTCTAATCAATTGCTAACTACAACTAATCACGATCTAAAGGGCATAATCGTCCTAATTAGGGTTTAGGGGGTAATACTCACTTAAATTTGGTTCTACGACGACGGGGAACGGCGGCCAACTACCGGTGAACGGTGAGCCGGCGGTGGTATTCCCAAGGAATGGTGGCTCACGGCAATGGCGACTCACGGCTCACGGGCGGGAGGACGGACGAACGACGGTGAGGCGGTCGACGGTGGCTCCACGGCGGCGCAAGGGACAACCGGCGGTGGACGGTTCGGCGGACGGCAAAAAGGGGAAGTGGTCGGCGAAGAGAGGGTGGTCGGCGTGAGGAGAGGAAACACGGTCAAGGAAGAGTGAGAGAGCGAGAAACGGTGAGAGGGAGAGAGGAAATGGTGATGGTGATGGCGGGACGGCGAAGTGGCGGTGGCGGAACGGCCACGACGGGCGGCCTTGGCGGCGGCCAGTGTGAGGGACGGCGGAAGAGGGAAGGGTGGCTGGTGCAAAAATGGAGAGGGAGAGAGGGAGAAGAGAGAGAAATGATGTTGGCTTGAAGAGAAAGAAAGTGAGGAGAGAGAGAAGAGATGATGGGTTTAAGTGGAGTGGTTGGTAGTTGGTGGGGATTAGGTGACAAGTGTCAACAATCTAAGGCTTATGACAACTCACCCTTAGATCTAATGGCTAAAAACCACTCTCCACCAATAATTGAAGGGCACCAAGGTAATTACTAACCCCACTAACTCAAGACCCATTATCCACTTAAAAACTAATTAATAAACCACCACTAAAAACCTCAAATTCGGAACACTATTCTAGGCTTAGGGGCAAAGTCGTCTTTTGTCCAATTCCGGGTCGAATTTCTATTTTTCGACTAGACTAAACCCCTATATAAATGGCCAACCCAAATTGACGTCGTCCTTGCGAAACTAAACCAGTAAACCCTCGAAAATCAACCTCGAAGTCCGGATCAAATTTCACGATTCAACTAGTTAAATTTCAATTTCTGAATCTCATACTAACGGACGACTGTTTAGGGGTTACGCGTATCGACCTAAGGTTATCCGAGTCGTGACGGCCTCGATTACCGGGAGAACGAGAGGAATTATCGCTAGTTCCGAAGATAACGATCGTTCGGGTTAAGTTTGGGACCGGTCGACCACGTGCACTTTCGGTCATGCAGAATCACCTGCTATCCGATTGTACATCGTTGGCCTCGGTCGGACCGAGTCCGTTGCCTTCCGAAGATCGATCTACTTGGCTCAAAATATTTCCTCCTCGTTTCTCGAAATTGATGTCCCATTCACGATCGGGTCCTTGGTCCACGTACCGTTATCCTAGTTAGCCATTCCCATCCGGTCAGTATCCCAGGAGTGATCAGCTCCGGGCGAGACTTACGAAATGAAATAACAAATAAGATTCGTTTTATTGATTTCCGGAAATTGAGTCGAAATTCGGGATGTTACACACACATAATGCGCAGCCATGAATGCTTATGCTCGGGCAATATGTGCTATACATGAGCACCAATCAATTCATGATCACATTTCAAATCAAACCAAATCAACATGCTCGGTAACTCATCATCCAACGTGCTTATTGCTCAAGTCACAATCTGCACATTTCGATCACACAATCAAGCGACATGGCAAGGTCTAATTAAACCTCATAGCATACAAATCAATCAATTTAAGCATGCCAACCAATCGATCAATCACCCGGGCCATCCTAACACCTCAATCAAGTTAATTCGACAACAAATCAATCCTTAATCCCTTGATTGGCCACATGGACAGCCATCAATTGATTCCATCTCGGCCCCCAATCCTCATCTATTTCTCCTCAAACATCCAATAACATTATCCCGACACATTTTCAATCAAGCAATATTCCACAATCCATCATAATCACCCTAATCAATTGCTAATTACAAATAATCCCGATCTAAAGGGCATTATCGTCCTAATTAGGGTTTAGAGGGTATTACTCACTTAAACTTGGTTTTACGACGACAGGGAACGGCGGCCAACTACCGGTGAACGGTAAATCGGCGGCGGATTCCCGGGGAACGGCGGCCTCCAAGCGGCGGCTACGGCTCGGGTGGTTCACGGCAACAGCGACTCACGGCTCACGGCTTGGTCGGCCTCCAAACGGCCATGGAGAGAGAGAAATGATCGGTGAGGGTGGCGGCTAGGCGTGGACGGCAGATGGCGGCTCTCCGAGCGGCGGAACGGCGGACGGGCAGTGGTTTCACGGGAGAGAGAGCACGGGAAGAGAGAGAGACGGTGAGAGGGAGAGAGGGAGTGGTGATGGTGATGGCGGGATGGCAAGGTGGTGGTGGCGAAACGGCCACGGCGGGCGGCGGCGAGCGGCTTGGGCGGCGGGCGAAGTGAACGGCGTGAGGGAGAAGAGTGACCGGCGAATGGAGAGGGAGAGAGGCTTTGGCTTGGTGAGAAAGAAAAGTGAGGAGAGAGAGAGGAGATGATGGGTTTATAGTGGGGTGGTTGGGAGTTGGTGACAAGTGTCACTCATCTAAGGTTCAAGACAAACTACCCCTAAATCTAATGGCTCCAAATCACTCTCCACCAATAATTGAAGGGCACGAATGACTTTACTAACTCCACTAACTCTAGACCCATTATCCACAAAAAAACTAATTAATAATCTCCACTAAAAACCTCAAATTCGGAACACTATTCTAGGCTTAGGGGCAAAGTCGTCTTTTGTCCGATTCCGAGCCGAAATTCCATTTTTTGACCAGACTAAACCCCTATATAAATGGCCAACCCAAATTGACGTCGTCCTTGCGAAACTAAACCAGTAAATCCTCGAAAATCGACCTCGAAGTCCGGATCAAATTCCACGATCAAACTAGTTAAATTTCAATTTCTAAATCTCATACTAACATACGGCTATTTAGGGATTACGCGTATCGACCTAAGGTTATCTGAGTCGTGACGGCCTCGATTATCGGGAGAACGAGAGGAATTATCGCTAGTTCCGGAGATAACGATCATTCGGGTTAAGTTCGGAACTGGTCGACCACGTGTACTTTCGGTCATGCAGAATCACCTGCTATCCGATCGTACAACGTTGGCCTCGGTCGCACCAAGTCCGTTACCTTCCGAAGATCGATCTACTTGGTCCAAAATATTTTCTCGTCGTTTCTCGAAATTGATGTCCAATTCACGATCGGGTCCTTAGTCCACGTACCGTTATCCTAGTTAGCCATTCCCATCTGGTCAGTATCCCAGGAGTGATCAGCTCCGGGCGAGACTTACGAAAATAAAATAATAGAATAGACTCGTTTTATTGATTTCCGGAAATTGAGTCGAAATTCGGGATGTTACAGTGTGCTTGAGATGCTGCGGAATCCCATGTCGCACCGGTGCATCTGGCACCTCCGGCATGGTCAAGGTCCGGGGTCTGAAAAGTTGGGTTATTTAACCGTGAGACGAATCTCAGTAAGTAAAAACCCACTAAACCTAAACTAGGCTAATATGCACCTCTTGACGGGAACACAACTCAATCAAACAACAACCATTGACCTAGGCCCTCGGGCCCATATCGCACGTACCGATGACCCTGCAGGTTAGGCAATTTAAGGTAATAATCAAGCACATACTCGGGCATACACGGTCACACGTGCGTCATACGCATGCTCATGCTTATAAATGTCTGGATCACATTCCCATCACCAAGTTTCACATGTATTCATACTCGTCCATGCATTCTTGTGTATGCCAATGCATCAATGTGGTACAAGCGTGCGTATTTGGATTATAAGATGGAACTACTTGGGCACGTCCCATATCATGCCTAGCAATTCCACCACATAATCTAATACTCTACAGATTATCTGACTATCTGATCTTTCCACGGCCCACTGGCCCAAACACATACACAACACTTCGTGGCTAGCGTAAAAACGCCCCCGGTCCAGTGTCTCTAGCTTGCTACAAAGTGCATGAGGTGCAACATCGATCTCCTTACGAACCAAGCCTGCTACAAAGTGCATGAGACTGGTCGTCTTCCGAACACACCGGGCATCGTCTTGCTACAAAGTACATGAAGACGGAATCGACCCGAAGGCCACGATCGAAAGGCCTTAAGTGATCACACGGCTCACTACCCAAATTTTATCTTAATCCGGCATCAAGCGCATCGGGCAATTATTGATGATCACATGCTCATGGCAGACTCGCATTCTCGTATAAATTTCATCACATGCCTCACACTCGGCACATACGTAATGCGTATCCATGAATGTTTATGCTCGGGCAATATGGAATACATATGAGCATTAATCATTACATAAGCATAAACCCGATCAATCATCGAACAATGATCTCAAACATCACCTAACAACGTGCTCAATTACCCAAATCACATTCCGCACAAAGCCAATCACACGATCACGCGACATGGCAAGGTGCAAATAAACATCATAACACACAAATCAACTAATTTGAGTACTATAACTATCCAATCAAATACCCAGGCCATCCGGACACCTCAGTCAAGTTCATCCGTCAACTCGTCGACACTCAATCCATTACTTGTCGATATGGACAGCCACCAATTGGCCTTGTCCCGGCCCCTAATCCTCCTTATAATCCATTTAACAAGCCATCAATTTCATCCCGGCACTTATTAATCCGATGGAATTCCTTAATCAACCTTAATCACCACAAATCAACCTCAAACCATCTAATTACTCGTCAATTATCCACTACGACACCCTAACCCGATCTAAAGGGCATTATTGTCTTAGTTAGGGATTAGTAGGTTTTATCTACCTAAACTCGAATCGGGACGACGGGGAGCGGCGGCCAACTACCGGTGAACGGTAAATTGGCGGTGAAATTCCCAATGAGCGGCGGCTCACAATGGCTCCCCGGGCTGTCACGGCCGGCGGCTCACGGCGGGAGAGGTGGACGAACGGCGGCGCGGCAGTGAACGGTGGACAGTGGTCGTTGACGTGAGGTGGCGGCGTGGCGGCACTCACGGCGACGACGGGCTCATGGTCACGGCGGCCTCTAAGCGGCCAGGAGAGAAAAGGGTCGACGAAGGTGGCTGAGGTGGACGGCGGCGGTGCTCATGGGCGAGCGGCGCGGCGGCAACGATGGGCGGACGGTGGCGGTCTCAGCTCCAACAACCGCACGGCCGAGGGAAGAGAGAGAGAGAGAGAGCACGAGAGGGAGACGGTGATGGTGGTGGTGTCATGGCGGCGGGAACGACGATGGCTCGGCGTGACGCGACGGCAACGGAGCGGCGGTGGCGCGGTCGGTGGCGACAAGCGGCGAACCGATAGAGGGGAGTGGCCGGCGTGAGGAGAGAGCAAGAAGGGAGAGAGAGAGGAGAGAGAGTGTCTTGGCTTAATGGAGAAGAAATGAAGAGAGAGAAAAGGAGGTGATGGTTTATAGTGGGGTTGTTGGGGTTAGGTGATAAGTGTTACAAATCCAAAGGCTTAAACTTTTCACCCTTTGATCCAATGGCTACCATCTCTTCTAGACCAATAATTGAGGGGCAATGTGGTCATTCTTCACTCCACTAACATCTTGTCTCTTTGTCCTTACTTTGCATTAAATAATCCCCTTAAATCACTTAAAATTCGGAACACTAGATAGGCTTGAGGGGCAAAGTCGTCATTTGTCCGATTCCGGGCCGAAATTCCATTTTTCGACCAAACTAACCCCCTATATAAATGGCCAGCCCAAATTGACGTCGTTCTTGCGAAACTAGATCAATAAACCCTCGAAAATTAACCTCAAAGTCCGGATCAAATTCCACGATCAAACTAGTTAAATTTCAATTGTCGAATCTCTTACTAATGGGCGGCTGTTTAGGAGTTACGCGTATCGACCTAAGGTTATCTGAGTCATGATGGCCTCGATTACCGGGAGAACGAGAGGAATTATCGCTAGTTCCGGAGATAATGATCGTTCAGTTTAAGTTCGGGACTGGTCGGCCACATGCACGTTCGGTCTTATAGAATCACCAGCTATCCGAGTATACATCGTTGGCCTTGGCCAAACCGAGTCCGTTACCTTCCGAGGATTGACCTACTTTGGCTCAAAATATTTCCTCATTGTTTCTCGAAATCGATGTCCGATTCATGATCGGGTCCTCGGTCCACGTACCGTTATCCTAGTTAGCCATTCCCATTTGGTCAGTATCCCAGGAATGGTCAGCTCCAAGCGAGACTTACGAAAATGAAATAATAGATAAGACTCGTTTTATTGATTTCCAAAAATTGATTCGAAATTCGGGATGTTACATTGTCAACCTTGCGAAACTAGACCAGTAAACCCTCGAAAATCAACCTCAAAGTTCGGATCAAATTTCACGGTCAAACTAGTTAAATTTCAATTCTCGAATCTCTTACTAACGGGCGGCTGTTTAGGGGTTACGCGTATCGACCTAAGGTTATCTGAGTCGTGACAGCCTCGATTACCGGGAGAACGAGAGGAATTATCGCTAGTTCCGGAGATAACGATCGTTCGATTTAAGTTCAGGACTAGTCGGCCACGTGCACATTCGGTCTTACAGAATCACCTGCTATCCGAGTGTACATCGTTAGCCTCGGCCAAACCGAGTTCGTTACCTTCCGAAGATTGACCTACTTTGGCCCAAAATATTCCCTCGTCATTTCTCAGAATCGGTGTCCAATTCATGATCGGGTCCTTGGTCCACGTACCGTTATCCTAGTTAGCCATTCGCATCTGGTCAGTATCCCGGGAGTGATCTGCTCCGGGCGAGACTTACGAAAATGAAATAATAAATAAGACTCGTTTTATTGATATCCGGAAATTGAGTCGAATTTCGGGATGTTACAACACGGGAGGGGAAACGGTGAGGATGGTGGCAGCGCTCACGGCAACGGCACGGCGGTGGACGGCGACGGTACGGCTGGTGGTGAACGGCAAGAGAGAGGCGGCCAGCGAGAGAGAGGAAGGTAGAGAGAGAGAGAGAGAGAGATAGAGAGAGAGAGAGAGATGATGTTGGCTTGAAGAAGAAGAAATTAGGAGAGAGAGAGAAGGGGGTGATGGTTTATAGTGGGGTTTGGTGGGGGTTGGTGCCACATGTCACAATCCTAGGAGGTTCGACAATCACTTGATCCAATGGCCACTATCTCTCCTAGATCAATTATTGATGGGCAAAGTGGTCCTTTCTCCCTCCACTAGTGGCTTGTCACTTGTCCATTAAGTCCATTAAATAATCCTCCAAAAATCCTCAAAATTCGGATCACTAAATGGGCTTGAGGGGCAAAGTCGTCATTTGTTCGATTCTGGGCCGTTTTCGACCGGACTAACCCCTATATAAATGGCCAACCTAAATTGACGTCGTCCTTGCGAAACTAGACCGGTAAACCCTCGAAAATCAACCTTAAAGTCCGGATCAAATTCCACGATCAAACTAGTTAAATCTTAATTTTCGAATCTCTCACTAACGGGCGGCTGTTTAGGAGTTACGCGTATCGACCTAAGGTTATCTGAGTCGTAACGGCCTCGATTACCGAGAAAACGAGAGGAATTATCGCTAGTTCCGGAGATAACAATCTTTCGGTTTAAGTTCGGGACTAGTCAGCCATGTGGACGTTCGATCTTACAGAATCACCTGCTATCCAATTGTACATCATTGGCCTCGGCCGAACCGATTCCGTTACCTTCAGAAGATCAACCTACTTTGGCCCAAAATATTTGTACTTGGCATAATTGTGGCATGGTACGGCTAGTGAGCATAATAGAGCATTTATTGAGCATGCCGTGATTGTATTGACTTGTATACTCGTGTTTGGAATTGAACGCTCAATATGCATAATTGTGCATTTATACATTTAATTTGGCTTGAATGTGCTAGATCGCACGTGCCATGATATATATAGATACTTATTGGCCTTCAGGTCGGGCTTTCAAGTCGAGATACTTATTGGCCTTCAGGTCGGGCTTTTAAGCCGAGATACTTATTGACCTTCGGGTCAGGCCTACGGGTTGTTTTAAATTGTGGCCTTTGGGTCAGTATATATGTGGCCTTCGGGTCAAAACGATTGTGCATATTTAATAATTCACACGTGATTATTGTGGATAAATGCCTAACCTGCAGGGTCATTGTATGAGTGATCTGGGCCATGGGCCTAGGTCCATTATTGTGATGCTTTTGGTACACTGTTATGTGTGTCTTATTCGCCTGTCAGGAGGTGCACATTAGCCTAGTTTAGGATTAGGGATTGTTACTTGCTGAGTTTTATCTCACGGTTGTTGGAAAACCGACATTTCAGAACCCCGACAGTGAGGATGGCAAAGGCGCCGATTCGTTTTGGGATTCCCCACTTTATTGAGAAGACTATGTCCATACATCCCGTAGGAGACGGGGATATGTACATTCGATATTATACCTTAATATGGGTAGATGTCGAGGAGTTAGTATCGGAGACCCATGAATACGTAGAGTGGTGCTATAGGACGCATAATGGAGAAGAGATCGGGCCCCTTCGAACTTTTGATGTCCCGTTTATCGAGCAGGGTCTGGTGGACCCACAATGCCCTAATGGACAGATGGTAGATCCCGGTACTTCAGGAGAGGAGAGCTCGAGCTACGGAGGTATACTTGTGGTGTACGAGTCTGACGAGGTGGAGCTAATGGACATGGAGCCGGATGATGATGACTTCGATCAGTTTATGGAAGAGAATGATGAGCCTGAGGAGATGGACACGGAGGACGAGTTCGAGGATGCGGAGTCCGAGTTAGACTCGTTAGGTTCTGACGAGGAGTTGCCTGATAGTTCTTCATCGTCAGAGTCTTCCGGTTCTGATCCAGAATGGGTTCCATAGGTTGACCTTGTTAATAGATAGAGCGGGCCGCACCTTTTTGACTGATGTCCACCTTAACTCTGTAACACTTGGCCATTGTCCCTTTTTGACCTTGATGGCCGTTGATCCTTTTAGTGGTTTGTAGTACTCCCTGTAATGGATATTGTATCTACCCTTAATGGTAATGATATGTATATGTTTCTAAGCTGATGGATTTCCTATTCGGTGCTGCTCATAGTTATCTTACTTGTTGTATGGGTGTATATATATACTTATATATATGCGTTGCTTTCGCTTGTGATTCGAACTCTGCGCGTTGGGTTTCGGGTCAGCGACGCGTCCTGGGACATCGCAACAAATTCGACCTTCACGTGGGATGCTTGCGCTTCATGGGGTATGGGGCGTGACAACCCTAGTGTTGAATTGGTATCAGAGCAAGGTCAGCTCGGTCCAATTAGGTTGAACTTGGAGTGATAAGGAGCGATGACCATGGTTAGCCCTTAGGGTGACCTTGCGTGCTAAGGTCAGCTCGGTCCAATTGGCTGGTGGGGGATTTCTAGTCCAATTCTTGATGCGTGGTTGTTGCGGGAGTCCTTGGGGTCCTAAGGGACACATCTGAGGACAACTGCGAATTTGATGCTTCTTGCTGCCGCACCTAAAGCATGCTCCAAATCTGTTCAGTTGGGGATTTGGCTTTCCAATAGCCCTTCTCACAGGTGGGGTAAAACGTCTATTGTTCACTGGCGGCCTCCTCACGAAACGACGATTATCTCTACCTTGGGCAAACCGCGATCCTGAGGCGGCTGCCCTTTCCTGCTGGTCTCGCTCAATAATCTGGGTTCGCCTATACATCTCTCCATAGTCCTTTATATCATGCGACAGTATCTGACTCCGAAGATTCGGCTTCATCCCATTTCAGAATCTCCGAGCTTTGTCCCGAGGGTTCTCTACCATGGTCGGCGCAAACTTCGCTAACCTTGCAAATTCTGCCTCATACTGATCAATCGTCATCTGCCCTTGGCGTAGTCGCATAAACTCCATCAATTTCGTTTCTTGAGCGACTTCTGAAAAGTATTTTCCGTAAAAACTTTCCACAAACACTGCCCAAACCAACTCCGTTCCTTCTGGAAACACTCCTTCCTTAGTTGCTCTCCACTAATCATTCGCACCCTCTTGAAGCTGATACACTGCTAACATAACTCTATCCGCATCAGTGCACCCTAAAACATTTCTAGTTCCTCTATCCATCGTGGGGCGGCTTCAGGGTCACCTTTACCATTGAACCTAGGCGGCTTTAACTTTAAGAACTGTTCCACTAACTGGGGCATTAGTCTAGCCCCTACCGGCTGAGCTTGTCCTTGCTAAACCTGATTCCCTCCGTTTCCAGCAATTGCTGCGGCCTCAGCAGCCTGAGTGTGGGCTACGGCTCTTTTCTGCACTTGCAAACCCATAATATGTCCTATCTCTCTCAAGGTCTCCATTACTTCCTCAAACGTCGGATACCTAGCTTCACGATTCCTAGTGCTAGGCTGCCCCTGGGGTTCCTTGCCCCTTCTTCTACTCATCCTTCGGCCCTCGCTAAACACCTACCTGCTATAATTCCACTCGGGAATTAGAGGCCTAACTCAAGCTATACCAATCTAGGGCCCTAAGCAGGTATGAAACAACAACCAACGATCAGCATGCAACTTAGTACTAGTAACCTCAACACATCACTCAGGAGGATTTATATACTTACCTTTGGTCCTGCCGCACCTGCACTTACGAGTCAGTCAATCAAAGAATCACTCAAACAAGGCACAAACAGTCAGGAGGTACACTTTGCACATGAGGTCATCCTACTGTCTACCCTTGGTCTCATCGCTTCTTATCACTCCAGGCTTCGACCGTAGTGGATCAGCTGACCTTGCTCCGATACCAAAATCAAGCGGGGATGTCACGCCCCGAACCCTCTGCGGTGCGTCACATCCCTCCTCTTGGTCGATTTGAGTGCAACACTCCAGGATGCATCGCCGACCTATCACCCAAGACAGAGAATCATGCACAAGCGGAAGCAAAACGAATAATAATACTCGTACAGAAAACAATATGAGAACAAGGGCAACACAACAAAAATTACTGATTACAAAATATACACTTTTATACATATATAGAAACTTTTACAATATCCATTTACAGCCAAAATATGCAATCCCAGATACAACAACAAAAGTGGATCACAGCCACCACACTAGGCAAAAAGGAGAGGCGGCTAGGGAGAACTATCGACAAGGGAAAGGAGGACTAAATCCCAAAAAGTGTCAGTCCTCACTAAATTGGAAAGGGGATCTATTCTAAGGCTCCCAGTTAGGGTCTGAGCTCGACGTCTCCGAAGAACTCTCGGATATCTCCTGGTCCTCATCAGAACTGACTGCCTCGGACTCGGTCTCCATCTCCGGGTCATCGTCCACCTCCATAGGCTCCTCTGCCTCTACGTCCATCAGCTCTGGGGTCGGATCAACAATCTCGGGCTCAAAATCGACACCTCCCAACTCCTCATCCTCCTCTCCTAGCTCAGGTCCCTCGTCTATCTCCCAGCTCACCTCCATCTCCGTATCGAGATCAACTATGTCCCCATTAGGGCACTGCGGATCTAACTTGCCCTCCCCGTTGAACGGGATATCCATAGAACGGAGGGGTCCGTACTCCTCTCCAAAACGGTTCTTAAAGCACCAAGCCACATACTCGTGGGTCTCAAAATGTGTGGCCCCTACGTCTATCCAAACTAAAATATAATATCTAAGGAACATCTCCCCATTCCCTATGGGGTGAACCGATATGGTGTGCTTGAGATGATGTGGAATCCCATGTCGCACTGGCGCGTTTGGCACCTCCGACATCTTCAGGGTCTGGGGTCTGAAATGTTAGGTTATTCAACTGTGAGACGAATCTCAACAAGTAAAAACCCACTAAACCTAAACTAGGCTAACATGCACCTCCTGATGGGAACAAAGCTCACTTAAACGACAACCACTGACCTAGGCCCTTAGGCCCAGAACGTACTTACCGATGACCCTGCAAGTTAGGCAGATTAAAGTAATAATCAAGCACATCCTCAAGCATACACGGTCACACGTGCGCCATACGCATGCTCATGCTCGTAAATGTCTGGACCACATACCCATCACCGAGTTTCACACATATACATACTCAGCCATGCATTCTTATATATGTCAATGCATCAATGTGGTACAGGCACGCGTATTTGTATTATAAGATGAAACCACTTGGACACGTCTCATACCATGCCTAGCAATTCCACCACATAATCTAATACTCTACAGATTAACTGATTATCTGATCTTTTCACGGCCCACTAGCCCAAACTTATATACAACACTTCGTGGCCAGCATAATAACTCTCCCGGCCTAGTGTCTTTAGCCTGCTACAAAGTGCATGAGACGTAACATTGATCTCCTTACGAACCAAGCCTGCTACAAAGTGCATGAGACTGGTCGTCTTTCGGACACACCGGGCATCGTCTTGTTACAAAGTGCATGAAGACAGAATCGACCTGAAGGCCTTAAGTGATAACACGGCACACTGCCCAAATTTTATCTGAACCCGACGTCAAGCGCATCGGGCAATTATACGTGATCACATGTTCATGGCAAACTCGCATTCTCGCACAAATTTCATCACATGCCTCACACTCGGCGCACACATAATGCGCAGCCATGAATGTTTATGCTCGGGCAATGTAGAATATACAAGAGCACCAATCATCGCAATTCAATGAGTTCAAGCTTACCACATTACAACGTGCTCAATTGCCCAAATCACACTTCGCATAAGGTCGATCACACGACATGGCAGAGTACAAATAAACATCCAAGCACAAAAATCATCCAAATTGAGTACCACAACTATCCAATCAAATACCCGGGCCATCCCGACACCTCAATGAAGTTAATCTGTCAACTTGTCAACACTTACTCCATTGATTTCCGGTATGGACAGCCACCAATTGGCCTTGTCCCGGCCCCTAATCCTCCTTATAATTCATTTATCAAGCCACCAATTCTTCCCGGCACTCACTAATCCAACGGAAATCCTTAATCATCCATAATCAACCTTAAATAGTCTAATTACTCATCAATTATCCACTACGACACCCTAACCCGATCTAAAGGGCATTATCGTCCTAATTAGGGTTTAGTAGGTTTTACCCACCTAAACTCGAATCGAGACGACGGGGAGCGGCGGCCAACTACTAGTGAAAGGCAAGTCGGCGGCGGGATTCTCGATGAGCGGTGGCGGACGGTCACGGACGGCGGCGGATGGTCATGGACGGCAGCGAACGGTGGCTCTCCGGGCTGACTCGGCTTGCGGCGGCAAGCGGGCTCACGGCGGGAGAGGCAGACGAACGGCGGCACGAAGGGGAACGGTGGACGGTGGTCGACGGCGTGAGGCGGCGACGCGGCAATGAACGGTGGCGACAATACTCACGGCGGTTTGGCCTCCAAGCGACCGAGAGAAAAAGGGAAAGGGTTGGCAAGGGTGGCTGAGGTATGGACGGACGGTATGTCGGCGGTCATGGCCTGCGACGACGGCGCTCCGAGCGAGCGGCACAGTGGCGTGACGGCGGATGAACGGTAAACCGGCGGGAGAAAGAGAGAGGGTGAACACGGGAGGGAGACGATGAGGATGGTGGCGGTGCTCATGACAACGGCGCGGCGGTGGACAGCGCAACCGGCGCGGGCGGCGGCAAGCTGCGAACCGGTGGCGGTGCACGGCAAAGGAGGTGGTCGGCGTGGAAGAGAGGAAGGGAGAGAGAGAGAGATGATGGCTTGCTCAAGAAGAAAATGAAGCAAGAGAGAGGGAGAGAGAAAGCTTATAGTGGGGTTGGTGGGAGTAGGTGCCACATGTCACAATCCTAGCTATCTAGACTAACCTACCCTTGATCAAAAGGCCAACAATCCTTCAAGTCCAATAATTGATGGGGCAAAAGGGTCATTGCTCACTCCACTAAACCTTGTCTCTTTGTCCTTAATTTGCATTAAATAATCCCCATGAATCACTTGAAATTCGGAACACTAAATAGGGCTTAGGGGCAAAGTCATAATTTGTCCGATTCCGGGCCGAAATTCCATTTTTCGACCAAACTAACCCCCTATATAAATGGCCAACCCAAATTGACGTCGTCCTTACGAAACTAGACCAGTAAACCCTCGAAAATCAACCTCAAAGTTCGGATCAAATTCCACGATCAAACTAGTTAAATTTCAATTCTCGGATCTCTTACTAACGGGCGGTTGTCTAGGGGTTACGCGTATCGACTTAAGGTTATCTGAGTTGGGACGGCCTTAATTACCGGGAGAATGAGAGGAATTATCGCTAGTTCCGGAGATAACGATCGTTCAGTTTAAGTTTGGGACTGGTCGGCCACATGCACATTCGGTCTTACAGAATCACCTGCTATCCGAGTGTACATCAT
The DNA here is from genome assembly GCA_024500025.1 of Syzygium aromaticum. NCBI lineage: Eukaryota > Viridiplantae > Streptophyta > Magnoliopsida > Myrtales > Myrtaceae > Syzygium > Syzygium aromaticum. Next base: position 13,213,785 of record CM044886.1, read on the forward strand.
TGACCTTGGCCAAACCAAGTCCGTTACCTTCCGAAGATCGACCTACTTTGGACCAAAATATTCCCTCGTCGTTTCTCGGAATCGGTGTCCAATTCACGATCGGGTCCTTGGTCCACGTACCGTTATCCCAGTTAGCCATTCTCATCTAGTCAGTATCCCGGGAGTGATCAGCTCCGAGCGAGACTTGTAAAAATGAAATAATAGATAAGACTCGTTTTATTGATTTCCGAAAATTGAGTCGAATTTCAGGATGTTGCAGTCCATATCGGCAATTAATGGTTTAAGTGTCGGCAAGTTGATGGATTAACTCGATTGAGGTGTTAGGATCGCCCGGGTATTTGATCGGGTAATTGTGGTACTCAAATTGGATGATTTGTGTGTTATGGTGTTTATTCGTATTTTGCCATGTCGTGTGATCGACCTTGTGCGGAGTGTGATTTAGGCAATTGAGCACGTTGTGATGTGATAAGCTTGAATTCATTGAATTGCAATGATTGGTGCTCTTGTGCATTTCATATTGCCCGAGTATGAACATTCATGGTTGCGCATTGTGTATGTTGAGTGTGAGGCATGTGACGAAATCTGTGCAAGAATGCGTGTCTGCCATGAGTATGTGATCACCCTTAATTGCCCGATGCGCTTGACGCCGGGTTCAGATAAAAATGGGCAGTGTGCCGTGTGATCACTTAAGACCTTTGGGTCGTGGCCTTCAGGTCGATTCCGTCTTCATGCACTTTGTAGCAAGACGATGCCCGGTGTGTCCGGAAGACGACCAGTCTCATGCACTTTATAGCAGGCTTGGTTCGTAAGGAGATCGGTATTGCGCCTCATGCACTTTGCAGCAGGCTAGAGACACTGGGCTGGGGGTGTTTTTACGCTGGCCATGAAGTGTTGTATATAAGTTTGGGCCAGTGGGCCATGGAAATTAGATAATCTGTAAAGTATTAGATTATGAGGTGGAATTGCTAGGTATGGAATGGGACATGCCCAAGTGGTTCCATCTTATAATCTAAATACGCGCGCTTGTACCACATTGATGTATTGCATACATAAGAATGCATGGATGAGTATGAATATGTGTGAAACTCGGTGATGGGTATGTGATCCAAACATTTACGAGCATGAGCATGCGTATGACGCACGTGTGACCGTGTATGCCCGAGTATGTGCTTGATTATTACTTTAAATTGCCTAACCTGCAGGGTCGTCGGTAAATGCGATCTAGGCCCGTGGGCCTAGGTCAGTGGTTGTTATTTGATTGAGTTCTATTTCCGTCAGGAGGTACATGTTAGCCTAGTTTAGGTTTAGTGGGTTTTTACTTACTGAGATTCGTCTAACGGTTGAATAACCCAACTTTTCAGACCCCAGACCCTGACGATGCCGGAGGTACCAGATGCACCGGTGCGACATGGGATTCCGCAGCACCTTGAGCACACCATGTCGGTTCACCCCATAGGGAATGGAGAAATGTTCCTTAGACATTATACTTTAGTTTGGGTAGATGTAGGGGCCACACATTTTGAGACCCATGAGTACGTGGCCTGGTGCTTTAGAGACCATTTTAGGGATGAGTACGAGCCCCTCTGTTCTATGGATATCCCGTTCAACGGGGAGGGCGAGCTAGATCCGCAGTGCCCTAATGGAGATATAGTTGACCCTGTCGCGGAGATGGAGGTGAGTTGGGAGATAGACGAGGGGCCTGAGCTAGGAGAGGAGGATGAGGAGTTGGGAGGTGTGGACTTTGAGCCCGAGATTGTCGATCCGGCCCCGGAGCCGATGAACGTGGAGGCAGTGGAGCCTATGGAGGTAGATGGGGATCCTGCGACGGAGACCGAGTCTGAGGCGATGAGTTCGGATGAGGACCGGGAGTTGTTCGAGAGTTCTTTAGAGACGTCGAGCTCAAACCCCGACTGAGAGCCCTAAGATAGATCCCCTTCCCGATGTAGCGAGGACTGACACTTTTTGAGATTTAGTCTTCCTTTCTTCTTTTGCTGACGATTCTCCCTGGCCGCCTCTCCCCTTTTGACTAGTGTGGTGGTTGTGACCTACTTTTGCTGTTATGCTTTGGGATGTATATTTTGGCTATAAATGGATATTGTAAAAGTTTCTATATATGTATAAAATTGCATATTTTGGTAATCAGTAATTTCTGTTGTGCTGCCCTTGTTCTCATATTATTTTCTGTCTAGGTATTATTATTTGTTCTACTTCCGCTTGTGTATGAATCTCTGTGTTGGGTGATGGGTTGGCGACGCGTCCTGGGATGTCGCACTCAAATCGACCAAGAGGAGGGATGTGGCGCGTCGTAGAGGGTGCGGGGCGTGACAAGCTCAGTAAGGGCAAGCTCAACCGGTAGGGGCTAGACTGATGCCCCAATTAGTGGAACAGTTCCTAAAGTTAAAGCCGCCTAGGTTTAATGGCAAAGGTGACCTCGAAGCCGCCCCACGATGGATAGAGGAACTAGAGAAGGCGTTTGATGTTTTAGGGTGCACTGATGCGGAGAGAGTTACGTTAGCAATGTATCAACTTCAAGATGGTGCGGATGATTGGTGGAGAGCTACCAAGGAAGGAGTGTTCCCAGAAGGAACGGAGTTGGTTTGGGCAGTGTTTGTGGAAAGTTTTATGAAAAGTACTTTTCTGAAGTCACTCAAGAGAGGAAGTTGATGGAGTTTGTACGACTACGTCAAGGACAGATGACGATTGACCAAGATGAGGCGAAATTCGCAAGGCTAGCGAAGTTCACGCAAACCATGGTAGAGAACCCATGGGACAAAGCTCGGAGATTCCAGGATGGGATGAAACCGGATCTCCAAAGTCAGATACTATCGCATGATATAAAGGACTATGGAAAGATATACAGACAAGCCTAGATTATTGAGCGAGACCAACAGGAAAGGGCAGCCGCCTCAGGATCGCGGTTTGCCCAGGGCAGAGATAATCGTCGTTTTGTGAGAAGGCCGCCAGTGAACAATAGGCGATTTACTCCACCCGTGAGAAGGGCTATTGGAAAGCCAAATCCCCAGCCGAACAGATTTGGAGCATATTTTAGGTGCGGCAGCAGGGAGCATCAAATTCGCAGTTGTTCTTAGATGCGTCTCTCAGGACCCTAAGGACCCCCGCAGTAGCTACGCATCGAGAATCGGACTGGAAATCCCTCACCAGCCAATCAAGGTCTATCGCTCGCTCAAGGAAGGATCTATGCTATGGCACGCTAGGAAGCGGAGAATGCGCCGAGCGTGATCACAAGTACGATCTCTCTCTGTGGTATGCCGCGTATGCATTGTTTGATCCGAGGGCAACCCACTCGTTTGTTTTAGAGCAATTTGTTAAGTTGGTTGGTATAGAACCAGTGTTGCTTGAGACTAGGCTTAGTATGTCGACGCCGATGAATGATAGCCTGTTAGCCTTGTTTGGATACCCCAAGTGTAAGATAGTCATTGGGGGCAACGAAGAGAGTATCGATTTGACTGTGTTGACCATGTTTGACTTTGATGTGATCATTGGGATGGACTGGTTAGTCCAGCAAAAGGCTGTATTAGATTGTAACAACCGTGTGATCCGGTATAATCCGGATGGGTGTTCTAGTTTTGAGTTTCAGAGAAATCGAGTAGGAATCTCGATCCCTTGGATTTCCTTGCTCAAAGTGAATAGATTATTGGGCGAAGGATGTGAAGGATACTTGGTAAATGTTGTGGACCCAACAATGGTGGAATCTAAGTTGGAAGATGTACCTGTAGTGTGCAATTTCCCCGAAGTTTTTCCTAAGGAATTGCCAGGTTTACCGCCCGAGCGAGAAGTGGAGTTTATGATTGAGTTAGCGCCAGGAACAGAACCAATTTTGAATGCACCGTATCGGATGTCCTTAGCAGAACTGAAGGAGTTGAAGGTCCAAATGCAAGAAATACTAGACAAGGGCTTCATTCGCCCTAGTGCATCTCCATGGGGAGCGCCAGTTCTGTTTGTGAGAAAGAAAGATGGAACGCTGAGATTGTGCATAGATTATCGGCAGTTGAATCAGGTGACAGTGAAGAATAAGTACCCAATGCTAAGGATCGATGACTTGTTCGATCAGCTACAAGGAGCCGCAGTGTTCTCCAAGATAGATTTGAGGACCAGATACCATCAGTTGAGAATCAAGAAGGAGGATATACCAAAGACTGCCTTCAAGACAAGGTATGGGCACTATGAGTTCACTATGATGCCCTTTGGATTGACGAATGCTCAGCCGCTTTCATGGATCTAATGAACAGAGTATTTAAGGAATTTTTGGACCAGTTTATCATAGTCTTCATAGATGATATACTGGTGTATTCGAAGAGCCCTAAGGAATATGAAATACACTTGGCTAAAGTACTACGGACGTTAAGAGAGCACACGTTGTATGCTAAGTTCAGCAAGTGCAAGTTTTGGCTCAGTAAAGTGGCATTTCTTGGACATATTGTGTCTGGAGATGGAATTTCTGTGGATCCGACAAAGGTCGAGGCAGTGACTAAGTGGCCAAGGCCGACATCGGTAACAGAGGTTCGAAGCTTTCTGGGATTGGCTGGCTATTATAGATGATTTGTGGAAAGATTCTCATCTATAGCCCTGCCTTTGACACGATTACTGAAGAAGGAGACCAAGTTTGAATGGGATGATAAGTGTGAGAGGAGTTTTCAGGAGTTGAAGTATAAGTTGACGACTGCTCCAGTGTTGACTATTCCGTTAAGACCTGGTGGATTTAAGATTTATAGCGATGCTTCGCTAAGAGGACTTGGTTGCGTGTTAATGCAGCATGGTAAAGTAGTAGCTTATGCATCGCATCAATTAAGACAACATGAAAGGAATTACCCAACGCATGACCTCGAGTTAGCTGCAATAGTATTCACGCTCAAGATTTAGAGGCACTACTTGTGCGGAGAGAAGTTTCAGATCTACACGGATCATCAAAGTCTAAAGTACCTGTTTTCGCAGAAAGAGTTGAATATGAGACAGCGTAGGTGGATGGAACTTTTAAAGGACTACAACTGCGACATTTTGTATCATCCGAGAAATGCAAATAAGGTCGCCGATGCTTTAAGTCACAAGTCTAGCGTAGCGCACTTGATGGTCAAGGAGTGGATGTTGTTGGAAAGGCTTAGAGATTTGGAGTTCAAGTTTGAAGTGAACCGAGTATCGAATTTGCTAGCTGCTCTAAGGATTGAACCAGAAATTAAGGTCAAGATTAAGGCATTGCAGTATACGGACCCCGAGATCCAGAAGATAGTTGGGATGGACACAATAAAGAGGAAGTCAGATTTTCAAGTGTTAGAGGATGGGATTTTAAAATTTCGAGGACGATTATGTGTGCCAAATGACGAAGGACTGAAAGAGGAGATCTTGAGTGAAGCTTATCGAAGTCAGTATAGCATCCACCCAAGGAGTACCAAGATGTACTAGAATCTAAGATAGCATTAATGGTGGAATGGTATGAAGAAGGACGTTGTAACATCCTGAAATTCGACTCAATTTCCGGAAATCAATAAAACGAGTCTTATCTATTATTTCATTTTCGCAAGTCTCGCTCGGAACTGATTACTTCCGGGATACTGACCATATGAGAATGGCTAACTAGGATAACGGTACGTGGACCAAGGACCTGATCATGAATTGGACACCGATTCCGAGAAATGACGAGGGAATATTTTGGGCCAAAGTAGGTCGATCTTCGAAAGGTAACGGACTCGATTTGGCCGAGACCAACGATGTACACTCGGATAGCAGTTGATTCTATAAGACCGAACATGCACGTGGCCGACCAGTTCCAAACTTAAACCGAACGATTGTTATATCCGGAACTAGCGATAATTCCTCTTGTTCTCCCGGTAATCGAGGCCGTCACGACTCAGATAACCTTAGGTCGATACGTGTAACCCCTAAACAGCCGCCCGTTAGTAAGAGATTCGAGAATTGAAATTTAACTAGTTTGATCGTGGAATTTGAGGTTGATTTTCAAGAGTTTACTGGTCTAGTTTCGCAAGGACGACGTCAATTTGGGTTGGCCATTTATATAGGGGGTTAATTCGGTCGAAAAATGAAATTTCGGCCCAGAATCGGACGACTAACGACTTTGCCCCTAAGCCCTATTTAGTGTTCCGAATTTCAAGTGATTCATGGGGATTATTTAATGCAAATTAAGGACAAAGAGACAAGGTTTAGTGGAGTGAGCAATGACCCTTTTGCCCCATCAATTATTGGACTTGAAGAATTGTTGGCCTTTGGATCAAGGGTAGGTTAGTCTAGATAGCTAGGATTGTGACATGTGGCACCTACTCCCACCAACTCCACTATAAGCTTTCTCTCTCCCTTGCTCTCTCTTCATTTTCTTCTTGAACAAGCCATCATCTCTCTCTCTCTCCCTTCCTCTCTTCCACGCCGACCACCTCCTTTGCCGTGCACCGCCGCCGGTTCGTCGCTTGCCACCACCTGCGCCGGTTGCACCGTCCACCGCCGCGCCGTTGCTGTGAGCACTGCCACCATCCTCACTATCTCCCTCCCGTGTTCACCCTCTCTCTTTCTCCCGTCGATTTGCCGTTCGTCCGCCGTCACGCCGCCATGCCGCTTGCCCGGAGCGCCGTCGCTGCACGCCGTGACCACCGACTTGCCGTCCGTCCACACCTCAGCCACCCTCGCCAACCCTTTCCCTTTTTCTCTCAACCGCTTGGAGGCCAAACCGCCGTGAGTGTCGTCGCCGTCGTTCATCGCCATGCCGCCACCTCGCGCCGTCGACCACCGTCCACTGTTCCCCTCCGGGCCGCCGTTCGTCTGCCTCTCCCGCTGTGAACCGCCAGCCGTGAGCCCGCTTGCCGCCGCAAGCCGAGTCAGCCTGGAGAGCCGCCGTTCGCCATCGTCCATGACCGTCCGCCATCGCTCATCGGGAATCCCACTGCCGACTTGCCATTCACCGGTAGTTGGCCGCCGTTCCTCGTCTCGATTCGAGTTTAGGTGGGTAAAACCTACTAAACCCTAATTAGGACGATAATGCCCTTTAGATCGGGTTAGGGTGTCGTAGTGGATAATTGATGAGTAATTAGATTGTTTAAGATTGATTATGGATGATTAAGGATTTCCGTTGGATTAGTGAGTGCTGAGAAGAATTGGTGGCTTGATAAATGAATTATAAGGAGGATTAGGGGCCAGGACAAGGCCAATTGGTGGCTGTCCATACCGAAAATCAATGGAGTAAGTGTTGACAAGTTGACAGATTAACTTCATTGAGGTGTCAGGATGGCCTAGGTATTTGATTGGATAATTGTGGTACTCAATTTGGATGATTTGTGTGCTTGGATGTTTATTTGTACTCTGCCATGTCGTGTGATCGTGTGATCGACCTTGTGCGGAGTGTGATTTGGGCAATTGAGCACGTTGTAATGTGGTAAGCTTGAACTCATTGAATTGCGATAATTGGTGCTCTTGTATATTCTACATTGCCCGAGCATAAACATTCATGGCTGCGCATTATGTGTGTGCCGAGTGTGAGGCATGTGATGAAATTTGTGCGAGAATGCGAGTCTGCCATGAGCATGTGATCACCTATAATTGCCCGATGCGCTTGACGCTGGGTTCAGATAAAATTTGGGCAGTGTGCCATGTGATCGCTTATGGCCTTCGGGTCGTGGCCTTCGGGTCGATTCCGTCTTCATGCGCTTTGTAGCAAGACAATGCCCGGTATGTCCGGAAGACGACCAGTCTCTTGCACTTTGTAGCAGGTTTGGTTCATAAGGAGATCGGTATTACGCCTCATGCACTTTGTAGTAGGCTAGAAACACTGGGCCGAGGGCGTTTTTACGCTGGCCACAAAATGTTGTATATAAGTTTGGGCCAGTGGGCCGGGCTAGTGGGCCGTGGAAAGATCAGATAATCAGTTAATCTGTAGAGTATTAGATTATGTGGTGGAATTGCTAGGCATGGTATGGGACGTGCCCAAGTGGTTCCATCTTATAATCCAAATATGCGTGCCTGTACCACATTGATGTATTGACATAGGTAAGAATGCATGGTTGAGTATGTATATGCGTGAAACTCGGTGATGGGTATGTAGTCCAGACATTTACGAGCATGAGCATGCGTATGGCGCACGTGTGACCGTGTATGCCCAAGGATGTGCTTGATTATTACTTTAATCTGCCTAACTTGCAGGGCCATCGGTAAGTACGATCTAGGCCCGAGGGCCTAGGTCAGTGGTTGTTATTTGAGTGAGTTTTGTTCCCGTCAAGAGGTGCATGTTAGCCTAGTTTAGGTTTAGTGGGTTTTTACTTGCTAAGATTCGTCTCACGGTTGAATAACCCAACTTTTCAGACCCCAGACCCTGAAGATGTCGGAGGTGCCAGACGCGCCAGTGCGACATGGGATTCCGCATCATCTCCAGCACACAATGTCAGTTCACCTCATAGGGAATGGGGAGATGTTCCTTAGATATTATACTTTAGTTTGGGTAGACGTAGGGGCCACACATTTTGAGACCCACGAGTATGTGGCTTGGTGCTTTAGGGATATTTTTGGAGAGGAGTACGGACCCCTCCGTTCTATGGATATCCCGTTCAATGGGGAGGGCAAGTTAGATCCGCAATGCCCTAATGGAGACATAGTTAATCCCGATACAGAGATGGAGGTGAACTGGGAGATAGACGAGGGACCTGAGCTAGGAGAGAAGGATGAGGAGTTGGGAGGTGTGGATTTTGAGCCCGAGATTGTCGATCCGGCCCCGAAGTCGATGGACGTGGAGGCAGAGGAACCTATGGAGGTGGACAAGGGCCCGGAGATGGAGACCGAGTCCGAGGCAGTCAGTTCTGATGAGGACCAGGAGATATCCGAGAGTTCTTCGAAGACATCAAGCTCAGACCCCGACTAGGAGCCCTAGGATAGATCCCCTTTCCAATTTAGTGAGGACTGACACTTTTTGGGATTTAGTCCTCCTTTCCCTTATCGATAGTTCTCCCTAGCCACCTCTCCTTTTTGCCTAGTGTGGTGGCTATGATCCGCTTTTGTTGTTGTATCTGGGATTGCATATTTTGGCTGTAAATGGATATTGTAAAAGTTTCTATATATGTATAAAAGTGTATATTTTGTAATCAGTAATTTCTGTTGTGTTGCTCTTGCTCTCATATTGTTTTCTGTACGGGTATTATTATTCGTTTTGCTTCCGCTTGTGCATGATTCTCTGTCTTTGGTGATGGGTCGGCGACGCATCCTGGAGCGTCGCACTCAAATCGACCAAGAGGAGAGATGTGACGCGCCGCAGAGGGTTCGGGGCGTGACAGACGTGGCTAAGCATGTGGCCAAGTGTTTAACGTGCCAACAAGTGAAGGCACAACATTGCAAGCCAGGTAGATTGTTGCGACCGTTGAAGATTCCAAAATGGAAATGGGAGCATATTATGATGGATTTTGTAACGGGATTGCCGTGCAGTCAAAGAGGACATGACTCTATTTGGGTGATAGTGGATCGCTTGACTAAATCAGCGCATTTTCTAGCAGTGCAAAAGGACTTGGAACTGGAAAAGTACACAGAGTTATATGTTCGGCAAATCGTTCGACTTCATGGAGTACCAATGACGATCATTTTGGACCGTGATCCCAGGTTTACTGCCAATTTTTGGAAAAGTCTGCAAGAGGCTTTAGGAATGAGATTACAATTCAGCACGGCCTATCATCCGCAAACAGATTGCCAGATAGAAAGGACGATCCAGACTTTAGAAGATATGCTGAGAGTCTGTGGTTGGACTTCCAAGGCAAATGGGAAGAGCAGTTGCATTTGGTGGAGTTTGCCTACAGCAACAGTTATCAGCAAAGTATTCAGATGGCACCGTTTGAGGCCTTATATGGTAGAGCGTGTAGAACGCCATTGTGCTGGGATGAAGTTGGTGAGAGAAGTATTACTGGTCCAGAGTTGGTGCAACAGACTATGGAAGCCATTAAGATTATTCGAGATAAACTGAGAACAGCTCAGAATCATCAAAAGAGTTATACTAACCGGAGAAGACGACCCTTGGAGTTTCGTGTTGGAGATCATGTATTTCTCAAGATGTCGCCGATGAAATGATTGTCTCGGTTTGGTAAGAAAGGTAAGCTTAGTCCAAGATATGTCTTGCCATTCGAGATATTGGAGAAGATTGGTGACATGGCCTACCGACTTGCTTTGCCTCCCAATCTGTCGCAAGTGCACGACGTGTTCCACGTGTCAATGTTGAGGAAATATGAACTGGATCCGACCCACATTTTGAGATATGAAGAGATAAACGTGGACGATAGAGTGTCGTATGTAGAGAGGCCAGTCAGAATCGAGGATAGAAAGGATCGAGTGATGAGGAATAAGACAATCTCAATGGTTAAGGTTGTTTGGGAGCATCACAATACAGAAGGAGCCACTTGGGAAAGTGAAGAGGCAATACAACGTTTGCACCCCCATTTGTTTGAGTAGAGTAGTGTGGAGTGCAAATTTCGATGACGAAATTTTTGTAAGGGGGGAAGAATTGTAACATCTTGAATTTCGACTCAATTTCCGGAAATCAATAAAACGAGTCTTATCTATTATTTCATTTTCGTAAATCTCACCCGGAGCTGATCACTCCTGGGATACTGACCAAATGGGAATGGCTAACTAGGATAACGGTAGGTGGATCAAGGACCCGATCATGAATTGGACACCGATTCCGAGAAACGACGAGGAAATATTTTGGGCCAACACAGGCCGATTTTCGGAAAGTAACGGACTCGGTTTGGCCGAGGTCAACGATGTACGATCGGATAGCAGGTGATTCTGTAAGACCGAAAGTGCACATGGCCAACCGGTCCTGAACTTAAACCGAATAATCGTGATCTCATGAACTAGTGATAATTCCTCTTGTTCTCCCGGTGATCGAGGCCATCGTGACTCAGACAACCTTAGGTCGATACACGTAACCCCTAAACAGCTGTCCGTTAGTAAGAGATTCGAGAATTGAGATTTAATTAGTTTAATCGTGAAATTTGGTCTGGACTTCAAGATCGATTTTCGAGGGCTTTCAGGACTAGTTTCACTTGGACGACGTCAAAATATAGTGGCCATTTATATAGAGGGTTAGTCCGGTTGAAAAATGAAATTTCGGCCCGGAATCGGACAAATGACGACCTTGCCCTTAAGCCCTAATTAGTGTTCCGAATTTTGGAGTTTTAAGGGGGCAAATTAATTGGTTTTTATGGACAAGAGACAAGGCTATTAGTGGAATGGAGAAATGACCATTTACCCCTTCAATTATTGATGGAGAATGAATATTGGCCATTGGATCAAGGGGTGGACAAGTCTAAGTGCCTAGGATAGTGACACTTGTCACCTACTCCTACCAACTCCCACTATTAAGCCATCACCTTCCCTCTCTCTCTCCTCATTTCTTCTTGAGCAAGCCAAAGACACTCTCTGTTCCTCTCCATTTCCTCTCTTCCTCGCCGGCCGCCACTCCCCTCCGCCGGTTCATCGCCGCCCTCATGCCGGCCACGCCTCACCACCGCTCGCCGCCGCCGTGACACCGCTTTCGCCGCTCGCCTCACCGTCCGTTCGTTCGTTCGCGCCGACCACCATAGCCACCGTTACTGACCCTCATTCCTCTCTCCCGACCACTTAGAGGCCGCCGTTCGCCGTGAGCACCGCCGTGCACCATGAGCCGCCACTCGCCACCGTTGCCGCCGCTCATTTGGAATCCCGTCGCCGATTTACCGTTCACCAGTAGTTGGCCGCCGTTCCCCGTCGTCTTGATTCGAGTTTAGGTGTGTAGAACCTACTAAACCCTAATTAGGACAATAATGCCCTCTAAATCGGGTTTAGGGTGTCGTTAGTGAGTAATTAGTACGATTAAGGGTGATTATGGATTATTGCTTGATTGGTAAGAATCGAGATGACTTTGATGGATGGTCTTGAGGAAATTGAAGTAGATTAGAGGCCGGAGCAAGGCTAATTAGTGGCTGTCTGTGTTGGAAAGTAAGGAATCAAGTGTCGACAAGTTGATGGACTAACTTGATTGAGATGCCAGGATCGCCCGGGTGTTCGATTGGTTTAGTTGTAGTATTCAATTTGGGGTGAATTGTGTGCTATGGTGTTTAATTGTACATTGCCACGTCGTGTGATCGTGTGATCGAAATGTGCGGAGTGTGAATTGGGCAATTGAGCATGTTATGAGGTGAGTTGTTTGAGATCATTATTCGATAATTGATCAGATTTATGCTTATGTAATGATTGGTGCTCCTGTGCATTCCATATTGCCCGAGTATGAACATTCATGGCTGCGCATTATGTGTGTGCCGAGTGTGAGGCATATGATGAAATCTGTGCGAGAATACGTGTCTGCCATGAGTATGTGATCACCCTTAATTGCCCGATGCGCTTGACGCCGGGTTCAGATAAAAATGGGCAGTGTGCCGTGTGATCACTTAAGGCCTTCAGGTCGTGCCCTTCGGGTCGATTCCGTCTTCATGCACTTTGTAGCAAGACGATGCCCGGTGTGTCCGGAAGACAACCAGTCTCATGCACTTTGTAGCATGCTAGAGACACTAGGCCGGGGGCGTTTTTACGCTGGCCACGAAGTGTTGTATATGAGTTTGGGCCAATGGGCCGTGGAAATTAGATAATCTGTAAAGTATTAGATTATATGGTGGAATTGCTAGGCATAGTATGGGACGTGCCTAAGTGGTTCTATCTTATAATCCAAATACGAGCGCTTGTACCACATTGATGCATTGGCATACATAAGAATGCATGGATTGTGTGAGGGTATGCAAGATTCGGTGATTGGCACGTGGTACGAACATTAAAGAGCATGAGCATGCGTATGACGCATGTGTGGCTGTGTATACCTAAGTATGTGCTTGATTATTACTTCAAATTGCCTAACCTGCAAGGTCATCAGTGAGTACGATTTGGGCCCAAGGGCCTAGGTCAGTGGTTGTTATTTGATTGAGTTTTGTTCCCGTCAGGAGGTGGATGTTAGCCTAGTTTAGATTTAGTGGGTTTTTACTTGCTGAGATTCATCTCACAGTTGAATAACCCAACTTTTCAGACCCCAGACCTTGACGATGTCGGAAGTGCCAAATGCACCAGTACGATATGAGATTCCGCTGCACCTCGAGCACACCATGTCGGTCCACCCTATAGGGAATGGGGAAATGTATCTTAGGCATTACACTTTAGTCTGGGTAGATATAGGAGCCACGCATTTTGAGATCCACGAGTACGTGGCCTGGTGTTTTAGAAACCGTTTTGGGAAGGAGTACGGGCCCCTCCGTTCTATGGATATCCCATTCAACGGGGAGGGTGAGCTAGATCTACAGTGCCCTAACGGAGATGTGGTTGACTCCGACTCGGAGATAGATGTGAGCTGGGAGATAGACGAGGAACCTAAGCTAGGAGAGGAAGATGAGGAGTTAGGAGGTGTGGACTTTGAGCTCGAGATTGTGGATCCGGCCCCGGAGCCGATGGATGTGGAGGCAGTGGAGCTGATGGAGGTAGATAAGGACCCAGAGATGGAGACCGAGTCTGAGGCGGTGAGTTCAGATGAGGACCGGGAGCTGTCCGAGAGTTCTTCAGAGACGTCGAGCTCAAACCCCGACTGGAAGCCCTAAGATAGATTCCCTTCCAATTTAGCGAGAACTGACACTTTTTGGATTTAGTCCTCCTTTCCCCTTTTCGTCAATAGTTTTCCCTAGCCGCCTCTCCCCTTTTGGCTAGCGTGGTGGTTGTTACGTGTTATTGCTGTTGTACTTGGGGTTGTATATTTTAGCTGAAAATGGATATTGTAAAGGTTTCCCTATATGTATAACAGTGCATATTTTGTAATCAGTAATTTCTATTGTGATATCCTTGTTCTCATATTATTTTCTGTCCGGGTATTACTATTTGTTCTACTTCCGCTTGTGTATGATTCTCTGTGTTAAGTGTTGGGTCGGCGACACGTCCTGGGATGTCGCACTCAAATTGACCAAGAGGAGGGATGTGGCACGCCGAAGAGGGTGCAGGGCGTGACACTTGGCGTAGAGTACGTGTCTCTTAAGGTCCGTAGCACCTCAATCAAGTATACCTCATGCTCCTTTGGGCTCTTTGAGTATACCAATATATCGTCAATTAATATTATGACGAACCGATCCAAGAACTCCTTAAATACCCGATTCATTAAGTTCATAAAAGTAGCTAGGGCATTAGTTAGATCGGAGGACATCACTATGAATTCATAATACCCGTATCTCATCCGAAAGGCCATCTTAGGGATATCCTCCTTCCTGATCCTTAACTGATGATACCTCGTCCGTAAATCAATCTTAGAAAACATTGAGACTCCTTACAACTGATCGAACAGATCGTCTATCATCAGCAGTGGGTTTTTATTCTTGATGGTCACTTGGTTCAACTGCTAATAGTCAATACACAACCTCAATGTCTCATCCTTCTTGCTTACAATAACACTAGTACTTCTCATGGAGAAGCACTCAGGTGGATAAAACCACTGTCCAATAACTTCTGCATCTGGACTTTTAACTCCTTCAATTCCGATAGGGACATCCAGTACGACACCTTCGATATTGGCTTAGTACCTAAGGCCAACTCGATTACAAATTCCACTTCCCTTTCTAGTGGCAAACCCAGCAATTCCTGACGAAAGACTTCGAGAAAATCTCACAACACGGATATCTCTTCCAATTTTGGCTCCGCTACTATCGGATCAACCACATTCACCAAATTCCCCTAACAACCCTCATCTAATAGCTTGGTCACCTCAAGCGAGGAAATCCAAAGGATCGAGATTCCTCCTCGATTTCCCATGAATTGAAATCTGGGGCATCCAATTGGGTTAAATTGGATTACTCTACTACTACAATCCAACACGGCTTTCTGCTTAACCAGCCAATCCATCCCGATAATTATGTCAAAATTGAATATGGCCAATACTGCCAAGTCTATCCTTTCTTCTTGCTCCAAATCACTATTTTACAGTTAGGACACCCTAACGAGACTAACACCCTATCATTCATCGGGTCATCACACAAATCATAACCTCAAGCAACACCGGTTCAATTTCAACTAATCTAACAAACTGTTCTGATATAAACGAGTAGATAGCCCCTGGATTAAACAAGGCGTACGTAGCATGATCACAGAGAGAGACCGTACCTGTGACCATGCCTAACATGTCCTCAGCCTCCCTTTGCGCCATCGCATACACCCTTCCTTGCACTAGCGGTCTGCTCTGAATAACTGGTGGGGGATTCCCTATTTGATTTCCACCCTAGGGCTGCTGTGGTTGCATCGGCGGTCCTACGGAGCGTTGAGGGTAGTTCCTTATTTGGTGGTCTAAGCTCCCACACCTAAAACAAGCTCTAAACCGATTCTGTGAGTGGTTTGGCTTCCCTATGTTCTTCTTCACTGGAGGGACAAATCGCCTGTTTCCTGCCATTGGTTTCTTCCTGAAATAGCGGTTGTCCCTAGTCTGGGCGAACCGCGATCCAGAAGCGGCGGCCTTGTCCATTTGGTCTCTCTTGATCGCTTGAGCGCGCTCGTACATCTCTCTATAGTCTCGGATGTTAAGCGAAATCATCTGACTTCGAAGATCTGGCTTCAGCCCATCTCGGAACCTTCGGACCTTATCCATCAGGTCCTCAACCATCCTAGGCGCGAACTTCGACAGCCTTGCGAATTCTACCTCATATTGGTCCATAGACATTAATCCTTAGTGAAATCTCATGAACTCCGCTAACTTCCTTTCTCGGGCACTCTCTGAGAAGTACTTCCCATAAAAATTTTCTGTAAACACAGCCCAAGTTTGGGCGATACCCTCCGGAAATACTCTTCCCCTGGTGGCTTTCCACTAGTCATTAGCAATCTCCTGTAGCTGATATACCGCCAATGTCACATTTTCAGTCTAACATCTTGAATTTTGACTTATTTCTGGACCAATAAAGTGCATATTAATTCTCGTTTAATTTTAGTGAGTGTCGCCCGGACTTGATCAATCACGGGATACTAACCCAATAGGAATGGCTAACTAGGAAATGGTACGTGGACCGAGGACCCGATCGCTGATTGGGCACAGATTTCGGGAAACTCTAAGGAAGTATTTTGGGCCAATATGGGCCAATCTTAGGTGGGTGATGGATTTGATTTGGCCAATGACGCACGATTGGATCGCGGGTGATTCCGCATGACCGAGAGTGCACGTGGCGAACAAATCTCAAACTAAAACCGAATGATCACGACCTCCGGAACTAGTGATTGTAACATCTCGAAATTCGACTCAATTTTCGAAAATCAATAAAACGAGTCTTATCTATTATTTCATTTTCGTAAGTCTCACCCAGAGCTGATCACTCTCGGGATACTGACCAGATGGAAATGGCTAACTAGGATAACGGTACGTGGACCAAGGACCCAATTGTGAATTAGACACCGATTCCGAGAAACGACGAAGGAATATTTTAGGCCAAAGTAGGTCGATCTTCGGAAGGTAACGGACTCGATTTGGCCGAGGCCAATGATGTACACTCGGATAGCAAGTGATTTTGTAAGACCGAACGTGCACATGGCGGACCAGTCCCGAACTTAAATCGAACAATCGTTATCTCCGGAACTAGCGATAATTCCTCTCGTTCTCCCGATAATCAAGGCCGTCACGACTCAGATAACCTTAGGTCGATATGCGTAACCCCTAAACAGCCGCTCGTTAGTAAGAGATTCGAGAATTGAAATTTAACTAGTTTGATCGTGGAATTTGATTCGGACTTTGAGGTTAATTTTCGAGGGTTTACTGGTCTAGTTTCGCAAGGTCGACATCAATTTGGGTTGTCCATTTATATAGAGGGTTAGTCCGGTCGAAAATGGAATTTCGGCCAGAAATCAGACAAATGACGACTTTGCCCTTAAGCCCTATTTAGTGTTCCGAATTTCAAGTGATTTAAGGGGATTAATTAATGCAAATTAAGGACAAGTGACAAGATGTTAATGGAGTGAACAAAGACCACATTACCCCTCAATAATTGATCTAGAAGAGTTGGTGTCCATTGGATCAAGGGTAGGTTTGTCTAGTGCTTTGGATGAGTGACATGTGAGACCTACTCCCACCAACCCCATTATAAACCATCACCTCTTCTCTCTCTCTCCTCATTTTTCTTCATCTCCAAGCCAAGCTCCCTTTCTCTCTCTCTCTCTCTCTCCCTTCCTTTTCATGCCGGCCACCCCTCTCCCGCCGGTTCGCCGTTCGTCGCCCTCACGCCGGCCGCACCTCACCGCCACTCTCCGCCGCCGTGTCACCACCTACGCCGTCCACCTCACCGCCACTCTTTCTCTCTCCGTGCTCTCTCTCTCTCTCTCTTCTCGACCATGCAACTGCCGTGACCGTCCGCCCGCCGTTGCTCGCCGTCATGTCGCCGTGCCGCTCACTCGATTTGTCGCCGCCGCACGTCGTGACCGCCGACTCACCGTCCGTCCGCATCGACCACCACAGCCACCCTCTTCGGCCCTCATTCCTCTCTCTCAGCCGCTTGGAGGCCAAGCCACCGTGAGCCCGTCGCCGCCGTTCACCGCCGCACCGCCGTCTCACGCCGTTGACCACCGCCGCCGTTCATCCGTCTCCCTCACGGTGAGCCGCCAACCGTGTCAGCCCGGAGAGCCGTCGCTCGCCGCCATCCGTGACAGACCACTGCCATTCATCGGGAATCCCGCCGCCGACTTGCCGTTCACCGGTAGTTGGCCGCCGTTCCTCGTCATCCCGATTCGAGTTTGGGTGGGTAAAACCTACTAAACCCTAATTAGGACAATAATATCGTTAGATCGGGATAGGGTATTGTTAGTGAGCAATTAGTTGATAATTAGGTTGATTAGGGTTGATTAAGATTGATTATGGATTTATGGTTGATTAGTAAGAACCGAGGTGACATTGATGGATGGTCTAGAGGAAATTGAAGTGGATTTGAGGCCGGGATAGGGCTAATTGGTGGCTGTCCATATCGGAAATCAATAGATTAAGTGTTGACAAGTTGATGGATTAGCTCGATTGAGGTGTCGGGATGGCCCGGATAGTTGATTAGATAGTCGTGGTATTCCATTTGAGTGATTTGGGTGCCTTGGTATTTATTTGTACTCTGCCATGTCGTGTGATTGACTTTGTGCAGAGTGTGATTTGGGCAATGGAGCATGTTTTGATGTGGTTAGCTTGGGCTCATTGATTGGTAATAATTGAACTCGCATATATGTAATGATTAGTACTCTTGTGCATTTCATATTGCCCGAGTATGAGCATTCATGGTTGTGCATTGTGTATGCCGAGTGTGAGGCATGTGATGAGATCTGTGCAAGAATGCGTGTCTGCCATAAGCATGTGATCACCCTTAATTGCCCGATGCGCTTGACGCCGGGTTCAGATAAAATTTGGGCAATGTGCCGTGTGATCACTTAAGGCCTTCAGATCGTGGCCTTTGGGTCGATTTTGTCTTCATGCACTTTGTAATAAGACGATGCCTGGTGTGTCCGGAAGACGACCAGTCTCATGCACTTTGTAACAAGCTTGGTTCGTAAGGAGATCGGTGTTGCACCTCATGCACTTTGTAGCAAGCTAGAGACACTGGGCCGGGGGCATTTTTACGCTGGCCACGAAGTGTTGTATATGAGTTTGGGCCAGTGGGCCGTGGAAATCAGATAATCTGTAGAGTAATAGATTATGTGGTGGAATTGCTAGGTATGGTATGGGATGTGCCCAAGTGGTTCCATCTTATAATCCGAATACGGGCGCTTGTACCACATTGATGCATTGGCATACATAAGAATGCATGGACAAGTATGAATATGTGTGAAACTCGATGATTAGCATGTGACATGAACACTTACGAGCATGAGCATGCGTATGACGCACGTGTGATCGTGTATGCCTGAGTTTGTGCTTGACTATCACTTTAAATTGCCTAACCTGCAGGGTCATCAGTAAGTGCGATCTGGGCCCGAGGGCCTAGGTCCGTGGTTGTGATTTGATTGAGTTTTGTTTCCGTCAGGAGGTGCATGTTAGCGTAGTTTAGGTTTAGTGGGTTTTTACTTGCTGAGATTCGTCTTACAGTTGAATAATCCAATTTTTCATACTCCAGACCCTGACGATGTTGGAGGTGCTAGATGCACCGGTGCGACATGCGATTCCGCAGCATCTCGAGCACACCATGTCGGTTCACCCCATAGGGAATGGGGAAATGTTCCTTAAACATTATACTTTAATTTGGGTAGATGTAGAGGCCACACATTTTGAGACCCATGAGTATGTGGCCTGGTGTTTTAGAGACCGTTTTGGGGATGAGTATGGGCCCCTCCGTTCTATGGATATCCCGTTCAACGAAGAGGGCGAGCTAGATCCGCAGTGCCCTAATGGAGACATAGTTGACCCTGATGCGGAGATGGAGGTGAGCTGGGAGATAGACGAGGGACCTGAGCTAGGAGAGGAGGATGAGGAGCTAGGAGGTGTGGACTTTGAGCCTGAGATTGTCGATCCGGCCCCGGAGCCGATGGACATAGAGGCAGTGGAGCCTATGGAGGTAAATAGGGATCCTGCGACGGAGATCGAGTATAAGGCGATGAGTTCGGACGAGGACCAGGAGCTATCCGAGAGTGCTTCAGAGACGTCGAGCTCAGACCCCGACTGGGAGCCCTAGGATAGATTCCCCTTCTAGTGTAGTGAGGACTGACACTTTTTGGGATTTAGTCATCCTTTCCCTTGTCAATTGTTCTCCCTAGTTGCCTCTCCTTTTTGCCTAGTGTGGTGGCTGTGATCCGCTTTTGCTGTTGTATCTGGGATTGTATATTTTGGTTGTAAATGGATATTGTAAAGGCTTTCCTTATATGTATAAAAGCGTATATTTTTGGAATCAGTTATTTTTGTTGTGTTGCCCTTGTTCTCATATTGTTTTCTGTCCGGGTATTATTCTTTGTTCTGCTTCTGCTTGTGTATGAATCTCTGTGTTGGGTGATGGGTCGGCGACGCGTCATGGGACGTCGCACTCAAATCGACCAAGAGGAGGGATGTGGCGCACCACAGAGGGTGCAGGGCGTGACAGTGATAATTCCTCGCGTTCTCCCGAGAATCAAGGCTATTGCGACACGGACAACCCTAAGTCGATACGCGTAACCCCTAAACAACCGCTCGTTAGTGAGAGGCCCTAAAATTTTAAAATGAGCGAATTTAATCATGTAATTGGACCCGAATCTCGACGTCGAAATTTCGTGGACGTTTACGATTATTTTTCTAGGCCAACGTCATTTTAGAGTGGCCACATATGTTTGGAGTGGGTGTGGTCAAAAAATGTGATTTCGGCCTAGAAGTGCAAAATTACGGTTTTGCCTCTCCAGACTTTGAAGTTAATGTCTGGAGTCGTAGGCAATTACTTTTCGTGGCCAATGTCGTTTTGGTGTGGCCACATACATTCTGGGATAGTATAGTCGAAAATTGAAATTTCGGTCGAAATTGGAAAAATTGATGTTTTTGTCCCCGGACTTCGATGGCGATTTTCAAGGACTTGCGCGATAAATTTCGTGATTCTGACGCCATATTATGTTGGCCACACATATTTGGGATAAGTACGGGCGAAAAATGGAATTTCGCTCTAAGACCGAAAAATTACCAAAATGCCCCCGTGCCCAATTTTCACTATTCCGAATTTTGGATCAATTTTTAGCAATAATTGAGGATTAAGTAAGTGGATAATTGTTAGGATTCATTGAATTACCAAATTACCCTTGCATTATTGGATGACGACAAATGGGGACCTTTAGATCAAGGGTAAAATGGTCCAATTCCTTGGATTAAGGACACATGGATTCCACTTCCCCAATTCCTTTTACCAACTTGGACTAGTATCTCTCTCTCCTTACACTCTCACCCGGCCATTTTCCTTCCCTTCCACGATTGTCCCCTTTTCCTCTGTTTCGTCCACCACTCGGCCGCTTGAGGCACGCCCACCTGAGTTACGCGCCATCGCACGCCGCCGGGACGCCGCTGCTGCCTTGTCCGATCGTGACCACCATCATCCTCAGCCGACCATCCCATTTCACTCTCTTCTCTTTTGGACTGAACCACCGTCCCTATTGCCATACACCATCGGGAGGCCGACCACGGCGGAGCGCCGTAGCCGTAGACGCCGTCACCGATTCCATCGCTTGTCGGTGATTGGCCGCTCGTTTCCATCGACTCAAATCGATTTAGGCGAGTATAAATCCCTAAACCCCAAACTAGTTTAATTGTGCAATTTAGGGGTAAATTAGGGGTTAATTAGGCTTAATTATGGTCTAAATAGGTTTGATTATGTGTGGGATGATTAGGGGTTGTAATTAGAGCCTAATGGAGTGATTTAGGCGTGGTTAGTGTCAAAAATGGGTGCTGCCCTGGTACTGTTCACACAGAACCGAAAATGCACTAAATTGCCTAAGTTGAGAATTAAATGGGTTTGTGAGTAATGGCTTGAATTTAGGCAATTTAGTAACTGATAAGGACTTGTTCAAATCCTATTAGGTGACACCATGTCTATGAGGATGACGACTGAGATTGGTTCGTCCATGGCGGGCCGTAGACACCGTGAATTGCATTGATATGAATGCGTGGAATAAGTGCCGAGTTTAAGTGGACTAAAATGGAATGAATTGTACGTACTGATAATGCATTGAATTCGTCAAATTTATGAATAATTGTACTTGGCATATTGGCATTGATAATTGGCTTGGATTCCATTTCTCGTGATTTCGTTATTAGTGTTTCAATATGATTGAAATTGCGAGTGCTAAAAGATGCACGTACCTAATGTGACTAAGTTATTGGCCTTCGGGTTGGGCCTTCGGGTCGTTTTAAATTGTGGCCTTCGGGTCGGAATAAACTGTGGCCTTCGAGTCGGGCCTACGGGTCGGTTTATTACTGAAAGTGGCCTTCGAGTCGTGGCCTTTGGGTCGGTTTATCTGTGGCCTTCGGGTCGGAATAATTGTGCATGTTTGATAATTCGTACGTGATTATTGTGGATAAATGCCTAACCTGCAGGGTCAGTTGTATGCTCTATCTAGGCCTAAGGGCTTGGGTCAATTGTTTGTACTGTTGCATGGTTTGTATGTTTGCCTGTCAGGATATGCATATTAGCCTAGTTTCGGTTTAGGGGTTGTTACTTGCTGAGTTTTATCTCACGGTTGTTGGAAAATCGACGTTTTAGAACCCCGGCAGTAAGGATGGCAGAGGCGCCGATCCGTTTTGGGATTCCCCACTTTATTGAGAAGACTATGTTCGTGCATCCAGTGGGGGACGGGAATATGTACATTAGATATTATACCTTAGTATGGGTAGATGTTGGGGAGTTAGTATCGGAGACCCATGAATATGTAGCGTGGTGCTATAGGACGCATAATGGAGAAGAGACCAGGCCCCTTCAAACTTTTGATGTCCCGTTTAACGGGTAGGGTCAAGTGGACTCGCAGTGCCCCGATGGACAGGTGGTAGATCTCGATACTTTAGGAGACGAGAGCTTGAGCTCCGAAGGCACACCTGTGGTGTACGAGTCTAACGAGGCTGAGCCAATGGACGTGGAGCCGGATGATGATGAGCTTGACCAGTTTATGGAAGAGAATGATGAGCATGAGGACATAGACGTGGAGGACGAATTCAAGGATGCGGAGTCCGAGTTAGACTCGTTAGGTTCTGATGAGGAGTTGCCTGATAGTTCTTCATCATCAGAGTTTTCCGGTTCTGACTCGGACTGGGCCCCATAGGTTGACTTTGTTGGCAGATAGAGCGGACTGCACTTTTTTGACTGAAGTCCGCCTTAACTCAGTAACCCTTGGCCACTGACCCTTTTTGACTTTGGTGGCCATTAATCTTTTGGTGGTTTGTAGTACTCCCTGTGAGGATATTGTATCTACCCTTAATAGTAATGAAATGTATATGTTTTTTTTTAGCTGATGGATTTCTTATTCAGTGCTGCTCATGGTTATCTTACTTGTTGTACGGGTGTGTATATATATATATATATATATACACACACGTTGCTTTCGCTTGTGATTCGAACTCTGCGCATTGGGTTTCGGATCAGCGACACGTCCTAGAACGTCGCAACAAATTCGCCCTTCACATGGGATACTTACGCTTCATGGGGTACGGGGTGTGACACGATGCACCCCAACACTTCGAAGGCCTTCTCCAGTTCCTCCACCCAATGCGGCACGGCCTCGGAGTTTCCTTTCCCATCGAACTTTGGCGGCTTCAACTTCAGGAATTTTTCCACCAACTAGTGCATCTGCCTATTCACAATCGCTTGGGCCTATCCATGGTTGGCCTGATTCCCATTGACAGCAGCAGCAGCTGCGACCTCAGCAGCCTGGGCAATGTTGGCAGCCCTCTCCTGAGCTTGCCTGCCCATCAAATGCCCTATCTCTTGTAGTATCTGAATGACCTCGTCGAGTCTTGGGTCTCTCACCTCTTGAGCCCCCGTGCTCCACTGTCCTCGATTTCCCATTCCTCTCTCATCCTTACGGTTCTCCTCACTACTCAACTACCTGCTATAATTCTACTCAGGAATTAAAGACCTAAGCCAAACTATACCAGCCTAAGGTCCTAGGCAGGGAATCACAACAACAATCATATAGCAGGCGGTCAAACACAAACAACAAGAGGCCACGACGAAGAGATGTGTACTTACCTCAAGTCCTGCTGCACCTGCACTTTACGGGTCAATTCCAAACAATCATTCATTCAATGAAATCAAACAATCTGGAGGTACACGTAGCACACAAGACTCTCTATTAGCTACCCAAGTTTATCTCTCCTTATCACTCCAGGCTTCAACTGAATTAGACCGAGCTAACCTTGCTCTGATACCAGATCGAACGGGAGATATCATGCCCCGAACCCTACGGCACGCGATATCTCACCTCGGTCGTGTTTGTGCGATGCCCCAGGACGCGATGCCGACCCAAAACCCAAAATAGAAAATAATACACATGCGGAAGCAAACAACACTCGTACAACATAAAACAATGACCAATGATAGCAAACAACAACCGATGTAAATACACACTTGCATTAATACAAAGCATTTACAATATCCATTACAATAGAACTATACATATAAATTAAAAAGCGGGTCAACGGCCACTAACGACAAAAAGGGGTAGGTGGCTCGGGTGATCAGGTACTAACTCCAACTGGGCACTTTCCAAAAAATGTCGGTCCCCGTGCTAACTAAGCTCTAAGGCTAAACCAATCCTAGGGTTCCCAATCCGGGTCGTATCTCGACAACTCAAACGAGCTCTCAAACGGTTCAAACTCGGAATCCATAGATCCCCTCTCGAACTCGATCTCCGACGACTCCTCTTTTGGATCAACCTCTGGTTCCAGCTCCATAGGCTCCTGCTCTAGATCGGACTCCCACTCCATCGGATCCTCTCTGTCCTCGGACTCGGTATCCATCCCAATAATGATTGGCAGGGGGTCGGAATCTGTCTCGGACGCGGCATCGTGGCTTACCATTTCCCCGTCGACTGCGAACGGGTCCTACTAGGCTTACATATCAATTGGGACCTTAAAGGTTCTAAAGGGTCCGTAGAAACCGGTCTCGTCCCGATAGCATCAACAGAGGTAGGAATGGGTCTTGAGCTGTGGCCTGCCCTCATCGACCTATACTATAGTGTAATACTTAATATATACCTCCCCGTTCCAATCGGGATACTCGGTTACCGAACTGTCTATATGGTCCGGGATCCCAAAACGGACTAGTATTCCTGCCATCCTCAGGGTCGAGGGTTTGAAAATATGGGGTTTTAACAATCATGAAAATAAATCTCAGCGAGTAGGCCCCCTAAACCTAGACTAGGCTATCATGCACCTCCAGATAAGCTACTAATCAAACAACAACATAGTACTCAAATGACTTAGGCCCTCGGGCCCAAATCACGCAGGTTCTTGACCTTGCAGGTTAGGTACATAACCATAATAGTACAGAACCAATTGCAAAGCAACTACACCAACACTTGGCCACAACACATGCCATGCACATGATTACACTCATCGCATGCTTACTGATACTATGCATATGCTCATGCTCATTAATGCATACTTGCACACGTGCTAATTTCTCAATTCACCTCTGACCCGCGTAAAACACATCAGGTCTATCATTCTTCAATCAGTCTCCAGCCCGTGTAAAACGCATCAAGCTCATAACACAACCCACGTGTGGGACACCTCAAGTTAGCCACCTTCCGGTAATTTAGGCATTTCATATTCAGGACACAACCCGCGTAAAACGCATCAGGTCGGCTAGCCACTGGGATTACAGGCATCGTCCCGCATAAAAGGCATCAGGACGGGTTCAATACCCCGCATAAAATGAATCAGGGCTTTATGTGATCACACGTACACATTTACCAATTATTATATAAACCCCGTGTAAAACACATTAGGGCAATTTAGGTGATCACATGCTTAATGTCATATGCGCATACCCATATGATTCACATGCTATGCTAATGCTCAGTATGCATAATGCGTGGCCAAATCATCTAAACTTCGGGCATCAATTACAACCACAATAGTCCTTCAATTTAACATGCTAGCATGCCCAATTAACCAATCCAATTCATTGAGCCACGGTCCACAATTGGCATACATAATCATGCGACTAAATCATCGAAGCCATGTGAACCTATGGCTCCTAATGTTCCTCAAGCTTTGGCCACACTAAACAACATGGCATTTCACAAATAATCCCTAAATCACATATAAATCAGCCATTACACAATCCAATCACTTACACATGGCAATTCACATAAAACCATTAATTGGCCAAATATGTAACATTCCGAATTTCGACTCAATTTCCGGAAATCAATAAAACGAGTCTTATTTGTTATTTCATTTCGTAAGTCTCGCCCGGAGCTGATCACTCCTGGGATACTGACCAGATGGGAATGGCTAACTAGGATAACGGTACGTGGACGAAGGACCCGATCGTGAACGGGACATCAATTTCGAGAAACGACGAGGAAATATTTTGGGCTAAGTAGATCGATCTTCGGAAGGCAACGGACTCGGTCCGACCGAGGCCAACGATGTACGATCGGATAGCAGGTGATTCTGCATGACCGAAAGTGCACGTGGTCGACCAGTCCCGAACTTAACCCGAACGATTGTTATCTTCGGAACTAGCGATAATTCCTCTCGTTCTCCCGGTAATCGAGGCCGTCACGACTCGGATAACCTTAGGTCAATACGCGTAACCCCTAAACAGTCGCCCGTTAGTATGAGATTCAGAAATTGAAATTTAACTAGTTGAATCGTGAAATTTGATCCGGACTTCGAGGTTGATTTTCGAGGGTTTACTGGTTTAGTTTCGCAATGACGACGTCAATTTGGGTTGGCCATTTATATAGGGGTTTAGTCTGGTCGAAAAATGGAAATTCGGCCCGGAATTGGACAAAAGACGACTTTGCCCCTAAGCCTAGAATAGTGTTCCGAATTTGAGGTTTTTAGTGGTGGTTTATTAATTAGTTTTTAAGTGGATAATGGGTCTTGAGTTAGTGGGGTTAGTAATTACCTTGGTGCCCTTCAATTATTGGTGGAGAGTGGTTTTTAGCCATTAGATCTAAGGGTGAGTTGTCCTAAGCCTTGGATGAGTGACACTTGTCACCTAATCCCTAACCACTCCACTATAAACCCATCATCTTCTCTCTCTCTCTTCATTCTAGCTTCTCCTTCAAGCCAAGTCCCTCTCTCTTTTCTCTCTCTCTCCCTCTCGGCCGTGGGGTTGCCGGACCACCCACCGCCGCCGTCCGCCGTTCCACCGCACGGAGAGCCGCCGTTTGCCGTTCACGCCTAGCCGCCACCTCGCCAATCGTTCCTCTCTCCCCCTTGGCCGTTTAGAGGCCGTGAGCCCGCGAACCGCCGTTTGGAGGTCGCCGCCGTTAGCCGCCAATCCTCGGGAATCCGCCGCCGATTCACCGTTCACCGGTCGTTGGCCGCCGTTCCCCGTTGTCGTAGAACCAAATTTAAGTGAGTATTACCCCCTAAACCC
Source organism: Syzygium aromaticum (assembly GCA_024500025.1). Lineage (NCBI taxonomy): Eukaryota > Viridiplantae > Streptophyta > Magnoliopsida > Myrtales > Myrtaceae > Syzygium > Syzygium aromaticum. The sequence continues at coordinate 13,240,832 of CM044886.1, forward strand.
TAATTAGGACGATTATGCCCTTTAGATCGGGATTAGTTGTAGTTAGCAATTGATTAGGGTGATTATGATGGATTATGGAATATTGCTTGATTGGAAATGTGTGGGGATCATGTTATTGGTTGTTTGAGGATTAATTGGAGTGAATTGGAGGATGAAAAGAGGTCTAGTAGTGGCTGTCCATAGGAGAAATCAAGGGATCAAGTGTCGATTTGTTGCCGGATTAACTTGATTGAGGCGTTAGAATTGCCCGGGTGATTGATCGATTGGTTGGCATGCTTGAATTGGTTGATTTATATGCAATGAGGATTCAATTAAACCTTGTCACGTCGCTTGATCGTGTGATCGAAATGTGCGGATTGTGACTTGAGCTATGAACACGTTAGAGGATGATTTATCGGGCACGTTGATTGGTTTTGACTTGAAATGTGTTCATGAATTGTTTGGTGCTCATGTATATCACATATCGCCCGAGCATGAGCATTCATGGCTGCGCATTACGTGTGTGCCGAGTGTGAGGCATGTGATGGAATTGGGTGAGAATGCGGGTCTGCCATGAGCATGTGATCACGTGTAATTGCCCGTTGCGTTTGTCGCCGGGTTCAGATAAAAATTGGGCAAGTGTGCCGTGTGATCACTTAAGGCCTTCGGGTCGTGGCCTTCGGGCCAATTCCGTCTTCATGCACTTTGGAGCAAGACGATGCCCGGTGTGTCCGGATGACGACCAGACTCATGTAGGCTTGGTTCGTAGGAGATCGGTGTTGCGCCTGATGCGTTTAACGCGGGCTAGAGACACTGGACCGGGGGCGTTTTTACGCTGGCCACGAAGTGTTGTTATTGGGCCAGAGGCCGGGCTATTGAGCCGTTGAGAGATAAGATAATGAATAAATTATTAAGTATTAGATTATGTGGTGGAATTGTTGGGCATGGTATGGGACGTGTCTGAGCGGTTCCATCTTATAATCCAAATACGCGCGCATGTATTACATCGATGCATTGGCACGTATAGGAGCGCATGGACAGTTGTGATCGCTTGTGATACTCGGTGATGAGCTTGTGATCTAACATTTGAGAGCCTGAGCATGCGTATGACGCAAGTGTGGATGTGCATGCCGAGGATGTGATTGATCATTATATTAAATTGCCTAACCCGCAGGGTCGACGGTAAGTACGATCTGGGCCCGAGGGCCTAGGTCAGTGATTGTTGCTTGATTTAGTTTTGTTCTCGTCGGGAGGTGCATGTTAGCCTAGTTTAGGTTTAGTGGGCTTTTACTTGCTGAGATTCGTCTCACGGTTGAAAAACCCAACCTTTCAGACCCCAGACCTTGACGATGCTGCAGGAGCCGGAGGTACCAGTGCGATATGGGATCCCTCAAAATTTGGAGCATACCATGTCGGTTCACCCCATAGGGAATGGGGAGATGTATTTGAGACACTATACCCTAGTTGTAGTAGATGTAGGGACCACCCATTATGAGACGCACGAGTATGTAGCTTGGTGCTTTCGAGACCGGTTCGGGGAGGAGTATGGACCCCTTCGTTCCATGGACGTTCCGTTTACCGGAGAGGGTCAGTTAGACCCTCAATGTCCCGATGGGGACATAGTCGATCCCGATTCAGACATGGAGGTGAGTTGGGAGATTGACGAGGGACCGGAGTTAGGAGAGGAAGATGAGGAGCTAGGAGGAGTCGACTATGAGCCTGAGATCGTCGATCCGGCCCCGGAGCCGATGGATGTGGAGGTCGAGGAGCCGATGGAGGTTGATGAGGACCCGGAGATGGAGATCGAGTCCGAGGCAGCCAGTTCAGACGATGACCAGGAGTTTTCCGAGAGTTCGTCGGAGGCGTCGAGTTCGGACCCCGACTGGGAGCCCTAGGATAGATTCCCTCTCCTAGTAGACCGAGGACTGACATTTTTTGGGATTTAGTCCTCCTTAGCCACCTCTCCTTTTTTGACCAGTGTGGTGGCCGTGGCCCGCTTTTGTTGTATGTATCTTGGGTCTGTGTATTTGGTTTGTAAATGGATATTGTAAAAGCTTTTGCATATATGAAAGTGTATATTTTGTATACAATAATTTCTATGATGCTATCCTTGTTCTCATATTGTATTATGTCTGGGTATTGGTATTACTGTTTTGCTTCCGCTTGTGTATGATCTCTGTGTTGGGTGTTGGGTCGGCGACGCTTCCTGGGACGTCGCACTCATATCGACCAAGAAGGAGGGATGTGGCGCGTCGCGGAGGACGCGGGGCGTGACAATATAAGGTCTAGATAATCCCCATCATGGACAACCACTAATCAGGTCGTTCTAAGCCTGTAAATCACCCTCAAATCAGCACATTAGGCCACTTTAATCACCTCATTATCAAGCCTAATCATCCACCAACAATTAACCCCTAAAATACCCTAATTAAACCCTAAATTCATCTAGAAATGCAAACTAACCTAATTAGGGTTTACGGTTGTACTCACCAAGGTTCCTAAGCTCCTAGTGTGGCTGAACAAAGGGAAGAGATGGGCTAGACGGTGACCAGCTCATACGGGTTTAGCAGCGGCACTCCGGCAATCCTCATGACGGCAGACGGCGGACGGCAGCGGCAACTCTTGACTGACCTCACATGGCGAAGGGGGTGACGGTGATGGTGGCGGAACGGAATGAGAGAGATGAGGTCAGCTGGGGTGGTGGCGCAGGCGAACGGGCGATCGGCGACGGTGGTGCTCGGACGGTGGTTCTAGTGAGCTGGTGGGCTAGTGGTGGTGACGGAATGAGAAGGACAGAGAGAGTGATGGTCGGGTGGTGGTGAGGCGGTGGCTAGTGTGGATGGCAGACTGAAGGTGGTGGCGCGCTCGGGTGGTGGCGGCGTGTGGCCACTACTGGTGGTGCTCCGGCTAGTTTCTTACATGAGGGAGAAGAGAGAATGGAGAGAAATTGAGGGAGTGATGGCTGGCCAAGGGGGAAATGAGGGGAGAGAGAGATTGAGAGGGAGTTTTGTGCAAAATGGTGAGTGGGGGTGGTTGACCCACTCCACTACCAATGTCCATCTTGGCCATCCCACTAACCATTTGATCTAATGGCCAAGATTTGAGCACCATCATTCAAATCCAAATCCAATGACTCAAAATGATTCTTGCACAAAATATCCAGGGGTAGTTTGGGGATAAGCAAAGGTGATGGGGGGCTTCTTTGTCCGAGATTTTCGGGCACTAATGGGCTGAACAAGTCCAATTAATTCTCCAAAAATTCGGAACTAAGGCATGGGGCGTAGGGGCAAATTGGTAATTTTCCGTTCCCTAGCCAAAATTCCATCTTTCGACCCCACCGATCCCAAATATGATTGGCCACATTAATACGACGTTGTCCTTGCTAAAATAGTCGCGTAACGTCCATGAAATTCGACGCTCAAGTCCGAATCCAATTCAACGATCAATTTCGCTCAATTATAATTTTAGCGTCTCTTATTAACGAGTAGTTGTTTAGGGGTTACGCATATTGTCACGCCCCGCGCCCTCCGCGACGCGCCACATCCCTCCTTCTAGGTCGATATGAGTGCGACGTCCCAAGAAGCGTCGCCGACCCAACACCCAACACAGAGATCATACACAAGCGAAAGCAGATCGAATAATAATAATACCCAGACATAAAACAATATGAAAACAAGAGTAGCACGACAGAAACTACTGATTACAAAATATACACTTTCATATATGCAAAAGCTTTTACAATATCCATTTACAAACCAAATACACAAACCCAAGATACACACAACAAAAGCGGGCCACGGCCACCACACTGGTCAAAAAGGGAGAGGTGGCTAAGGAGGACTAGGTCTCAAAAAGTGTCAGTCCTCGGTCTACTAGGAGAGGGAATCTATCCTAGGGCTCCCAGTCGGGATCGGAACCCGATGCCTCCGACGAACTCTCGGAAAACTCCTGGTCATCGTCTGAACTGGCTGCCTCGGACTCGATCTCCATCTCCGGGTCCTCATCAACCTCCATCGGCTCCTCGAACTCCACATCCATCGGCTCCGGGGCCGGATCAACGATCTCGGGCTCATAGTCGACTCCTCCTAGCTCTTCATTCTCCTCTCCTAACTCCGGTCCCTCGTCAATCTCCCAACTCACCTCCATGTCTGAATCGGGATCGACTATGTCCCCATCGGGACACTGAGGGTCTAACTGACCCTCTCCGGTAAACGGAACATCCATGGAACGAAGGGGTCCATACTCCTCCCCGAACCGGTCTCGAAAGCACCAAGCTACATACTCGTGCATCTCGTAATGGGTGGTCCCTACATCTACTACAACTAGGGTATAATGTCTCAAATACATCTCCCCATTCCCTATGGGGTGCACCGACATGGTATGCTCCAAATGCTGAGGGATCCCATATCGCACCGGCACCTCCGGCTCCTGCGGCATCGTCAAGGTCTGGGATCTGAAAGGTTGGGTTTTTCAACCGTGAGACGAATCTCAGCAAGTAAAAACCCACTAAACCTAAACTAGGCTAACATGCACCTCCCGACGAGAACAAAACTAAATCAAGCAACAATCACTGACCTAGGCCCTCGGGCCCAGATCGTACTTACCGTCGACCCTGCAGGTTAGGCAATTTAATATAATGATCAATCACATCCTCGGCATGCAAATCCACACTTGCGTCATACGCATGCTCAGGCTCTCGAATGTTAGATCACACACTCATCACCGAGTATCACAAACGATCACAATTGTCCATGCGCTCTTATGCGTGCCAATGCATCGATGTAGAACATACGCGCGTATTTGGATTATAAGATGGAACCGCTCGGACACGTCCCATACCATGCCCAGCAATTCCACCACATAATCTAATACTTATCAAGTTTACTCAACACCTTATCTTATTTTTCCACGGCTCACTAGCCCGGCCTCTGGCCCAATCACAACACTCCGTGACCAGCGTAAAAACGCCCCCGGCCCAGTGTCTCTAGCCCGCGTTAAACGCATCAAGCGCAACACCGATCTCCTACGATCCAAGCCTACATGAGACTGGTCGTCATCCGGACACACCGGGCATCGTCTTGCTCCAAAGTGCATGAAGACGGAATCGACCCGAAGACCACGACCCAAAGGACTGGTCGTCATCCGGACACACCGGGCATCGTCTTGCTCCAAAGTGCATGAAGACGGAACCGACCCGAAGGCCTTAAGTGATCACACGGCACACATGCCCCAAATTTTATCTGAACCCGGCGACGAACGCAGCGGGCAATTACACGTGATCACATGCTCATGGCAAACCCGTATTCTCGCACAATTTTCATCACATGCCTCACACTCGGCACACACGTAATGCGCAGCCATGAATGCTGATGCTCGAGCAATATGTGGTATAAATATGAGCACCAATCAACACAATTCAATAAGTTCAAGCTCATCACATTTAAACATGCTCATATGCCCAAGTCACACTCCGCAAAAAGTCAATCACACGATCACACGACATGGCGAGGATCAAATGGACATCACAACATGTGTTTCATTCAATTCGAGCATTACAACCATCCAATCAATTACCCGGGAAAATTCTAACACCTCGATTAAGTTAAACCGACAACAAATCAATACTTAATCCCTTGATTAGCCTCACGGACAGCCACTACTAAACCTTGTTTCATCCTCAAATTCACTTCCATTATTCCTCAAACAACCAATTAACATTCTCCCAATAATTTCTGATCAAACCATAATTCATCACCAACGTCAAATATACTAATTAACCACTAAAACTCATAATCCCGATCTAGAGGGCATAATCGTCCTAATTAGAGCTTAGGGGGTAATACTCACTTAAACTCGGGTTTTACGACGACGGGGAAAGGCGGCCAACTACCGGTGAACGGTAAGCCGGCGGCGGATTCTCGAGGAACGGCGGTGGACGGCGGCTACGGCTTGGACGGTTCACGGACGGTGGTGGCCTCCAAGCGGCGGCTCACGGCTCACGGGTGGTAGGGTGGACGAACGGCGGTGAGGCGGTCGTTAATGGCTCCACGGCGGCGCAAGGGACAGCCGGCGGTGGACGGTTCGGGCGAACGGCAAAAAGGGGAAGTGGTCGGCGAAGGGAGGGTGGTCGGCGTGAGGAGAGGAAACACGGTCAAGGAAGAGAGAGAAGGAGAAACGGTGAGAGGGAGAGAGGAAACGGTGATGGTGATGGCGGGACGGCGAAGTGGCGGTGGCGGAACGGCCACGGCGGGCGGCGACGGGCGGCCTTGGCGGCGGCGAAGTGGACGGCAAGGAGGGGGAGTGGCCGGCGAAATGGAGAGGAAGAGAGGGAGAAGAGAGAGAGAGAAGAGAGACTTGGCTTGAAGAGAAAGCTAGAATGAAGAGAGAGAGAAGTGATAATGAGTTTATAGTGGAGTGGTTGGTGGGGTAGTGCCAAGTATCAACAATCTAAAGGCTTGGACTAAACACCCCTAGATCTAATGCCTAAAAACCACTCAAGACCAATAATTGAAGGGCAAGAATGACCTTACTAACTCCACTAACTCAAGTCCATTATCCACTTAAAAACTAATTAATAAATCTCCACTAAAATCCCCAAATTCGGAACACTATGCTAGGCTTAGGGGCAAAGTCGTCTTTTGTCCAATTCCGGGCCGAATTTCCATTTTTCGACCAGACTAAACCCCTATATAAATGGCCAACCCAAATTGACGTCGTCCTTGCGAAACTAACCAGTAAACCCTCGAAAATCAACCTCGAAGTCCGGATCAAATTTCACGATTCAACTAATTAAATTTCAATTTCTGAATCTCATACTAACGGGCGACTGTTTAGGGGTTACGCGTATCGACCTAAGGTTATCCAAGTCGTGACGGCCTCGATTAACGGGAGAACGAGAGGAATTATCGCTAGTTCCGGAGATAACGATCGTTCGGGTTAAGTTCGGGACTGGTCGACCACGTGCACTTTCGGTCATGCAGAATCACCTGCTATCCGATCGTACATCGTTGGCCTCGGTCGGACCGAGTCCGTTGCCTTCCGAAGATTGATCTACTTGGCCCAAAATATTTCCTCGTCGTTTCTCGAAATTGATGTCCCATTCACGATCGGGTCCTTGGTCCACGTACCGTTATCCTAGTTAGCCATTCCCATTTGGTCAGTATCCCAGGAGTGATCAGCTCCGGGCGAGACTTACGAAATGAAATAACAAATAAGACTCGTTTTATTGATTTCCGGAAATTGAGTCGAAATTCGGGATGTTACAATTCTTCCCCCCTTACAAAAATGTCGTTCTCAAAATTTGCACTCTACACTACTCTACTCAAACAACTGGGGGTGTAAACGTCGCATAGCCTCTTCACTTTCCCAAGTAGCTCCTTCTGTACCATGATGGTCCCAAACGACCTTAACCATTGAAATCGTCTTGTTCCTCAGTACTCGATCCTTTCTATCTTCGATTCTGACTGGTCTTTCCACATACGACACCCTGTCGTCAACATCTATCTCTTCGTATCTCAAAACATGAGTCGGGTCCGGTTCATACTTCCTTAACATCGACACATGAAACACATTGTGCACTTGCGACAGATTAGGAGGTAAAGCAAGTCGGTAAGCCATATCACCAATCTTCTCCAATATCTCGAATGGCCCGACATACCTTGGACTGAGCTTACCTTTCTTACCAAATCGGGACAATCCTTTCATCGGTGACACCTTAAGAAACACATGATCTCCCACTTGAAACTCCAAGGGCCTTCTCCTCCTATCGGCGTATCTCTTTTGGCGACTCTGGGCTGTTCTAAGTCTATCCCGAATAATCTCTACAGCTTCCATAGTCCGTTGTACCAACTCTGGGCCAGTAATACTTTTCTCACCAACTTCATCCCAACACAACGGCGTCCTATACGCTCTGCTATACAAGGCCTCAAACGGTGCCATCTGAATACTCTGCTGATAACTGTTATTGTAAGCAAACTCTACCAAATGCAACTGTTCTTCCCACTTGCCTTGGAAATCCAACACACAGGCTCTCAACATATCCTCCAAAGTCTGAATCGTCCTTTCCGACTGACCATCTGTTTGCGGATGATAGGCCGTACTGAACTGTAATCTCGTTCCTAATGCCTCTTGTAGACTTTTCCAAAACTTGGCAGTAAACCTGGGATCACGGTCCGAAGTAATCGTCACTGGCACTCCATGAAGTCGAACAATCTGCCGAACATACAACTCTGCATACTTTTCCAGTTCCAAGTCCTTTCGCACTGCTAGAAAATGCGCTGACTTAGTCAAGCGATCCACTATCACCCAAATAGAATCATGTCCTCTTTGACTACGCGGCAATCCCGTTATAAAGTCCATTGTGATATGCTCCCATTTCCATTCTGGGATCTCCAACGGTCGCAACAATCCACCTGGCTTGCAGTGCTGTGCCTTCACTTGTTGGCACGTCAAACACTTGGCCACATGCTTAGCCACGTCCTTCTTCATACCATTCCACCAATAGTGTTGTCTCAAATTCTGATACATCTTAGTACTCCCTGGGTGGATGCTATACTGACTCCGATGAGCTTCACTCAAAATTTCCTCTTTCAGTCCTTCGTCATCTGACACACACAATCGTCCTCTAAACTTCAAAATCCCATCCTCCAACACTTGAAAATCTGACTTCCTTTTCACTGTGTCCATTTCAACTATCTTCTGGATCTCTAGGTCCGTAGACTGCAATGCCTTAATCTTGTCCTTAATCTCCGGCTTAATCCTTAGAGCAGCTAGCAAATTTGATGCTTGGCTCACTTCGAACTTAAACTCCGAGTCTCTGAGCCTTTCCAACAATGTCCACTCTTTGACCATCAAGTGTGCCATACTAGACTTGCGACTCAAGGCATCGGCAACCTTATTTGCTTTCCCCGGATGATACAAAATATCGCAGTCGTAGTCCTTCAGAAGTTCCATCCACCTACGCTGTCTCATATTCAACTCCTTCTGCGAAAACAGGTACTTTAAGCTCTGATGATCCGTATAGATCTGAAACTTCTCTCCACACAAGTAATGCCTCCAAATCTTAAGTGCGAACACTATTGCTGCTAACTCCAAATCATGCATCGGGTAATTCCTTTCATGGGGCCTCAACTGACGCGACGCATAAGCTACCACTTTACCATGCTGCATCAACACACAACCAAGTCCTCTTAGCGAAGCATCGCTATAAATCTCGAATCCACCTGGTCCTGACGGAATAGTCAACACTGGAGCGGTCGTCAACTTATACTTCAACTCCTGAAAACTCCTTTCGCACTTATCGTCCCATTCAAATTTGGTCTCCTTCTTCAGTAATCGTGTCAAAGGCATGGTTATAGATGAGAACCTTTCCACAAATCATCTATAATAGCCAGCCAGTCCTAAAAAGCTCCGAACTTCCGTTACTGATGTCGGTCTTGGCCACTTAGTCACCGCTTCGACCTTTGTCGGATCCACAGAAATTCCATCTCCCGACACGATATGTCCTAGAAATGCTACTTTACTGAGCCAAAACTCACACTTGCTGAACTTAGCATACAACGCGTGTTCTCTCAACGTCCGTAGTACTTCAGCCAAGTGTATTTCATGTTCCTCAGGGCTCTTCGAGTACACCAATATATCATCTATGAAGACTATGACGAACTGATCCAGGAATTCCTTGAATACTCTATTCATCAGATCCATGAAAGCGGCTGGGGCATTCGTCAATCCAAAGGGCATCACCGTGAACTCATAGTGCCCATACCTTGTCCTGAAGGCAGTCTTAGGTATATCCTCCTTTCTGATCCTTAACTGATGGTATCCGGTCCTCAAGTCTATCTTGGAGAACACTGCGGCTCCTTGTAGCTGATCGAACAAGTCATCGATCCTTGGCAGTGGGTACTTATTCTTCACTGTCACATGATTCAACTGACGATAATCTATGCACAGCCTCAACGTTCCATCTTTCTTCCTCACAAACAGAACTGGCGCTCCCCAAGGAGATACACTAGGGCGAATGAAACCTTTGTCTAACAACTCTTGCATCTGAACTTTCAACTCCTTCAACTCCGTTAAGGACATTCGATACGGCGCTTTCGAAATCGGCTCCGTTCCTGGCGCCAACTTAATCACAAACTCCACTTCTCGCTCGGGTGGCAAACCTGGTAATTCCTTAGGAAAAACTTCGGGGAAATTGCACACTACAGGTATATCTTCCAATTTAGGTTCCACCGCTGTTGGGTCCACAACATTCACCAAGTATCCTTCACATCCTTCGTCCAATAACCTATTCACTTCGAGCGAAGAAATCCAAGGGATCGAGACTCCTCCTCGACTTCCCTGAAACTTAAAACTAGCACACCCCTCCGGACTAAACCGTATCGTACGACTACTACAATCCATCACAGCCTTCTGCCGGACTAACCAGTCCATTCCAACGATCACGTCAAAGTCAAACATGGGTAGCACGACCAAATCGATATTCTCTTCCTTACCCCCAATGACTATCTTACACCTAGGACACCCAAACAAGACTAACAGGCTATCATTCATCGGCGTCAACACGCAAAGCCTAGTCTCAAGCAACATGGGTTCTATACCAATCAACTTAACAAATCGCTCCGAAATGAACGAGTGGGTTGACCCCGGATCAAACAATGCATACGCGGTATGTCCACAGAGAGAGACCGTACCTGTGATCACGCCCGGCGCATTCTCCGCTTCTTGGCGTGCCATAGCATAAACCCTTCCTTGAGCGGGCGGTCGACCTTGGTTAGCTGGTGGGGGATTCCCGATCCTATTCTCAATACGCGGCTGCTGCGGGGGTCCTGAGGGATGCATCTGAGGACAACTACGAATCTGATGCTCCCTACTACCACATCTAAAACACGCTCCAAATCTATACGGCTGGGGATTTGGCTTTCCAATAGCCCTCCTCACAGGTGGGGTAAAACGTCTATTATTCACTGGCGGCCTCTTCGCAAAGCGACGATTATCTCTACCCTGGGCAAACCGCGATCCTGAGGCGGCTGCCCTCTCCTGCTGATCTCGCTCAATAATCTGGGCTCGCCTATACATCTCTCCATAGTCCCTTATATCATGCGACAGAATCTGACTTCGGAGATCCGGCTTCATCCCATCTCGGAATCTCCTAGCTTTGTCACGTGGGTTCTCTACCATGGTCGGCGCAAACTTTGCCAACCTTGCAAATTCCGCCTCATACTGATCAATCGTCATTTGTCCTTGGCGTAATCGCATAAACTCCATTAACTTCCTTTCCTGAGCGACTTCCGAAAAGTACTTCTCATAGAAACTCTCTACGAACACTGCCCAAACCAACTCAGTTTCTTCCGGGAACACTCTCTCCTTAGTAGCTCTCCACCAATCGTTCGCACCCTCTTGAAGCTGATACACGGCTAGCGTAACTCTCTCCGCATCGGTGCACCCTAGAACATCAAATGCTTTCTCTAACTCCTCTATCCAACGCGGAGCGGCTTCGGGATCACTCTTACCATTAAACCTAGGCGGCTTTAACTTCAGGAACTGCTCTACTAACTGAGGCATCTGTCTAGCCCCTACCGGCTGAGCTTGTCCTTGCTGCGCCTGATTCCCTCCGTTACCAGCAATCGCTGCGGCCTCGGCAGCTTGAGCATGGGCTGCGGCTCTTTCCTGCGCTTGCATACCCATGATATGTCCTATCTCTCTCAGGGTTTCCATCACTTCCTCAAACCTCGGATCTCTAGCTTCACGATACCCCGTACTAGGCTGCCCCTGGGGTTCCTTGCCCCTCCTTCTACTCATCCTTCAGTCCTTGCTAAAACACCTACCTGCTATAATTCCACTCGGGAATTAGAGACCTAACTCAAGCTCTAACAAGCTAAGGCCCTAAGCAGGCATGAAACAACAATCAACAACCAGCATACGACTTGATACTAGCAAGCTCAACACATCACCTAAGAGGATTATATACTCACCTCTGGTCCTGCCGCACCTGCGCTTACGGGTCAGTTAATCAAAGAACCACTCAATCAAGCACAAACAGTCAGGAGGTACACTTAGCACACGAGGTCACCCTAATGTCTACCCTTGGTCTCATCGCTCCTTATCACTCCAAACTTCGACCATATTGGATCGAGCTGACCTTGCTCTGATACCACAACAACGGGGGATGTCACGCCCCGCGCCCTCCGCGACGCGCCACATCCCTCCTTCTAGGTCGATATGAGTGCGACGTCCCAGGAAGCCTCGCCGACCCAACACCCAACACAGAGATCATACACAAGCGAAAGCAGATCGAATAATAATAATACCCAGACATAAAACAATATGAGAACAAGAGTAGCACGACAGAAACTACTGATTACAAAATATACACTTTCATATATGCAAAAGCTTTTACAATATCCATTTACAAACCAAATACACAGACCCAAGATACACACAACAAAAGCGGGTCACGGCCACCACACTGGTCAAAAAGGGAGAGGTGGCTAAGGAGGACTAGGTCTCAAAAAATGTCAGTCCTCGGTCAACTAGGAGAGGGAATCTATTCTAGGGCTCCCAATCGGGATCGGAACCCGACGCCTCCGACGAACTCTCGGAAAACTCCTGGTCATCGTCTGAACTGGTTGCCTCGGACTCGATCTCCATCTCCGGGTCCTCATCAACCTCCATCGGCTCCTCGAACTCCACATCCATCGGCTCCGAGGCCGGATCAACGATCTCGGGCTCATAGTCGACTCCTCCTAGCTCTTCATTCTCCTCTCCTAACTCCGGTCCCTCGTCAATCTCTCAACTCACCTCCATGTCTGAATCGGGATCGACTATGTCCCCATCGGGACACTGAGGGTCTAACTGACCCTCTCCAGTAAACGGAACGTCCATGGAACGAAGGGGTCCATACTCCTCCCCGAATCGGTCTCGAAAGCACCAAGCTACATACTCGTGCATCTCGTAATGGGTGGTCCCTACATCTACTACAACTAGGGTATAATGTCTCAAATACATCTCCCCATTCCCTATGAGGTGCACCGACATGGTATGCTCCAAATGCTGAGGGATCCCATATCGCACCGGCACCTCCGGCTCCTGCGGCATCGTCAAGGTCTGGGGTCTGAAAGGTTGGGTTTTTCAACCGTGAGACGAATCTCAGCAAGTAAAAACCCACTAAACCTAAACTAGGCTAACATGCACCTCCCGACGAGAACAAAACTAAATCAAGCAACAATCACTGACCTAGGCCCTCGGGCCCAGATTGTACTTACCGTCGACCCTGCAGGTTAGGCAATTTAATATAATGATCAATCACATCCTCGGCATGCAAATCCACACTTGCGTCATACGCATGCTCAGGCTCTCGAATGTTAGATCACACACTCATCACCGAGTATCACAAACGATCACAATTGTCCATGCGCTCTTATGCGTGCCAATGCATCGATGTAGAACATACGCGCGTATTTGGATAATAAGATGGAACCGCTCAGACACGTCCCATACCATGCCCAGCAATTCCACCACATAATCTAATACTTATCAAGTTTACTCAACACCTTATCTTATTTTTCCACGGCTCACTAGCCCGGCCTCTGGCCCAATCACAACACTCCGTGGCCAGCGTAAAAACGCCCCCGGCCCAGTGTCTCTAGCCCGCGTTAAACGCATCAGGCGCAACACCGATCTCCTACGATCCAAGCCTACATGAGACTGGTCGTCATCCGGACACACCGGGCATCGTCTTGCTCTAAAGTGCATGAAGACGGAATCGACCCGAAGACCACGACCCAAAGGACTGGTCGTCATCCGGACACACCGGGCATCGTCTTGCTCTAAAGTGCATGAAGACGGAACCGACCCGAAGGCCTTAAGTGATCACACTGCACACATGCCCCAAATTTTATCTGAACCCGGCGACGAACGCAGCGGGCAATTACACGTGATCACATGCTCATGGCAAACCCGTATTCTCGCACAATTTTCATCACATGCCTCACACTCGGCACACACGTAATGCGCAGCCATGAATGCTTATGCTCGAGCAATATGTGGTATAAATATTAGCACCAATCAACACAATTCAATAAGTTCAAGCTCATCACATTTAAACATGCTCATATGCCCAAGTCACACTCCGCATAAAGTCAATCACACGATCACACGACATGGCGAGGATCAAATGGACATCACAACATGTGTTTCATTCAATTCGAGCATTACAACCATCCAATCAATTACCCGGGAAAATTCTAACACCTCGATTAAGTTAAACCGACAACAAATCAATACTTAATCCCTTGATTAGCCTCACGGACAGCCACTACTAAACCTTGTTTCATCCTCAAATTCACTTCCATTATTCCTCAAACAACCAATTAACATTCTCCCAATAATTTCTGATCAAACCATAATTCATCACCAACGTCAAATATACTAATTAACCACTAAAACTCCTAATCCCGATCTAGAGGGCATAATCGTCCTAATTAGAGCTTAGGGGGTAATACTCACTTAAACTCGGGTTTTACGACGACGGGGAAAGGCGGCCAACTACCGGTGAACGGTAAGCCGGCGGCGGATTCCCGAGGAACGGCGGTGGACGGCGGCTACGGCTTGGACGGTTCACGGACGGTAGCGGCCTCCAAGCGGCGGCTCACGGCTCACGGGTGGTAGGGTGGACGAACGGCGGTGAGCCGGTCGTTGATGGCTCCACGGCGGCGCAAGGGACAGCCGGCGGTGGACGGTTCGGGCGGACGACAAAAAGGGGAAGTGGTCGGCGAAGGGAGGGTGGTCGGTGTGAGGAGAGGAAACACGGTCAAGGAAGAGAGAGAAGGAGAAACGGTGAGAGGGAGAGAGGAAACGGTGATGGTGATGGCGGGACGGCGAAGTGGCGGTGGCGGAACGGCCACGGCGGGCGGCGACGGGCGGCCTTGGCGGCGGCGAAGTGGACGGCAAGGAGGGGGAGTGGCCGGCGAAATGGAGAGGAAGAGAGGGAGAAGAGAGAGAGAGAAGAGAGACTTGGCTTGAAGAGAAAGCTAGAATGAAGAGAGAGAGAAGTGATAATGAGTTTATAGTGGAGTGGTTGGTGGGGTAGTGCCAAGTGTCAACAATCTAAAGGCTTGGACTAAACACCCCTAGATCTAATGCCTAAAAACCACTCAAGACCAATAATTGAAGGGCAAGAATGACCTTACTAACTCCACTAACTCAAGTCCATTATCCACTTAAAAACTAATTAATAAATCTCCACTAAAATCCCCAAATTCGGAACACTATGCTAGGCTTAGGGGCAAAGTCGTCTTTTGTCCAATTCCGGGCCGAATTTCCATTTTTCGACCAGACTAAACCCCTATATAAATGGCCAACCCAAATTGACGTCGTCCTTGCGAAACTAACCAGTAAACCCTCGAAAATCAACCTCGAAGTCCGGATCAAATTTCACGATTCAACTAGTTAAATTTCAATTTCTGAATCTCATACTAACGGGCGACTGTTTAGGGGTTACGCGTATCGACCTAAGGTTATCCAAGTCGTGACGGCCTCGATTAACGGGAGAACGAGAGGAATTATCGCTAGTTCCGGAGATAACGATCGTTCATGTTAAGTTCGGGACTGGTCGACCACGTGCACTTTCGATCATGCAGAATCACCTGCTATCCGATCATACATCGTTGGCCTCGGTCGGACCGAGTCCGTTGCCTTCCGAAGATCGATCTACTTGGCCCAAAATATTTCCTCGTCGTTTCTCGAAATTGATGTCCCATTCACGATCGGGTCCTTGGTCCACGTACCGTTATCCTAGTTAGCCATTCCCATTTGGTCAGTATCCCAGGAGTGATTAGCTCCGGGCGAGACTTACGAAATGAAATAACAAATAAGACTCGTTTTATTGATTTCCGGAAATTAAGTCGAAATTCGGGATGTTACACATATTGACCTAAAGTTACTTACGTCGTAATGGTCTCGATTTCCAAGAGCATGCGAGGATTTATCGCTAGTTCCGGAGGTCGTGATCGTTCGGAATAAGTTCAAGATTGTTCGCCACGCATACTCTCGGCCGTGCGAAATTACCCGCAATCCGATCGTACATTGTTGGCCAAACCAATCCATCACCCTCCTAGGATCGGCCCATATTGGCCCAAAATATTCTCATCGTTCTTCGGAATCAGAGCTTAATTCACGGTCGGGTTCCTAGATCTACGTACCGTTTTTTCTAGTTAACATTTCCCCATTAGTTAGTATTCTGAGAGTGATCAATTCGGGGTGAGACTTACTAAAATAAAATAAGAAATAACTATTTCATTGATTCCGCAAGTGGGTCGATTTCAGGATGTTACAACTTCAAGAAGAGGACTTACATGCAGAGGAAGAATCTATTCTGCCAAGTTTATTCGAGGAGAATATCATCAACATTATCATAATGGAGGCAGAAAATACCTACGTACTGAAGTAGGAAAATTCTCTTGAACCTTTGTTACTAGCTTTTCATTGCATTTTGTTGATTGCCATTTCAAATTTCTTGTGATTTCATTTACAATTTCAGTTCAGTTGCAATTTACACTCCTTTTTATGTAGATGTAATTGCATTTTTCAATTTCATAAAAATGATCAAATGTTTTGTTAAGGACATGTAGAAACAAAACTAAACCTATGATAAACATTATCCTCATTCGTGAGGTTAAGGCTTTGGGTTTCTATATTGCTTCTCATTGCGAAAATAATTTTAAGAGCAAGGAAGTTATGAGGACTAGCTCTGTGTTTATGTTCTTTCAAAATGAATTTCAAAATGAATTTCCAAAAAAAAGGGTTTTTATAAGATCACATCTGTTACTTACTTTGTATGAAATTACTAATCATGTTTTTTACATGTTAGGCATGAGTATTCGCATATCCATAATAGGTTCATATGTGACCCAAATCTCTTCGAGGAGATCACTTGCGATATTGAAGTGGATAATGAGGATGAGAAATGGGTCAGAAGGGAATTGATCTGTTATAAAGAATCAAAACCACTCACGTTCGAAAAAAATGATCATTATTAATCTGGGCGATAAAAAGAATCCCAATGAGGTTAAGATTGAAGAAAGTCTTCCCTTAGTGGAGGCGGAAAGGATCATAGATTTGCTCAAGGAATATCAAGATATATTCGTATAGTTTTGTGCTGACATACTAGGCGTTGATCCAAGCATAGTTGAGCATGCTTTACCAATTGATCTAAGTATTCCACCAAAAAAGCAAAAATTGAGACGAACAAAGCCGAAATTGGCAAAGAAAATAGAAGAAGAAGTGATGAAATTACTCAAAATCAGTTTCATCGAGGTAGTGCCATATCCAAAATTGCCAACATAGATCCGTAATGAAGAAAGATAGTCGGGTCTGGGTGTGCATTGATTATCGTGACCTAAATAAAGCAAGCTCTAAGGATGATTTCTCGCTTCCACATATCGATGTATTAGTGGATAGCACTGCTCGGTTCGAAAATATTTTCATTGATGGATGGTTTCTCAGGATATAATTAAATCCTCATGAAGAAAGAGAATAAGGCAAAAACGTCCTTCATAACACCATGGGGCACATTTTGTTATAAGGTGATGCCTTTCGATTTGAAAAATACTGGTACCACATATCAAAGGGCATTGGCAACTTTGTTCCATGACATAATGTACAAAGAAATCAAGGTATATGTGGATGACATGATTGCAAAATCTAAATAAGGAGAATATCATGTTGAGGTGCTTCGCAAATTGTTTGAAAGACTTAGAAAGTTGCGATTGAATCCCAACAAGTGTGTATTTGGGACAAAATCTGGCAAGCTGCTAGGATTTGTGGTTAATAACAAGGGTATCGAAATAGATCCTTCCAAGATCAAGGCTATATACGACTTAAAGATTCCTTCTACGGTAAAAGAAGTGAAAAGCCTATTAGGGTGATTAAACTACATTGCTCGTTTCATCTATTAGTTATCTGAGACTACTAAATCATTCTTCAAACTGTTGAAGAAAAATGCTAAAGTAAAGTGGGATGCAGAATGTCAATAAGCCTTTGACAAAATCAAAAAATATCTTGTATGCCCACCAATGTTGATACCACTAATTCCTAAAGTTTCACTGATCTTATATTTGACAATTTACTATGAGTCGTTAGGAGCGGTACTTGTACAAAGAAAATCAAATGATGGTAAAGAACAAGCCAATTATTACTTGAGCAAGAAATTTACAACATTAGAAGTGAATTACCTAGCAAAATAAGTAGACATGCATTGCATTGATTTGGGTATTACCCAGATTAAGATAATATATCCTTCAGCGTCAAATTTTGTTGGTGACTGAGAATGACTCGATCAGGTACCTTTTTGAGAAATCCTCCTTGGTCGAGAAATTGGCAAAGTGGCAAGTCTTATTAACTGAATTTGACATCAGAAGTTCATCCCAAAAGTCAGTCAAAGGACAAGCAATAGCAAATATGTTGGCAGAAAATTCGCGAAATATTGTCAGTTTTGAAGAACAACTTGATGATCATATATTGACACTAGTCGACGATAAATGGACCATGTATTTTGATGGTGTAACCAACTTATGTGGATCAGGAACTGGGGCAGTACTAATCTCCCCAGAAGGCCAACACTATCTGGTATTTGCGAAATTGGTATTTTCATGCACCAATAACGTCGTTAAATACAAAGCATGTATTCTCGGCTTACAATTAGCCCTTTCAATAAAGGTAAAAAGGTTACAAGTATATAGAGATTCTACACTCATCATATTACAAACAACTGGTGAATGGCAAGCTCGATATGCCAAACTAATTCCTTATCACATATACTTAGAAGAGATGATAGAAAATTTCGAAAAAGTAACATTCGATTATCTCTCAAGAGTTCAGAATCATTTTGTAGATGCTCTTGCAATTTTGTCATTCTTACTATAGGTTGAAGATGTTATGGATATAAAACCATTAAAAATCAATATTCTCGAACAACCAGCTCATTACATAATGGTCCAAGCAAAGTTTGACAACGAACCATAATATCAAGATATTAAAAGATATCTTTAATCAGGAGAATTCCCTGAAGAAAGCCAATTGGGTGATAGGAAGTTTATAAGGAAGATAGTTAACAAATTCTTCCTCAGTAATCAAACCCTCTATAAGAAATCATTTAATTCAACTCTATTAATATGTGTAGATGCTACAGAAGCTGAACAGATTGTAACATCTTGAATTTCGACCCAATTCCGGAATCAATAAAATTGATATTATTTCTCATTTCATTTTAATAAGTCTTGTCCGGAGCCGATCACTCTCGAGATACTAACTAATGGGAAATGGCTAACTAGGAAAACAGTACATGGACTATAAACCCGATCGCGAATCGAGCACCAATTCCGAGAAACGACGAGAAAATATTTTGGGCTAATGTAAGCCGATCCTAGGAGGGTGACGGATTTGGGTTGGCCAGCGACGTACAATCAGATCGCAAGTGATTCCGAATGATCGAAAGTATGCGTGGCGAACAATTCCCGAACTTAAACCAAATGATTGCAACCTTCGGAACTAGCGATAATTCCTCCCGTTCTCCTGGTAATCGAAACCGTCACGACTCAGACAACCCTAGGTCGATACGTGTAACCCCTAAACAGCCGTTCGTTAGTGAGAAACTCTAAAATTTTAATTGAGCAAGTTTTGATCACGAAATTGGACCCGGACTTAGATGTCGATTTTTGGGGACATACGCAACTATTTTCACAAGGACAACGTCAAATTATGTTGGCCAATCATATTTGGGGTTGGTACGGTCGACAAATGGAAATTCGACCTGGAATGGAAAAATTACCATTTTGCCCCTTAGCCTATTTTGATAATTCCTCATTTTTGGGCTATTTTTGGGGATTAAATGAAGGATTTAATTAAGTGTATCAGCCCAATAATTCAAGGGTAGAAGGACCAAAACGCCCTCAATTATTGGATAGGATTAAATCAAGGCCATTGGATCAAGGGTAAAAAGGGTTGAGTGGGGAGGATTAGTGACACTTGGATTCCACTTAGCCCATTATATTTGACCCTCTGACTCTCCCTCTTCCTCATTCTCCTTGGCCATCTCTTCCTCGTCCTCCTCTCCTTCGCCGAGCTCTCTCCTCCATCGTCGTTCGTGTGCCATGCACGCCAGAGCTCCACCGTCATGCGCCGCCGCCGTGCCAGCCACCGCCACCATCTCACCTCACCACCATCATCATCATTTTTCCCCTGGCCAACTCTCTCTTTCGTGTCCCTCTCTCATCTCGCTGTTCTCTCCTCTCTCTCGGCCACTCACCGCATCGGAGCAAGCCGCCGCACACCGGACCGCCACTCGCCGGAGCCACACCGTCCGTCAAGTCGCCACTCACCCTTATCCCACTTTGTCCCTCTCTCCCTTGTTGGCCGTGAGACGTCACCGCCGCCGTGCACCGCCGTTCGTCTCAGTGCCTGTCACTGTGAGCCCGCTCGATTGTCACTTATTCCGCCCGCCCCATTTGGAGCGTAGGATTAAGTAAGTATTACCCTCTAAACCCGAGTTAGGCTAGTGTCACATTTCTAGACGGGATTTGAGTATTCTAGTGTTAGTTTGATGCGATTTCGGGGTAGTTTGTGACCGGGTTACTATGGTTGATGTTGGGACAAATTGTCATAGATTAAAATGCTGAATTGGAGGCGGATTTGAGGCCGAGGAAGTGCCGACTAGTGGCTGTCCACTTTGGGGGTTTATTGGATTAAGTTGGACAATTTCTGACTAAGTGGCGTAATTGTCGGGAATGCCTTGATTGATTGATTGTTTGGCTAAGTTGTGGTTGATTGTGTTCATTGTGTATTGCCATGTCGTGTGCTTGTGTGGCCGATTAGTACGGTGTGTGATTGGCCATTGTTTGGCACGAATATTATTGCCCAAGTGTGCAAATTGTATGCTGGGCCACATAATATTAATTGGCCAAGAAAGCATATTAATGGTGTTTGATTAGGCATGTTGAGATGGTCGTTGATTGGCATTGAATGATTGTGCGCCTCAGTGAAATTGGATGCTCATTGTACATTGCATTATTGCTCGAGTGCGGGAATTGCATGGCCACGCATTTTGCATGTCGAGAATGGGCATGAGACGGTAATTGTGCGAGTATGCGTGCTTGACATGAGCATGTGATTACCTAATATGTCCTTATGCGTTTTACGTGGGGTTCAGATAAAACTGGCTGTGTGAATATGTGATCACTAAGAGCCTTGATGCGTTTTACACGGGGTTGAACCCATCATGATGCGTTTTACATGGAATGTTGCCCGGTATGTCCGGAAGACGGCCAACTTGATGCGTTTTATGCGGGTTTTAGTTCGTAAGGAGATCAGTGTTGCGCTTGATGTGTTTTACCCTGGCTAGAGACACTGGACCCGATGCGTTTTATGCAGGCCAGGTAGTGTTATTATTGATATGGACCTGTTACGTTTGGCACGGGTCAGACCTAATGCGTTTTACGAGAGTCGAGCTTTAATTGAGAATTGAATAGTGTGTCGGTGTGCAGTGTTTAGCCAGATCACGAGCATAGTAGATTCATGGCACGCATGTGCAGATGTGTGAGTATATAAGACTCGGTAAATTGTGTGCAGTATGAACACTAATGAGTATGGGCATGCGTATGACGTACGTGTGACTAGTGTGTTCGCGTATGTGCCGTAGACATTATATTAAATTGTCTAACCTGCAGGGTCAATGAGGTGAGCGAGCTGGGCCCGATGGCCTAGGTCAATTGTTGTTGTTGTTTTGGATGTTGTTTGTGTTTGCTGCCTGTTAAGAGGTGCATGTTAGTCTAGTTTAGGTTTATGGGGTTTTTACTCGCTGAGATTTGTCTCATTGTTGTATATCTCAATCTTTCAAACGCCCAGTTTTGAGGATACTAGATGCACCGATTCATTTTGGAATTCCGCTCCAAATCGGGCAGGAAAGAACGAAATACCCCGTACAGAACGAGGATGTATATATTAGGCACCGAACTAATATACTGGTGGATGTGGACCAGCCATACCCTAATTCCCATGAGTACATAGCATGGTGTTTTAGAGATTAGAATAGAGAGCATTGACCTCTCCGACTTTTGACGTTCCGTTTAATAGGATCAATGAGGTGGACCCTTAGTGTCCAGATGGTGAGATAGTAGATCCCGTAGCCTCACCTGAGTGGAGCATGAGTTTCGACAGCAAGTAGATAGGTGAGCCAACAGCTATGGACGAGAAGCCGGAGGTTTTGGTGGCAGACCCCGAGCTGATGGATCCAGACGAGGAGCCAGAGCCCATGCAGCAGGACCCGGAGCAGGATGACGAGGTCGAGCAGATGGACTTTGACCAGGAGAAGGACCTAGATGAGGTGCTTTTGGAGATGTACCCCGAGCTGGAGTCAGAGCCCAAGGATATGGATTCAGAGGAGTCGGAGACGTCCAAGAGCTCTTTGGAGTCGTCAGGATCGGATCCAGATTGGAAGCCCTAGGCTTGACCTTAGTCCATAGTTAGTGAAGGCCGACACTTTTTGATCATAACTCTCCCTTAGGTTTAGTTCGACCTCCCTAGCCACTCATCCCTTTTTTCCGAAGTGGCCTTAACTCGTTTTTGATAGTGTTTTGTTCTCGATAATGGATATTGTATATATATATTTCTAGTGATGGTATAAATGTATATTTGTTATCTTGTTATTGTTTGATGTTTGGGCTATCCTTGGTTTCATTGATGTCTGTACAGGTGTTTATTTAATGCTTCTGCATGTGCAATGCTCTCTGTGTGGGTGATGGCTCGGCGACGCATCCTGGGACATCGCACTAATTCGACCTCAGTTGGGATGTTTGCGCTACGTGAAGTTCGGGACGTGACACAGATCATGAAAGAAATTCACGAAGGTGAATGTGAACTGCACATGAATGAACATCTTCTAGCCCAAAAGATTATGAGATTGGGATATTATTAGATGACAATGGAATCAGATTGCATCCAACACGTAAGATGTTGCCATCAATGTCAAGTTTATGGAGACAAAATCAATGCACCGCCAAATAAGCTACATCAAATGACCGAGCCATGGCCATTTTCAATGTGGAACATTGATATGATTGGTCCAATCAACCCCAAGGCCTTAAATGGGCACTGGTTCGTCTTGGTTGCCATTAACTATTTCACTAAATGGATTGAAGTAAACTCATACATGAATATTACTGCCAAGAATGTTGCAAGATTCATTAGGTGGGGAACATTGCTAGGTATGGAGTTTCAAAAGCAATAGTTACGAACAATGGCTCAAATCTAAACAACAGGATCGTAGATGATTTACTCGAACACTTCCACATCCAACATCTGAACTCATCTCCATATCGTCTACAAATGAATGAAGCAGTTGAAGCGGCAAATAAGAATATCAAGAAGATACTGGCCAAGACAACCAAAAATTATCGTGATTAGCACGAAAGGTTGTCATATGCTCTGATGGCATACTGAACTTCAATTCGAACATCAAGTTGAGCAACTCTATTTTTCTTGGTTTATGGAATGAAAGCAGTGCTACCTGTTGAAGTAAAAATTCCTTCATTAAGGATATTGTCCTAGTTAAAGCTTTCAAAAGCTGAGTGGATTCAACAAAGATATGAATAACTCAACATGATCTATGAAAAGAGACTAAGAGCTATATGCCATGGACAAGCCTATCAAATCCGAGTGGCTAAATCCTTTAATCGAAAGGTGAAACCGAGGAATTTCAAAACAAAAGATTTAGTAGTGAAGAAAATCATCTTCAACATTTCAGATCCTTATGGCAAATTCACTCCAAATTATGAGGGTCTATACATTGCCAAGAAGATTCTTCCTAGAGGAGTATTGATTCTTGTAGATATGGTAAGAACAGAACTAGCCTATCCTGTAAATGCAGATGATGTCAAAATTTTCTACTCATGAAATGAAGACGAACATTCAAGAAAGATTCGGGTCACTTTAGAACATATGCATATCATGCATACCATGCATTTCATGAACATGTTTATCTGTTTGCAGAAAAAAGCAAAAAGAATCTGAATCAGTTGATGATTTCAAAATTCCCAATGGAGTTATTAAATAGTAGAGAGAAATATTACTTCCAATTCTATTTTCCATTGATATCATTTAATGTGCTTTTCTTTTTATCATCCCCAAGAAGACAAAGAAAATTGAGCAATAAAAGAAGAATCCCTAATGGAACCAAAGTAAAAACATGCAAACAAGGGGATCTTGGTAAGTTGATTAGATATGTATCCTTAAATCATAAGAGCATGTGTTAAAGAAGTCGCATTTTTAAGAGAAAAAACAAATTTCTTTTTCTCCAAGCGAAATAACACTAAATTGAACAAAAACAAAACAGATTGTTTTAAAAAGGAAATTACTTTCACTGTCACGTGAGATTTGGTTTGGAAGAGACTCTTATATGAAAATATCTTTTTAATGCGCAAATCTTAAAAATCTCAAAAAAATAAAAGCGCGGCGCCACATTGTCCCAACTTAAAAGGAGCCCGGCAGCTCGTACTCTTTTTGTTGCAAGTCCGAGGTTTCACAGCAAGAACCGGACAGAATCAATTGAAATTTGACCTCGGTGGGCCCAGCTTGCCGTCCTTTTGACAAGTACAGCTGTTGCTTTGACTTGCTTGTTGACACACATTTCTCATAAAAAAAAAGGGAGAAAAATAATGAAAAGTCCCACGTGTCAACGCCGAGGCATCATTTTCTTGGCCCTT
This sequence comes from Syzygium aromaticum, assembly GCA_024500025.1. NCBI lineage: Eukaryota > Viridiplantae > Streptophyta > Magnoliopsida > Myrtales > Myrtaceae > Syzygium > Syzygium aromaticum. The sequence continues at coordinate 13,265,563 of CM044886.1, forward strand.
TCGGACTAGAATGGGGACAAAACAACGGTCTATCTTGAACAAACGTCTCGTTTATGAACGCGAGGGCTGAGATGAGATTGATATCCCGTTGACTATGTGTGCATCGGTAGAAAAAATTAGCCACTTGGAGATGCACTTTAATTATAGCAATTGAGAGATAGCCATCTTTCGTGGAATTTACCTAAGTGCATCTTTTTGGCTGGCCATAAATAATTAACACGCAATTGATTGACTTGTTTTTTCATATGTATGTCAACTATATATATTCTGGAGTTGAGAAATGAAATCCTTTTTTCAAAGACAACATCGTAAATTGCAAATCATGAATAATGCATTTCCACACTGAATGTCACGAGTATGTCAAATGTTAGGTATACTGAGATTGTTTTAGTAATTTGCATCTTTAAGGTTATATAACAACTTATAACTTGGATTTCGAAAAAGTAAGTCATATTTTACATTGAATAATACTATCACATGACTTAATAAATTAAATTATTTGACCCATTTTGGTATATTTAACAATATCTAAATGAAACAAAATAGATTAAACTTTAAGCTGCACTAATAAAGTTACGAGTGGACAATCCTATAGATAGATTCCACATGAATATTCATTTTGTCCACTCTGTATATTATAGCAATGATTTTTTCTTGAATAATTCTAGAGATAAAAGTAATGATCTCAAAGAGTTTATTGTGATGTCGTGTGCTCATTTTGAGTGCGGTAAATTTGGAGACCTTATGCCTTCAATTTTATGGACATGACCTTTAAATAGGTTTCTCATTGTTTCAGCTATCATAAGGTGGCTGTGTCCGCTCCCATTCAATTTGAATAATCTGTCTTGCCAGGCGATCTTAAAAACAGGCTCCCCAATATAGTTATGTCAATACATGAGTTTATTCCTGAAATGCTCTCAACAAAATATGAATCCAAAATCATAAGCAGCAAAATTTTTTCCCTCGTAAATATTGATTTTGCCACCATAGTAAATATTTTCTCGAATATTCTAGGATTAAAGCTATTTATGTCGGAGTTCATCGAGTAATCAAGTGCTTAATTTGGCGGGGCAAATTCTGAGGCCTAATTATAGTGCGTCTTCTACTCAAAGTGATATCAGGGTCATGTCTTATATCCTGCGAATACCCTTACTCGTTATGCGTGGACAGAATTTACCATTAAGAAATAATCGAAATAAAAAGGTTCGAATATCCTGTAATCTAATAAGAGAAATTTAAGGCCCAAATATGGCAGAGCGGAAAAAGAGGCGGAATATACTGTGGAGATTCCCCAGTTTGTTAAAGGCTCGATGGGACTCGGTTCGGTTATAAATTCACCACTTCTCATCCCCAGAATGACAGCACCCAAAGCCATCCATAAAAGAAAACTTACCGTTTAATCTCCCTCTCGCCCTCTCTCGCTCTCTTTCTCCATCGTTTTCTATCATCCCCAGAGAGAAAGCAAAGGTTAGTCTCTCTCTACATAAGCACGTGTGTCTCCTTCGTTGGTCTCCGGACGCTGGTCTTTGTCGCGTTTGTTCTTGTGTACAATTTCTCCTTTGTTTATTCTGGTTGGTTTGTCTCGTATCACCCGACAAAGCTCAGCAACTCATTGTCGTTGCATGTCTTCGTCGTATCACCTGCAACTCGGAGAACATGAGTTTCTTGATGTTTCGGTCGTCTGGTTTCTTTGCCACCAGAGATCGTTCTTTGTGTCCTGGACATTCGATCATTTCTGTGGTTTTACTTTGTCTTCGGCGGAAGAATTAAAAGAAGAAAAAGATACGGAAAAGAGATCAAGAAGTCGTCGTTTGTTGCCCCGATGAAAGGGCGTATTCGGATTTGTGAATGAGTGGAAAACAAGTAAATGGCATTCAAGGACAATTAATATAATTCGTTGGGCCCTCTTCTTGACGTTCGGGTCTTTCCCTTCTTGCTCGAGTCGAGATAATATACGTTTTGATTTTTATAATGAAATTCTGAATACCGTGTGGGATTCCGAACTGTTTGAGGAAAGTTGTGTCAGCAATGATTCACTTTATGGACGATGAGTTGTATTTGCAAGGAATCACTTTAATGGACAATAAATTGTGCTTGCAAAATTGGGTGTACGATCCATGGTAAGGTTTGTCTTTACCTTCTTTCTTCGTTTCAAATTTACTTTTCTTTTAACTGGAGATCCTAGAGCCCGTTCACAGTTGAACCTGCCCCAGTTGCTTGACTGTGTAATTGAATGTTCTACTCGAATGTGAATTTGCTCACCTTTTTTATTGCCTAATCCTGTGAAATTGTTGATGGTCTTGGCTTGTGACTATAAATATGATTAGTTTCTAGCTGGTTAGGGCAAGTGCTAATGGTTGTTTCTTGTCGATCCTGAAATTATTCATAGAGGAAGAGAGCGGAGAGAGTCAGTGGCCATGGCGGGGCAACAGTTGCAAGTCCTCAACGCCCTCGATGTCGCAAAGACCCAGTGGTACCACTTCACTGCGATCATTATCGCTGGGATGGGCTTCTTCACTGATGCCTACGATCTATTCTGCATATCCCTTGTCACCAAGTTGCTTGGCCGCATCTATTACCATGTCGACGGCGCGGCAAAGCCCGGCTCTCTGCCTCCTAATGTCTCGGCAGCTGTCAATGGGGTCGCGCTCTGCGGGACCCTTGCTGGCCAGCTCTTCTTCGGGTGGCTCGGTGACAAGTTGGGCCGGAAGAAGGTCTATGGCCTGACCCTGATGCTCATGGTCATATGCTCCATCGCCTCGGGCCTCTCATTTGGGCACAACTCCAAGTCGGTGATGGCCACCTTGTGCTTCTTCCGCTTCTGGCTTGGTTTTGGTATCGGTGGTGATTACCCGCTGTCAGCAACAATCATGTCCGAGTATGCAAATAAGAAGACCCGAGGTGCTTTCATTGCTGCTGTCTTCGCCATGCAGGGCTTTGGGATCCTTGTTGGCGGTGTCTTTGCCATCATTGTGTCGACGGCCTTCAAGAAGAGGTACGATGCCCCGGCTTATGAGGTGGACCCGATTGGCTCGACTGTTCCACAGGCTGACTATGTCTGGAGGATCATCTTGATGGTGGGAGCGATTCCGGCAGGGCTCACCTACTACTGGAGGATGAAGATGCCGGAGACTGCCCGCTACACCGCCCTTGTGGCTAAGAACGCCAAGCAGGCTGCATCGGACATGTCCAAGGTCTTGCAAGTTGACATTGAGGCCGAGCAAAGCAAGGTCGAGCAGCTAACCAAGAGTGAGGCCGGCGCATTCGGCTTGTTCACCAAGCAATTCTTCCAGCGCCATGGCCTCCACCTGCTTGGGACGACCTCCACCTGGTTCTTGCTTGACATTGCATTTTACAGCCAGAATCTGTTCCAGAAGGATATCTTCAGTGCAATCGGGTGGATCCCTGCTGCGAAGACCATGAACGCACTTGAGGAGGTGTTCAGGATTGGGCGGGCACAGACGCTTATTGCCCTGTGCAGCACCGTCCCTGGGTACTGGTTCACCGTGGCCTTCATTGACAGGATGGGGCGGTTTGCTATCCAGCTGATGGGCTTCGCTTTCATGACGGTGTTCATGTTCGCACTAGCTATCCCCTACAACCACTGGACGCACAAGGAAAACCGCATCGGGTTCGTGGTGATATACTCGCTCACCTTCTTCTTCGCCAACTTTGGGCCCAACGCCACCACTTTCGTGGTCCCAGCTGAGATCTTCCCTGCCAGGCTGCGGTCGACCTGCCACGGGATATCTGCGGCGGCAGGGAAGCTCGGGGCGATTGTGGGCGCTTTCGGATTCCTGTACCTGGCGCAGAACCAGGACAAGACCAAGGCCGACACAGGCTACCCGGCGGGCATTGGGGTCCGGAACTCGCTCATCTTATTGGGAGTCATCAACTTGCTTGGTCTCCTGTTTACGTTCTTGGTGCCCGAGTCGAAGGGCAAGTCATTGGAAGAGATGTCCGGAGAGAACGAGGAAGTGGCAGTGGAGGAGTTGGAGTCCAGGTCCTAGAGCAACAGATCACTACCAGGCACAGGAGATTTTGGAGTTTGGACACATCCAAGTCTATGTCATGAATAATCCTGCAAATCCTAACTCGTGTTAGAGTATATAATGTTTTGAACATCTGATCTCCTTTAGCGGCTGAGTTTTCTTTTTCTTCTTTTCCTGCCTTTGAGTTTGACCTTTTCATTTGGGGGGAGTTGCGTTTTGGGGTGGCTTGAGCTTTGTATTACATATTTGTAAGTCAAGAAAATGCAAGTTCTGATGCCAGTTACATGATCTCGTGTCTATTCAAGTCTCAATCTCCCATGATCTTTCATGTTAGTGGAAAGTGTTGGTGGGTTTTCATGACTTCATAGAACTATGCAGTTTGATGGGCTTCTATAGAACTTATCCTAGACTTGCGAGCAAAACATTATGTTGGTCGAGTTAGGAATGCTTGTCAGTACTTTCCTTGGGAGTCCTTTGGTAAGATGTGCAAGAATTTCATCCGTATTTACTTTTGCAGGATCTATATATTGGAAATGTCAAAAGTGCATTCGAATGGGACTCTCGTTTTGATCGAATGCGGCTTAGCTCCAGAATTTTGGCCAAAACTTGCTAAAGGTGACTTCTTGTGTACATTTTTATAAAACGAGATATCCGAACTTATGACACTTTACTTATCTTGTCTAATCCTATCTTGTTATTAATTGAAAAAACGTAGTTACGGCCAGTGCAAATTATTCAATAAGTTTTAATAGTGCCCAAGTTGAAAATCACAGCTGAACAAATGAAATCTCATCGTTTTCCTTAAAAATGTTTTTCATGGAAAATATTTTCCATTATCATGAAATTGTAGGTGAAACAAACGCACTCTTACATGCCATACTTATTACTAATGCATTTCTTTTTGGTCGATACTTATGGATTTTTTTTCACGGATTATAAGCTATATCCGCATTTATTTGATTATAGCTTCTAATGCTGAACGAAGAGGACAGGGTGTTGCGAGAGGCTGTGAATTCACGAAAAGGAAGATGGAAATTGGGATTATTACTCGATTACTAGCTCCACGCCGCTTGTTCTATTTGAAGAACGTGACTGACCGACAAAAGGACCCTCTCTTTGCCAGCTTTCTAATTAGGGGTGATTAATTCTCGGTCTGGTCTGGTTCCAAGATGGAACCGGGAATCGGGGACTGGACCAGTTGGTCCTAAGATCGAGAACTGGTCATTTTTTTTTTATTTTTGTTCTGCCATAACGAAAAAGGGTGACAAATTTCAATATATTGATGGAAACGACGATAACGAAGAGTTATTGTGGTGCGATGATAAAGGGAAAAGTTGTACGTGGATTTAGTTAACATTTTATTAATTTTTTTGAAGAAATAAAATATAAAAAAAAAGTATATGTCGTCGGTTTGGTCTGATTTGGTTCGGTTGATTTGGTTTGGACTGCCCATATACTGGTTTCACTATTAGAAACTGGGAACCGGACCAAATCGGCCGGTTTGATCTAGTCTAGTCGGCCCGTTTTGCACACCCTTATTTATAATGCTGGACAAAGAGTACAGGTTTGTTAATTGATTGTTTAGACTTTGTCTAGCATTATAATTATATATATACACACATAAGTATGCGGCATATGTTGAGTAAATTTCATTATATTATTTTGGTAAAATTATATAATAAATGTTGGATATCTAAATCTCACTGGTTATTTGGGGCTATATAAAGATTTTAGATATCATTTGCCAGAGTAACGATGGGGTACTACACCCTGCAGATTATGGAGAAGTGTTCAACTGTGCCCATTCTTCTCCATGCTCAGTAATTGAGCGAGCATTTGCCGTATTAAAGAATAAGTGGAAGATTCTAACTAAGATGCCAAGTTATTAGTATGAAAAGCAAGTGCAAATTGTCGTAGCGACAACAACTCTACACAATTATATACAAAGAAATGCCTTGATCGATACGGATTTTGAAAGTGCAGAATTGGATCCCAATTATGAATATTCAGTTAACCATGATAATCTAAATGAGGGGTGAGTGATTCAAATGATAATGTATCTCTTGACATGGCACGTTTAATGATCAAATAGTCATGAGTTTACAAAGTCATTAAGGATATTTGTAATATTTAAGGATAATGTATTTTATTCTTAGAGACATGTGATCACGTGTATTATTATAATAAGGACTCTCTCTTTTATTTGAATTTGTTAATATGTTTCTTTTACATTAATCTCAAAGCGAAAATATAAAAGTTACGGTTATTGTTTTTTTTTAGTTCAATTTTCAACAATTAAAATTAAAAAACTTAAAGTGATCACACTAAAGGACTTTCCAAATATAGGTTATCAAACAATCTTGTATTTCCCCAAAGCATATTTCAATTACAGTTTACCAAATAGTCATGCATTTCCCCAAAGCCCTTGTGCTAAAAGCCTTGGCATTTGCCGAAGGTTTTCCCCAAATGACAAACCAAGTAGGCCCTTCAAGTAAAATAAATTGAAACTAGAGTTGACTCTTTCAGAGGTGCCTAGAGCTTGTCTTATACATTTCATACTTCTACAGAGTGAATTTGAAAGATCAACAGTAGATTCTCACATTCAAGGCTAGCGGTGGATCAAGGAATGGACAATCCGGGTAATCTTGAGCATCGAATACACCTGCCTTTCAAGACTGTTCCTGTTCAAAATGAAGCACGTTTAACATCCTCCTGATGATAGAGAAGGGTGATTGATTTCCTTTGTGCGAGCTTTTATGTGACATTTTTGGCATATTCATACATATGTGCTCATTGTAGACTACTATTTTCTTTGAACTTATGTAGCATCAAATTGGAGTTTAATGGAGGAAATTGATAGAAGCTACAAGCTAACCATACTTCAGGTTCTAAGTTCTGCTGAGATACGGTAAGCATGGAATGAATGAACTTCCAACGTGATCTCTAATTGGGTTATACAAAACTGGTCGGCACTTTGAAGTCATAGGAAATATCAGAGAATACATATGAGGTACCTCTTGAGCTGAAGGTATCCTAAGACTCACATAAGAAGGAAGATGGCTCATGGATTCATCAAGAAGCTCAAGCAAACTATGTAAGCAAACTTATCTCTATTGAGTGCTATACATGTACTTTTCATTATATAATACTGATGCAATTTTTGATTCCCAAAATTAGGAGTTGATGGGTATTGTGTATAATGGGCCGCCCATGATGGGCTAACCCAACCCATGAAAGAAAATAACCGCATTTGGCAGTTATTTTCTGAAGACAAAAGTGAGAAATGGAAATATACGTGAGAGTGTGTGGTGTGTGCCATTATTAAACAATTATAAACTCTCACTCTCACTTTAAGACAAAGGAGAAAGGGACTTTGTTCTACAATTGAAGGATTGTTCTCTCTCAAGGCTGCAATAGGTGCATTTAATATGTGAAAAAGAGGTATGTTTGTTTTTATAGCATACTTCGTACGATCGGTGATTCAAGTGTAGAATGGACATGTTTTTCCGCGTTTTTGCTTTATATTCAGGAATTTGTTTCCTTCATTGATATCAGAGCATGTGTTCTTGTTTCCTGATCTTTTAATATGTTCATAAAACGGATTATTGGCTGGAATTCGTGAAACGGCGCCGACAAACGCTTGGGTACGAAAAATCGACACCCGGCCGTACTGTTCAAGGTCGTTTCTCGATTTTTGTGCATCAAAATTTATTTTTGAAAGTGTAGGGTTATAGTGCTCGTTGAGATAAGCAAAATGACAGGTGGCACGCTGCCGGGGGACGTTGGACGCGCCCTCACGCGTCACCGCAATCGGCAGCTTCGTCGGCACGTGCGTCACACATGCGTAGCGGTTGCCGCACACACGTGCGACACACGCCCCATGTGTGCGCATGTGTGACGTGGCTGACGTCAACCACGCCGGTTACTTTCGAGTCGAATGGCCCGACCTGGCCCGGCTAGTTGACTCGATCCAACCCATCTAACCCTTGACCCGACCCTGTTGACCTATTGACCTGACCCAGTCATTCGTTGACCGTTGACTGTTGTTGACCGGCGTTGATCGGCGAAAAAGCAGAATGTGTTTCTTGCAAGTATCATGAATTATGAATAATAATCATTTGATTTTTTTTGCATTTGTTGCAAGAAAGATGGTAAGAAGATATCGAACCCCTATTATGGCTAGGACGTCTAAACAAATGGAAAGGCTTGCAATGTTGAGAGCTGAGTTGGACGCTTATCGATAGGAAAATGGTGATTTGGCTAATCACGTGGTCAAGATCAATAAGATGATACGGGACATCATCTGGAAATGTTATTTGTATATCGGACTTTGAAAAGATGAATGTTCTTATTAACACCCTTCTATCTGAATGGAGAAAGGTGTTACATCGTCTGTGGGAGGTCAACGTGGTCTCAGACTACAAAAAACTTGCTATGGCTTTTATGAGAGAATATTATAGCATTGAGGTAACAAAGACTTCGACCCTAGGGATGAATATGACTTGGCGTAAATTGAATGCGCCATAGAGAAAGCTTAAGGGATACCCGACAGTCTTTTCTTGGTTGCCAAAGAAGGAGATTGGTTTTTCTGAGAATTTTTATGAATTTTTCCCTGTCTATAGGAAATTGATAGACGGTTGATTTTTATTGCATTATTTTAGTTTGGTTTTAGATATCCTAGGTAGATTTTTTTTATGTTGGTATTCATGTTCCTTTCCTATGATGGATTTGTTCCTCATGTAAATAGTTTTAATGAATAAATGTCGTTGGATATTTTTTTATGTTATGAATAGTTTAAGGTGCTATTATATTATAATATTTGTCTTATTAATATCATGTGGTTGAGTGGGAGTTCTAAAAGTTTTTAGTAACTTTAAAGAATGCAATTTTTACCTTAATGATTATATAACGATAATTTCACATTAGGATTTTAGATGATGATTGGGAGCATAGTGAACTTTCGAATATAAAAACTATGTGAAATTACTCTTTAATATATTCAATTTGTGTGAAATTGATGCATAAATGAGTGGCATTAATAATTCGTGCTATATGTCTGCAATGTTCAGATACCTTGACTTTAGCCACTAAACATTGTAGCTGAATTGAACAAAAGAGTGAAATTGAACGGTAAAAATTATGAGATATGGAACATGAAAATCCAATATGTGTTAGAAAAATAAGAAGCGCTAGAAGCTCTTAACCAACTTATGGAAGAACCTGAGGATGGGAACACTGCACAGCATAAGAGAGACAAAGATGCATTTGCTGCATAGAAGAAGAAGAACTCGATTGCTCGCATCACGTTGCCGAGTAGCATAGAGAATGATATCATGCGAGAGTTCAGGCGGTTTGACAATGCCAAGGAAATGTGGGAAGCATTGGTAGCAAAATTTGGTCATACATAGGTGACCAAGCTGAGACAGCTCACTATTAGGTTTGACTCGTATAAGAAATCTCATGGTTAGTCCACGAAACAACACTTGAGAAAGATGTTAAACATGATTATTGAGTTGAAGGATGCTGGATACATTCTGACTGATAAACAGCAAGTGCAAGCAGTGATCCGTTTCTTGCCTCAAAGTTGAGAGCACATGAAGGTGCACCTGACCCATAATGAAAACATCAAGACCTTTGAAGATGCCATGCGCCATCTTGAGTTAGAAGAGGATCGCCATATGGCGGTGAAACCAGAAACCGATATCTATTATGCTGGATCTAACTCACATGGGACTTTGGGCTTCAAGCGCAAACGCGTTGAAAGGTTCATGAAGTGGAAAGGCAATGGAACAAATTCTTCGAGCAAGAAACCACAATTTAATCAACATGACAAAGGAAAGCATTCTTTTGGTAAGAAGATATCGATGTGAAATGTTACAACTGTAGTAAGAAAGGCCACTTTGCCCGCGATTGTGGCGAGCCAAAAAAGGTAAACTCCCCTTACATTTTTGAGAACTTTGTCTATGTGTCAAATTCTATATTTTTAACTGAGTCTAATCCTTTGTGAACTGTAGATTCGGGAGCAACAGACCATGTAGCGAAGGACAGAGATGCCTTTGTAGAGTTCCGACGGGTTCCGACTGGGATAAAATGGATCTATGTAGGGAATAACTCTAAAGTTGAAGTTAAAGGGATTGGCACTTGCCAGTTGATGATGCGTGGTGGATGCACTTTGTTCCTACATGACGTATTATATGCTCAGGAGATTCGTCGGAATTTGGTGTCTGTATTAGTGTTGATTAAACTTGGTTTAAATTTGAATTTCCATAATGGTGGTGTTGATTTGTATTTAAATACGAATTTCTATGGTTGTGGATACTTTTTAGATGGTTTTATTGTATTAAATGTTAACTGTGGTGATGTTAACGTTTGTTATTCCCTATTTACATCTTCCAATTCTTATGAAAATGATGTGAATGTGTGGTATGCTATACTTGGTCATGTTGGCCAACAACGAATGCAA